>CM030369.1:72259642-72859642 GCA_003604175.2 Clonorchis sinensis | reverse complement strand
TGCCAATGATGAACGGTCTATCTGCATTTTTCGGCAAGTTTGTAGTCACGTGGGTGTAACCACGTGAAATTCGGACGACGTATATCCGCACGTGATCCAGCTACGGTGATGATTGTTAAAGAACGTTTTTGATCGGGAAAAAGGTGCTTTTTATTCTAATCCGAATTAACGAATTCACTGGTTAACGTTGTTACCGCTTTCTGACGTCAATAGGCAGAAAAAACAGTTAACGATAATGTACGTTTAAACTGTCTAGACGTAAATGTATGTAATCACCAATCCTTAGCTCCTATTAGGTTGGATGAAAGCAAACCCGTGTAAGCACAAAATACAACAGTTAACGTCGTTTGCTCAGAGTTTTACTTCACAAGCAATCAGTCCAGAATTTAAACCGAAGGTGTATATATTATCAAGACTGAATATTCTCACGATCTGCGATCAAACCCGTACGATAATACAGTGAGATCCCTCAGTAAAAGACGGCGACCGGATGAATAAAATTGTCCTAAGTTCCTGTTTCAAGAAGTTCCTCGTCATTCAACACAAGACTCAATATAATCGTGGTCCAAAAAGTAAAATTGGTGCTGTCCGCATTCTACTCATCATCTCGTAAGAAATTCGACTAAATGTACTGTGGTCGCTTTTCTGCCGACCCACTTAGTCGCAGGATATCTCAGCTGCTTTTTTTGAGCATCGCAACAGGATTTCAAGCTTGCACACCAGTAGAAATAGCTTAGGAATTCACATATATATATATATTGCTTTAAAAGCTTTCTTTAGATGCTTTGTGCACTTAGACCGGCGTATCACAGTCATCGTGGCACAACTTCTAGGCCATTTGAAACTGATAGCCTTCTTAATTTGAGTGAAGGTGAATAGCAGTCACTAAACCTGACGAATTATCATGAGAAGTAATCATAGGTACAGGGAAACTGTCGAGTGTTGACGCTGGACTCGCTTATGTAGCCCAAACACATTGTCTATAATCTATTTTGTACCTGTGAAGTACGGTAACGAAAGGTGTTATGCTCTTACCTATTGGTAAATTTCCAGGCGAGTCAAGTGAAGTTCATTCGAAGAAAATCGCTATTTCGGCGAGCTAGTGTATCGGCTGTTTTTATGGCGGCAACTGTCTGAGGCGATAATCTTGGGGGAAGGGACAAAGCATTCTGGTTGCGACATCTTTGTTTAGGATGTTAACCAGCCAACTGAAGAACAAAAAAATATCTCCGCGTCGTTTTTGAGAGTACGTTTTCCCGCCGAAGAAAACTTTCCGTCTCCCTAACGTCTTCTTATAGCTGGACGCGTTTGCCTTTTTGGTTTTTTCACCAGGGGCTTACGGTTTTCCAAATTTCTTGTAACAGGTCTTATATAACTTTTCGAGATATATTTCTGCCAGGTACAATGCACGTTAGAGTGGACGTTCCCAAAAACTATGCATCGAACTAGCATTTGGTAGGCCAGTTTCATCTCGAATGATATTTCAAAAAGTTCCAGCCATTGACCGAACCCGAATTAATTTCGCTTTACCAGCCAAGAACTGGAGCCGTTAAACTGGTTGTCATAGTTGAACAGTAATCTGTCAGCGATCTTAAACTTTTTTAACCAAAACTATTTCAGACCTCAAGGTTGCTCCCTTTAGGCTGGATCAGACCATGATACAAACACTGCTAGCGCATGATTTCACGAAATACTGACATCAATCAACTTCGGAGAAAATTCTATTATTTCGTTATTTGCTGATTACACTTTAGCCCCCTAATCCACCAACGTTTGCAATAACTATTTTACTGAATCACACCAGATCGCCAGAGTCCAAGGCTACAACCCAAATGAGGCGCAGTTCACATTTAAAATACAGGAATCTCCATTTGCTTATAGCTGTAGTAAACAAACTCATTTGACACGCACACGAGTCGGTGTTGTTGACTCAAGACTAAGTCCCGGTTGTTAAGCATCCATGTCCAGCTATTCGCAGGGCAGTCAGGTAATTTACAGCTTTTTTGGTTTCTCTGTCTCCATTATCGATCTGCGCATATTTTTACACTTCTTGGTCCAGTTACCGGAAAGTATGTGCAGGCACGCTCACCACTTGTACCATGCTAGTTGCGCAGCATACCTTGGGCTTGTCTGATTAGCTTGAACGAACTGACGATCAAAGTTACAAACACATTTACCAATTCAAGCCGAAAAATTGATAAAACGAACACCATGTTGCCCGGTCAACCAAACCCAAATCGATCCTTGAGACATTTCATTGTACCCCGGAGCAGTAAATAGATACAGGGCCCGGAAGAGTTTTCGGAAATCTAAAATTAATTGTGGACTGGCCTGATTACATTCCTGCGTTTCTCTCGAGACGAGAACATGTAGTATGGGCCCCCGAAGCACTCACGGTATATTGCTTCAAAATAGCGCAATCGATCGCATCAAACCCACACCAACGAAGCCGAGAAATTCCAGCTTTCTGTTGAGTTACACCCCCGAAAATGCTTAATTTTACGCTGTTCGGGTTCGTGCTGGACTGAAAAATATAGAGCTCTTACGAGTGCACTGTTGACTCCGGATTGCGATATTAAATTAAATTAATCTGGTTTTTGCGAGAGACTCACCTGGAACCCAGCCGAATTTCCCGTTTGTGATGTTTCCTGGAAACTCAATGTGTTGCACCAGGCCGCCTCTGATTGCTACGATATTCGAAATATCGCGATACATGTATATACGTAGTACACTACTCATAAGGTTGCTGAAAATTCTTCGACAGCCCACGAACGATAGATTCAGCAGGCTTCAAGTTGAGTCTCTCGGTGTCGAAGAATTTTCAACAACCTTATGAGTAGTGTACTACGTAAATTAAATTAAATTGAATTGGTGGTGTGCATGTTGGTCGAGTTGGACAAACTTTGAAGTCATAATATTTTGACTGAGCCTTCGACATTTTCTGCCAGTGGCCTAATAAGCGGTATTGACCTGTTCCAACTTTTCACGCTGTACAGCGCTTCATATCCACTCGCCTTCTCTATATATATATACATATATAAATTTTATATTGTGCTGGATTCCGAAAAGGATCTACCCCAAAGTAAGGCGGACGTAGCAACTAAACCGAAAGTGGTCCGCGCAGCGTTGAATGTGGCCTTATGTGCAAGCCAGTGGTACAGGAGGTTATTCTTTGAACAAATATGCCACCAGCCTTCTTTCCTGTGATGGCCTGATAGTAAGTGTGCTAGTAACTGCTGATAACAACGTGGCAATAAGTGTTGTCTTTTTAAAACCAAGGCGCTGATGGCATCAGCTATGGTCTTCAAGTTCTGCAGGAATACCGTATTCACCTTAAGTGAATTATTGTAGAAAGACTACTAGGGACGCCCGGTACGGTGCCATTTAGTGGGGAGAAGTGGATCATCAGGCGATGAGCTACTGGCGGACATCAGCAGGATAGTGCAGGTGCTGAGTAGGACTGGTGGCAAACTTAACCAATGCAACCCGTTGAGAGTATAGTAGAAGTAAGCTGGTGACCGGCAAGATCGATTCTACAAACACACATGCGTCCGCAACCTGCACAAATTCTCATGAGAATGGTTGCACTGGACGTAGAACAGTCGTTTTGGATAATGCACTTAGGTTTGTGGATCAGGATACCTTGAAAACCCTCAAAAACTGCAGTGTCTCTGGCCATTCTGTCAAGTGCCATATTTTCCTGCAATTGGTAACCTAGAATGCAATTTTTCAAATCTACTCAAAAACCATTGTAGGTACGGTCAGGGTAGTCGAGGTGAATAGTCGCCTTGTGATCTGCTGTTTATATTACACCATAACTTTGCACTCACCTCCTGTCGACCTGGACTCACTTGCGTACAGTCCATCAGTCTGAAAGTTTAACAGAAGGGTAATTGTTAAGAAGAGGTTGTATAAGTAAGGCTGTTTTGGTACCTTCTATTGAGCTGAGTGGGCTGTTCTTCTTCTTAAGTGAATTCTTAGTGAGTTGTAAAGAAATCTGAAAGTGCTCACCAACCACGAGTATCTCTTTTTCAGGAGACTTGATTAAATACTTCTAATGTATGTTTATACATATATTTATATAACTATATGTATATATGTTCACAATTAGTCCTGCTTTCTCGTCATGCAGAACTCCTTGAGCGCTGCGAGGATCATACCGAATGGAATCTTTGTTTCCTCAGGCAAAACTTTGCCAGACACACCAAAGCTGGGAAGATGGACAGAAATTGGCTAACCCCCATATTGCAGGTAACTGGGTGATGAAACGCTGTCATTAGTGTCTGCTTCGGTAGGAATGTCACAACTGCGACAGTAGTGTTGCCGCTCCCTGAGAAGTGAAGTGGTATCCAAAATAAGCAGACTTTGTTTATGTTACGGTTGCCCGTGACAGCTGACTCACTACCCAGCAAGCCGAAGTACATACTGAGGCTAAGATCCCAACGTGACTCGAAGCGAATTTTTGGCTCACAGTAGTAGTGAGTTAAAATTCATCAGTCTCTTCCCATTGGATGAAACACCTCCCCACAACCATCTGTGTTTGATCGTTGGGACGTTGGCTTTAAAAACTTCTGCTCAGAAGCATTCGATCCTCTACTGTCTTGTGAATCATATCACCAGATCGAACACTAGGACAGAAAAATAGAGTGAAGTAGAAGTAGCTCCCCGCGCAAAAGGACATAATAGTTTAAAGTTTTCTTTAATTTACGGTGGACAATGAGAACAAGTGGGTAGTGTGATCGGCCGAAACAGTGTCTGACATACACATGGTTTGTCAGCTATAGAAAGGGGAACTAAGAAACCTGATGTTCAAAAAGCCCTGATGCGTAAGCAATGTAGGTGATATATGATGAGCATCTTATCGTGTTAAAAGCCGGAAACCCCACCACGTATAGCCAAACTGAAAAGTGGTTTTCAATGTAAAATGGATCATTTTGCTCAGGTGCACATGACCATAGAATAATTTATAGATGTGGACGTCAAAACGGTGGAACTCTGAGGCTTGAGGCTTTTGATAGAGTGCTGAAAAAAAACAGTGAAACTCATTCTTAACGCGAATTTTGGAACGCAGGAAACAGTCTCGTGGAATGCATACGTAAGCACCAAATTTTGAACGAACGGAACTGCCAACTTCGGTCCTTAAATAGAATCGGTGATAACGAGCTTTTACGTTACTCAAAGTGGCCTGCAGTAGGCTTTCAAACTTTGCAAGACCTGGCTCTGGTTTTTAGATAGACACATTGTAATGGACCTCATAGCTGCATCCTATGTAGATTAAATTAAATGGACGTTTAGCTCTGGACCAAAAACCAACCAGGAGCCTCGTTTGTATGCTTCTATATGTTCAGTGCAATTCCACGAAGTTTTCAGCCTTTAAGGTACAGTGATTTGTGTTTGGCGATATTACAGAGTGATTAAATCGGCTCCCACCTTCTAACCTGCCTAGGTTAAACTGGAAGTTGTGACAATTGGTCTTGGAACCGCTATCAGTGTGATGATGCTGACTCTCACGGAGGTAATCTGACAACACTAGACTCCATAGCTAATCACCACTGTAGAAAATTCACAAGCAACCTGTCAGGATTGTAAATGAGCTTGAGTACCTAAGGGTCGGTCACAAGTGTGCAATAAGCAATAAGAATAAACATGTAAGGAAAAGGGATTTCTGATTAAACTACTCTTTGCATTTAAGCATATCCAATTTCTACTCGGGTGCGTAGTTGGATGCGCAGGACGGTGTGTGCATTCACTTCTGAAGTTACCTTAAAAGGTTGGGCAATAGTAACTTTTGTATATGAGAGTTCAGGTGAGCTCGCTCGCAAGGCAACTATCAAAGGAAGTTTACCAACAGTCAGATTATTTTTGGTGCCTGCTTATCAAACGGTGTGATTTTATGAAGGAATATCAGGGATGGTTCATACGTTTCAGATTGATATTACATGGCCCGGCCTTAGAAATAAGAACAACGTATTGGTAATATTTACCTGTCCAGGATGAAGCATACGAATTCATAGGAAAAGGGAAGAGGTAAATCGTGATGTGCAGTCTCTTTAATATACATATTCGATTTGATCACCTGCCAACAAAGAAAAGGATCGTAGCCACCTTTACCCTGATAAACATTTGTGTAGGATGGTTACTTACTGTAAAACTGCTTAAACCGCGATGACCGGTGTCGAAAGATCTAACAGCCGGAAATTGGTCCATCAGTTTATAGTAAGTACATCGATATAGATTGCTTCCAGCAACTGGTTGGACCACGTTGAGTTACGCGCAAAACCCCAAAAGCCAAAGCGTTCAAATGGAGGTTTATCTACAAATGCGGTACTGTAAATACAATAATAAAATAATGAAAATTTACAAACTTCAAATCGTGGGACTACGTCAGCTTCTATAAACTGGTTTAGGAACTTCTACTTCCTAAAGGATCCCAAAGTCCACACCGACTCAAAGGCATGTGTCAACAAGATAACGAAACCACGTGTTGACTTAAACAACACGTGCAATGACAAGGTCAAAGAACAATTTAAGTTCAGGTCAAAAACAAGAAAGTTGGTATAGGCGCAAAGGCGGAATAACAAAAACTGGGAATACCGTTGTACAAAATAAGGATAGAAGAGAAGAATCGACAATCGACAAGTCAGAATGCACTGTCAGAATCCGACGACATTCATCGTTTATGATTTGAAGTCTGTAGCAAAACGCTAAATGGTCCTTGTCATATTGCAGGCATTCTCAGTGATGTTCTGCGTCTTCTTGAAGCACGTGATTTTCCCTAATTGCTCTGGTACGGTATGAAATGATGGAGACACTAAAAGAGGTGGATATTCCATCGGGAACTGCAGAGCTAGCAGGTTCACGCTGATCAGGATGCACACATGACAATTCAGCCATTCTTGTCACCACAAATTAGGAGGCTAATAAACATGTGAGTAAGCAACTGAGTACAAGGGTAAGCAGGCAAGTAAGTTAAGTATTCATTGATTTGGTAGTCCGGCTAATAAACAAATGGTCACGCGAGTGGGCAAGTGAGCAAACGAGCGACTGAGTGAATGATTGGGCGAGTGAGTCACCGCGGCGTCCTCTATTTTATCAAACAATTTCCAAAAAGCGTAATTATATAAGCGGATGATCGACTGAACGGCGAAATGGGACAAAAAGGACGAAGAGAAGGAATTGCTTGGCGTAGGTTTCACTGAGTAAACACGGGGTCATTAAAACCGTTGGTTAGTTACCTGAGCTAAGCGATGTGCGTGCGGACCTTTCATCCCCAGTAGAGGTGACAGGATTAGTGGAAGTGTGCTGAGGTTGAGAGTGCTTGGTTGCTGCACATACATGGGCTCATATAGGTCCCATCTACAGTGGTCGACGTGACTGAAAATTGGCCGTTCAATACATTTGGCCTGTATTTTGAATGTTAGATGTCCCTTCGGTCCTGAGACCTGTCCTCTGCGACTCCCTTTCTGTTCGCTTTGTTCTTTTGCCCAATCAGTGTGTCTCGTTTCCTGGTCCTTTACCTAATGACCGACACCGACTCTGTATTACCATTGAGTTGGCGGTCCCTTGCTAGTGGCAGTGCATAGGCAGGATCGATTTCGAAAAGTCAATTGAATGCATCCTATGCGAAGTACCACGTTCCCAGGAATTTCATCGCATGTCTTATACTTCTGCTTTTCACGATCTCCGAGGATTCGTTCCTGATCATCAGGCATGGAGATAAATAAAGGCTGTTCGTGTCTATTGCGTCGTGCTTACCCTTACCTTTTCGTCTTCCTAATACGGTATGTTTGCAGTCCGTGCTGTCTATTCTGTACATAGCGTTGTTTCTTGTGCCTTCTTTGGTTTTGTTTCGAAATTACTTCTTTGAATAGAGTGGTCAAGCAGTATTCTATCCGGTTTTAGTAGCCCTGATGTGAGTTCATGTTTATTCTTGATGTACGAAATTGTATGAATTGGTTAGTCTTGATGTTTCCATTATCAGAAAGGCCTTCGCTTCACGCTTTTTCCAAGATATTTTCTGGATTTTGGATTACTGGACTTTTTGGAATCTACAATGGAGATAATATTTCCCTTACTGTCTTGGTTCTGGTGTACCACAGATCTTCTGAACAGAATTTAAATTTAAATTTTCTTGTGACTCATAGAATACTTGCTGTTGAAGCTTATTGATCGATGCGTCTTCTGCTATGCACGGTTTTGAAGAGTTCCCTCCTGACGTACAGAGAGAAATGAATTAGGTAGAATACAGAAATTCTTTTGAGGTCACTAGTGCCGATGCACTTCTTTCAAGTTGCTTTTGAATAGAAATTTCTAACTTCAGTTGTAAAAACACACCTTTTATTGAAAACATCATAAACGAGAGATTCACCTGGGCTCCATGTGAGTCTCCCGCAAAAACAAATTTGTTTGGAAAATGAGTGTATTTCGCCAAAACCTATCATTATTTAAATGATCCAAACCTGCATGTTCTTCCTTTGACGGACGTGTGTTATCAGGGCCAAGTGCTCTTGTTATGTAAAATAAAAGTGGATGTCTTCCACTCCGCCTGCATCCGATCTTTATGCACAGATTTTGATTTCCCTTGAGGATCTAGCAAGATAAGCCTCTTAGTATACCGCTGTTTAAAATGTGTGGTTGCATCCTATTGAAGACAATTCTGCCTAATAGTGAAGTTTTTATCTGCTACCCTATCAAAAGATGAAGCCTTCCAGTCAGGATCCATTCGGCAGTTAAACACCATAATAAGGAAGGAAAAGTAGCAGTAATGGTGACGGCCTCTCTGGTTTTCTGTCTCCGGTCCTCGTTTTCCAGCATGTGCTATTGAACCAGTGTCGATAATACTAAGTCAGTATTAACCAACGCTGTTTCTCAACGGTTACCTCCTCCCCCCTCCTCCCTCCCACGACCGTGTAGTAATTGACAGTTTGAAACTCTCGGTCCCACTAGATCCGCCGGGCGCAATATCATCGAGAATGTGGTGCTTCACTTTTTAGTTCTGACCCATCCTATGTAGGATCTGATGTACCGGGCCTTATACTTTGTCACAAATTCGGACCAGCTCGACTCGCCGACCGTCTAGTGAATCAGGCCTACGCTCTTAACAATTATGATCTCAAGTCGTTACAATATATTCGAGGTTATTTTCAGAGAGCGGAAAGACACTTTCATGGTATTTCACTCTAATTCTATTATCTTTTCTCGCTTGATGGAAAACCCTTTTGTCAGATTCGCTGACACAACCCACTTTTCAACTTTATAATATTTTGCATTCAAGAACTTGACTTGACTTTAACGGTGTCTCAATACACTAAGATGACCTACTGCGATCACACAGAACAGAACGTACAGAGGATTACAAATAATAAGTATGGAGTATTTCATCTGAAGTGTCTATGATGATGAGACAAAAATAAAAAAAGACTGATCATCAAAAAATTTCGGGTGAAGTGATTTTGGACCCTCCAGCCTTGGTTAGAAAGACCAGAGACGTCACAAACTTTTGCTTTCGAGAGTATCATCCAGTCTGCCACTGTGTCCAACGTGTGTGAGAGTACGACGCTGCAGCCTGGGTGTACAGTTTTGTGACCGGAATGTCTGAAAGTAAACCCTAGCCTTCCTAACTACTTTTTGAGTGTCTGTGCACAAAATCCCAAATACCACTTTCTTTAAAGGCAGCACATCAAACGACCGTATCTAGTTCGGAATCCTCGAAATTTTAAAGGTCACTCTAAATATAATGGCATTCAGAACGCAGCTGAATTAGCGATGCATGAAATTTTCCGTTAACACAGGTGAGGAGGAACGTTTGGCTGATTGTGGGTAGCCTTATTTAAATACAGACCACGTGCAGAGTGGGGCTCCAATTATTGATTCACAAACCTTGAGGTCAATCGATTTATACTTTGACGCCTGTCAATAGGGAGTTGTCAATCATCACTCGTCTTTACGCTAACGTGGTGTGATATGTCATCCAATTCACTGTCCCCAGTTTAGTACCACACAGCCAGAGTCAAGAAAGAATTATTCTGGTATGGCTGACTTGGAACAACTAACATCGAAGTCATTGAAGAAGGTCCTACAGCTTCAAACATTCCGAACTGATTAGAGTCAAATTAGCCTGCTCTAACTCTTTTTTACAAAGCCTCCGTAGGTGGGTAGTGAGTAGATTGTAAGAAATTAAATGATCCCAATGATGGTACCTTTCGACCGAGGAGAATGTAGGGCATTCCGAAGGAAAATTGGAGGGCACAAAGAAGACACTTTCCCCAGGTCTATGGGATCTTCATAAATGTTAAAGAATATCCCCATTTTTCTATCCTGGAGCAGTCAGATTTGGTAATCAAAATCATCAACCAGTCGACAGATACTAGAGAGCCTGTGTATGGATGAAAAAGTTTGCGTTTTGCACGTGGAACCTGACCGTCCTCTATGTAATAGATTATATATTCGAATGAGAACTTATATCGAAGGGATCGCACAAAGAAATAAAAAAATTAACACTGAACATACTAATACGTTTCCCCATTTTAATTATTTTGTGTCTTGAATTTAATCGTTCATGCCCTATAGGAACAGCGAATAACACATAGGCTCTCACTCTGCACTATGCCTCGCCCAAATTTAACGCCACTATATTAGTGAGAAAGAATTCAGCATCTTACTGTGCCGCGTATCTGCGAATCTGTGCATCTGGACCGAACTACGTGGAACCTCGGAACACGAACCGGTGAGCACGTATGAAAGCGCCTGCAGAAATCTGACTTCATTCGCCCAAGGTGTGCGATGTCCGAACGCCTGATGCACGATGGCCATTTTCAAGATCACTCGAAATGCTGTCATATGCTTCTTAACTTTGAAACGAGCCTTTTTTCTTCAGATCGCGTAATCATTTGCCATTACCCGATGCAGTGTAGTCTTTTGCACACGAAAGCACTCTATCATGAACCATGACTTAAGCACTTTTGTATCTCCAGTTAATGATTACTTAATACTTTGTTCTTATACTAGTTTTTACCTTTGTCTAGTAGCAGTATCTGTCCATGTTTACTTAATTTCTGTGACCAGAAAAGAATACTTGTCAGCCGACTTAACTAGCTTTGTTGGCCCCAAGTGGATTTTCCCCCCCCTGCTTACCGCATTCATCGATATCCTAACTCCATATGAAATGGTCTCCTAAACCTCTGCTACCTAGCATTTGCAATGTTTATGCTAGGTAGTAAGTGAGTAATCGCTACTCTGTGAATAGTAAGTTAATGCGTAAAACGCCACATACCAAAAGTCCAGCTTATTCCGATAGCCGGTCTTTTCGTTTTGGATTCATTTGGAGGTCTTTACCTTCCGATTTTCGAGCTTTTGGATTGCAAAACCACAAAGACTTTAGCAGCCAAACAAGAAGAACCTTTGAATTGTCTGTAGTAGATACGTAGACGTTTGACTTGAACATCTGGATAAAAATGATTTTGTCGTCGGGTCTCTAGTTGACTGTTTGCAGTGATAGTATCTTACCAAAATTTGTGCTATCATCTCCTCGTTTTACCAATCAACAATTTATTGAACTGGACCTTCAACGTAGGGTTTTTGGTACTTTTGATCTCAACAGCTGCGTTCATTCATTTAGGTGCGAACCAGTTCAGCATAGTCGTCTAAAATTGAAATGGTTATTTTGTTAACTGAGCAGTGAGTCTGAAGTTTCTTCATGCAAATTTCAGACTGAAAATTCAGCCTTCTGTGGTTGGAGGTACCAAGATGTCTCTCGCATTTGTGCACTCAATAGTACGCCGTGATATTTCGCTATTTCTGTACCGTCTACAGTGAAAGTATTGAAAACCTTAATAACATGGCCTGCATCTATTCAGTATGCTATACATTACTCCAAAGACCAAAAATCCTCTGAATTTTTCAACAAACGACTAGCGATTTTAGATTAGTCCAACACCGATGCGACCTGGGTACGACTTACACACAAAACCCCCGTCTCCAAAATATTTTCTTGACTTCGAAATACTAAGTGACCACATTTCACCCGATGGTCCACTTTCTACCGGTTTTACTAACAGGAATTGCTGTACAGAAGGGCAATGTCGTGCTGGTGTCCATTGTTTTTTGGCAGTTGGTAACATGACTGAGCCGAAAAAATTAACTGTCCATTTTTGAATATGTACTTCAGGTTTACCTTAGTCAAAAGATAAATTCACCATCTACACCTGTGTGCTTCGAACATATGAGCAACTTTCGAACTGCTTAATTTTTCGTGTGCTTCTCAGTCGGATAAGCAGTATGATAGACGCCTGAATATTGAGTCAGGCCGATTTCCATGACGTCCGGTAGTGCCTTCTTCATGAATGCTTGTAGACGTACTTTATATTGGCAACTAATTTCACCCCAATGACTATGAATATCGTATACAATGGATGCATTGTAAGTACGTTTTTGCCTCACGTGTGCGCAGTGAAGGTGGACTGAAATTTAAAAGATTACCGAAATCTAGGGGGCCGCTCCTCTTTAACAAGCCACAAAAGTGATAAAATTAGAACTGGGTTTATGGGGTAATTTTAACAATTCTCCGGATCATTTTACAGACCACTGAATAATTTTAAAGTTTTAGGAGGGCAGGCGATCATCTGCATCACTAGCCAAACTCAACGAAGATGTTCGGCCACCTTATCAGATATGTTGATGATACTTTGACAGTAAATGCTACTTTTACTACCTCTGTCACAATTCTGGAAGTTTTTAATGGCATTCACCTTGATACACCTTTACATGTGAATCTAAACACCAAATATCAGCTATATTTTTTGACGTTCTGTTGGTAAAAGCAAGACGAGTCAGTACAAAGTCATATGCGTAGGAATTTGTGCATGTCTCGACCGAATAGACGAACGAAAAACACTTGACGAAGCATTCCAATAGATCATAAGATGGGTAAATCCAGACATTTTCCCCAAAAGCGGCATGATTAGTAAAGTACCTACACTAAGACTAGAGAAGATTTTCCCGAGAACATTTATGCTGAATACCTAAGTATGCGGCGGACCAAACCTTCCACGGTTATGCAAGACCCCAAGGACAATCTCCTTCGTCAGGTTGCTTTGTGTGTGTTTATGCATTTTTCTCCTCCTGCGAAGACAACTGAATCAGTCGAACAAGAAATTGTTGAAGTACACGTCTGATTGCATAGTGTACTCAAAGCACAGCGAAGTGGCACCACGTAAGCGCTTTTCTTTCATCCAAGCTTTGTGACACTGGTATACTGTTGACGTTCCAATGACATTTAGGTAAATGCCAAGATGAATGTCAAGATGTCAGAGTTCACAGCGGCCCCTCGCCTCCTTTCTGACGCAAAAGCAGGTGGCGTATATTTCAGTTGATATAAAGTGTTTCGTACTGGAAACAAGACGTCTCTTCAGTACTTTAAATAACACGTCGTTATCATCATCATCAGAGACAGAAACATCAGTAATGACACCGACGCTTCACTGTCGTACAACCACAAAGGTCATCTACCTAGATTTAAAGCTTTGGAGTAAGAAAATAAAAAAGTGGTTGAAGGAGGGTAGCTGGTGCTGGCCTGTCAGAAGAATTTTGAGGTGCCTACACCTCCAAGCGCTCAACCAGACAATCTGTAAAGAAAGTGCCAGCATGAACGCCACTGATATCGCTCAGCCCCCATTTCTTGCAGTGTCCCCAGCCAGGCGCAGAAGCGGTCACAGGGACCCCATCCTGAAAGGCCTACTGCACCAATATCACACAAATTCTTTGTGATCCCTTTCACATCCTTCTACCAAGTTACACGTTGTCAATCTCGCGGTTTCTGCCTTTCTGAAGGAGGCACGAAAACAACGCTCGTCTCGGTAGACGGCGTAGCACATGGCTGAGTCACCACAGTTGATAGTACTGGATGTTTTCCGTGACAGAAGCACCTGCTGCACAATAAAACACCCATTGTCTAATTATCTCGTTACGAATTCGTTGACCCATCCCGACACCAACAAAGCTCCTGAGATATCGGTGGACAAAAACCGAAGGTGCCTTACATCATCCGTCCTCAGGGGACATGGTTCGCTACCTTACTGAAGCCTGATACACGAGAACCAGTGATAAGCCCTTTTGACGCCACAAGTGACACAAATTAGAGAATGTGATTCGAGCCTTCGAGATTCGTGCACTGAGTGCATCAGCACACTCCTGTCATAGTTAATACAACCACAGAAATATGTAAAATTCTCCACAACCTCTAGTGATTCTCCTTGAATTGTAAGGAGTATATTCAGAGACTGCGCTTTATGTAGCAAGAATTTACACTTCGGAGGTATAAGACGCATGTCAGAATATGGAATGATGGTATTCAGGTATTACAGCGGAGTTTGTGCTGCATCTCGTCTTCAAGAAAGGTGGCGATATCGCCTGCGTACTCCAGATTGACAAGGTTCTCATGATCAACAACTTGAACACTGGGATTTTAAAGACCGTCGAGCGTTCACACAATTATTTCATCAGTGATACACCTGAACACATGTGGAGAGAATGGAATCCTTATCGGGTACCACTCTTTATAGAGAAGCTTTTGGAGAGCTCACCATACATTTTCACATGCCCAGAAGTATGAGAATATAGGGGGCAAAGTATGTTCACAAACTTCTGGGGCATACCATGTTGAGCAAGTGTGGTAAACAGCACTGACCGATTGACAGAGTCGAAAGCATCCTTGAAGTCAAGGAACACCAAGATTAAGGGGCATCTTTACACATACCTACATATACCTAACGCCTGACGGAGTGTGAAGATATGGACGACCCGGGTAAAATCCCGCTTGATATTCACGGGTCAAGTATTCGTGTCCTGCCAGAAGCCTTGTTACAACGGTAGTTAAATTAGTATCTTTGTGGTTACTATATCCATTGAGAGTGCCCTTTGCGAAAATGAGCATGATTACCGACTCATCCTCATAATATGGAATGGTCCCTTTTTTCAAATAAACTGAACTAGGCTACACAAACGCCAGCTGAGGGATCCAGCGCCATCCTTGAATAGAGCAGGTGGAAAGTCGTCGGCGCAAGCAGTAAGATAGTGCTTGGATGGAGATATACTCTCGGACACTTCTGAGACTCGGGGGGAGGTTCCATGTGTGCAGTCCATATTTCTGTTGAATACCGGCATTCCGGATTTGAGGTGGCAGGTGACCAACTGAAGTTTTGTTTGAGATATTGTATCCAGCGATCCGAACACCCTCCTTTACCAAATAATAGAGAGAGCCCTTGTGGTCTCTGATAATTTCACTGACTTTGGGCTTCCGAGGACCAGTTGAACGAATCAAGTGAAACAGCCTACGGATGTTTCCGGAATTTTTTGCCCCTTCCATTTCTTCGACCTTCCGTATACATCAAGCTTCCCAGTCTGTCAGGATAATCAGTTCTACCTGGCGTTTGATGGTAAGTCCGATTGAGTTGTGGTTGTGGTCAGGAGGAATCTGTCTCCGGGCCTGCAGCAAAGCCACGGTCCTATCAGCGATCCAATGTTTGGATGAGGTTGACCGGGTTGTACCAAAAACGGAAGTTTTAGCTCTGGGGAACACTGTAGATTTCTGCAATCAGTGGCCGTTAGTGTCCGAAATAGGATGATCCGGCAGGTGTTCGAGCAGCTGATTCGTTGGATTTCTGGGTCCACTAGCTTTTTAATGGCTAAGCGAAGTGTCCGAAATTTGTGCAAACATGAAAAACGCAATGAAAAGCAACAGCATATAAGTGTATGGTCGAAGTGCCAGTATTTCAGAAGGAGCGGTAGGCAGTAGTTAATCCTTTTCACTGGTACCTGATGTCATTGTGGTCTGACAGGATTTTGGATTATTTCTTTGGTGGGTACGATATGGTTAGGAGGTTCCCGCTGTTCCGGAAATCGGTACTGCAACAGGAGAGTATGCGGTCAGCACACATCTGAATTGGACGATTTTTATTGTCCGTGCGTCTCGTATTTAACCCAGGACGACCACCTAACTGGGCCTCAGCAGCGCTTGGTTTACCTGCCTGAGCTTTGATTTCACCGCTAACCTCAACTATGTCTAAGCTTTTAGCCCGTTGTACTAGAGCACCTAGAGCACCATAGAAACTCATTTTAGGGCTGTGGACCTCGCTTTCTCGGGATTCTTCCGCAGACGCTGCTAAACGAACCGCGCAGAGGTGAATATCAACGGGTTCCCGCTCGATCGCTCAATGCGATACCCACGCCGGCATATCCAGCTGCAGAGGCCTCTGCATTATCAGATAGGTACAACCGAAAACTGGAAGACAGCGGGATGGAAGCCATTTCAGTTACAGTAATTTTGTCCTGTATCCTTATTTCTGACAAACAAGATGGGCAAAACGGACTCGGGACCGAGAACTCCAGTTGTTAGGTTAGAGTTTTACTAGGTTTCCTCAAACAGGAATGACTAGAAGTGCTTTACGGAACCTTCTTCAAGACTTACGCCCGATCCCAAGAGAACGTTGTTTTTCTTTTGGACAACTTAAACTTTGTTAAACGTTCAGGTTCAAACGCACCAAAACTGTCCCTACAAGGTCTGACAATGTTTCACACAGGATGTGTTCGCCAGCCCTCTGTTTCTCAGTTGGAGTTCACAACATATATGAAGAGTGATCGGTAATAAACAGGTGGTCTGGATGGTATAACATTAAAAATATTTGGTCTCATTTCAGTAGCTGAGACAAGGTTAGTGGATGATGACCAAGATCACTGGGTGTCCAAATAAGACAAGAATTCAGTTTCAAGGTTTTGTTATGTATAGAAGAGACCTGATAATCTTCCAACGAGAATGGTGTGTTGTTCATTCCGACGGACAAATCCTATTACGTTGCGCTTAATTCATTTTCTTGGAGTAACATGGAAAATGCCTGAATCTATTGGGCTGAACGCCGAAGGCTTAGGATTCATAAGCTGAGTAAAATTGTTAGATAAGAATATCAGACCCAAAAGAGATATGGCGCCTCTTTGAAGAACAGATCTTGCGTCAGAAAAAATTAACGGCGCTGGACAGACGTTCGGCTGATCAGAATAATTTTCTCAAACCTGTAATTAGTCTTCATCGGGAAAATTCGTGATCTATCTGTTTTTCACGTTCAAATCCCACCGGTGTTTGTTGATTCCAATCAGCGGATACTTACTCACCCAAACACCAGAGCATTTTCCCGCAATGATGCCATGACATCCCTGCTAGGTGTGCCTGCAAAATGAAGTATCCTATTTGAATTTCTTTGCGCGAAAAGAACACATTAATAAAATATGGTTCAACCTGGAAACTCGATGTTTATGACCCCAGATGTACAGAGGACTCCTTGCAAACAGATTGCTACATCAGCACAGCTTATGCTAAGATTATGGGTTGATGTAATCGCGTCATTCCTAACTGATGGAACGAGCAAGTTGAAATAACCAGCTTAGTCTTCTAAATAGTGCTGTGAACAGAATGAGAACAATCCCCATCGGAGAGCGGAATTTGATTGACTCTGTGTTAAACCTGACTGCTGTTCCCGCTCCAGTGCCCAGTGCCAGAAAAAGACCCACCGGTAAGAAAAACAACAGGTTTGTTGCGAACAAGCGAGTGCGTGCGAGTGTAACACTTACAAGGGACCTCACGCTATTTGAATTTTACTTTCATCGATCCAGGCTGTTGCTGAATTAATTGAATGCCTGATTGGCCTGGATGCTTGCCGGCTTCCCTATTGAGATTTTGGTGGAGTTTTAGGGTCTCAGTAGGTTCCGAGCGTTCTGAGTTGCATTGAGGAATCTGACCTTCCTGATACTCTGATTTGGGTAGTCATTGCAATAGTTCTTCCAGACTACGGATATGCATTCCAGATATCGTTATTGACTTAGATATGGATACGTGAATGCTTGGTGATAGGCCGAGATATTCAGCCGCACCTCAACAAGGTTCAGTATCATGGGACATTCGCTCATGTGAATAATCAACGTATTCATATGACTCAATGGGGTGCAAATAGTAACATTGAGTTACTGACTCCATTGGGTTAGATTTCTGGAGTCTGTGCTCAGGTAGGTTACCCAAAAATACGCTTGGCAATACACCCTTCGCGTCTGTGATAGCTGATGGTTGGTTTGCCTTAACCATAGGTTTTGAGAAAAATGAATCCTTGTGGTTGGCTAAGTGCGGGCTGACCTTAAAGCAACGTTTAGTAATGAATATTCGTCTGCCCTTCTTACCTGTGAGCTTGGACTTGTTACGAGGCTAGATTGGTCGACCTAGCAGATCACAACTTCGTGAAGCTCAAAAACATGGGTGAGAATTTGTTGGTCAATCCTTCAGTTAGCAAGTGGACGTGATACAAATCTGTGCGCTAACTCTCATACAAGGCTAAGCAAATAATAGAGTTACGGGTAGGCGATGTACACTGAGACAGTAGTAACATTTTGCCCCATCTTACTTGACCAGTAGGTGACCATTGCCAGGTTTGATGTGGGACAAACATAAAGGTGTCTCCTCGACCGCATTCCCCAGCTACTATCGCCGGTGTTTAAGTGGGGGTCAGATCACTGCTGTTCCTTGTCTTTGATGGAAAAACAGTATTCAGAACCACCAGACTGAGATGGATCACTGGTTAAGGAGCGAACTTACTGACCAGAAGGTCCATGGTTCAAACCCAAACTTCACAGCCCGATTGCTCGTGTCTAGGTTTAGGCAACCTGGCGGTATCTCACCTCTCGTGCTTCGGGTGGCATGACAGCTAGGCACCGAAAAAGTGCTACAGCTAAACGATGTTTTGTTTAAAAACGCAACTAGGCCCGAAGTCAAAATCCTGGGTTTAATTTCGTAATTTTTTGAAAACTGAAGACACTCAATGTAAACTAAGTCTAAGTGTCACCTAGACGCTATGTTTCATAAGATAAGAGCTACTTTCGCTGGAAAGAAGGTAAATATTTCTCTTGGTATGATACATTTAGACTCACTATCAGCCTCTAATGCTTGTAGGGTTGAAGTTCCCCAGGGCGTCCGCTCACAAATATTGAATACGCAGGCGACATAGCTCTGTTTGGATCTAATGCAAGCAATATTAAACAATCTAAATATTTCTGCCTCACGGTTTGGCAGGCACCTCACACCTGCAAAGTTAAAAATGCTACTGTAAGACTGGGTGGGCTCGAACCTTAGCCTCAGGCTTGCAGCTGAGCCGCAACTGTATCAGTTCCGGTGGTCCCGCGAATGATGATATTTCTACCCAAAGTTGGAAGCCCAGAGAAGCCTGTGTGAACCTGCGTCACCTGTGGCGTAGGCGTAACATCAGCTAATCCGTCAAGGGTGGAGTTTACAATGCTGCGGTGCGCTCCATATGATTATACGGATCAAAAACCTGGCCGCTGCGCACCGAGGACATCAAAAGATTTTCAGTGTTTGACCATCGATATCTTCAGGGCATTGCCCGAGTCTGGGGGAACACCGGATAAGCAATGCTGAAGTACGTCAAATGGTTTTCGGAAGAAATAAATCGTCCACGATAGACGAACTGGCTCGGCCATGGGCTCTGTATGCCAGTGGACCGACTTCCTCAGAGGACTCTTCTTACAGAACCACTTGATGAGTGAAAATGAGCCAGGGAGGTCATCCGGCGGCAAAGCGTGAAAGCCATTACTAGCAAACTCAACTGCACTGGTCATTGCCGTCTCCCTGGATTGGGACCTCGAGATGGGCCACATCAATCGTTGGAGAAATTGTCAGACATGGCCCGACAGCTCCTTCAATGGTGCTCGTACATCCAAGCTATTGCCTTCAATGCATAGCTTCCTTCTCAATCCCCCCACTTAAAAGCCCATTACGCACTAATTTATCAGCTCCCGCCTCCAATGAGCAGTTACCTATCCGATATCCCAAAGTCATCGATGGACAAAATTGTGGTAAGTACAACCACTGTACGACAATACGCGGTTCTTAGAGCTGATAATGATGATGATGTGTTTTCGGGTATATTGCTTACAGCTAGAAACTGAGTTTCACTGGGGCGATCGCCCAATATCAGCTGTCGAGCTACTATATAATCAAGAATTCTATTAGATCGATCCACACCTCCTTATTTCCCTGCGTGAAGCAAGCTTATGGAAACTAGACGCATGTTGTAAACAACCGTCTTATAGGTTCTCCTTGCTTATGCGTCATATTGGGTCTATGAAATGTTGTAAAGAATTACGGTTTTATCATACGAATTCGTTCAATGTATTACCTTCACTCCTCATCATACGTGACTGAAAATCTGATCAAACCTAGGCGATATCGGCATTAGCAGCAGCTGCCAAACCCTGGATTTGTTATTAGGCCTACTAATGATACTGCGTTGACCCAGTCTGCCAAGCTCGGCCTGCTTTCCTGTCACAACCTTTCATACTGCTTCTGTCTGCCAAATATGCATTTGATGTCATACCTGCAGTAGTCAGAGAGCTAGTTTTCAAAACTTCCACTTAAACTTATTGATTATTCTGCAGAGACTGAAGTATTTAAATGCAACTTCCGGTGGCCTTGTGATTTGGTTTACTTTGGGCCAGTCTCTGAAGTCTGCATTATCGCCACTTGTCTTCACAAACACATACCCTAACTCATCTGTCCATTGCAGCACTGGGCATGAAGCATGTTTGACAAATGGTCTACTATGCGAACTGCTGACAATCAATCATGCCGAAAACTGCCACACGACTGATTGTCGGTGAAGTCATATTGAAGGTGCGCAAACCCCGGAGGCAACTTTTGTCTCAAAAAAGGAAGCTGACAACGTAAAGTCATATTATAGGTACTTTATTGCGTTTTACTATGCATCTCGACTTTACTATCAAAGTTCAAGCCCTACAATACCATCTTGTCACGTCCCGTGAAAAAAAGTCTATACGTATGTGTGAAGTGATCAATAGTATCCATTTAACACCGGCTTGGGCCGTATTACGATAAGTTTGTGCTTATGCAATGTGCCATTGGGTAGCTTGTGTCACCTGACTCAAACTACGCTTAAACCAACATCGTGACAGGGTTTTTTGTGTTCGTCAGCGGACAAACAGCAATGGTTAATCTGATTTATTTGCTCTTTCGAATGAGGAATCCGGACTGATTTTTCACTCTGACGCACTTCAGTCCAAAATAAACTTATTCGATTGCTTCCCCAACAAGGAGTGACGCGCATTGACTTTCAAGACCGTGAAGGATAACCCACAAATAAGTGTCCAACACCACGCAGTGTTCATTGGATATTTACTTACCAAGTAATATTTGTGGAGACACAAGGACTAGGTCTAAATGACAAACCGCAAAAGCGGTGAAAAGCAGCTGTCCATAATTCCGCTCGGCCTTATGGACAGTGACACTGAAGAAACTTCCACTATATCCTAGGTTTCTTGCAGGACGGTTGGTTGAATCCTAGTTCAAATTCAGCTGAGTCTTCAGTTAGCGCGACCGGAGCCATTTTTCGAAGTATTTGTCATTCACCAAACCTATGTACGCACACCTCCATAAGCCTTTGTAAGTTCGCTGTAGCTGTATGTCATTCACCAAACCTATGTACGCACACCCCCATAAACCTTTGTAAGTTCGCTGTAGCTGTGTAATTAATGTGACTCGAGCAAATGTGATCCCCAATGACGGGATCACGTGAATACAGGTAAAAGTAACAAATATAATCATCATGATACATCCACTTGTTCCAGTCCAGAATAGAAACCAGGAGAAATTTTCGTGTTGGCTTGCAATTAAACCAAGCGTAATTATGATCCTTCCTTGCACGCTTCCACTGGAAACCTGGCGAAAAATTAAATTTTAAAGTTTACGTTATTTTCAAACCACCTATTTGGAGATTGAACACAACATTCCAGTTTTGCATGATATTCTAAAGTTATTTCGCTGTGTTGCTTCGGGCGTGTGCTACAGATTACTACAGTAGTACCAACAAAACGAAAACCTATTCCTCTTTGCACAGACCCACCTTCGATTTGTGGATAGCAACGGCCTCAGCAAACCTCGGAACCCTACTTTTAGACAACAAATGCCGTCCCTGGATTGATGCCATGCTTGCTCACAATCAGACGACGGGTGACTGACGTGGCCGGCACTGCAGGCTATGAGTTTGCTTCGTTTTGATGTGCATACGATTGGTCTAACTGTTTTCGTACCCTCAGTTGTACGTGCTCCCACATTCTGAGTCGTATTTTTCGCTCATTTCTGCGCACGTAGGTGGCCATAAACCTACACTTGACTCAGCAGACCATGTTGGATTTAGTGGATGGTGGTAATGAAACTGTCTCCAGACAGTGGAACACGATTAGACTTGTGAACAAGCACTGGCCTGGCTACATAGTAGGTCATCTGCATCTTAGCAGGCACTATATGAAGTCGTCCCGTTTGAATAGTAGACTAATGAGAGCGTCAAGTCTCTGGCAAATGCTGACGCCCTCCAGCTTGGGTGTCTGCACATTGTTTCTTGGTGAACACCTGGGGATAACCGCTAGACCCTTCAGTACAATTTGGGTTATTGAGTTCGGCTTGAATAGTATCCTCAGTGATAATCTGTCAGGTTCGGTGGACAAGCTTATATCCCACGAATACGAGGCTGGTGAACTGCAGGTATTTTCCGCTCAAATGTTCTTGTGGACTAATGACCTCTGAGTGCCTTCATCGGTTCAACGTTGCACCAGAATACCAAGAAACGGAAAGGGCTTGGTTTGTTTCGTTTTCCAAACCGAGCTTAATGTTGGAATGTACGGAGTTTAGTGGCTCGAAAATGTTTTGTGCTCCATTGTTTGACTTCCTTATTGGTAGAATATTCTTTAGGTGACCCTCATACAGAGTCAAAGGTAAATTGCCACTCGTTTCAGAAGAGCTTGGTGAACAATCGGTAGTTTTTATTGTCACAGCACTCACAAGCCCACGAAGACCAAGAATAATCTACCAGTTGCGCCCGAGGTGAATAATCAACTGAAGCACCCTGAAGTGGAAGATTAAGGAACAAGAACTGATCGGAACTCCTCCAACCCATCAATTCAAGATTTTGGCAACCACAATAGCCGACAAGAGCCATTAATTGACACTTATCACTGACCGATTGTGATAATCTGAAGAGGACTTCCTGATTGGTGCCCCGTCTGCCTTATAACCTGGCCAACTTGGTGACCTGTTCACTTGGCCTGATGAAGCTTTTGTGTCAAAAGCGAAACGTTGTCCAAATAAAAACTACCGATTGTTCACCAAGCTCTTCTGAAACGATGACTTCTCAATCGGTTCCAAACTTTTTCCAATAAATTGCCACTCATAATCTCTGTTCAAGGCTTGCCAGGGTAATGTCATTTAATATTCTACCCAGCGTACCCCCCTTTGCAACCCCACCGTCCTGAATATAACACGTACGTTAAAATTTGAAGGTAATGTTTTGCATGCAAAACAAGACTACTCGTCCATTTGCTGCAAGTGGTATATTCATGTGTAAGGACTTTTGATTAAAATAATCCCATTGTGGACAGCAGATTGATATCCATGTTGAGGAGGCGTTGATCTCCAACATTCAATTTTCTTGGTTCTCACACCAAAAAGACGCTGTCCTCGAGGTCACAAGTAATGTTCAATAGGCCAGATAGCTATTTCGACAGGTTATGTTAGGAATGGATAAATATGGCCGCCCGGGAATACCCAGTCTGTACAACTTCCGCAGACCATAAGGTTGTAGCAGTTGAGTAAGTCTTGATTTGAACCTTCTGGAAACCAGTTCACTCACGATCCTATGTCACTTTAGTATCTCACCACATATTTCCGTGAATCTCGGCAAATTTGCGATGTTTGGTAGCAACTGCGTAATCTGAACGTACACGGTTTCATCACGCAAGACCATCCCTGAACCCTTGTCTGGTTGAACTATGACCAGGTTCACTACTATCTACTGTCACGAGACTTGAACAGCTACGTACAGCGTTCACCATCAATTGCTCAGTGATGGAGGATTGAACTCTCATATGCAAGGTGAAGTTTATGGAATTTTTGAATGAACTGGTGAGTAAAACATGGGACAAACTGCCCCGGCAACTTGAACGATGGCTTGATCATTAATTGAGCCTACAGGTTCATCCGGATAGCCCACTTTGTTCTCACTCCATCTCAGTGAACATCAAAACAAAACATTCTCGGTTATTTTCAAAAATACTGCATTCCATCCAAAAAGGCAAACGGTTTTTGGAGCCACAGATTCGGTTTGATTATATTTTCCACTAACAACAACAAGTGGTGTTTTTGTGAACAACTGCTTCTCGTATAATCTCCTTGGCTTATGCTAAAAACCCCAGTAGCTCAAAACCCTGAGGTCCTCAACCTCAAACCGAATTCCAGGCATATTTTTCTCATGCATATCGATGTCTTCGATTTCCTTGGGTTATACTATCCTCGCATTACAAAAAATCTCCCCATAGAATTTGGAAATGACTGAACAGGAATCCTAAGGTCTTATGGTAGAAAGTCGAACAAATTTTAAAGTGACGTCTCATGAGGGGTGTGTATTACATCCCTCATTGTGTCCTGATCGTACACCTACTACGAACACCTGATATGAATGGTCAGTGTAAATTGCGTCTTTGCATTTGTGAGTATTACTATGGGAAATTTAAGGATGCCATCCTAGGCGGCTCTGGGCTTCCTAATTGCCCAAACTATAATACAGGTGTCCAATAAATTTAAAATTTTGACGGTGCTATTCGAGTAGATTTTAAGGATGTTAAGCACAAGAGAGCACCATCAGGAGGATCCACTTCCTGGTAAACGACACTTGCAGAATTTGATTGCTTTTGAGATGTACCATATTAACCTTGTAAGTTATGGTTTCACGAGATATTCATTTCATTCATTTTGTCATTCATTTCTTTGGGGCAAGATGGCTCAAGTGGTTAGAGCGCGAATTTACTGGCCGGTCCGTTGTTCGAACCCGACATCTGCCTTTCGACTTTCCCTGTCTAGGCTTGGGTAACTCGGCAGTATCCCAGCCCTCTTGCTTCCTTCTGGTGGCATGGCAGCTAGGCACCGGAGGCTGAACGACTTTTTATATTCACTTACTTAAACCCTCAATCCATCTGAATATTTATCCAAACACACCATTTTATCACTGTTCTAAACGTCCACTTCAGTGATATCTGATTTGACGGATGTTCCACACAGTCTCCAGACCAAGATGATTCTATTCCGATACTTCCATGTAAAAAACCATTTATTTCCCCGTATCACTGTTAATCACATCCATATGTACAATATAATCCCCTGATTAGGTATTGATATCTGTGCCGTTTTCACCCTGGCGCGTACCCACAGTGCAATCACAAGCCGGTGTCGTTAGGTAACATATTTCTAACTATTGAGTGAGATCAATTTTTTAATCTACGGTCTACTTTTCGTGTCACAGTACCGGAGGCGACAACTAACACTATAAGAAATAGAGAAAAGTAGGGTCTTTTTATGGAAAATACAAGATGGGAAGGGTGCTTTGCATCTCATGGAAGGAATAGCATTCATTCACGTTAGGTTATTTTGTGCGAAAATCATTTGGTAGAAAGTATTATATGAATTCAGAACGTGAAATGTTCAAACAAATAATGCACCTAAACAAATTGTTCATTAGTTAGTGTGCTTTTAGCAACAGGGACCATATTTGCATTTAGCAACAAAAAACAACTGTAAGTTGTTCACAACTTAATTTTTTACAGAATGTGCCTGGACGGTATTCGGATTGTACCTTAGTTGTACTTGGGACTTGTACTTGGGGTTGACGTCCACACTAGTCTAGCAAGTAGAATTTTAGTGTGATATGTTTTCAAAATCCGCATCAAGCACGCTATCAATTTTACTAGCCTTCATTTCAATCAGCCAAACGGGTATTTTCACTAAATATGAGAGCTCAATACTAGCTACAGCGATTTTTCAAGTCATTCAGCAAGCCAGCCGAATTCGAGTAGACAGTATTTTGTCTAAAGAGTTGCTCAATCTCGTGAGCTGTCTCTTTTGATTCTGTCAACAATCCGGTCAAAGTTTTCTATTGTATACCTACTAATAATCAGTATATGTGAAATGATATCAGTCACATTGTATGCGCTAGCCCGGTTTCACTCGATCAATACTGCTACGTGTTGCAAAAACCAATTTGCACATTCATCCACATGCTTAAACATTCACTTGGACCAGATATGAAAAATACTTCCGGATGTTTCGCACTGACGCAGCTTCCAACTGAGCACCAGCCAGACTTAATGGGTGTTGTGTACAATCCATCTCTTGTTTTTGTGGCAACCAAGCCATAATGTAGGTGGAAGTCGCGACAACCTTTACCACTTAATGGACAGTCCGGGGATCGTTTTCCGGACTGGGATGGCAGAGTCTTCGCATATGACACGGGGTATTTCCACGAAGAGTCAGTATGGACTCGGTTTTCTGTCTGTCTGGTCTGCTTTCTGGGTCAAATCACGTCTAGTCTTCCAACATCTGCCGTTCACGTGAGATTCTCTCTAAACATTTGGTTTTCGTGTTCTGCCTGTGTTTCTCACTTTGCCTAGCACACGTAGAATCAGAGGCGTAACAACTGTACATGCTGATTTAATCCAACCTTCTTGTGTAAAATGTGGTCTAATGTGTCTGTGTGGTGCAGCTAAATCTACCCATTTGTCACCCTAGTATTATTATCTATTCCTTAGTCACAGATAAGAAAACTCCTAAGTGCATTATGAATTACTCTAACCCCAGGGAGTTTTTCTTTCTGTTACGAGACGTACGTAATATTAACTTCTTCTGGATGCAGGGATATGTTTTCTACGCTTAGTAGCCTGCGATTTTCCCCCAGCTGCAGTTGAGCTGCACTCTTGATAGACCGCCTTTGGCAGAGACAGCCATCTAAGAGAACCCACTTTTGACTGACGCATTGAAGTTACCTTGCCGTAGATAAGTCGCTACATTCATGTCCCTTTGGGAGTAGTGTGACACTCTTGAAAGGTTGACCTGTAGTAAGTTTTAAACATTGCATGATTAGACAGTGAATCCTCTGAAAGTGCACTAGGAAAGGCTTCATCTGGCAGGTTGGGGGAACTTTGATATGCCCAGTACTTAGGTCCAGACATTAATGTTCACAAGCTTGATGCCGAGGAACAATTCAGCTTTTATTTGACGTTGCAAACAACAGTTGAAAAGCCCGCTGCCGCCTTAATTTTCGAATTGTCATTCCAGCTGAGATGACGTGACGAACTGTTCAACCTAGATTCTGTTGACTGCCACCAGTACCATCTTAACTTGTGAACCACACTTCTAACACTTGGCAACTAATCATCAAGCAAGCTAATTGGACACAAGGTCCTGGAGAACAAACCACCTGATCAGAACTCACTAGGTGAACGGAACTGAACCAAACTGTTTGACTTTCTGGTTCAAATTTGCCACTGTTAAGCTCAGCATCGGCAAGCTGTCGACAACAAAACCGTAGCATGTGTCATGTGTATGTGTCATAGCTTTGTTTTACATAAGCGCTGAAATTTGGCAGGATTATAGATAGTGGAGAGTCAAATTTTTCCTCATCCTCAATAATTATAAATGCGAAGTCATGAGTTTGTAGTTAACATAGCTAGCAGTCATAATGCGAAAGCGCCGTTTGGACTATACCCGCAGCTTTGAAACCCCACAATCTGATTTTCTAGTTTTTTTTTAATTTCAAACACAATGAAAATAGACGTTACTTTCTATATTCAATCACTGTCCCACTCAATTCCAGCCTAGTCTCATGTCTCTCACCTCGATATTCTTTATGATGCCCAACATAATAGACAACATTGGATTCAATATTCCGAAAATCCACCAAACGTAACGTAAACTCTGCAGTCAAAATGGAACAACTGTACAGAGGATATGTTTCCTCCGTTTGCAGGGAGAATTAGTTGGCCCGAAACTTGCTTTTTCTCACACTTGTCGGTTAATAGACAATCGGTGGATCATTATTTGCATTTGGGGTTTGCGGGATAGGTATTTTGTTCATATTCACACCACTCTCTTTTGAACGGTCGTCCTCCTGTTCTGGCGTAATTATTCCGGTGAGTCCACACCAAAGGGAAGCACTGGACTCGAGTTTCGCTCTTACTAGAGCTCATCAGCAGTTCATATCCAGTGGCCGTGCCGGGATTTGAACTCCGGACATCTGGCATGCGAGGCGAGCGTGTTACCACTACTCCACCAACGCACGTTGGACGCATCTGAATTTTCACGTCTGAACACGTCTGGATCATTATTTATTGTGATGGCTGATACGTATAAATTCCGTTCCCCAACAAAATGGTAGTGACTTTTTCTCAAATTTTTGGCTCCGCCACGTAGGACTAATGCAGAAAAAGACGTCAGAAAACAGCTTCTATAAGGATAAGAACATACAAGGGTAAGGAGGTTATGTTGCTTGAAGAGACCCACAAATAAAAACCCATTTAGCATTACGGTAATCAAGCATGTACCTCACCTAAAATGTGGGGATGCAAGCCAGAACTGAATTAGCTTAGTGGATTTTTATGTGATCGTAAGTGATGAGATGGAGGTGACCAAAAATCGATAGCATGTTCATTTTTTTAGATCTGGTCTGAAACAGCAAAGTAGGAATAACAGTCGGATGATACGTCAAGAGGAATTCTTCCGAACAGCAGTTGCAAACGTCGACATTTATGCTCGCTAGAACAAATAGCCAGTCCGCTGGTAGAGAAAACATTCAATCCAGAGCTAATCAAAGTTGTATTTGGCCTTAAAATGTGACCCTGCTGTCACGTTCGCTGAAGCCACCAGTGCAGTGGTAAATTTCAGATTGATGTTCTAATCGAGACATATCCTGAGTATGAGACTGAGGAAAATTCTGCTGTCATCCATGACCAGCAGTAAAGACTCTTGCAGGGTATCACGAGATAATCTGATAGCAACATGATTGCCTAACAGGATTTGTTCGCATTAAACCATGGAATTACGATGGTCATTTGCAGTTTTCTCCCCAGTAATATGACCTGTTCTAATCATACTGTCATTCCTGACGACTCTGTCACAGCCCCCACTAATTGTTGGGAATGTGAAAGACCGCAAATGTCTACTGCTGCCAACTGACTGCTTGATTGTGAAATCCTGACGTGTGTGTAGGGAAAAACTTCGTATGGACACTGCAGTGTAACTGGCAATCAAACATACCTACAAATTTATTTATTTATAATAAACTGCCTACTCCCGACCTTTCTGTTTGCTGCTTTCCTGTACTGACCCTCAGGCACCAAGTCACATAGGATCCCTTTTCGCTTCTTTAACTACGTTTACTTGCAGTTTACCCCCAAACACAACGCCCGTCGTCAATTTACAATGCAACTGTCGGTGAGTAAGGGTGACGTTATAACAGATCAAGCACTGATCAGTCTCCAAATCAAACCTACAAACAAATTTCATACTCCCGAAACAACTGAATCCGCCGTCACACTGATCCATAAAAAGGTACTTTCAGCGAATAACGACTGTTCTACAGATTACGGTTTTGCAGCATTCACCCATCGGTGTTCATCTCCGTTTTGCTTGTTAACTGGTAATTTGGTGTAATTTTCTCAGTCGGCTCCTGTTTTGTCCAAATAGTCCGCGTTGCGCTCATGAGCTGTGTAGCAAAATAATTGAGTTCCTGAGACTTATGGAAAGTATCCTCTGAAGACTCCTGCCTTTCATGTAGCCTAGATATGGATTACGCTGGCAAGTGCTAACAGTTTATCCCATCCAATTTCGCAGATGCACACGCAGGCGTATCACGGTAGGCTGCCAGGAATATGTTAAGTTAGGCGAATTTTAAGAAAAACATTCTTCAATGGAAACAAGTGAAGAAGTTACTAATGTTATTGTCGGATGGTCGAAGTCCAGCAGTCATGTTTAACGAAGAATGGTGGATTGTCACTTCGCCAATCTTTGCCATTGGCTTGTATTGTTATGTTTGTCAGATCCAGGAAACGTAATTCAACGATAGTCTTTGGAATTTCGTCTTCCACACGCAATTACTACCGCCACCACCATAACTTGGGTGGTAGTGAAAACAAACAAACTGCTACCAGTAGCACAGTCATTGCGCAACAACAACGAACCAAAAGTCATTATGAGGCACAGCGAAACACGCAGGCCGTATGAGAACATTGATTTGGATGGAGGATCGGTATAGAAGGGATGATCGTGTAGTGGAGATTCAATGAAAGACCGTTTGCGAAATGTGAGAGTACAAGTGTACGCATGAAGAATTACAACTATGGCATGTGGTGAATGCCTAAAGACCTCTGCACATAAAAAAGAGAACCTGAGATTATTTCATTATCCACATTTGGGTTTGTCCATATCTTTTCAATGAAAACTGGCCTCCAGGTTTGTGTGTTTTACATGTAGCCTCATCCCACGTGGATTTGGAGTTTGCAATTGCACTTTCCTGGCACAGAAAAATCTTGCATTATTTTCATCGCTCCTGTGAGAATTTTGCAACCTCTTTCACACATTGAAAACATTTTTCATCATACCTAGATGGTGTGAAACTCTGTTAAGAGTACTCCAATCTAGGCGCCAAAAGAAATGCATCTAGGAAGCTGAAGAAACCCTCGCAGTTAACTACTAAAGAAAATCTTTTTAGCGAAGGCTTGGTTAAATTCTTCAAGATTATTGCGTTCAATCCCCTAAACCTACAAGAAACCACCGTCTGACCCACTATCCGCCGAAACTTGTTTTCGCAATTTAGGTGAGCACTGCGCACGCTGTTATCCAGAAATTGCGCTGTCTAACTTTCAATCACTTGTTATTTGTGAAGCACAAACACTGCCCCATTATGCTGACTTCACATCTATCCTACTTCTCATTCGCAGAAAAATAAAATACGATTGTTTATCAAATCGGTATAGGAATCAGGCATGGTAATTCCATATTGGGTAGCCAAATTCTGTATCATGAGCGTAATCAAATACCTTTTTCACTGTGCTAGCTGAGGCATCCATCTTCGTGGCCCACAGATTCCGTACACTGGCCTCAGAAGTTCTGTGCGCGAAATGGGAAGTGGCGTCACTACCAATATGATAGCGCGGAACAATATTTTTTAGACTACCTGCTAGCGGCACTAAAATCGGATTGCGTGTGTTTAACCAGTCGTCATCCCCTGACCCGACCAAATCATCGATAAAAAAACAGATCCACATTCGTGCGAGTTTGTAGCCCATATCACCTGGTCCAAAAATAACCGTGGATTACACCTTGTCATTCTTGGAATCAGGTTCGAACCATTTGCTCGCTAATGTTTACCTTCTGACCTCTGTCCTATGGTTGCAGTCTGGCATCATGTGACCTGAGAAAGTTCTGTCGCTTCTGGATCTCTACGCGTCCAAGTCATTTCTCAAACGTGGAAATCTGCACCTCGACGCTGCCATCAGAAGGCTCATCGTGTGTCCGCCAACCGAAAACTTTATTACCGAGCGAACTAGGTCGCTTTTCTAGATTTTGTGCCACCAAAGGCGGAAGGATGCAGCGTGTATGGTGCTCGATACACCGTGGTAGGAATTATGCGAGGGAAATTGCGGCAAAATTTTGGACGCCATAGTGATTTGGGAACAGGTGTCCTCTGCTCCAAAACACATTGATAACCGGCTAACTCACGGCATGCTGCCATCCGATTAGAGTTTGGTCGAGCCAGTTACATGTGAGGAAGCTGTTCTACCATCCGTTTGGTCTTCATGCTTGGACAAGTTCATGCTCGGAGCACTTCGCCGGTCCAGTGCCAGAGCCATTGTTGGGTATTTGATCTCTTTAATGTTGTCTGGGGCTACCCACCGCATTTGTGTCTTTCTCATGTTACTTTTTTTCCGACGGTCCAAACCCAACTTTACTGGACCAACTGAGACCGGTATCCATTTCATCCATTTTCGTTTGATACATGCTGATCGCTGGGGCCGTAGATTGCAACTGCCTTTAGTCCAGTTTGCATTTCTACATCGAGGTAACTTTTTAGATATACGCTCTGCTTCTCTGCGACTGTATCTAACTTCGATTTTGTTTCCATCTCGAAAGCCTTCAATTCGTTTTCGAGTTACCTAATTGTCAGATCTGCTGGGGGTGTTTGAAGCATCATCATCTCCAGTTCGCTCCTATGAGAGTGCCGAAACAGCTAAACACACTTTGGATTTTTACTGCCACAGAGGACTGAGACAGGGCTATCTATGCTACTTAAGCTACCACCATTCTCCAAATAGCAAATGGGCAAGGTTCTTGGATTTTCGATGCTACTGTAGGGTCAGTAGTTCCATGGCACCTTGGTTTTTTCTTCGGAGACGGCTGGGTCGTGCGCGCAGAAGGTCATATTCGTCTTAAACAGACAGGTAATCCGCTAAGGTCGAGTTGGAAAGATTTGCTATGATGATCAGTGCCTAAAAGACGAAAACAATGATACCTTAGGGGACAGAAAGCATCCGAAGACCTTTGCTTTGCCGAGGAACTCATCGAGTATTTGGGTGAAATGTCCTCTTCACTTTCAAAGGGGAAAGAGTCTGTACCCACCGAAGTCAGCGGTTGAAACCACTCGATCAGATGACTTATGCCACGTTGAGGCAGAACCCAAAGGTCATATACTACTATCCGGCAGTCTACTCGTGGCTGGCTGCTTCTACCGGACACCGCAATCAACTATATTCACGCCGCTAATTAACACAGGGGACTTGGCATCCTAAGCCTGAGTTCAACCGTACCGATGAAGCGGAAAGTGCAAATAAAAAAGCTGCTGTCTATGCACTTCATAGTACTACGCAATATGGTTAAGGATCATGCTGCAAGATTGTTAGGAATCTCATCCTTCCGATTCGATTTCACGGTACGTGCATGAACACCAAAAGGTGATAGTCTGTATGACATCCTTGAGACACGCTGTTTGCAAGACTTCGTTGATTCGCCTCTTTTGAATAGGTTGGTTGCGTTTTTCCAGCAAGGATACTTCCTGGGGTACTTATCCATAGAAGTTAACTCCGGTGCAAACTGCTGGAAGCGAGAGTTAGAAACGCCTGTTGTGGTTGTGGTGACCACACAATCTTATGTCGTGTAATCTGTGGCTAACCGTAGGGTTTGGCGCATATTCTACAGTCCTTTTAAAAGACATATTATCACTGTTTTCTCGTCATAATCGGGCTGCAATAGAACTTAGAAAATACCTGCGTCGTCTGGGATACACCGCCTTCGAAGATATGAGAGCACCTATTTAGAAATCTTTCATTAATCCTCACCTAATTTCTGGGGGCGAGATGGACTAATTGGTTAGAGCGCGAATATACTGACCGGAAGGTCCGTAGTTCGAACCCGACCTTTGCTTCTCAACTTCCCCTATCTAGGCTTGGGCAACCGTGCAGTATCCCAGCCGTCGTGCAACCTTTAGGTGGCATGGCAGTTAGGCACAGAAAGGATGCTACAGCTGCATACCTAATTGCTGTCCGGGAAAGCCAAGTAACGGTGACAGACGCGAAATATTTTTTGGAAGTACACAGAGAAACATGGTGTCGGTGATTTTTCCCTCGCGATCGCCTCATCCCTACGCGCCATTGGTTACGATGTTGGTTTCTGGTTCACTAACCAATGGGTATTTCTTATATAAGTGTATGCCTTCTTCAATGGACTGGGCCTTCCTAAGGTCACAGTCAGTCACCTGTGTTTTTCGTCCTTTTAGGCTTCATGCGCACCTACGGCACTGTTATGCGTGGCACATAGTACTCAGTGTACTTTCTTACAAGTGACTATCACATCTGACTCTGTATGACGGAAACCTTGTGCTCGACGCGCAAGTCTTGACTTTACTATCTCTTACTGCACCTTGAATAGCACTGAGTACTGTTTGCTCGTCCTTTTCATTGTTCGTTACACGTGTATTTGCATTCCAAAGATTTTACCCACGTTAGAGATTGTTGTGTCCGAACGGAAAACGGCTACTGGCACGCCTTCAGCTGGAACTTTTCCCCCTTTCTTAATGTTCTCTTGTGCATCCCTCCACATCCACCGACAGTAGACTCAGCTACCATATTGGGCGTGGACTTAAGCATAACATACCGGGGTGAATTAATCTTGAGTATCGAAAGGTCCTAACTGGATTAAAGCGAGAGAAAAACGAAGATAGACCAAACTGGAGAGAGGATGCACAAAATTTAGCAGTCTCAGCAGTCGGTGTTTTGTTATTCTTGTTGCCGTACCAAAGCTCAAAATATTGTAATGTGTGTCCGTTTTTGACTTGCAAAGACAAACTTTGTCTATATTCGTTTTTTACCGTGTGCCCAAATTGTGAATATACTTTCTGACCGTTTGTGGCATGCCACTTGCTTATCGGTAGTTCCAGGCTCTGTTTGGCACTATCTCCTCGAAGTTGTCGGTCAAATATAAAACCGTAAGACGGTTATCCTTCACATTCCTTCTCGAATATTTGGTACAAGTTGCAATCGTACCGTCTGTCACAACTCAGTCAGACTTTCAGTTGAATCACAACGAGGCAAATAACACTACTACTAGGTAATGCGAGTTTCGCAACTACTGACGTGTCCGGCACCGAAATATCACTACTTCTGTAATTGAATTGTCAAGATTTTTTACTGAGAAGAACACATTAGCAAATAGCTTTGTGAAGTGTTTAGATATGCTGGACAGAAAGCCAATTTGGTGGATGATTAACTTCAGGCACTCTGGAACAGAATTTGAATATGGGTACGATAAATGATTTTTCTATTAGGAAAAACAGCTCCATGATTCAACTACCTTGCTGGCAATCATAAGAAGAGGGTAGGTATATCCAGTTTGCTTCGTTCTGGGTGGGGGGGGGCAATGTCTGGAGTCTGGTAACGTGTGAGTTTGTCTATTCGTAACTAGGAGCCACATGAAAATAGGAAAAAAAGATACGCATTTAGGACTTTCTGCCGGAACTGTATGGTTGTGACCGAGAGGTATTTCGAGACTGAGATCTTAGAGAATCGATCTTCTGAAGAGTCACAGGAATTTAGGCGACAAGTAGCGAAACATAACTCCAGACTAGAAGTACACTGTTCCTCTTATCTCATCTTTTATTTGGACTGTTCATTTATTCACAAGTTTCATACCATTCCTACCTGTTTGTCCGTAACTGATAGGGTGTTTGAAACATTTCTATGCAACCTAATTGTGATGTTATTTATGTTAACATGGATATTTGTTCAACTGGCGAATGGGTATATATATATATATATGCTATAATCATCAATACACCAGGTGTTAGACCGTTTATTTACTGACTGCCTCTGGCACCCCGATAATTTATTCTAAGTATCGCCGTTTGAAATATCTTTCAGTACGGCCGGCAGAAAACCCATTTTTGAGCTTTTACTGAGCTTGCCATTTCTTGTTTTCGTGGTCTTTTGCAAGCCTACTAACTCCATTCTTCGTTTTTGACAGTTGTGTCATCTACAACAGCAATAAGCCGGCCCTCTGTCTGCACATGCCTGCTTTAGTTAATTGGACAGCCTTCTGTGTCGGTTCATTCATCACGTTTTTGCTGTGGTTTTGCCAATTTGCAAGTCAACTGCCCATGTTTTCCGGATTTGTTCATTGCCAAGTTACTCAAATAGCTTAACTTTCTCGTTGTAAATGCTTTACCATCTTACACAGTCATTTTTTTGCGTCATTTTGTGAACATCGACCGGCAATGTACTGGCCTCCACGCTGGACGACTTAGCAGGCTGATTGCGCGTAAAGCGGAGAAAGACCCACAATTGCTTCCAAATGTATAATGTCAGTGTAGGCCTCATCGTTGCTTCGAGATAGGAACGCATCGAGGTTTTCACTGCACTGATTGTTCGGACCAGTTAGTGCGATTTTGACGCAGTGGTCAAACTAATCTGGACAGATCTCGATTAACTCAACAGTGCGCTTCTATCAGGTCGATAAGTGCGCACATACTTAGGCTAGAAATGTACCGTGCCGATTTATTGGGTAGGTGGTTCACTCACAGAGGATTCAGCCGCCTATGCAAACAAATCTTTCGATTCACACTTAAGCGGTTGAATGTGCCTGCTGAAACATGTGGCTGGACCTTCGCCGAATTTGTGGTGCGTGCTTATCAAATAGATAGGTGGAATGCCATTTCAACGCAGTCGCCCGACCTTTACAAACAAGCAAAAACCAGTGTTAAAATAGTACATATGAAAGATGACCCTGTATTCGTGAAGCTTCGGCAGCGTTTTGTAAATCAGCAAGAGGTAACCGACACGTCGATATCGACTGATTCAGCCCAGTCGAGTGATTAGATCAACCGATTCAGTAGACTTCACAATGACACAAGGTCAGTCTACTACGAGCTGATGACGTCACCTCGACTGGTGACGAAACGTTTGCAACCAAGCTGCCAAGCTCATTGAAGATCCCTCGTTTATGCCAGCAATTCTAAAATGTTCCCATCTTGGCCAGCTCGGCTCTTTGACTGGCTGATACCACTTTTGGCCTTCCCGGATCTCATCAAGTAGACATGGTCTTCAGGCTTCCATCTAGTTGAAAAGACAAACTAGAAATTCATTTGACTTTTCATTAACCACCGATATAAATTGCAGATGAGAGTGCACCTCTCTTTTTGACCCTTTAACTGGGATGATTATTTGCAACACGTCACCTAACTTTCGTCTTCTGGTCTTTCCACAGGTCCGGTTACACCGCATAAAATTCGTCTCCCGTATACATACCCAACTTCCCAAATGTACACGCCAACTTAAGTGACACCTTTCTGTGGACACGCTTCTATCCCGAATGGCGCACCCAGACGCTTAGCATGTGGAATATCTTTCGGTTCTCCAAAATCCAACAACACTTGTACACCACGGGTACCTACATTTAGCACTCTCCACTCAGACGCCCTACTGGCCATCCAAACTTCAATAAACCTTTCTCAAGATAACCTGAAAGAATTTCCACAGCAGAATGGTGCTAGAATGCGTGCTTTATGACCCATTTTCTTCTAAAGAACTTAGTACCATCATTCAAATTCAACATCACCGAACAAGACGCACATTGTGAGCTTAAATTCACTGGTTTGTTGAACGTTTACGAGAGTGGTTTACGCGAAATGGTGCACCATTCGGCGGCACATCGTTCATTCACCTGGCCCTACCTCCAGCTCAATTTGTAGTCCACAGATGTAACACAGTATTATGGTTGTATTTAGTCCTGTTGAGATATCAAAACACACAACTGTCAATCACCAGAATGGTGTATTGCTACCTTCTTTAATCACCCGGAAAAAATTTAGGGATGACGATCACGTTCTGGCTGCATGGCTGATATCCGCTAAGCAATAAAATCATTTGTTTATAAATGTGGTTCTGATGTCATTACACCGAATAAGGTGCATTTTTTGAACGAGATGGCTCATTGGTTGGAGCGCGAATTTACTGACTGGAAGGTCCGTGGTTCGAACCCGACCTCCATATCTCGACCTCCCCTGTCTAGGCTTGGGCAACGTGACAGCCTTCGTGCTTCCTTCTGGCAGCATGGCAGCTAGGCACCGAAAGCGTACTACAGCTGAACGGTTGCAGAACCATTCTTTGCAACAATTGTCAAGTTTTTCCCATCTGAACTTATCCTCAATCCCGGCTAACGGATGTCCTTATTAACGAAGTTAACTTTGAACATGGAAGCGTGCTGAGCTTGCAAGAGTTTCTGCACTCTTATCTCGCATGGGTTCGACTAAATCATATATTGTGATAAACATCACTAGAAGCTGTACAAAAAGTTCGTAAATATCTCTTTGGAATGAGAACCAAAGTGCTTTTGAGGCCAGCAAGTGACGTCTCAGATGTCTGGAACAAAGCTGATGAGCACAGCCTCGGCAAAAAAACAACATTCATCGATGCACTGTAATGAGTCCACTAAATGTAAATTGGAAGTTGTCAACTGTGGAGCTACAGTGAGTGCAGGACTAACTCGTCGGGATTCTTCCAACCACGGGTCCCCGAACTGTATAAAACTTTGCTGTCCAATATTCAGACACGAGGTTTGTCTACTACAATATTAAAGATCTTGTAGACCCCCCGGAAAGTGTTTTGGCAATTATTATGAGTCATTTAGTTGAATAATTCTGTCGAGGATCAAGGGATTCTCTTCCTGTTTTGTGAAGAATAACTTTGATTTTGTTGACAAAATCTATTATTCAAAGTTTTCAGACTGAAGGAGATAATGTGCGGTCTAAAATTTCACTTCGGCTGTACCTGGCATTTGCAGCTGTCATCAGGTTGTAATAAAGTTACTGGCTTAATTAATGGGCTCCACCAAAAGTAAAGTAATTGGTTAAAATCTTGTACGCCTGTATCTTCCCGTGAGTGTATTTTTCGAGTATCTACTACTTTTGACCCGTGGAGTAATGTTAGCAACTAATGCGCACTTAGCAAAGAGTTCTTGCTTCTAGGCTAGGTAAAGCCTAACTAAACGATGACTACTTTTGAGTTAATATCTAGAGAATGAGCGAATCGTACACGTTTCGAAGTGTTTTCCCGCTGTTCATGGAGAAGATTAGAAAACTATCGAAATACATTTGCATACCAATTTGATTTGACGAGAGACACCTGAGACCCAGCAGAATCTCTCATCTATGATTATCTCAAACAAGTGAATCGGCTGCACCAGGCTGCCTCATGTTTCAAGATATCGCAATACATTGTGTAGACGTGATACATCACTAATAAGGTTGTTGAAAACTCATCGACAGTCCACGAAATTCTTAGGGCTCATGAGGTACGCACATTCCCAACATAAACGAGGGATTCAGGAGGGTTCCAGGCGATTCTCCCGTCAAAACCAAATTGGTATGCAAATAAGTGTATTTCGCTAATTTCGTGCAATTTCGGTTCAAGTAAGACATAAGGTTGACGGAAACTCGGGGACCTGATGTGTTGCAAGATGAGAAAAACCGGTCATAAGTTGTCGAAGGGTTTTCAGCGACCTTATGAGTAGAGCATTACGTTTATACAAGGTTAGAAAATGTTTTTCTCTATCATCTTGGAAAGCAAACTTGGCTTTTGGGACTCCGGACAATGGTAGAGCAGCAGCTCTGCGTACAACACAAAGAATTTTAATAGTTAATTTGGTGTACAGCACCGACGGCGTGGGAAGGATTGACATGGCAAATAAATACTGCGCATCACGGGACACCCTGTTTTCAGTCAGGAGGGCGGCAAACCAAACTTACTCAGAGTGAAGAAGAAATAAAGCATTATCAGAATTGTTCGTTTAGTTTAAACGGGTTAGCTTACTGTCCCCAAGAGTGTAGACAGTCTTTTGTATGACTTACTGGAACAGGCAAAGTGTTTGTATTGCAAAGAATTTATGGTTGTGTTGGGAAGAGTAGAGGCTTTATGAGCAGAACAGGCAGAAAGTAGAACAAAATGGTCAGTAATTTGGAGTTTTGGCATAAATTCAATGAGTTGAGACGGTTTCATATACGCAAGTACCATGTTCGGTTGGTAAATAACTCAGATATGGTGAACTATCGTCAGGTTATCGGACTGGGTATAGCAGTCACGGTACCATCATCGGGAAGCTCTAAGTTGGTTCATGGATTGCCCAATTATTGACGTCTTGGGTGAACCAGTTAGGTCCGTTAGGGTAGTGAGGATTCGCCGAGAAATTGTGACATAACTAGGCTAGTATAGAGCAAAGATTCTCTTGAGTCCATCGAGGGAGTAATGTGGGTCCTTATTTGTTATGTATCGGAATCGGATTCAACGGCTATACGCGACCTGAGAAGGAGCGCACCAATCCCAAGCCATGACGCGAGCCCAACCACCCTAGCGCAGAGAAAGAAGAGAAGACCAGACCTTCAGAGGAAAGCTTTTACTGCCTCAACCAAAGGCGAAGTACAGTGGGAGCACCGTCGAATATATATATTTTGGGCGACCTTGGGGAACAATAAATCCGTTAGCACACACGTGAACTGTTGAAGAGTTTTCGACAACATTGTGAGTGGAGGTTCCCGCCGTCAAACAGATGGTACGTTCGTTTAACAGAGCAGGGTGCTCAAAAAGAAACAACTATCCATTTTGTTTGCACACATGCACAAGTGTTTAAGCGCATCATCCGATTGGCATAATGAAACAGACTAACCAGTTGCGTGTTCCCTTGTTGCCCCTTTCGTTGTTGATAACTTTGACCCCGAGTATCTGTTACCTACATTCCTATATCATCCAGAAAGTGATTTAATGGCTTGCTAGCTCACGCCTCACTACCTCTGTGGGTGATCTAACAAGTTTATAAAGACAGTGATATAGCGTCTATGGTCCAAAGCTGTCCGGTCATCATTGCACATGGCAGCGCCGGAAAAGTTCTGGATTTTGAGAAGACTTCTCAGGGGAAATTGGTAGCAGTATTTAATATGCCCCCGGACGATGACAGTTGAAGACTTCTCGTCAGACCTATACTGTTCACCTCGTTTTCTAATATTCTTCTGAGCGGTGCTTTTGATAACCAACATCCTAGCCCCATAAATAAGCCTTCTGTGTTGACGAAAAATCCCACAGTCTATTTGTTAGAAATTTGTTGGTAGAAGTTTTATCGTCATGCCGACAGAATGCAGTACCACAGAACCTGCCATTTAAATAACCTCTCAACAAGACCAGCTTGAAACTCCTGTCTATACGACAACCGTTTTGGATTCCTAGCAGAGCCTTAGGAGTGAAAAAAGCTATTGTAAGGTGCGTTGTGTTGTGGACAGTCGGTTAAACCCCGTACATGTCACTTAGCGCCATTACCAGGGCCTAGAGTAAGTTCCAACGCGAATCCTCCTGTCTCTTCATGTTCCAACCATTCTGAACTTTTTAATTTTCCCGGGCAGATCAGAGGTGTTTTATTTTCGTCAGAGCTACAGAAAAACATTCGTCATGCCCTTCAAAACAGTCCGATCGCGTTTCATCGGCTTTTTATTACTGTTGCAATGTATTTATTTTGGCATCGCAATGTTTTTGAACAGGCATCTACTCAGAACCAAACAAATTTTACTTGCCCTGAATTATAAGGGACAACCAAAATCCTAAGTCCGGCACTCATACTGGGTAGCACTTTGCACGCTAAGACACTGAATATCCCCGTGTCTTAACTCTGTAGCGCATGGCCACATCGAAAGCAGGAAGACAACTCAATGATAGATATTTGGTCTCCGTGTGTAGCGTCACAAATCAGAGTGCGCTACCCGCTCAGCACAACATACAATTGTCTTGAGGAGTCCTAGGAACCTCGGTGACTAAGTTAGATTGTCCCGGTACCAATTTGGTCTCTCCGGGGAACGTGATGTCTAAACAGTATCCTGTAAAAACTGTTATGAGAGCATTTTCTGATATTACAAGCCAGGAAAAAATTGACAAGCAGGCAACATTCAATGGTCAATATGAAGCGCCAACTAGTGTCCGGCGGATCAAAGTGGTTCCCAGAAACTGCGGTGCTTTTGGAGGTAGAACCTTTTAGGTGTAAGTACTGGCGCTTGATGCGTCGTTCTTGGACTTGGTGCGGACGATTTTTCTAGGTCAACAATTAAGACTAATTACAAGGCATCGCGTACTGAAGCAGCACACCTCAACTTACCGGAAAATATGATAAGCCTAAAATAAATATATGGGGTTAAACCCGCAGCCAGAATAATGGGTGCAATTTGCTACACACACAAAAATAGGCTGAGTGACGCAAAAGTTGCAGGTTTGTTTTTGTGTATAAATTTCTTGACATCGTTCCCGCGTGGACAGACTATTCCGGAAATCCTTGTCCTGGTAACTCTGAAAGCGGTATTCAAAGAAATCATCATGATAGCTAAACTCATCATCGTCCGTCAATTCGTAAGGAGGTGTACAGATGTAATTTTTCAGGATATAAATTTCCCTCCTAAGGTTCCAACCAAATGGTAAGAGATCCAAACGTCATAATAAACTGCAAATGATGCAAGTCCGCATACTGAAGCCCCCGTGGCAAACTGCTTGATATCGCCCAGAGAGCAGTGAGCAATACGTACTAGAGACAGTATTACTGCTTCAATGGTGTTGAATAGTAAGTATTCCGCGGTCAGTGTCTGGGAGCTCTCACCTGATATGATCTCACAGACGTATCCGTACGTTGCTACGTATAAGTGCACAACGTATAAGGCACAACCACCAACCCAGCGCCACGCACTACCACGCTTCCTAACAACTCACTGATGATGTCAATTGGTGATAGGACGTTCGCAATCAAAGTGCCGAGCTCAGGGAACAAGCCAGCAATCACGTGCAAAACAACACACCGCCTTCGCTAAAGTCTAAAATTTCAAAGCCGTACGGCGGTCAACTTTTTAATAAAAATTCCCTCCGAATTTGAACACAAAACTTACTGAGTCGTGACAGGAAACGAGCAGATTTATAATTGGAATCAATGCCAGAATTTACAAACATTGATTACTTCAAATAGATTTCAACTGAAATAAGGTGGATTATCGACGCTTTTGGCCCGAATACATATGCTGAGAAATGTAGTACTTCAGCGCAAAACTTTTCTCTCTGTGCACTACGATTTTGGAGAAAGCTACCTATGGCCGATAAGACCTGCCATACAAAACCCAGCACTGTCTGAGTGGGTCGTAGTAGCAATGCCTAGCTCGTTCGTTAAACGCATTTTGGGGCATTTCAGCACAGATAAAATGGATCATACGTCCAACCAACTCTCGAGGTCGCCCATATGAACTTCGAACATCACTAATGAACTAAGAGGAAGACCATTATAAGGAAGCCAAGATGTCAGTACCAAGTATATTTTTCCGACTTTCCCCGGCATAATCAGCCAACTTGTTACAATCACCAGTTCCAATAAACAAACATTACAGAAGCGACCGGCATTACCACCAAAAAGTTCCCGCCTTTCGCGAACAAGACTAGCTTTTTCAGCATTTGGTTCTCCAGTCCATGTAATCTCATTGCATCAAGGTATTAACAAAAAAAGGTTCTTAAACTTTCCCGCGGACGAGAATAGCATTGTAGACTGGCTTTTAAGCCCTTGAGCATTACGAGACCTGTAATTCTTCTTGGTGTGCTACGTGGTAGAAAGTGAAAAACTCAGGCAGCCCATGTGAAACAGATGCTCGAGGGACGGCTGCATTTTTAAAGTTTAAGCTCCACATTGCACTTGTCGAAGTACCATAAGTTTTTGACGGCTGGTGAAATGTATGACTTCTGCTTATTTCAGGAGACGGAAGAAGCCTTTTTAGGAGGCAAAAGCAAACGACAGTATTTCGGGGCAGGCGAGCTTGAAACGAGTGTGGGAATACTTGAGAACCGGGTGGTGCCTGTGCTTTCAAGGACGAACAAAGTGAAAGCTGTGAATAATTCAACCAGAGAAGCCTTAAATGCAGATAGCAATTCAAATGTTCCGGGAGAGATCAGAAGTGGAGGAGTTCGGGAAGTTGTTAAATTTGCCACACTGAATATTCGAGATTTTTATAAAATTGACATTTAATGGAAACCAACCGATTATTATTTGTTATGATGGTTTACGCCATCGCATCGTGAAGAATCTAAAGAGGAATGCCACCTGATCAAAAGCTTATCTTGACCCGGGTTGCAATGGCCGGTTGCGCGGGTGCTTGTTTATGCCCTTGGTATTATGACCGATAATACCAGGGTAGGGGGTGTATGCCACCTTCGGTGACTTATGAGTTTCAAAGCTCGTGAGAATAGGTATGTCCACGCTGCCGTATCTACGCTCATGCCACGGTTTTAGGTCCCGACCACTTACATTTGCTTACCCAGCTTAATGCAAAGCAGAAATTTACATATGAATCAAGCGGTGCACTATCCCATTATTGCATACTCTTAATGTACACATATGGCCACACACGCTCACTCTGATTGCCTCTTGTCCTACCTCGCCCTCCCGGCCTGAATGATGACTTCCTACGGTACCAAGTGCAGCATCACTCCGAGTATCGTTTGGTAAGCTCCGGTACAGTCGCCTGAACTGTAGCAACACGGCTTATCCCCATGCTGCACCATCCGTGGACTCAAAAATGCCCTCACCCCACGCTTGTCTCTTTACAACCGGGCTAACGCTAACGACCACAAACTTGTTCAGTAACCCTTCTGCTTCACCCAAGATGTCAATGTATGGGGCTGCGCACGAGCCAAATTACGATGTTGCAGCGTTGCGATCACAGCACCTTGACTGCTATGTCCATTCCAGTGGTTTCTTCCTTGTTCTAATCCATGCCATTTTCCCTATTACCTGCAGATGCAAAACTGCTTCAATCACCTGAATACATGCCCAAACTCTAAGGTTCCATCAGAACTAGTGCCCTGTTTGCCCCTCCTACTCAGAGCTCCCGTCATCTTTCCCATGGCTACCATCAGGTTCTGTGATGCCAACAATTTCTCTGCTTCAAAAATTCCAGCCAACTCCGCCCAGAAGCAGAGAATTGACCGGTTTTTAACCGCCCTTAAACTTCTGTGGTAGGGTCCCCTCTTTCGCCTGCTTAGGTGAGGCCCGCCTTTTTTATTTTACCGTCAGTAGCATGGGTCCTTACCTCAGCTGCTCAGGATCATCCCACTACTGCGCTGGTTATTATGACACTGTTTTCATCATCCCTCAGTGGCAACTTTCCGCCATGCCACTACACGTCAGTTATATTTCACCGTCGCTGATGTACGACGACCACCTCGTTTAGATCACAGGGACTTCACTTGGTTACTTTTGGCATGATCCTATTTGTGTCACACCACGCCTAGTTTTACATAGCTACCTCACTTTCGTGCTCAGCTAGGCGCTCGCAGCTCGCAGCTCTTGTCCCGTCCTTCTGACTAATTTTCTATGACCAGGCCCAAATGCACACCACTCACCAGTTGACAACAATCACTGCTGTCATTACCGTCATGCCGCCTTTCTATGAAGCAGACATTACAAGTGACAGCTATCGTCCCCTTCTGTTCAAACGACCGCTGCAAGAGGTTAGTTGGACGGTTGATTGAGACATTTTGAGAGGTCTTCACGACAGACGGAAAAGATGGTCGTGACGAGAATTTCAACCCTCTTCGGATCTCGCGCTCTGCCAACATAGAAAAAGCCATAATTTGATACGTTTCTCCAAAGTGTGGATCACAGAGTTGTTCTGCCGCCAAATGGTGAGTCAGCATTTGGGTATCTTGGCCTTGAATAATGAAAATATGCAATCAACTACAGAATGCTTCGGACTAAGATGCGCTCCTCAGAATGACCAATAGCAGAGAACTCAACCTAGCCACCTAAGGTCAGTGGTGTTGTGCGAAACTTAGTTCCATTGTCAAGCGGCAGTGGGGAAATGCCAGGATATCTGACGACCTTCACTGCGTTTGGACTTGATGCCACCAAGATTCACCCGATGGGCGGAACAAAGCTGAAAAATCTGCATCTATTATCGTTGCTTTTGGTGCCGAAGCAGCATACGTTACCCAGATACACCATGCTGAACTGAAAAAACCTAAATTTGCGTCTAGATCCTTGAAAACCGTTGAAGTGCAATCATACACGAGCACTTAATCGCAGTCAAGTAAGGTGTTAGCTCTTGACGATAAGTTCACTTCAGCAAAAGCAGGCTCAAGTCGTTTGGCACGTGGAGGACACTATAGATAAAAAGTCGTTACTATTTTCCCCAGTACCCGTTTCTGTGGGTTGTCCGCATAGATAGATCTGACTTGATAATTTATGAGCATTAAGTTTTGCAAAGTTTTATCTACTCTAGGGCTGTTTCAACAGCAGTGTCCAAATGTAAAAGCCGCAGAATCACCCCCCAAATGAGCGAAGCGGATACATCAAACATCATGACGCATGTGAAGCGGTTTTCCGGTTAAATTAATCAGATGTTCGCGCTTCAAGGCTAGGATATAGGCAGGTGGTCTGAATAGCTGACGCTAAGCGCCAGGGGTGAACGGTGACGTGCACCTATTCGGTTTTCCGGGAGATTGTTCTACACACCCATTTATTGCAGCCATATGGGTCACTAGTAACTTCGATGGGAAAATAGTTCGGTATCAGCGGTGAATTTGGAAGCCTGGGGTTTTGCGCTTCGGTTTATCTGCTGCTCTATATCCTGTTCTATATGGCGAATAAAGTGACCCGCCTGACGACGTTGCGCCATGACAAAGCCTGCCTATTCGTGGGAGGAGGAAAGCCCTTCGCTGCGAAGTCATTTATTAAAAAACACGATATAAGCAGTTACAAGTCATCGGAAATGAAAGTCAACATCTTATATCCTGATGATCGTCAAAAACTAAATATTCTCATGCTTCCTCTTGGACTTTCTTGGATATTGTTCGACTCTCGAACAATACCAAACGCACATCCCAGAGCAGTTCCACAGTTTAACCTTTCATCACACGTGGGAGCGGAGCTTGGACTCCAGACCATGGACTACTGCCGTGCATGATCAGTACTGTACACCGTTACACTGGTGTGTTCGCCTCTCCGTGTCACGGTTGGTTGTGTGAGCTTAGAGACTACTAGGGCGCCTGAGTCTTGTCAAGAGAAGTGTCAGTATACTTGGTCAACGCACTTGACACAAAAGTATAACTAAAATCCGCTTAAAGTTAGCCTAACGGAAGCGGAGTGACTTTATCTTCTTACTGAATTGGTTTGCACACTCGCTGCAACCCATGGCGTGGGGTGTCTGGAGACTGTGCTTGTCAGACCCTACATCCACTGAACACCTCCGCCGATGCTGAAAACGGGCTATCTAGTATGACCTTTTGGGTTATGGAGACTCGTCAGTTAGCTTTACGGCAAGCCGCTGCATCGCAACGCCAAGACATTAAAGCATATATCCTGAAATATGGGTGCTCTCCTGAGTTCCGCTACGGCGAGTCGTTTGTAGCTTTACCCGGTGCTGAATTGTGGTCAGCTGCCAATCTGTGGAACATTCGGGTGCGAGGAAAGGGACAGAGGGCTTCGATGGACACCAAATAATTTTTTGCGGCCTGTAGCTCCGCTGATGTCATGTTTCGGTCACGCGCTGATAGAAACTGGACAGCCGTAGAGGAGTAGGCAGTGCTGGAACTTAAACACTAAAACAGTCATCCACCTTCCCTAGTACATCTGTATTCGTCCGCGTATTTTATGGAAGCTATACATACATCTGTGTTGGAGTTGGCAGTACTCCCTTTCCAACAAATTCACCCGTAAATTATTTAAACAGATGAATATATGCAGCCCACAGTATATTTTTGCTGCCGCCTGGATAAAATATTCTACCAGGTGAGATGAGTAACTGGGTCAATTCTGCCACGTTTCCTGTGCCGCAAGCCCAAGCTTATGGAAGCCTTATTTGTTTCGTCATTGATGTCTCTGAGCTGAGTTGGTGACTAGATCGCTTGTCTTGTTTGGTCTCATCCGTCCTGCTTCAAGCAGCTACTAATGTCAGACATGGTCCCACCTATTGGACGGTGTTCATTTTCTCTGTCATATTTGGTCCATGGGTGTAGGGCAGAATTTAGCCCATGCTGCGCGTAATGCTCGATCAGGTGACATGCCAGCAACTTCAATGAAGCTTTTAATCCACTTCAGGAGTCTGATGGAAAATGACCCCCCGCTATCATCCAACTATCATAAGCACTGTGGTATATGGGTGGCTAAGGCGCCAAGAACGCTGGGTGTTGAAATCGTTGCTGAAAGTTGTTACTCTGTCAGCATCTATATTCAACGAGGCCTCATGCATAGTCCTTGGTCGTACTGTCTATGTGCACCCTTTAGTAAGCGCGCCACTGTTCCTTCTATGGGGAAAGAGGCGGCACGAGAATACTGTCGTAACCTTTGAACTCGCTCCAGTGCATGGCTTAAGTGTGATAGGCCTTCATTTCCAGCTGAAAAAGGTCAAGGTTGTTCACAGGAATCATTGTGTGCCGCCCAGTTAGTGCTGTTCTAAACGTGGGGACAATAGAGGGCCCGCTGATATAAGTATGCGCCTCAAAATTTAAAAGCGGTACCGTTTGGAAGAGACCGCGGCTCATAAACAAGCAGGACCACTTTTTCGAAAGATGTGTTTGATGTAAGCGAAGCGACGCTCACCTTCCCCAGCAGAAAGAATATGGTCAGGGAAGTTTTGCAAGTTGCACAGGAGGGTGTAGGTTGGAAGCTGTGAAGGCCGATGAAAAGTTTTCCCTAAAGACGGCTCAAGAAGTTAGCGATGGAAGCGAAACTCAAGGCAGAATCACCAGTAGAAGTTCGCTGGTGGAGTAAGTTGTTCAGAAGACGTAGAGATGCTCAAGTCTCATCAAATATATGAGATGGCGCAGGTGGCATGGCAATGTACATGAATTTGCAGAGAGGGTTGGTGCGCGGTAGCTGACTCTTCTTCACAGCGATGCGGTAGGCGTGTGAATAGGCTCAGGCCACCTCCTGACTGGGTTTCAGAATGGGTCTTACTGAATGTATAAAGAGGACGACAAAACATGGCTCGCCAAGGAATGGCTCATGGATAAACGTCCGTAGCTTAATATTTTGCCAAATCGGCACCATGTACATTTGGGGCACCTAGGATCTAAGTGCCTCATATCTGGAAATTAGGGATTAACGGCACACCAATATTAAGTTTCACAGAAGAACTGCTGTTTTTTGTCGACAAAGCATTCTTCCAAGGGGCTTTTACACCCGACTCCACTACAACACGACACCAGTAAGTCTCTACAGTTTGATTTTACTTGATTCTGAGATTCCTGCTATCATTTATGCGCATTGCTGTGATCTTGCTTCGGCTTGCTATTCCCTCCAAAAGGAGAAAACAGTAGTAACTGTGCTTCCCTGCCCGTGCCGGTTCGGGTTAAATACGTCTGTATCGGATAATGCCCACCTTGTACGACCCTGTCCCTTTTCCGCGCAATCCCTGTACGCACAAATCCCGCCATTCATGCTTTTATTCTGACTGTAACATCATGGTCATGCCTGACGGTGCTGTACCCACTAGTTTGGAATAAACATTGTTATGTTATCATTATTGGCACCGTGAAAATTGACATTTTGGAATAGAACCGTTTGCCATGTTTAGCAGAGTACATAGACAGGAACCCAAGAGCAGACTGAGTGTTAACGTAATTCGATATAGAATTGCTCGCTTATAATATATGCCTCCTTGATGTCACATGTAAAAAAGAAAAAGAGCCGCGGGCGATCGAAGCAACCTAGCACACTAAGGTTGATGATTCTTCCGAGGATACAAGGCAATGAGGAAAGAATTTCGATTTCGGCGAACTGAATTCTGCGGGTGAGGCACGATATAAAACACAACAGAAATGGTACTCCACGTCTGTAGTCTGCGATGTTTTGGGGGCTGCACCACAGAGGACTTGGCCGGACAATTCACAAACTTCAAGATGAACAATGGTGGTATGTGAACCAGCGGCCTTAGTGAAAGATTGCCTAGGGGAGTTTTACTGCCATACTTTAACCAATCGTCTAGCGAGAAAACCTCATTTGTGAGTGTAGAATGCCACATTGAAGAATCAGCTCGTTAAGAGACACTGATAAGGCGGCCAAACGAGCGGGCGAGCGTACAAGTAGGATAGATGCCAGGGTGAATATCGGAAGCCGCCCGCGTGCCTGACTTGAAGTGCAGGATGGCAACGGATGCCTCCTGTGGGTTGAAAATATGTCAGCGATGAGCAATCTGCCGAGCAGGTGATGGAGTGAGCTACAGTTATCCAAACTACCAGCCCTAAGTCGACGAGAGAATATCATCAGAACTTAAGGAAAAGAGCTACTTAAGGGGTAGCGGGAGGGTTCAGTAATATGAACGAGAGTACCCAGGCTACGGTAGAAATGACCAACTTAGGACTATGAGAGAAAACCAGCTGAAACCACTAGAGGTACGAAGGGGTCAGGGGGACACAGCAACGACAGCAGCGCTTTTAACGTGCCAGCGCGATCCACAAGAGGTTTCAGAGGTTTAAAACCTTGAAAATCTACACCAACCTGGATGGTAACGCACTTTATTATATCAGAGAAGGTTTGTTTCCCAACTTGTAGGGAGCACACCAATTGGTGCATGCTTGGATCGTTACAATCTGAATGTGGCGGGTCACAACACAACGATGGGGAGACGGAACAAAAGAGACATGCTTATCACTTGATAGGTAATCATAAACTGTGAATAACAAAGTAATAAAGCAATGGGGCAAGTTGTGCGACTATTTCAGTGAGGTAGTTGGTTGACTTGAAGTGAAACCGAGAAAAGTTACCGTCGATGAGCGACCTTGGGCGGTTGAGTTGTTGGCCAGGGTCGCAAAAAGGTCGAGCAAACATGCAGAGGTTCAGCAATCGCTCCTCACTAGAAGCATCTCCAACGTATTCTCGCCGAAACTATAGGGTTTTCGAAGTTGTGACGTTTACGGTGATTTTGTGGTGCTCATAGAACTTTGTTTATGTGAGCGAAATTTCAAGGTCACGGACCAGCACTAATTCAAATTTTGTTACCGGTTCACGAGAAAAAAATACGAAATCGCACTTAAGCATATTTTCGCATTCTTCGGCGTCCTCTAAGAATGAGGTAACAACTACAGAACACTCAATGCAAATTCCATCCAGGAAAATCGGGTAATAACATTTGTTTGCTTCATGCTCCTCAGATTTGACTCCTAAGATTTGCTCAACGAACTTCGGCACAACTTATTTTCTATGGAGCTTTCCTTTTATTACGTATAACAATGTACAACTAGTGTACGAATTGTGTAGTGGCAATGCGAATCCATCGCTGTGGATGAATCCCTTTCCCAGATATGCATAACTAACCCGTCAAAAATACAGCGTGACGAGATAACTGTAGATAAATTGCCAACACAGCGATATTCCTGTTGGGAATATGATGCTCTACGGGAGAAAGAAGTCGTTGCCGTCACCACGATAACGATAGTCGTTGGAACTCGCCTCGACTACTTGTCCTAACCGCTAGGCCCATGTCCATGTGCGTCGCTGATTCTGAGGCGTGGTCAATGCACGGTAACCTAATCCAATGGCCAAAAGGTGCCCTTCATACTCATACCTGTAGGCGTTGTCACTCACCTCGACCACTTATCTTAAATACCACCCCACGACCTATGCGTGATTTTTTTCACCTGCTCCCGCCCTGAAGTTACAAAAACACCATTGACAAACTGCTATTATTGGTTGGATGCGTTTATACAGACATAAAGGGTAGTCGCTCCAGTTTTCCTACTCAACAGACCAACTTCACGGGACAGGGATTCTGACAGAGAAAACGTACGCTCAACTGAATATCGTGTGTATTTTCGGTAACAGCATTGAAAACAATGAACCACGATATGCCCTGATACCAAACTCTTCATAATCCCTATTATCCGCGATGAACGATCAATGTCTAGTCGGTGGAGATTGTCCGGGTTCAGTGACTCAGCATGTAACGCGAGGAAAACTGAAGTTGAAGAAGGATAATCGCAGCTGCCATACAAGCTGCCTTACTTTTGGGGGAGAATTCCCTCTCCATACCACCAGATGAAATCTCGTGATTCTTACGATTAGTTGACCGAATGTGGCCCTGAATGAGGCCTTTAGAGGAGGTCGCTTCGCGAGAAACCAGACAAAATCCTCTTCACTTCTGGATACGAAAGCAAGGTCCACAAAATGTGTGCTTATAATTAGGCGTCAAATTACCGGCGTTTGTCTGCTCTGAAGTTGGGTAGAATACTTTTACTGCAAAGGCATTGCGGGCCATACTCGGCTCCCATGGGCCATAGCATGTTGTCTTAGCTGATTGTTTGATGGACGGTTGACTGTGTTTGCACGACGGACCGGCGAGTAAGAAATATTTTAATTGCTACGCGCGTATTCACTTGGTAGACGCACCCGATGCCCACACAATGGGCAAGGCTCGATGCTGCAGCAAAAACGGTGATATGGTAATCGATCTCGCGGACACAAGAGATCGACAGGGCCAGTCGGCTCACTACAGTGACCATATGGAAACGCCACTTCGGTTGAGGGCAGTTGTCCTCCAACACCGGAGGTTGACTAAGCGGTGCGCTGGTTGAATGTTGGCGCAACATCAGCTGCGTTTGTGCAATCAGATGTTCCATGCAGCTAGGAGATTAACGTGGCAGCGGCACCTTCACTTGGATATTTAACCTTTCCAGCTGCTTGTTAATACGCTCTACTGTTGAGGGCTGCAGCCTGGGAACCAGAGATAGACGTACACCTTCTTCTGGTTAATTGTATTCGGCTGGCCATTGTTGAGGGATTGGAAATTGACCTAGGAAATGCATGTTCACTTAATTCAATTACTTAACGGGGACGAGCGGCCTCTGAACACCAAGGACAGGTGCGCGGAAGATAGTCACATATGTTGACAAAAGGTGAAAGTGCAGCTACCAGCCGAAGCGTTGAATGTATGAGAAAATTTTGGGTTTTTATTACAAACCAACCGTTACTAACAAACGACTTCTCAAGTTGAAGCGATCTGTTTGATGGCACATCATATTAAGCGTGAACGTACCAATGTGCCCTAGGAATTGGTTGGCGGCATATGTCGTTATCCGGAAAACCACACGCAGGACGTAGCTGTCTCCCTCGCGCTTTTCTCGGTAGTCACAGCGATAAGTGGTGTGCATCTCATGCTGGCTTATCGGCACTCGCTGTGCCGCGACCTTATGAACGGCGTACTTCAGGCTCTCGGCATGATGCACGTGCCACTTCAAGCGCCCATTTTCGTTCTCCAGACGGTTATTGGTCATCTTCCCGAAATGTAACAATCCGCTCTGTGCATGAATGGTCCACTATCGAGTGACGTGAAACCAGTGGGCACTCAAAAAGGAGAAAAGACTGGGGTCGGTTTTCCTCAGGATCAGTAAATCGTGGCGAAACCTACGTGATTACTATCCGGCGCACACGCACTTATCCAGTTGCGTTATCAAAGCAGGCTATGCGGTAAAATATGTGCCGGCTAAGGTTCGAAATTGTCTGAAAGATTCACAGCAATGCATTGGAACGCACGTGCCTCCGGACGGCTTGCTGTGCGCGAAAATAGCGCAGCACTATGTCGCAGCCGAATACAGCTTTGCCAGTTTGGATCTCCAACATCATCTTGTCCATGACGAGAATCTTGGCCGAGTACTGCCCACCCATCTTGTCCTTGGACAAGCAGAACAGCTTGCACAAAGTCGCAGAATACTCGTTTTCGACGAAGACCTACATGGCTCGCCCAGTGCCCATGCATTCCGTCACAAGGAACGTGCAAAGCTTGTACCTTCATATTGAACGTCGGAAGCTCTTTTATTATTTACCCAAAACGGTTCGTCCCGTGCGTAGCATCAACGTTCACCAAGAAGCGTCAAAACAGTCCGATCTTCTGCCTGTGGAAAAAGCAGACGTGATAGAACTACCACCCTTGGGTTCCGCCGAGAGTACACGAACACACTCACGAAGCCTAGCCATAATCGACAACCTGCCGCCTAAGCACCCAATAAAGGTAACCAGAATGATCTGCGAAGTATTGGTGAATTTCCGACAACGGAGCGCCATACTTCAAAAGGGACACACTCCCTCAACTTATCATGTGTCGAGCCGTGGTGGATGAGAAACCCGTCAAAAATAAACTCGCTAAGTGGGTGGTTGTGCTCCAGGGAGTAGTAAGTAACTCACAAAGAATCACCCTACTCAGTACAACGTGTGCTATCGGTTATAAAAACTGACGATTAATTGCTAGCTGTGACAAATTCCGCGGCCTTGCCTTTATCACAGGGACGCCTTCTGCAACTGTAGAATGCTCTCCATTATATACGTGGAAAATTGCTGCTCTTTTTAGGGGTTTGTGCGGACGAAAACTACGAACTTATGCACCATGAAAACTCTCAAAGCGATCTGAAATGCATTGAAGGTAGACAAACTAACTTCTGTACAAACACATCCACCGCCTTCACGGACAAAACGTGCTCAGCCATGGCAGCCATTACAACTATAAGTTCCGAATCCATATTGAGCCCCGATTAGGATTGAAGAAGTTTCAGCAAAACTGCGGCCGCAAGGAGATCTCTACTGTGGGATACTGTGGGTACAGGGGGTTTTGGGAAAAGGGACAGCGTCATAGGCTTATTATCCGATGTAGACGTGGTAACCACTAAGTCGGCGCGAGCCGGGAAGCACAGATACTATGCTCTTTTTGAGGAGAATATCGAGCAAGATCAGAACGTGAGGATGTGAAGGTGGCTGGCAAAAACGAGAGAGGGAAAAACAAGAAGCTTTCCGCCTGACATATGACAAGAAAAGTTTAAGCTGCGGAAAATGAGGAACAAGGATCCACCCCCCCTTGCACCGACAACCAAGCTAGACCAATGGATTATTACGTACTGACAGTACGTGAAAAGCACATCGCGCGCCATTTTGTACATATATTGGCTTGTGAGGTCAGTCGACCGACGCCTCACTGATTATGTCTTCGAAAGCAACCCAGACATGGAATACCGAACAACACGTCCGCTAGAACTCTGTCATATCCGGTTTAATAATATGTGAAATTATCTTAGTCTCAGGACCATTCTTGAAACAGCCTTAAGGCCACTTGCTTCTTCGGCATTCAACCTTTTCATGACAAAACGTTTTGATTTTTGTGGGAAGTGCAGACTGAAATTCCACCGAAATGGCTACATTCGAGCGACAGGTTCAGCAGTTCGGAATGAACATAACATGGAGCCAGCTGGGGCCAGGTGAGGAGCTGATTCTCATTTGCAGTCAATGAAAAGAGTGGGCGAGAGGGTACGGTCAAGAGTTGGAAGGGAACAGTTGCGCGTGTGCTACCAAACTTAGTATGGCCGTGTCGTGCAGTCGTTGGCCTGGCATACGTCGGTTTTCTGACGTCCCTTAACGGATGTCACATTTCAGATCACTGGGCTTGGATGTGCAATTTTCTGAGCGTGGATAACAGCCAACCAGTTCGTCCATACTTGATATTGCCGGAGTTCAGAGCTTGGGAAGACGAGGGAATGGGATGAGACTAAAAAAGCATGGTGAGTTTGAGCAGACATCAGATGGGATGATGTGCATTAATATATATATATATGGAGAGAGAGAAAAGAGTTGATGTCTACCGTTATTGGAGGGAAAACAAGTGATTATGAGATACAATAGGGATGGATTTGTACTTAGTAGGCTAGGGACAAAGCAAGGGTCGAAATAGCTAACGTATGACAGCAGATTACAAGACATCTAAGCCAAATCAGTATAAGCTCGCAGAGGGGTGGTGGGTTGTGGAAATTAAACGCATGTGTACCGATGGGGACGAACTAGCGCCCGGAATGAATCGTCGGACGTATTTGCGAGGCAAACTAAAATTGCAGCACAAAACCGGGCTGGCTAGATCCAAGCGCGGTGTTCAGCGGATTGCAGCGGTTCTGGCCAGGTAAACGATTAGATCGGAATTTCAACCGAACGTACCAGTGGGCAAGAGGAGACAATCGAGAAGATAAGGAGAATTTTTGCAGATGTGCCTTCCTGCTAGATATGACGGCGCTGTGCCATCACTGCACTGAAATACTTCTTGGCAGACCCGTAACGGACGTGAAGGTTGCAACCATCTGGCAGAAGATTTGCATTCCTGAGGCAGCATCAAACCCCAATACATATACGCCGGCATGGACCCAGAGGGAACGCGACAGCTGCAGGATTATCTAAAACTAGCGTTCGTGTCCCCCAGGTGAAAGCTGATACCAGAAGCTGCGCCGCTCATTCAAGACTTTCGTATCTGACAACTGGTAACCGCTTGGCTCATGCCTCATAGTGTCTCAGCAATAAAACATGCATTTTACCGGCGCCAACGGATATTTTATGGCCCCGGAGCAATTTTCGCTTAGAGTTGTGACCAGCAAATTGAAGGAGTAGAAGAGCTGGAAACCCTTAACCTCCCATTTGGTCTGCAACATAAAGCCACTACAAACCGCATAGCAACTCCACACTCTCCTAATATCTAGGATCGTCATCTCCGCAACCTTACACACTTCTTTTACAGTCAGCTGCTGACTCACTCTCCATGTGCCTCTGCTCGGCGCAGCCCCTCAGGTGGAAATTCGCGCTGAGGAAAACTAGCATCTATATTGAATGGAGCTGCAGTGTGTGTGCTGCCTGTGTGTTACGCTCCTCTTTGGCTTCATACGTGATCTATGACCAGAAGCTTCCCGAGTCCTTAAATTAGCATCCCCTTGAATCTTTGGATGCCTCCTTTCGGGTCACGACTTCGTTGCTATTAAATCGACTTAGTTAACTTTCTAGATTTGTGTTACCCCAGGATGTGTTACCCAACTCCTTCTTTATCCACATGAACCCGGTTGAAATATCTCTGTATATTTTCTTCGAGTCGTGCTAACACCTCTTCTTAACCGCACCGTGTGTCCCCCTTTTATTGGTGTGAGGTGTGGACCAGTTATTTCATTTTTGTTCTCTCCGTGTGCGGTCCCGCAGTCTTATAACTGGTTTGTTCCTACATGTCATGGCAGCTGAGACAAACCACAGTCCATTCATTTTGGAGTGTCCAGGACGATTATTCTTTTACTTGGCAATAGACTCATTGTACCCTGCCTGTCTTCTGGTCCGACTACCGTGCACTTTAGGTATAATTGGCCAGGGAAACACTCTGTTTGTCGCATTATGCCTTTCCCATTCCATGACTTCTTTCTACACGCACTCTTATTCAGCTAGTTGCTGTCAGCCCAAAAAGTTTTCCCTTTACCGCCCTTGATCACCCAGTGCGGATAACTCGACCTCTTGTGGAATACTCCTCTTTTATGGCGCTTGTTCTCCCTCCACTGGCTCCACTCTCTCCCGTGCTCTGTTCAGTGACCGCGATAAATCAACAGCCTCGCTGTCTATCTGCTGGCAACCGGTGCTAGCCCTGATGCCCTTTGCTTGACCGCCTCATACTTGGCATCCGTTAGTAGGCTATCTAAGGGCCCAAGAACGAAAGTGAAATAACGACGCCCTGTCGTGTCCAGCCCGATGGCTCACCCAATATCTTTCCGGAAAACCTAACTTACAAACCTTAACGCACCGAACAATTCCACCTCTCTTTACCATTCTCACAAAAACAAATAGACTGCAGGCCTTTATCTGTCCAGAGAGGTGACTCTCTACAGGTAGGCGACATTTTTCTGGGTAGATAATAGGAGGAACCCCTATGGACCAAATCCTAGTAAACAAAGTCACACTTTACAACTGCCTGCCCAGCTATCAACTAAAATGCCAGGGATTTGAACGCGTTCGTTTTGCGGTCAGCGCAGGCAGGCAACTTGTCTTTTGGGGAGAGCAACACGGAGCCAATCCGGTCATAAGATTGGTGACTTTGGACCAAGAAAATATTTTCTTAAATCGCGAACCTGGGATTTTTCGGAAGACCCTGTCCCTGACCACCATCTCGATATCTCTTCTTCCGTAAAAGTTTGCGGGATTCTCAAATTTTCAAAAATCTCAGCTCAACGCTTACACGTTGAACTAGTTTATGCCGGAGTATCACGTGAGAAACAAAACTGTCGACTTTCCTTTACTTGAATGACATGATTTGTCAGCGAGAAGGTGCCTCTTTTCCGCTGGAGTTTGGATACCAAAACTCTACACGGATCCATGGCTTTTAGCATGCTGCCTTGTAATCGATGTTACATTGGTGATTCGAACTGATCGTGCTGAGTTGTTCAATTGTTTTAATCTTTGTGTTTTGGCGGCTGCCGTTGGTCTGCATTTCAAAATTCAATTCCGAGATGGTATGCACATGATGTGTTTTGTTAATCTCCGAATTTAGGCAGGTGGCAAAGCTGGAAAGGATTCCGGAAAAGCAAAAGCAAAGGCAATATCCCGCTCGCACCGCGCGGGACTCCAAGTAAGTTAGTGGCTTTAGTGTATTGGGGTATTTTTTCAACGCTCATTGAAATTTGGCTGTAACATGTAAGTGAAAAAACGCTTTCATCCCTATGGAGGAGTTTGAAGAAAAAGTCCTCGAATGAGTTAAACACTGGTCATTGTTTTCGCTAGAAACACCTAGATGCACGAAACGTGCGGCTCTGTGGAACCAGATCCTGGTGTCATCACTAGTTCCAAGGCAGCTGCATCCGTAATTCTTGACTGGGTTGCTTTTGTTTCGTTGAAGGCATTATGTTAATCGCATGTTCTTGTGGATTGCTGGAGCCTTTTGGGGATCACACTGTCAAAGTCTCGAATTGTCCGGTCAATTTCGGTATTGCAACGAATGAGTCTCTGAGAAGCGGATATTCGAAAACAATGTACTTTTTGTCCCTAATCGGACACTGCACGAGCCGTCTGACATCAAGCCTAACTGGTGCAAGTGTGTGCGCAGAAACCATTTAAATTTTTCAGGTATAGACTGCATGAAACGGTTCCTGTTTCAACAGATACGGGTTACAACCATTACGCCCAACGGCTGTCTTGATGCTATACACAGGGAAGTCAAATCTCCCGTAACTTTAATACGTCAGTGTCCCGCATTTTTTCATACATTTACATTTTGTTTGACAGGTACCAGCATCAACGTTCATTTTACTTATCCCTTCTGGACGGTTTTAGTACATAGACAGGTACATTCACATGGCTATTTGCTCAGCGATTCATGCTTCATGATACCCACTGCTGCGGAACCAGAAACGGTTGGCGTATTTCAACGGATTTACATGATTACCATGAAGAGGATCCGGTGAAAATTAAGCGGGGTTGTCTCAAACTGTTCATGCGGGAGTTGATGACGTTGATGCTAACCACAGAAATTGGGATTGGCCGCTTCAGTTGTGTGATGAACATCACCTATTGCGAACCACCAAAAACTTCCAGCTCAAGCGCTCGCGTATTGTGGTCTGAAGGCCACCAACAGCGAACCATCCCTAAGCTTAATTGAACCTAATGACAATCAACTGCCGGTGGAGAATTTCGATGCTAGAGGCAAGTACACCACTTGACTCCGTTCACGGTATCGTGGGAGCACGAGTATCTATTTGCTTCTTCCCTGAGTCACGTCGCATGGTGCGGTGGCATTCATTTCGCACGCAGAGCGTGTGAAGTATTGAGTCCAGTTGACTGAGAGGCTCTCAAAATCGAAGGACACGGTAGTGATTTGGATGATGTTTGGGGAAAGGTGAACGAAGCAATACATCCTTTGATATTCCCTCCCAAGGTCGCTTACCCACTTCACTGGACACTGGATCTCGTCATGATCAGCAGCTCTTATAAAAGCCAGGAAAAGATACTAGTAACAGACGACTGTGATAGCACAGCTTCGCTTCCTCAAACGCCGAATAGTGAAAACCTTAAGGATTGGCAGAGAGCGTTCCTAGATCGTAAAACAAGAAATCAAGAGATTTTGTAACGGAGCACACTTGCACCCTGTTCCAGCTAATTCTTTCAACTACTCCGAGTAGAATGGGTGTTAGTAAGACCATCTCCTAAAGAGATGGATCCTCGATTACGGAAACATGGACCATGGGCTGAGCGCTCAAGAACATTTCAGGTAGGTCCCGCCAGTTCAACCTTAGGTTCAAATTAACCCGAGACTAGTGTGGACGCCAGTCAGACGTCGACGGAAGTCCTGCATGCAATTTCACTGCTTGAACGTAACAAAGGCCCTGGTCCGTAGGACTTGCATCCTGCACCCTTCTAAGGTGGTGAGTCCCTTATGGCTATTTCGGGACAAAGCATCTGGGGGTGAGCAAAGGATGTCGTCACACTGGAACGCCTCGGCGGTGATACCTGTTCCACTGCGTCTAGTTGGAGACACTACATGGTATGGCTGCCAACCGATGTCAGTGGCGTTCTTGTTGTCAGTTTCCATCCAGATTGCCTGAGTGAATGTTTGGAGGTGTAGATACCTCGGAATGATTGTAGTAGGCTAGCACTAAGTCCCTTCCCCGTCCACCCTTATTGTTTTCTTTACAATAAGGCTTTTAAATAAACCATGGTTGTAGCGCAGTAAAGCATCGGTATTGAACACTGATGTCATGCTGTCAATGATGATGACTTGTAAAGTGTAAAATGCTACTACGAGATTGGGTGGGATCGAACGCAGACTACATGCTCGTAGGTGGACCGATCAATGTGGTGGATAAGTTCATTTGCATGGGCTGCAGCAGAAGTTATAGTGGACTGGCAAAAGACGAAATCACTTCCCGAATGGGGAAGGCCAAGGCGGCGTTTTCCGACTTCTGACATTTCTGTCGCCGACGTGACGTCAAGAGTAGAGTATAAAGCTCTGCTCTGACCCAGTTTATGGACGGCAGGTGTGACCGCTAGGTGCCGAAGATTTTCAAAGACTGACCATCGGTGTCTACGAAGCATTGCGCCGGTCTGGTGGGTATAGCAGATCAGGAATACTGAGTTACAATAGGTGGCTTTCAGGAAAGTTTATTCTCCCTTGATAGATCAGCTGGTCACACTCCACAGTGTACCCTGTTTAAGCCATGTACTTCTTATGCCAGGGAACTGTTTTCCTCGTAGAGTTCTCTTTGCCAAGCCCTTTTTCGGATGAAGAGTACCAAGAGGCGGTCGATGACTTGGGAACAAAACATGTAAGCCCTTACCATTTCACTTAGTCACGTTGTTAACTGCCGTATGCCCCGATGAGAACGGCGGGACGGGACCAACCAACTGTTATTGACCCTGACATATATGGTTGTGTCACGCAACCAACGGCAGTCTTGCTTCAAAGCTAACACCTTCATTGCATTGCTGCTACTTCCCGCCACACTGGACAAATGTCTGTTTGGTATTAAGACACAGATTAATCTTCCAACGCGTCACTGCCATTCTCCCATTTTCTTTATCCCGGTGAACGTAGTTGTCTGTTGGAACGACTGCACTTCACATTCTGGGCATCGCCGATCCGCTAGTCATCCATGTACTGCTTGTTTCTCATCTTTTTTTTACAGTTCTGCAGTCAACACGAATCTTGTATGGTTATCGTTGTTTGCTGGCGATTTGACTGCATACTTACCACCTGAGACTGGGTGTCAATTTGGGTTGTACTCTGTACGTACGGGCAACAGTAAACGATTGATTCAACTCTCTGGTGACTGCGGACTGATATTATGCATTACTAACTTCCGAAACAACAAATCGTGTAGATACGTTGTGCCCTCCAACTGCAATCCACCCACAGACCCGTTGGCATGAATCAGTAAACGAGCAGCGCTTCCGAAACCATACACGCGTTTGGAGTCGCTTTATTTGTCAGAACCACGTTAAAAAAATCCAATAACAATAGTCATTCAACTACAACACCCAGTGCCGTGCTGCCATGCCCCCTCCCGAGGTGCCGCATAAGCGACGGATGGTTCGCTTAGCAATAGAGACTCGTAGATACGGGGGTTAAACTAATGTATCAGAACCATCTGGACTGTTTTCCGACTTCGCTGTCGAATATCGATTCGGACTGGAACAAGATCACCACATACCTGCACAATGCCGAGTTCCGGGTGCGGGACGGTTCGCTGGAACACTAGATATCATACACAGCAGTGGTGCCGCTTGAATCTCGGTGAAATGCTTCCACCATCCGGAGTATCATTCAGTCCGACGAATTATCAGACATCAACCGAGACTTAGCGTGTGCGTCGACCATGAAGCCTGGTGGATACAGAGTGCTAAGGAAATAGAAGCGAAGAATGCTGTAAACGTCCGAAGCCAGATATCAGACTGGAATAGTCGTATGTAATAAATGAAGGCGCTTTGGTCGCTGGGCCGGACACCTTGAACAACAATGTTCGTGGTCACCTGATACCACTTAGTTGGATTGTTGGACTGCATTAGAACCCGGCCGTAACGGCCAGACTGTACACAACTAAGCTAACGTGATGACAGGGTGCCAGTGCTGGAGTTATGTGTGGTACACCATGCACTTCTCTCCAGATTTGAATGAACAAGCTACATGGTTTATAATTGTGTCTACTGTGAGTCCGGGGTAAATACCTCAAAACTCGACCGGGTTGGCTTTTCGACGATATTCGACTCGGCACGTATGTGGACAAGTTCGGTGTAGCATAGTAGTAACGGCTGAATTCAACAGCATACAGGTGTGACCGCCATGGCATATTTACTCTTACTATAACACTCATTAAACCATGTCTTATGTAGTGTGGTCTCAGTCTAAATGATGAATGTAGAGAGGCCGACGGTACATCAAGGAATAGCGCAGGAAATTCAATCCCTCAACCTTACTACTGGCGAACGATGACGGTATAACGGTGCTAGATCGCATATCTTACTAATTCACACTTTGACACTTGACCATCATAACTAAGTAGCTTCTAGTATTGGATTTTGAGATTGCAAGACTGTGGTAGTTTTGCTGATTCTTCCAATTGCCATGCTTTTTGTGTATTGTATGATAAAGCCGCTGCCTTGCGTTGTTTCTCTACATAGTTTCCGGTTGGTCGTATTCATCGACATCTCAAAACACGGACCACTAGCCATGGACGCGTTGGAGCCACTGCTGCAGTGTACTCGGCGGCGATTCTGGAATATCTAACCGCTGAGGTATTGGAACTAGCAGGGAATGCCAGTAAGGATCTAAAAGTCAAGCGCATTACTCCACGTCATTTACAACTGGCAATTCGTGGAGACGAAGAGTTGGACACATTGATCAAGGCCACGATCGCTGGTGGTGGTGTTATTCCACATATCCACAAGTCCCTGATTGGAAAGAAAGTTCCACCGCAGAAACCGATGGGCATGTAACTAAAGCTTTTAGTGAGAGCTTGCATTTATGTGTTCTGTATAATTGATTACTGTATTATTTTTCTGTACACTTGAGTCACATCACTGTAATTTATCCATATTATAAGATCAATCTTTTGTCCTTATAAATTGTTTCTTATGAATAACAGGCGCACCAATTGACCTAAACGTGATGCCAGAGCCACGAGAATGCAATCCGACTTCGTCACTGTGTTTAATTTGGTGGTTACTTTACTGCACGTGACTGCTGCGGTAAGATGGGCGAATCTCGGTGAGATATTAGATTATCACAAAATCTTATGGCACTCATCCAGAAATTCAGTTGCTCTCCATACAGTAATGCCCTGAGTGTATCAAGGGGCGAGGGCATGTATATGGAGTTCGGTCTTAGACTCTCAATTTGCTTTGAGCTTTATGTTTCGAGTGTGAGAGGCGGAACGTTCTTTGACCCAGTTTGGAGTTTTGGTTGGTCCATTGAATCTATAAAATTCATCCTCGGTACCGGGGTTAAAAAATAACTTGACATTGAGATGGTGTGGATAGTTTTCAGGACCATAGCGGACTATCGCTTAAGGGGCAGGAAGTGCTGTTCCTCGGTGTCATCTAAGCAGACTTTAGATGCAATGAAAACGGATTGATTGTGTGGAACCAAAGCCTACGACCGTCGATCCTTTCACTGCGCTAGTAAGCATATTCTCTTGGCAGCAGCGGGAGGCGATGTTTTTGCCTAGCAACGAGGTGCAGTTCGACCTCCGCGCTTGGACGCACGCTTCAGGCGTAGTCAGTAATTTTGGTTTTTCAGGTGAATAATTGGGGAACACGACGACACTAGTTTGCCTCGTCAAATTCACCTCTAGGATTATTCACTGTCAAGTTCAGCGGACAATTTGCAGATGGTGGTGTGGATATGTTCGGGATAAAGTGCTGTTGTGCTTGTGGTAATGAAAATGTCCTTTTCCGTAACATAGAAGATTGCTTAAAATAGGTAGTCCAATGTAGCTACTGCGTTGTTGGAAAACCTTTATCTTCCTATCCCAATAAACACCAGTTTTATCATTTACGTTTTTCAGCGGGTGATCAACGGTGATGCTCGTTATTTACACGGGCAAGATAGTGGCACCTGTCGCCCACAACAGCCTTGTGTCGAGGGTTTGTCTCAAAGCGGTTGTTACGGGGAGTGCATCGGTGACGCCCTGAAGGTGTTTTAAGGCGTTCGCGTGTTCTCAGCAAGAAAGCTGACAATCAACCCATCTGTGCGCAGTTCACTTTAAGCAGTGCCCTGAGGAAACCATAGGATTCGCAAACATCTCCCTCGTGGGAGGGTTCAGTTAGACAACCAGGTGTGTGGGGTGGGTTGGTCGCCACAAGATGTGACAGCGGATGGGGGATAGAGGAGGTGCGGATACAGTAAACAAATTAAACGGTATCAGGGTGGCTAAGGATGAGATGGGATAACGGGGTTATTGGTTGCGTGACAGTGCCACGTAAGTGGTCATCTGCAGTCCTGGTACTCCGGCCTCGCAGAGCACACCCCAGAACAATCCAGATCCGTCTTGTTTGTAATGCTCTGCCTCCAGGTTGTGCATTGCCTGCAGTTTGATGCCTTACGCGTCTCAGGACTTTTCGTCCACAGGTTGTCGCATCGAGTTCATTTGTGCCTAAGTTGAACGAAAGTACATCTAGCGGCAGTGATTCTGGTATTCACTTAACCAACAGGCCACCCTCCGACTACCTACCTGACGATGATCTTGTGCCATATCGGCTGTCGCGTGGTGTCACCAGCCGGGTTGCCTTGGTGCATACAGCTCTAACTACCGTAGTCGGCTGGACCCTATGCGAAGCTTTATAAGCCTTGTCCTCAGGAGACGCCGTGTCCTTTCGACCGCTGAGCATGATTCAGCCGAAGAGTTTGTTGTATATCATCTGAAGCATAATATGCATGTGGATAGAGGAACTGGTGGAATCACAGGGCTCTGAAAAATCGATGATCTAATGCGGCTAGAAGTGCCCAGAGAATTTATCCGATACACCGGAAAAGTCGTCTACCCTTGTGCCCGTGTCTTCCATCTCACCTGTTTGATTGCAGCCATTGCCTGTGAGTTTAAGTCCTTCACCAGTTTCTGAAGGACCATCGTTACTCAAAGAGGCCGGATGGTCCATTTGTTTTGCGTGGACCATTTTGTCTAAACCAACCTGGGGAGAACAGTGACTTCCAACAATCTATGTTCACTCGGTCACTGTATCTTCATTCAGGAAAGGCACCTGAATCGACTTAGTCGTTATAATGTGGACCCTTGCTTGCCTCGCCTGACTTTATCCAGCGAAACGAAAGTCCGAGAGTACCGGGCAGAATTTCGAGCAGGTGAAGGGTGCATTGATCATATCTCTGCAGCACTCCAACTGCTTGAGCATTGTCAGGCTTATTGCCAATAAACTGCGGCATTTTCTTTGACTTTGAAGGAGCCTTCGACGGCCCAGATTTTTTCGCTGTTCCACATGTACTTGGTCAACGAGGAATGCCATCAAAGTTTGCTGATATTCCTGGTGCCATTCATCTCCATACATCCAGTTGTGTTAGGGTGTACAGTGGGCTATCCAGGAGTCTCCCCACAAATAGTAGAGTTCCACAGTAATACCCCCTTTCCGCGTGTATTCAGTTTTCTCGCTGACGCTTCAAGGGGCCGTGAGTGCAGGTGCCGAAGTCACGTCTGGAGAAAAATTGGTAAACTAAGATCGTGCGGATGATATTGTTTGGTATTTCCTTATCTTGCGTCCACACTAAATGGACTATCGGAAGTGATACGTGCCTCAGCATGCAGTTTGCACCTTCAAAGTCTTGCTTCCGGGTTCTGAACTTCCCTGCATCCCCTTAAAACTTCAGAATGAGAAGCTTGAGTTTGTTGATAGGTTTACTTATCTTAGGAGACGCATTAGCCGTGACTACATTGTGTGTGTAGTGTAGTCGTTTGGGCTTTAGCTGGACACTAACTGGTGTGCCACTTTTTATTATGGTCGTTTTTACGGTACTCGTATGGATATTGTGGGATTTGTGGAATTCACATCACTCGTCTGAGCAGTCCTTCTCTCCCGTCCTCGCACAATTATTCTGATGGGTTCATACCAAAGGCAAAAAGCGCTGGACTCGAGTTTCGCTCTGACCAGAGCTCGAAATACAAATTCATACAGGCTTGTTCTTCCTGATGTTAAACATCACTGAAAGCGATGGTGTATATTAGGAAGAAATAGAGGCACGGTTTTCATCTAATGTAAGCCAGATACGATAATTTTGTCCCTAATATGCATTAACCATTCAATATGGCGATGTTCAGGCTTACAACATAGGAAGACTGAATCATCTGAAACTCTTTAAAATGTCGGAAGGCACGTAATCCTGAGAAGCCTTGTTCAGGCCTAGATCCTAAAATCCTTCTGTCCGAAGAGGACAAAATATTATATACCCTATTAGTGTTAGTGCGAATGACTACCTGGAACTTACACCGATCGGTTTTACTCAGAATGGTTATTATTACCCCGCATCAATTTTCTATGAAATATCAAGGGAAATAATTCTACAGCGTACACTGTAAACTTTGGACGCGACATTGAAGTAATCCAACCAGTTTTTATATGTTTGGAACGAATTCTCTTCAGCAAGGAGTGGATGTACCCGCTCAGTTCACGAAAATGCACTCGAAGCCCTCTTAGCGAAATTTCACCCAACAAAATATCCTTACATTGAGTGTGTCCGAAAGTTGCCTGTGGTGATACAGGCTCAAGAACAGTTGAGATGCATGGATTTGGAGCGTTCCACTATATCGTGATCAATGGACCACTTTCACGGACAAGTGGTCCGAGTGCATACTGTCTTCATTCCGGACTGAGTTTTTCACTCGTTGATGATATTATGCCAGGATGACACGTACTTTTTCCAAGTTTTGACGCAAAATGAACTGGTTCGAAACCACAGAACGTTATCACAATCACAGTTTCTGTGGTTAGACGGTGTGTAATTCTGATTTGTCCGGGTCATCACGGAGTTTGGTTGATTTACATATTCAAACGGCCATTCGCCCATTTCTTTATGAAGTAAACGGAGTAGGCAAGTCCTCGTTTCTACCCTGCGTCTGACCGCTACTGTGGTCAAGGTAGGCGACAGTGTCTTGTTTTACTGAATTTACATGCCAACAGCAAGAGCCATTCTGCTCGCAGTGGAGTGTTATCAGTTATGCGTACTGTCTGCTTCAGATAAGGACGAAAACGACAACTTCGTCTAAAACTGCATAAAGTACGATTCATGGCTGTGATATCTCTTAACAAGCAAACTATTTTGTCGTCATAGACACAGTGTAGGGAACGGGAACTGGGTACCTTTGTGTGGAAAATAGCTCCCGAAAATGTCGTGGTGGTGCGCTGAAGGAATGTGACACTCTTCACGAAATGCACACATTTGCACACTAATTTCGTTTCGATAGAAGACCTAAAAGGATTCCGCTAAATCTCTCTTTCAGGATATTTCTCAACCAAATTTCCTGTACAAAATCCTTCTTGTGTTTCAGGTTCGACAGTATTCGAGGTATCGCAATACATTGTCTAGACGGAGCACACTACCCATAAGGTTGCTGAAGAATCCTCGACAACTCACGACCGGTTTTGCCATTTCTAAGACTCATCAGGCAGGCGCAGTTCCCGAATTTCCATCAAAGTTATATTCTGTTCAAACCAAAATCGGAGGCAGTTCACGCACATTCAGTTGAAATATGTCGCAAACACGAGGGATTCAGTTGAGTTTCCCCTTCACAGCCACATTACTGCTGAATGTACTTTGTGGTTCGCGTTTAATTTGGTTTCAATTAGAACATAAGGTCGCTGGAAACTCGAGGATTGCGCCTACCTGATGAACCTTAATAATGGCACAAACTAGCATTGGTTTTCGGGGAATTTTCAGCACACTTAGGAATACGGTGTTCCATCCAGACCCAGTTGCTAATTGCAAATGAGCTGAACATGACATACGGGTTGCCCACAGATTCAGCCGAAGACCCAAGAAGAAGTTCACAACTGCATTGTTCTTTATAACGATGGGGATTTATTAAGGTGTAATGCTCTTGAGATAATCAATATAACATTAAGCTTTCCCTAGTACAATCATTCGAAAACAGGTAGTGTGCTACGCCAAAAAAAGAATTTGATACTATTCAAAGGATTCCGCAGGTATCCCACTTTTCGTTGATGGATAAGGAAATTATTCAGGAATACGAGAATACGCAGCGGATGCATCGTGAAGAAATTTAGTTGATAGTTGGGGTGTTGGAAAAATGAGAGGCCCATCTCACAACGATACAAACGGAATGTGTCAACGGCCATAAATAATCAGGTTGACTCCAGGTCAAGCATCCACTCCAGTCATATTCCGATCCAGAAGAACTACCGATCAAAGGTGTCCATACTGTGTAGTCTTCACAATCTGTGTTTGCTACAGAAAACCAACGACGTTGTGCAACCATACTCAACTACGGTAAAATCCAACGCTTCGGTATCTGTTTCTGCTGTTCGAGGCGTAGCAGTGGACAACTCGAAAAAAAACTGGCTTTCGGGCTTGTGGTTTCTCGGTTGCTGGTGCATACGTTTGGCAACCTGACAACATTTCATTTCTCGTACTTTCTTTGATTTGCGTGGCAACTATTTATCAAAAGAATGCCACAGCTGGACGATTGCTATTAATTCTTATTATTATTATTCAGCGTGAAGACAAAACAGAACCAAATAGAGGACAACACAGTGAATGCTCTGGGATACTTCGAACACACTATAATGCATTGAGACAAAGTGGATAGACAGCAATTAAAACCGATAGGTTCAATTCAACGTTTTTTATTGCAAAGTGTTGCTTCATTATTACCGCCTTTGGTTCGCCCAGTTGAGCAGTCTGGTTCAACCGAACGCGCTTACGCCGTTTAGATAACTCTGAGAACAATTCCGGGATTATCTTTTGTGTAAACCTGACCGTTGGGCGCGAATTTGATGACGGCGTTTGAACTCTTTAAACTTTCAAACATTTCTAGGCTTTGGCTAGTGAAGGTGGTAAACGATCTAAAGACTGGCTTTGGCATTGGCTCGTTGCCATATGAAATCACGGGACATGCTAAACGCCACTTACGTGGCACGAATTAACATGCTCAGCTGATGTACGCAGTATTGGTTGTCATCATTCCCGAAGGTGTCCTTAGACAACGGATGTACTATTGGAAACAAAAAGCAACTCTACAAGTGGCCTGTGCATTGTGAGTCCACTCTAAATTACCATAGCCCAATGAAAATCCGAAGGGACGAAATATGTGGATGAACGTAAAAGGTAAGTTCTATCATTCTCAGCATGAGCTGATTGTTAAATAAGTTTCGAACAACTAAGCGTCTCACAGATGTTGCAAGGAATCAGCTAAGCATAGAGATTAGCCGAAGGCAGATGTCAAACACACGCATCTGGGCTTGGCAGCACCGTAGGCACAGAACTCTGAAAGGCTTCCAGTCGTTTCTAGAACCAAATGGGGACATTTGAACATACGAAAGCCGAAACGGGCAGGACCAGTAGGCAAAGGCTTGATAGAATTTATACACACAAGTTTTCACTTTCGTCGTATATATATATATATATATATATGAACTGATGTGTACGTATGTATGAACTGATTTGAAACTGCTTGGCACGGTTATTGTGCTGATAGTTTCGTTGGCAAGTACGAAGCTGTCGTCCACGTAGCGACAATACAATGTGAAATGTGCGGGATCCACAGGCGACCCCACCGAGGCCCAGTCCTTCTGCTGTTAAATTAGATTATTGAAACGAAACTAGAAAGTGTAGGTACAGAACAGCAGTGGTTCCTTAAGATCCCATGTGGTAATGCCAGTGTCCTTAGCGTTGCACTAAATAAATACTCACTGATTCGTAGGTTAGTAAACAACGACTTGATGCTCAGGAGGAACACAGAAGATTGTCTTGGTAAAGACTAGAAAGAACAATAATGTATTTTATTACCAGCAGCCTTAGGTCCCCATGGAAAACGGTTAAGGGATAGATACTCACGTCCTGGAACAGCAACATAGTAATCACAACTGGGCGTCATGTTGACGCCATTGATGATACTGTCCTTCGGGAACATCAGCCGACATGAGATCTGCAAGCGGCGACCACATAAAATTTAACGCGTTAGTCCCGATGAGAACTGTTCGCACACTCGAAACTAGAACTGCTTACGTCCTGTCCCGTATGGTCTCTAATTACGTGTAAAGATAATCGCGAACAGCCCAAACAGGAAGTTGAGATGATCCCACGTCACTCATTTTGACAGTGGACGTCTTCATTTCGCGTTGCCGTATCATGGCGTGACTCCCACAGGCCTTTCATCGATAAGGGATAAGAGTTACAAACTCTGCCTACTCTGGTAGACAGAGTTTAGGTATGCGTACTACATGTCCCAATCACCTTAACCTTGTGGTTTTCATTTTGCGCTCTGGTGGTTCTGAGTGATCATCAAGAACTCGTTTACGCACCGACGCATTGAGAAAGCAGTGCAACCAGCTAACGCCTGGTATACTGCGACGGCATTGATGATCAAACATTTGGATCCGTCCAATGTCCTTGGATCTGAGAGGCCAGGTTTCAGATCAGGACCAATCTTCAGTTCTTCGGCTTCAACAAAATTCGCCATTACTGAAACACGTTTGATTATGTGGGCAATGACTTTTGTCACGATACAGTCACTTATATGCAGCATTCCATGTGGGTAAACCAATCAAAAAACGCAAGTTTCTCTCCTTGAAGTTGCAGAGGTTCACAGCGAAACTGAAAATGCTGAAGCAACGCTGAATCTTTCAGGGAGCACATCAGAAATTCCATTTCGGATTAGACTATGGGGAGTGATGGTCATCGAATAACATAGTCGATAAAGTCCAAGTCCATTAGCCCTTCTCTAGATAGAACTTCGATATCAGGAACCTCAACTCCTCGAAATGCACACTGCAGGATAATATCGATGTCAAATTTAACAGGAGAGTAGGAGAGGGTATCTTTGCCGAACCTCACTAGTTTTGGGAAGATCTCTTGCACGACCATAAGTGGGAAAACAGATAAGACTTCAACAGCATATCTCGGATCAAGATTATGTAGAAGAATTGACCTATCTAAGGAGTCAATGGTTCCTTTGAAGTTGGGTAAGACCGCGAAATTTGGCAGGCGGTATGGCGCTGTTCAAGCGTACAACGTAGCCTGAAGATGTGATAAATGCATCTCCTACTGTGTCAACCTCTCCTTGCTTTTCCCTGATTTGCGTCCCACGTTCTCGGGTTAGGCATCGCTCTGTTGTGGAAGCTAGTAGCCGCGCTATGACATGTTTTAGGCCAATACCTCTATGGTTTAAGCAGTTGCTTCTCGTATGTCTTGTAAAAGAAAGACCCGATTGTTGCTTGAACCAAGTTATCTGGGAGGTGCTCTTGTTCAAACGGTCTGGCTAAGGCAGAAGGCACGGGGGCACCACCCTCTTCAAGTGGCCTTACTGCAACCTCATTTGATCCGGCAGGTCGATGGCTCTTCAAGACGGAAAAGTATATTAGTACCTCATCAACTGAGGAAGGATATAAACTCACATACCACGGCTTAAGCTGAGCAGATTGAACGAAGGATATAGTATCAGGAGCCGATTACTAATTTATCCTGTTTTTGAAAATATTCGCCCAGTCGCCTAGACACTGGCTTTATTAGATATTATATCTCCGAAATTATTCTTGATGAGCTCGCTAACAGACAATATTCTGGATCCTGTCTAGTGTGCTACCTGATACAGTCTACATGGATTCTCTGTTGCACTTGCTTTCTCCATTCTTTAGCTTGTTGGTTCCACCATACCTTTCTATCCACCCAAGAAGTCTTTTGAGTTGGCGTACAACAGACCGCTTAGCCCAGTTATGTGATCCATAAAATGTAGGAAGAAGCGAGAACGACCGTTCTGAGATGCATTGGTCGGTGTGTTGGAGCTTGAGATAGGTTAGTGGTTAAGGTGCGAACTTACTGACCAGAAGGTCCGCATCTCGCCTTAAAGAGGGTTAGGAATTTACGGGGCATACCTTTGTTCCGTAGACGTTGCCATAGTGCCTGACGGTCCACAGAGTCAAAGGCCACTTACAGATCAGCAACCAGAAACCAGCAACCATTGTTAGTTGCTGGAAACAGTGTTGCTGTTTCAAAATCTGTCGGAGGGTGAGGTTGTGATCGATGGATCCTCTTGCAGGACGGAACGCAGCTTGGTTTTCACGGATCTGTCGCTCCTTGTGTTCAGTCAACCTTTGAAGGATAAGAACAGAAAGCACCTTCAATGCCACAGCTACCAGGCTGATGCCACGGTGGTTTTCACACAGCGTTCGCGTACCACTTTTGAAGATGGGGATGATGTCAGTATGCCCCATTCTGCAGACACTTTCTTCTCACTCCATTTCGCCCCAATTAGTTTTGTTAAATTGGTCATCAGGGATTTTCTGCCTTCTTTGAGTGGGGATGGATATAGACCGTACGGTACTGGTGCTTTCTCACGTTTCAGTACGGATAGTTCATACTTTATTTCTCCATCCGACGGGCGATTTAGATTTATATTCCATTCGCCTGTATGTACTTTCTCTACAGGCTGTTTTGTAGGAGGCCAGCTAAACTGTTCTTCGAAGTGTTCAGCCCATCTTTCCAGTAAGCACTTTGGCGAGCGAATTTATGAGCCGTCTTCACTACTTCTCGTTTCACTGACTTTTGCCTCCCTAGGGCCAGTCGATCGTATCATTTGATATAGGGCATGGCTGTTTCGGATAAAAAAGTCTTCTCAGTCTCCTGAGCTTTCTATGTCCACCAGAGCTCTCGGTATTTCTCTAGGCTCTTCACTATTTGGTGTTTGAGCGATTTGCGCGCCGTCATATTTGTTGCCTGCTAACACGGTATCAGTCAGGACCAGCGATCTCAGTGTAATCAAGTAGTCATTTGATTCTATCGGAGCAGTCGTACAGACAGCACTGAACGCTGTTAGCATAACTCCGTTCACATTTTTCCATGATTCATCCGCTCACTGCTGCTCCCTCCCAGTACAGTATTGGTTTCCTGTATAGATTTGTTGAGCTAGCTCAGATCTATGTTGCTTAGCTATGGTAGTTCTTCGAAGATGGTGAATTGGAAGGCTTCTTACTGACTTGGGACAGCCTGAAGGGGAGCTAACCGTCAGGAGTGCACGCACCATGGCCTGATTGGAATCAATTTGTTCCCCCAGAAGGAACGACAATCTGAATTGTGGTCCTTCACTAATGGCTTTTGGCCACGTGATCCAACTGGGTCCACAGGTGAATTACAATCGGTGGCCGCCAGGTAACGTGAGGCAAACGTTTATGCTGAAACTTCGTACTGGTCAGAAACAGTTCATGATCAGCACACAATTGGAGTCGCTCTCAGTGCGCTCTGCGTGACGCGTATCGCCTCCAACCCAAATGTGATTCCAAAGAGATCAGACGACGGACTTGGGCATTCATAACGTCCGCAAGAATCATAACGTCAGATTGCTTGACGAAAGTGCATGAATAACTCTTTCTCAGCACCAGAAATGCAGTCCGTTGAGACATAAGCCGACACTGCAAACAGACACCGCTTTTTATGTCGAGAGGGATTAGGCTTGATTGAGCTGGATAACCGGACGGCGAAAAGACGAGTGTTCTTTGGGATCTAATCCAGCAAAGTGCGTCCAGCTCTGCAGCTGAATACACCTTTTACGCCATACGTTCCACAGTTCACCGCTTCTGGTTCACCGGATACACGGAGGGAGAAATGTGAAAGAGCTGAGCTCGTACTTGGCGGTCCGAGATGCAAAACCACGCTTGGGTCTTGTATGCGTGTTTCGGAGACACAGCACACATCAATTTTAAGGGACTATACGTTCTCGGCGAGCATTGACTGTTTGCCAACTTGACATAGAGTACGGACGTTAAAATCTCCTATGTAGAAAGGCTCCCGTGGATTTAGAGAGGTGTTATTCTGTTTATTAGTAATATCCAGCGAGGAGAATAAGGCCCACCGGTCAGACAATTGACAGTCAAATGTCGCAGCAACGTTTGTTTGTGTGGTGGGAGGAGTTTGCGGAGGGACATTCGTGGACAAAGAACTGTACGGGCATGCTTCCCGGTTGACCAGTCTGAGGAAAGGAGTTTGGTTGAGGTAATCCACCTTGAGCCTTAGACTCAAAGCTCTGACCCACAAGGCAGAGGGAGGATGTATGTTTTTGTCCAAGGATCCTGACTCAAAATTCCGAACCGCGGGACAGTGGACAGTAGGGTTTTCTTGGGGGACCCTTCCCGGAGCCGATGACTCAGTAGTCCGACCTGCTCGGTTGCAGGGTGTTGGTCTAACCCGAGGACGCAGAGAGTAATGTATTTCTGCTCCGCTTCTGATGCGGCTGCTCACAGAAGGTGCCTTCTAAGCAGCGCTGGACTCTGGTTTTAAAAGTATTTCGACCGCATTGAATAATGCACCGAGGGTCACGGCCAACCGTTGGGCGATCGGAGTGTACGGTTCTTAGGCCCGACCTTTTCTAACCCGTGCTTACTCTGAAGAAGACTGCATCGCTGCTTCCATGAATATGGACATGCTGGTCAGCCGAGTGAAAAAACTTATTGCCTCCACACTCCTATCGCAGAGGACAGTGCGACTTTACCCCCACAGCGCCTCGTAGTACGAAGTCTCGCCTCTCTTGATCTGAGTGCTCCTCTTTGGCCTTCGTGACATGGTTTGACCTTGTGGAACGAAGTTCCAGCGAGTGTAGCCCGCGGGATCATTGCAGCACTCAAGCCCGACCATCACGCCGAGGTGGCAGTTTTAGGTCGGGCATGTTCGTTTTGACTCATACTTATCCAGCGTCACACTAGATTTACGGTTTTGTTTCCTGTGCATTGTTCTTTTTCGGGTAGTCTCAACCTCTAGAAGGCTAACGCATCTCTGGCTTATTGAATCTTGATTATGGTCGACTGGAGTCGCCGGAAGCCACGTGCAAGGTTTAAGCGAACTCGGTCGCCTCATGTTCGCTGAGAAGATATCCACCCGCCTGCGAAAGCTTGGTTTCTATGCGCCAAAGTAATGCGTACGGACGCTCGGGCTCAACTGATGGGCACCAACTGCACACAAAAACAGAACACGATTGTGCAATGGTTTATACTGAAGTAATCTTTCACTTCTGGTGAATATTACGCAACCTGCGATCAAACAGCTAGTTTTTATCTACCCTAATTTCAAGTAACCTAAGTATTTTGAGATGTGAAGGACCTACAGACCCCAAACAAAATAATACTTATTTGCAAATCAATTTGGTTTTGCGAAAGAATCACCTGGAAACCAGCTGAATCTCCCGTTTGTGATGTTTCCAGGCAACTGAATGTGCTGCACCAGGCCGCCTCATGTTTCAGTTGCTACGATATTCGAGATATCGCGATACATGTATGGATGTAATACACTACTCATAAGGTTGCTGAAAATTCTTCGACAGCCCACGGCCGGTTTCGCTCTTCTTGGGGCTCATCAGGTAGGCGCAGTCCCCGTCAACCTTATGTTCTACAAACGGGAGATTCAGCTGGGTTCCAGGTAAGTCTCTCGCAAAACCAAATTGCTTTGCAAATGAGTATATTTATCGAAATCAGTCCGATTTGGGTTCAAGTAGGACATAGGGTTGACGGAAACTCGGGAACTGCGCCTACCTGATGAACCCTAAGAAGGACGAATCCGGTCTGGGCTGTCGAAGAAGTTTCAGCAACCTTATGAGCAGTGCATTACGTCTATAAAAGAATACCTAGTTATTACAATGACTCATCCGGCTATACACGAGTATTTGAAACAATCAAAGGACTGAATATCTGGTGGCTGTTCAGTCTGCTGCACTGGTCGTTGTTAATAGGAGAAGCGATTGCGCTTAGTTTCCGCTAACTAAACTCGTGGTATCTTGACCGCGAAACTCTGTCGGACGATCCGAGGTTACGATGATAGTTACGTAGGCTGATGTTAGAGTGTGCTGTAGATCCATGATTCATGTTCAGTCACTTAGTGGAAGTGGAGTCAAATCACCCGGACCGAGTTGTCCGCTTGCATTTATTCGTCTTATCAGAAATGATAGGACTGCTTAATATGGTAACCACTCTTGCTCTACAACCAGGCTTTTATTCTATGGATCAGTGATAGGTCACCACGGCTGGTCTATGTCAAGTGTGTCGTGTGATCTGCGTTATGACCCAGCTAACACGCATATACGCAAGAACCTTCGGCTTTACTGCATTTTGTGTGCATGTGTGTGTGTAGGAATCCAATTCGATATGAGATCAGGTGAAACGATAGTCAGAATTACCGGATTCGAAGATAACCAATCTGCTGATTCGCACGCAAGCATTCTGAGCGAATCACGGTTCAAGTCGGGACAACAATATACAAGCACTAAAATGACTATTCCATTCCTGGAGAAGGCTACCCGCGGCGACCGAAACTTCAAGTAATAAACAACTATTTACCTAAAACAGCAACGAAGGAAGAATTTGTTGAATGAAAATGGTCATAGCGGTTCTCATTAGCAATCATCTTCGGCGTGTGCAGCCAGTGTTTCAGTATCAGCAAGTCACGTGCTATTTAGGGACTACTGAGGTGGTCACTGTACCAAGACCTAAGTGTGACAGGTACTTGTTGCCCTTCGCTACCACAGGATGGAGTCACAAAGACTTGGCAAAAAATCCCACGATATGGGAGAAAAATCCCCACCGGGTCACCACACCCGTTTCCCACATATCTGTGATAGCAGCGTGCGATCATGCATAGTTATTTTACCTGAATGTATTCCCGCAACACGATAGCACTGTCCACCAAAACCAGTTAGCCTGTTCGACAGCCGCGCGTCGTGCAGGCTTTGCGCAAAGTGAATTACCCTCAAACTACTCCATTCAAAACAAGTTGCTATATTTAATTGGTGAACTCTCCGGTCGTTTTCGCAAAAACCTAATGAGGGAATATGCTGGAATATTGGTAATCTGGTTGCAGTTATGTACAGCTGATCAAGTGACGATTGACTTGTTCGCCACGCATTGATGATAATCCCTCGTCTGCAAGTCTATCGCTAATTTCGGTGAACCACGTCCACCTCAATTGTATGGCAACTCATCCATTCGATGGATTGGGTGTTCGAACGGAAATTGCAGCGAGCATTCAATTAGATACGCTTGCTTAATACTGTCGATATTTGTTTATCCACATTTCCTTGAAAAAATACATTTAGCAATTAACTGTGTGTCAATATTTTAGCCCTTGCACCAAGGAAGTCCTGAACCTGTCGATCGCTTTTGAATTCGCATGTGCCAACCTATGCAGATTTGAAGCTCTTCATTTGAAATAAAGCGGCACGTTCAGTGATTTCGCGCTTTACACCATCCATGTGCGAAAATTCACGTTCTCTGTCCTCACCGTTTAGGGTCCTCACTTACTTCATATTCAAATGTTCAAACCATGCCCTTTAGTATTGTTCTGGTTGACTGGGACGAAATATTGCGTTGACATTCTAAACGTCACATACTGGCACCTCCGCGCTTTGGATGCAGCACGAGATGCATCGCAAAGCAGTATATTCAGTGATCATCCTTGGTTTGTTGGGGTATTTTTCGTTGAGTTCGTTCTGACACTTTCAAACAAGACTGCGAACATTTGTATCACTGGAATCTTACTGGTTTTCTCTGTCATCATGATGCCTCGGTTACCCTTGCAACAAACCTCCCTTAAGCTCGACTGAATCATGAGTTTGGAGCAGGGGGAGTGCTATTGAGCAACAAACCAGGTCTATTCAGATACACAATAACGAATGAAACGTATCTTGTTGCATGGTATATGACGATATAAGTTGCTATATAGGTCAGCGAAGGGGAATTGTCCAGCAAATGATAATTTGCAAGCAAGTATGCTCCAGACATATGCAATAAGATAATCTGTTATTAAATACCGTAGTGTCCCACTGCTGCACCGCATAATCTTCAGTAATACGTTTGGGAATCCTACCAGAACCTAAAATCTGTGATAGTGGCGAAATGGCGGTGTTCTTGGCAAACTACACCCGAACCAATTCGTGTCAGATAGTGAACTACGTGTTCTGACCTTTAGCAGTGATTATTTGTCTGACGAGTAGCATGTGGTGGATTTCACCCACTAATTGATCAGGGACCTGCTGATCCGTTCATCGAAATTAGCAAATAAATTGCAGACGAGGGAGTATCATCAGCCACTTGATCAGCTGTACATAAATCAGATTAGTAATGCTGAGCTAGGCCAGATGGTCTTAGGAAGAAGTAACTCTCCCGCGGTAGATGAATTGCTCAAACTTCATACGTTGCGCTGGTTGGAACATGTACTCCGCATGCCAGAAGACGGTCTGTCTCACAAAGCTCTTTTTCCCAGCCCTGTGCTGAGTGGAAACGACCGAGAGGTGGACAATGTATGATCTGGAAACGAAATACGAAAACATTAACCAGTAAGCTTAGTCGGGTGGGCAACTGCCGCCTCCCTGGATGGGGACCCCGGGACTCAAATCACCAGTGGTTAATGAAATTGGTGGAAATGGTCCAATCGCGCAGTCAGTGGCGCTGATGCATCAAAGCTATCGTCTTCAATGCGTAGCTACCCAATTTCCGAACAAACTGAACATGCCTTCGCCTCCAAGGCTTGATTGTATGTTCAGCTTTCCCGTTTTCCCGTGATCAAAACTGTAGCAGCTGGAACCAATGTGCCTATGGCACACGGTTCATAGCTGATAAATGGAACTGAAATTGAATATGGGGATGATACTTCACTGATAATACCTGTAAATAGCTCATACTATAGTCCCCTCTGATCAACTTTATTACCCTCACACAAGCTGAAAGACTGTATTTTGGGAGCCAAAATTTCGGATTTTAGGTTCCGAGGGCCTGAAACTGGAGATAAAAGCAACACGGATGTAAGTCAGCTGATTCGAGGGGCACAGCCGTATATATCGGCCACCCCAAAGATACTAACGGCAACGCTGGACCCGATTTAACTGATTTGCATTTCGAAAGACCAACTCTGTTCATTTTTTTCTACTGAGTGTATCTTTTCCTGATCTGTTGATCCGGTTTCTTGCTGTGTTCACATCACGTTAAAAATCAATGTTTCGGACTTTCTAGTTTCCCAAATCCACATGCTGTTGAAATTATCCTTGGTAAGAACGAGCGCGATGCACCAGAACTTAGTTGCAAAACCAAACAGTTACCCGATATATGAGATGACAGATTTCGTTCTGGAGAATAGAAAAGACATTAACGTCCACCGGAACGTAGGAACTAACTCGCGGAAGGCGACACAGTTTGGGATATTTCCTAAGAGTACACTCTTGTTCTGACAGAAAATCGGCAAGCAACATTGAAACTTGCACCATACTTTAAACTTAGACGATGCATGAAAACTCCATCAAATAACTGATTTGTTCCCGGTGGGCGCATTTGACTCAGTTTATAGCTTAAGCAAATAATGTGATGTAGAGTTCGTGGGATCTTCCGACAGTTCCCACGGTCGGAAAACGGAGTCTGCAGCCTAATGGAGAAAAACTCAGGAACACACTGTGAGTAGCCGCGGTTATGTGATCAACATAACCTCGGGAGGCATAATACAGTAGTATTTGCTTCAAAAGCACTAGAAAATGATGAAAATGGAGTTGTGCACTCATTTGCACGATGACATTGAGACTCAAATGAATACAGGTTGGATCTCTCGTTTAGAATTATCTTCCAGTTGGAACGATATTCAAGATATCGAAGTATTCCTGACACAACATTACTTGTAAGGCTGATGGAAACTTTTCGACAACCTACTACCGTTTTCTTCACTCATTTGGCTTATGGGACAGAAGTACTCCCAAAAGTTTCATAAATAATTTTCGTACTTGAACACCAATCCGCAAATAAGTGGATTTACAATCGACTGCAACTTTATTTTTCCGATGTACCCAGGGTAGCCAGTTAACTGAAGTCCGAACCGGGGAGATCGATAGGGGATGCTTTTCAATGAAGACAAAACCTCGTGTGCGTGCGCACCATTGAGCGCGCGACTCGGCCGTGTTTAATCATTACTTCGCCAAGTCTTGCGTCCCTATTCAGGAAGACGGCATCATCATCATCACCGACAGCATGACTTCAGTGTTCAACACGGATGTTTCGACGCCGTATAACCATGATTTATTTGAAAGCCCTCGAAGAGAAGAATATGAGTGGATGGAAGAGGGACTCGGTGCTAGCCTACCACAAGCATTCTGAGCTACCTAAATCATCTCCAGACATTTATTCAGGCAGTCTGGATAGAAAATGTCAACAAGAACACCATTAACATTCATCAGCAGCCATATCTTGCAGCGTCTCCAAACAGCCACAGCGGGGATCACGCGGTCCCCATCGTGGAAAATAAGTCACACCGACAGTGCCGACTTTTAGTAATCTCGTTCACATCCCTCTACCAGGTCGAAGGTTGACCAGCTCCGTGCTTTCGCCACTCTGAACTGGGCACGGAAAACAGTACTCTCTTAGGCAATAGATGGTTCGGTATCCGCACTACATGTCCTAAACAACGCAGCTTCTGGTGCTAGACACATTCTTCGGTGGGAGTACCCCTTGCACAACCGAACACTCGCTTTCTAATTGCTTCGTTACGGATTCGTCGACACCATCCCACACGAGCTGATTCTGAGACAACGGTTGTTGAATAGTTGAAGACGTATTAGTTCCGCTGGTCCAATAGGTCAAATCTTACAGGAGTACAGCAAAACAGCCCATACTGTAGCCTGATAAACGAGTCTCTTGAGATTCAGGGATATATCGCTCTGACACCAAAGGTGTCTCAAATTAGCAAACGCAACCTGAGCCTTGCATATTCGTGCATTGACCTTATCTGTCAAACTACAATCGGAACTAATACAGCTTCCAAGATATGTAAAACGTGGCGCAACTTCGAGTACCTCCCTCTAGATCGTAAGTGACGTGTTTAGTGAGGAACTGTTAACGAGCGTGATCTTACACTTTGTGTGTGCAAAGCGCATGCCAAAGGACGGAATGACTTGGGTCAATTCATCCAAAAAACACCTATGTCTTCTCCTCTTCGAAAATAGGAACGATGTGATCTGCATATTCCAGATCGACAATGTTTTGTCCGCAGCTATTTGAACACCAAGGTTTTGAAGATCTTCCAAGGTTCAGCTAATTATCGCATCGATTACGAGATTAAATAAGGATGGAGAGAGTGGGTACCTCTGACGGACGCCGATTCGTATACTCTCACATGCCTGGAAGTCTGAGAATACAAAGAAATTATGCTTACAAATTTCCGGCGCACCCCTTGATGGAGAAACGTGTCAAGGAGAACATACAGGGCAACCGAGTCGGATGCGTCTTGGAAGTCCAGGAATACTAAAACAGTGGGTCTTTTGCACGCACGACATTGTTCTAGCACCTGACAGAATGTGATAATTTGGTTAACCCAACCAATACCTGACCAGATTCTCACTTGCTACTTTCGAGTCAGTTTCATGAGCCACCATGTCGCGACGAAGGACAAGTGACACCAAGTCTCGTTACGACCGAGGTCAAGCTGATCCTTGTTGTTACCACACTCACTGCGGGCTCTTTTTTGAAAATGGCAAATATCACCTATTCTCCCCAGTTGTCTGGGGTAGTCAACTTTTCCCAAAGGCAGACGAACAGATCAGAAAAACGTTGACTGGGGACTTCACCGCCATCTTTGAACAATGCGAGTGGGAAGTCATCTGGACCAGGGGCTTGGTGGCGTGGTCACAAACCTCCGAGGCCTTAGGGGGTTCCAAGTTTACCGTCTAGGGTTCTAGGACAGCTGTAGGCTGCAGATGAGTGGCAGCCTGCGGTCACAAGAATCGTTTAAAGTATTCGGCCCAACGGCCGAAAAGTTGTTTATTCAAGATGATCGCTCCACTCCGGACCAACTGAAATAACCATCGAGCGTTCCCCGTTTTCTGGGCCTCTTCTGTTTCCTTAGCTTGCCGAGTCAAGCAGGCCTCACGGTCGGCGCGCATGCGCAGTTTCACTTGACGTCTGACAGTTCATCGGGCTAAATTATGTTCGGGACCGACTGGGCTATTTCTCTGATATTTAAGCAGTGTCATTATTTGGTCTGATATCCCGTGCTTGAGTGGGCCTGGTAATGCTGTCCCACATGCAAAACTCCCAGCGGTGTGCAAAGAAGTAGCAACCCCGTTCAAGCATGAATTCACATCTGATGGTGGAGCAATTGGAAGAGATTCCTGAGGGTGATTCTGATTAATTCGTCTAACATCCGGATCCGCCAGTCTCTCAGTTGCTAAGCCATTTGTGTGCATTTTATACGGTCATGTGGAACAAAGAAGGAATCGACTCCGGACGAAAGCGTAAAGAATCCACAAATGTGTTCCGAAACGAGCGGCAGTCAGTCATTGATATGCGCCATCCGTACCTGGAGGTGATGCGATAAACTTGAGTTCGTAGTTGTTACGCCGTTGGCCAGACAACTTCGGCTATTTTGGAAGTTGGCACTGCATGAAAACAGCCTGCGGTCAGCACATAACTGAAGTAATCGTCCGTATGTACCGCGTCGAATCCATGTAGACCACCTAATCCAATCTCAGATGTGTTAAGCCTGAGAACCTGTGCATTCAGATCTCCGACAACCACCACATCTGAGCAGGGCATTAAAGGCGTCACAGAGCTTGTCTTAGGTGGTGTCAGAGTTACACTCGGTTGGAGCGCAAGTAGACACGACAGACAACGAATAACTTCCCGTTCTAACCCTCAACCTGGAAGGCCAGGATACTGTGTTGATCAAACCTTTAAACACTGACCAACCTGGTGTGAAAGACTCCGCGAGTGTCGCACGAATACATCGCATTATAGCACAATGAGTCGCGGATGCACACAAGCCGTCACACCGCGGTAAGTTCTAGGCTCTTCGTGACGAAGCCCGACACAATTCAGTGAAACTGGAATGATCACTCTAGTTATTCGGTAACGAGGACACCCTAGGATTTTTGGTTGAAGACACTATTCATGCTCCTAAGCGAACGTTTTGTATCCTTTACCGTTTCCAATTTGACTTACTAGGAATTTAACTGAGTCATGTTTTTTTTAATCAAAGGAGGTAGCACCGCTTCTAATCACAGTTTTAGAAATGCCGCGGGCATTTAATCGCAATCCCATCGATTATAGGTGGAAAATTTAAACGATGGAAGCAAAAGACAAATGCAGAAGAAACGATTTCATTATGAGTAACGCGGTGTGCATGTAGCAGCAAAATAAATTTCGATATCACATATCACTGAGACCGAATCCCGAAGTTTAAAGTCTATTTTCCGCCTGCGGCCCATCTGAAGTCTCTGATAAGCTATCCGGTTCAACACTAGCACTGCTTTCATGTTGGGATAGCTCATCCACCGCATTCCTGGATGGTAAGCCAGAAGACCATTCCTACAATAAAGGGATAGGGAAGAACGTGAGAAATTATGTCAAGGCATCAGTTTACGTTACCAACAACCGTTTAACGCAAGCTAGTGTGTGGACAAAGGTTTTGAGTGCAAAATTCTGGTTAATTTGAAACAGATAATCCACATAAGTCCAACGGGAAAGATGACTAGATCCTCGATGTGGAGAGCGTAGCAGACATAAGCAACATATTTATCGAATGCAGTGAAAGAAACGTTCACCCGAATTAGGCGATGGGCTTCAATTTTTCTGCCCCGCAACTCTTCCATTTCAAACACTCATAAGCGTCCCACTTTACCAGAATAATAACCCAACTATCAGAATGTGTACCCTGAAACGGCCTGGCACCCTGCGTGAACACATCACTAAATCGAAAGACGATTAAAAGACCGTTTCCAATTATAACACACAAAATGTGAGTAGAATTTGTGCCTTGTGTGTACCTCCCTAAACGGTTGCTAAGTTGAGGGTCGTCAGACGAGATTCTACCACTCTGCCAAGTACATCCAGGCAACTTCCTCTTTCCACGAGACTGGAAGCAGATTCCGCCAGATATGCCACTCGCAAAGCCGACATCAACGGTTCAATTTTGGTCCACAAAAGCAAGCAGACATGTCATTTACTTCCGTGGCAGCAATGCCCCGATGGAATTTCGATCAGATTGCATTCCTGTTTACGGGAAACGTCCATACCCACAGAAATGGCAAAACACGGGATCAGTAGTTGAATTCTCACTTTTGCTATGCTGGTATCGTGATACCGGGGTGTCACGCCGTCCCTAAAGATCATTAAGTTGTAGACGACTGAACTGGGGGTGAGTCGGCTTGTGGACATTAGAATTACGGGTAAAATTTGTGGCATTCACACACGGACAAATAAAGGATGACCAACAGTGACCAATTAATCTATTTTTCAAGAGAAACACCAGTGCAGAACACAAACTGTTTAGTACTTGGTCGTGGTCCGGTACACTTGGTAAAGCATAGCCAAAACGGTAGCCATACAAAACGGTAAACGCCAATTATATTCCTAAATCGCCATATTCCATTGTTTATAAATTTTGATGTTTCTGGCAGCCAAATACATGCAATGTGGAGTTCCCGCAAGAAATAATGATTCCTACAAGATTGCCTGGTTGTCCTCAATTTGTAAGCATTTTATGGAATATAAATGGCTCATGATTGCTCAAGTATGCCTGATCCTCTGTCTCCTACCGCAGAACTCACGATATTCTCCATCCAATTCTGGATATGACGAAAAAGGTTGTACTAGGCAAGCAGTCATCTTGCATACGAAATGCATGGCTTAACCATCGTAACCTTTGGACGGTAACCAGCTGATCCAAATACACAGGGATGTTCTAACAATGACACCGATACTAAACACGTTACCTAGGTCACCCACTTGCTTAGCGAATGGTGAGAAAACAGGACACACACAGGCGCGCTATTGCCGAAAACAACCCCATTGATACATTCGGGTTTGTTGACACAATAATGAAATTGAGTATAAACAGACAGCGTGTACTTTCACGCGACCACAGGTCTTTCTTTGTTTGTTGTGCTAGCGAAGGGAAGAGCGCACTCGAGTGCAGAAATGTTAACCGAATAACACGAACTAACCAGCTACAGCCTTTTAGACACGGAAGTAAAAACTTCATGTGCACAGCCCCCCTTCCTTTGATTCCTGTAAAGTGAATGTACTCCCGCTTTTTAACCTTTTTTCACGTGATTTCTGGTACCATATAAATTTGTGATGTATTAGCCAAGAGGAACAATCACAGAAAACAAGCTTTGTTCGCTACCTTCATTGTTCTCATGGTTTCAATTAAGCTTGCTCAACATATGCAGTTATAAACCTGAGAGGCCGTAAGCGGTTCCATGTTCACCGTCCAGGGTTTTATGTCTGCTGTGGGCTCCAGACGGGTGGCAGCTGGTGGCCGCGATAACTGTTGTTCAAAGTATTCGGCCTAACTCAAACCAACAACCGAGTCAGCAATATATTTCGGTCTATAATCTAAGCGGCAATATGTTAAGGTATCATGGTAGCGGTTTGTGAAATGCAGTTCGAGAATCCTAACTCTCATTCAGTTATTCAAGCCAAATTACCGGGGTCCCCTAGGAAATTGTAACCGACCGTTACTAGGTGTGGGTTTTTAAAACCTGATTCTCAGTACTATTACCGTAAAAGATATCGCCATCCGTGAAGAACACAGGTGCATCACTACAGTACAAACCATTAGCCAACCACCCAGAGTTTGGAGTTGTCGTAATTTTCTAGTCAACCTGATATTTCTCAGACAAGCTGCTGTTGGAATTTCTTCGTTGATGGGTTTAGTAGGATACAACAGACGGACAGTAAAGCTTTCATCCAGGTTTTGCTTAATATCGTCTTTATTTTGAATCATCTCATGCCTAACAATGGTTATGAACTGGATAAGAACCTTGAATTTTGGGAAGGTTTTAGAAAACCATCAGTAGATTTATTGCTGGGCGACATTTCGCTTTTGATACAAAGGTTTCGTCAGACCTAATAGTTTTAAAAATGTCCTCCACTGTTTCCCTGAGACGCCAAGTCATCAGCTCAGGGATGACGTGAATTTCGGTGCAGGACCTATATGTGAATCGCTCAGTTTAAGCAAAAGTTAAGCGTGTTCAAATCCTAAACACCTCTGGGTTCTGGACTGCCTGGAATGAGCGGGAACCGGCAAGCTCACTTTATTCTTTGGACTAAAATAAGGTAAACGCATACACCTGACCATCAGCTCCTAGTGTTTTTTGTTTGCGTCTGTCGAAAAGGATTTGAATGAAAAAGAGTTTCCTGTTAGGAAGACTTCGTTCTTAACGACATGTGAAAAAGTTAAAAATAACGGGAACTTTTTCGCGCTTTAAGGTTCATAGGAGCAACGTTTCTCATTCAAATACATTGAAAAAAATTAGTGGATCTCCGGGTGTTTCTAAGGGAGAAATCTCGTCCTCCTCCAGGATTACTCATGTAAAATTCCGGGGATTTATTAAATGACCAGACCAGAATGAAATGTAATCATGACAGGCCATAAGAGTGGTTTGAAGTCGAAAGAAAACACCAATGACCTTACTTGTCAGTGGTTCAGTGACGAAAGTGAAACACTCCGCTCAAGGTACGGTGGAATTTTCGACTCACATGGAACTCAGTCCGATGCAACGGTTTCGCTTCGGTTGGCCTCGGCTCAAGTTCAGATAGAGTGGAAGGTCCTGTTGACCGCTTCATTTCCGGGGAATTCGGCTCTTCCTCAAATGCAGCCGCAAGAGGTGAGCCCGAAGTAGGTAATGGTAGGCGGTTTACGATGCCATGGGTTGTTCCAGTGATTGCCCCTATATCCTCTGCATCCGAATCGTAAACGTTAATTACCTCTTGTTTTGCTCTCCAGTGCGCAGGACGTGAGCGATGGTCAGAAGAGACTCCGTTCGAGAGCCTCGGAAAGCCATCAGAAAAACTGATGAAGTGGTAGCGAAAATAAACAGTGTGAGCAAAAAGTATAAAAGCAAGGCGAAGTTTAGAGTGACCTTACTTTCAATTCCACAGTTTGGGGGTACCCCGAGTGAGAATGAGAAAGTTCGAATACGACCGTCAGACGGGTTGCTAACGGCTTTTCTAACCTAAAATCGAATAAACTTCTGCCGTATTAAAGAAGTGCTTATATTTAGTGAGACTGACATCCTATCCCCCCGTGAGTCGGAAGCTACATGATTGCGTTACACAGTGTCATTGCTTTATAACTCGGAAAATAATTTGAGATTCAGTACCTCATCAGTCGGAACATCGAGTCGGCTATCTGCAATGCGAATCTGGTGTTGAGAAAAACAGTGACCACTCATTAAATGAACAAACAGCGTCAGAAAATCGATGTGGTGATGCACTTAGGAAGTACTGAAATATATAACACCGAATTACACGTCGTCCTCGTGTGAGGATCGTACAAACACTTTAACTGAACTGCCGCTACCCACGAAACGTTTTTTTAAATGACTAAGCCGACCAAAATGTTTTTTTTTGCCGTGGGCTTCAACACAAAGACAGTTGGATTCACATATGTCATGGGCACAAGCGAGGTCAGCGGATGCTCAGTGCCGGAATTCAAGCTGTGAATTTTGAACCCGAACGCCAGAAGACCGTATCCTGTGATATGCCGTTGACAAGTCCAAGTCAGGACAAAAAGCCTGACAGGCTGCTTCCCCAGGGCCAACGACTTCTGTTTCATAATTGACTCGAGTCTTTATATATCATTGGAGTAAAAATGAAGAAAACACTATCAAACTTTAGCAGATGACAGATATGCTTCATACAAGTCAGGAACTACGAGTGTTTTGCCTATCAGCGATCATCATTTTGGGTTGTACCCAACGGAACCAATGCATTTCCATAGGGATAACAGTTTGGAAGTTCGACCCCACATAAAGATGAATGAAACTGGACGACACACCATCAGACTTCAACTGGAACATCACTATCTCGTTTTGGTAGCTGAGCAAACAAAGCGTGGCAGCGGTTGAATGACTGAACACTTTGTCCTGAATGATAACACAAAAATTTACACACGATGCTTTTGCAACTGACTGGGTACAAGCAATTGCTTACGTTTGGGCGTAGTAATTAGCCAGAGTTTCTAAACAGTACCGGAATATTTCCCATCAAATAGAACTTCCAGTGTCTGGCCCTTCAGACATGATCACCAAGTGTGTTTCAGTGAGTGTGAGTTACACTGAATCTGGTCTCAACAAGTTTGCTGCGATGCCGGAGCCGAATCCCACCGTATTAAGTCAAGTGGGCAACGAAAGAAAAGATGATGGACTGGATCAGTTTTAGCATGAAATCGTTTGATACATTCTTTGACATACACAACACTCAGTGCCACCGCGGTTGCAACTATACAAAGCACCTTTGAAGGATGTAGGGAGACTAACCTTTTGCCGTTGGTCATTTGTTGAGTTGCTTGTTGCTGTGGGCTTCGGTTGCACAATGCAAACAGCTTTTGTGAGGGAGGAACATCTCCACGGGCAGATGTGGTGTACACGACGGATTTGGAAGGAGTACAAGGGTGAGCATTGGAAGCGGGTACCGAAGTCGACGACGGACTCAATGAGTCGAGAGCTCCGGTGGTGGTGAGTTGTCGAGACTGATAATTCAGCTCATTGGACAAGCGTAGCTGTTTTGAAGCTTCTTCTTTCCACGCCTTCAATTCTTGCACCTAGGAGATGAAGTTGATAAATATATGGCAGAAATGAAGAATTTGTTTTAGAGGATTAGTAACAAGTGATTTATTGCTTGGCAACGTATCGCTTTAGATGCAAAAGCTTTGTAGTGGATAATACAACAGATCAACCGATTTTTAAATTGGACGCAAAACCAGCTGATGAGGTCCTCTACAACTAGCAAACTTAATCAGTGCTGAATGTTGGTCAAGAGTTCTCGCTGCTCAGGATGTGTGGGTTAGGAGCGAATTCTCCTTACGGAACACCGGGTTTGGGGCCTTGTTCTTTCGGATTAGATCACTTTAGTTGGATATTCCTCTGGAGTGTGGTCCAAAAACGTCGTAGACCTGCATGGGTCAGCAAGCATTCGGATTACGGGTTAGGGAGATTAAGTGGATTGTAGTCGGATTGGGCTTTGTACGTTAGACCCAGACCAACAAACAGGGCTCTGTGTCAACTCGGCTAACCTAAAACCGCCATCCACAGGCCTGCCAGTTCAAGATCCTCTATTCGACTCGTAGTGGCGTGTTTGGCGATTCCCATGACCTAAGCCACCAGTCGTTAAGAAATGAATTTCAGTCCTCGCCTCGAAGCTTCTACATTTTTCAAGTCTATTCTGCACCCAGTGGTCTGTGGCTGCTCTAGCACCGCCTAGTCTGTAAATGTCGCCCGATAACCATGTTTTTCTTGGTGTTTTGTTCGTGCACTGTTTGCGTTCCTCAATTCTGGTGTGCAGCTCCCTGGGTGCACTGAACTATCTACGTACCACCGATCGTTTGGGAATACACTGGTTGATTCAGACTACGCTGTCGTCCGATTCAGGTTTCCTTTAAATCCTCCAGATCAGATGATCACGACTATAAGTGACATCAGGAACTCTGCTTGTGGTGATTGGGAGCGTCACCATTAATTCCTGAGACGAGACGCTCTATTAATTTGACCAAAGAGTACAATTCGGCTGGACGATTGATTAGACGACAGTTCTGATACCGCCTATGTGTAGAAAGAGAGTGGTGGAACCAGAAAGTTCAATAATTGAAGGAGAAAGGTGATTCGGAATGCGCAGGAGCTGTTCCAGCCGATTCACAAAAGGCCTTTTTAGTTGGGTCACTCAAAGCTGGTACTGGAGAATTTAGACCAGCGTCTAAATCGCTGGGCGAAAACTCTCAACAGTTTAGGTGGCCCTGTGCTAGCTATTACTATGTCTTTGATGTGACGCGCTCATTTTGAGCAGTGGTTTAAGTTTAAACCCTCCATCAGCTTCTATCTTGTACTATTGGGCTAGATGACCTTGCCCCACCATTATTGAAAGATACAGAGGAAGTATTTTGTTACGCCTTGACTAATTTGCGCGTGCGTATTTGAGAAAAAGTGGTCCAATAGTGGTCACATCCGTGTTCAAAAAATACATTAGAACCATAGGGGTATAAGTCTCACGACTGTCTCCTGTTTTATTGTGACGCCCATCTTCGGCACGTGAGATGCAAGTATAAGAGCATCAAGCAGGACTTCAACCTGGGAGTGAGCCCACCAAGTGCATAACCAGCATCACGCATGTCGGCACCAAACGAAGATGGAGAATCTAGGATTCAACTCATCCATGGTTAATGACATTGGGAGAAATGGCTCAACCACGTAGTCAGTGATGCTACCACATCAAAGCTACCGCGTTCAGTACCTAAGTGTCCAATTTTCCGATTCTTAAAAAAACTAGACTGATATAATCCCAACTGAATACTTATGCCAATGCCCCCAGTTCTTGGCTACTTCTCCATTGCTCTGCCATTTTCCGCTGACCGAAACTGTAGCAGCTGGGACCAACTACCTTTGGCGCATGATCTGTAGCTCACAAATTGAAGTGGAATGAACTGAACACATCTAACTATACGTCTGTTCTGAACAAGATACGAGGCTGTTGACGTTGAAATGAGGGAGAAGTCAAGCTTAGAGCCAAACTGATGAGCGGATTAGAAACACAACAAAGTGTGGAACCGCTAAAATCATCTCCGCAGACGAACATTGCAACCCCCACTCCAAGGGTTTGGAGCCACGACAAGCCCAGCTACCTACCTTAACGACCATTAAGGAAGTGTACGAACATCCCTGAGCTTCTTCGCTGTGTCTACCAGCATTTGGCTCTAGCAGATCGCTTGGGTAGTAATACACCATGTGAAAAATTGCACCAACCATCCAGCTTTTTCACGGTAGCTCATGTGGAAGTTACCCATGGTCCCAAAATCGAGAACTAAGGTAAATTAAAATAGACTACAAAGACCCAGTTCCCATGTCAAAAAGAAGATGAACGTACATGCGAAGACCCCAAGAATGCAGTGACAAAAATATTGGATCATCTGGGTCTATCAAGCTGTTTACATGTAGCCGTTCAATATTTCTTCAGCTCCATCAATTAACACGTACCATGGTTGGTCAGGTGCATTGACGGCTGACCCTCTATGCTGGCATATGATGTAGGGCCTAACATATCGCTCGTAGCATATGGATTTCTCTAGTGTTTCCGTCGCACTATTAATCCGACTGTGGTATCGATTGTTATATGGGCTCACCGTTAAACGACTTTTGGGCACAACGCGGCACTGAATTTGTCCACTTTACCAACTGTCACCTATAATTTTAACCGAATTTCTCCTTCATCTTTAACCACAAGTCTAGCTCAAAACAACCTGGACTCACAAAGGCTGTACGAACGCCCATAACACCGAAGTTAGAATGAGGAGTAAAATATCGAGAGGATCTTGAATGTCTGATAAAAGGAAGGGGGATACAGAAATGTTCCGCGAAATGCATCGTAATGTGTATGGGATCTCCCAACGCGATTGAAATGATCCTGAAACGCCGCAAAACATTACAACTAGACAAGAAGTGTGAAGAAACGGAGCAGGGCAAACGGCGAATGATTCGCCTTGATTCACATGCGACTACGGTTGCACCAGAACGCAATTAGTAGTTGACACCAGCGTACCCACAACACTCCACACCACTTCCAAAGTGCAAAGATAGAAGAAAAAGTGTAGCAGACGCACATGGCCTCAGATTTAACCGCTGATCTTGGGCACAAACCCACGTCACTTGGAGTCATCAATGGAGTTAGGTTGTTCTTGCTGATAAAGACAGGTTCGTTTTGGATAGACCAAATGCACATAATTATTACTGGCAGAATATATGCAAAGATTGAATCAAATTCAGTGAATAACTAATGCTAGTTGCCCCGGAGAACTTTATCAGACTACTGAATGAACCAGCAGCACCGGATGACACTAAAGACCCTGATCCGTAAACTAGAGCAACCGATCGACTCTGTTTGTCTATGTCACGAGCAGATACGTGGATGTTATACTTCGAAAATAGAGCAAAGCTGTACACGGCTACCATCTCAATTAGCCGGTTCCTGTTTCATGGCACCCAGGTCTTGGAGTGACCAGCGAGCATTCCGAACTGAGCTAGCGAATTCCATCAAACAAGAGTGTATCGTGGTCCGGGTACTCTTACAATGTATGGAGAAGTCTTGAATAGAGGTTCTGAGGGGAACTGATCGAAACATAGCATCCTATCCTCCTAGCGAGACTGCAGCCGCGCTTATGTATCAGTTTTTTTCTTCGAATAGTATAAACAAAAGTTACGGATATGTTTTCTAACCACACTCCTCACCTACTGACAGTGCGACCCAGTCTACTAAGCATGGAGATATCAAGAAAAACAAGAGTGATCCCGTCAGTTCGTTGTGGAGCCTACATGCAATGTTGAAAAAAATAATCTTGGATAGACTGAATGGTTCAAGTTACTCTTGTCACGAGCTTTGTAAGGAGGCAAATTGGGTGCCTGAGCTTGCGTGTTAAGATTGCTGTCGATTTACACAGTCCACGTACTCAAAAACAGAGCTTACAAGTCCACAGAGTGAACAGACCTGTGAAACATGTATATATGGCCCTAACTGACGGATTTCCTGGACGATGTACACGGGAAGAAATGTGCTTTTCAGCAAGGTCGTAGACAATCATATTTCTCCTACTGGCAAAATCATGGCTTGGGTGATGCGCAGTCCGGACAAGTATCACATTAAGAGCTAGTTGGGTATTATTTCAGTGGTTAGTTGGCAGTAGAAGTCAGTTACAGAAAGTATGTAACTCTGGGAATCACAATGGAAGACGGCCTTCTAAAAAAGTGCAATAAAGCATATACAATACAGTACCATTCGTGACAGGAATTCTAGTGGTGGAATTACAAAATTGGTGTCTATTCTTTTCTTCTATTCTTATTGTGTACAACGAGATTACTCGTTTTGTTGTCTCCGTTTCCCGCATTTCTTGTTTCGACCTGAACGTAAACTGCTGTTTGACCTTGAATAGCACGTCATGCTTAAATTAACCACATGGGTTTTGCAATCTAGTGACCACCTTGTCTTGAGTCGGTGTGAGCTTTGGGATCCCATTTGGTGTAATCTCACGATTTTAGATTTATTGTATTCAGAGTATCACATTTGTTGATAAACCTCCAATTGAACAATCTGACTTTTTGGGTTCTGCGCGTGACTCAGCGTGGCCCAACTGACTGCTGGAAACAACCAATGATTGGTCCGCGCTGGTTTTCAACTTTTTCACAATTTACGTTGCCTCTGGGCACTCATTGCAAACAGTGACCACACGACGATGCGCGACCAGCACTGTGCACTGGCTAGAATGACTTGTAATCGTGAAAGTTAAGAGCGATCCGCAAAAAACGGTAAATGAAGACTCAGTTCGTGCAGAATTCTTCCCGTCTTCCAGCATGATATATTATTTCACGGAATACGAAGAAAGTCAACGAAGGTGTTTTTTTGGTCCTCGTATCTTGGATGCAACCGCACTAGGGAAACTTCATTGAATATTTTCGTATTATGTCTGCTTCGTCATCCAAGATGTGATACAACAACGCCTTCCCCTAAATGAGGGCACAGGGCGCGAGGCTAGTTCCGGAGGCATTTCGCATCAAGTATTGGCTGAGCGGACTCTTCAGGAGAGGTTTGTGGATTCTGTTAGTGTTTGCGATTCAAGAGTTTCTTTCCCTTCGACAGTAGCCTGTCGTTTTTATTGTTATGTCACCAGGCCTGACGTTGGTATGATTTTGTCACGTACAGTTCTAAGTACATTTAGTCGGATATATAACTGATTTGGACTTCGAGAAATACACTCATTTGCATATCAATTTGGTTTTTGCGAGAGACTCACCTGGAAACCAGCTAAATCTCCCGTTTGTGATATTTTCAGGCAACTGAATGTGCTGCACCAGGCCGCCTCATGTTCCAGTTGCTACGATATTCGAGATATCGCGATACATGTATATTCGTAATGGACTACTCATAAGGTTGCTGAAAACTCTTCGATGAAAATTCTTTGACAGCCCACGACCGGTTTCGCCCTTCTTGGGGCTCATCAGGTAGGCGCAGTCCCCGAGTTTCCGTCAACCTTATGTTCTACTTGAACCCAAATTGGACTGTTTTCGAGAAATACACTCATTTGCATATCAATTTGGTTTTTGCGAGAGACTCACCTGGAACCCAGCTAACCCCTCCAGGTGAGTATTGTATTGGGGTTGCGGTATCGCGATTCACCTTAATTTCCCGTTTCTTCCAACTAAAATACCTCGACTTTCTGCTCAATTAGACAGTGTTAACATGACCAGAAATCACCCGATTATTGTAAATTGAATCACAATCAAAGACTAAATTTGGTGCCCGATTTATTATGAATGCTCAAATCATCTCAGTGGAGCGTTAGTATCAGTCAACTAATTGAACAAGGTGGTTTGGTGGTGTTCAATCAGTCTACCCGACGGAGTGGTGACATCGTGTCACTCGTGTTACTTGTGTCCAACCATGCCGAGTCCAACAGCCAATATCTTTGGTAGGTATAGACTTTTGGGACTGTCCTACTGTTCTTGCACCCATAAGTGGTGTCAAGCGATAAGAACTCAAGATTAGCTGAGGAAAACAGTTGAATCAAGTGAGTGAGGGATGGCGATGACTACTGTATGAAAATCAGAAATCGTAAAGTGGGTCGATGCTGCATCTTCATCTAGGTCCGCATGTCAAAATACCATTCCTCTTCCTAAGGATACGCCACGCATGCACTGAAATAAGAAAAGAATAGTCTTCTAGACTGGGATATCCCCAAGTTGGGGTACACTGATAACCCACCTCTTGCAGCAAAAATTCAATGGCTTTGGAGTGAAGCTGACGTAACTTGGCTTCCGCCTGAGCAGCCTCGTATTGGGCTTGGAGCTGTGTACGGAGAAAAACGATGTGATCTTGCAGCATACCTGGGTGAAACCCACACGAAGAGCACAGACCCTCTGAGGTAGAGGGACGAGAAATACTTGACCACTCGGGCGGCTGCGTTAGTGTTCTCTGGGATTCGGGCTCAAACTTATGTAGTGACTGGTTGTCAACCAAGAGAGAACTATGTGTTCGGTTTGGGGTTGGTAAATTAGATTTCCGTGAGGGTGGTGTCTTGGGGCCATGTGGCAGCTGTTGAACAGACCGAAGAGATGAACGTTCAAAAGAATTCCGGAATGGTGCCGGGTGACGCAAATCTGGGACAGAACGGAAGGGGAAAAGTCAGGAGAGGTCGTTCTTTAATTCCGTATAACCTGGGCATGCATAACATTGCAAGAGGACACAGACTGTGGAAAGCTAACAATTCGTTCCTATCTCACCAGCCACATAATCAAAAAAGTCGATTTCTAAGTTCTAACAGGGATGAAACGATGAATGCAGTTAATGAGTATGTGACCACCTATCAGGGAGCGCACGAAATGTACACAGATGATCTTACTTCCGAGTTCTCTCTTCAGCGGACAGCAGAATATTTGTGAGCTTATCTCTGCTAAACAAAGCACCATGCGTAGTACAACACATTATGCCAAAGAACTGTTGTCCCCTGCATCGAAAACATCGGCATGGAATAAGAAGGCAAACCTCCAAGACAACTTGAGAACTCAAACACTAGTCTCTGGCCTGATTTAGCAGACAACGTTCTGACTATGGTCAACCAGCACTTATCGGACGGCATTTCCTTTACAGCCTCCCACGTACCCTATGTAGACAATATTTGCAATCCCACAGATCTCACCCACACTGAATCAATATGCACTCTTGAAACACAGCATAACAGTGGAAGCAGCTCGCTTCCTCTGGTTGGTTGTGTGCAACAGACTAAATAAAATGATCTTGTGGGATTTCGACTATTTCGCTCTTAAAGTGACTCATGGTGATCGAAACGCCGAGCTATAAAATCCTGGGCTCAACCCTTTGTTTTCCTAACAATAGTCAACCCAAAACCAAATAAAATGAACCAGAAACAATAGTTACCGTTGAAAAACTTGTCACTCCAGAGATATCTCCAAACCACTAGTAGTGTCAATAACACGAAAAATTGTCTGCACGATTCCGATTTTCGCTTCGCGTTAGCTTCAGCCTAGTAGTGTCAATAACACGAAAAATTGTCCGCACGATTCGGATTTTCGCTTCGCGTTAGCTTCAGTAGACTGAAGTAAGCGACTAGTGGACGTGTGGGCTACAATTTCGAATGATTCCGTGTTCAACACGGGATTTTTAACTTCTTTTATCTGTAGCATGCATCCAATAACCCGGTCTTTAGAAGCCTGGAGGAAAAATTCTCTAGTTCTAAGTAGGACTGTCCGGACGAGTGTGATGTAAAGATGAGTAATGAAAATTCGTAGGGCCGGTATCAGTTGTCCGTCGCGCTACTTGAATGAGAAATCCTGACAAACTGGTCGATCGATTGACAAAACCAGGGCAGATATTGGGTCGTCGTCTGTGGCAGCGGACAACCTAATCATATCGCTCAAGCGCGAAAACGCTCACTTGAGCTTTCCCGCTTTGTGTACATCAACCAGAACCCCGCATTGACAAAACAAATAGGATCCCAAGTGACCATGTCCCAGAACGTTTTCCTTGCTGTGATGCAGTTGACTCGGTGTCAAAACATGTCAGAGAAACGACCTCAATCGCACGATAAAACCAAGCCACCGGATCGACCTCAAAATACCGTCCAGCGTCTTGCGTCACAGCCCCAACCCGAAGCATGCAACTTTCAGTGAGGCGATCATGATTAATCAATATTTGCACACAGGACCTTGGCAGGCGCGATTAGTTTATCCTAGTAGAAGAGAAAGCGGCATCATTGGCTCATATATTGATTGACAGCTCCGTCTTTTTATTTCTAATTATACTACAATATAAATAGGGTCGGTTTCGGTATGGAAAGCTAACATTCTTCATAAGGAAATGAGCTCATTGATACGCATGAAGTTGATCCCAACGAAAGAAGAGAGAAGAATATATGCAGACCGTCTGAGATCTCGTTTGTGGCATTACAAAGTGACCTCAATTACCTGATTGTAGGACGACTACAGATGACGATGATGATTGATGTTGCCCTTCAATGAACGTGTACACTTCCAGTGGAAGAATAAGAAGGCACTGGAATGTCAAACTACAAATCTTGCATTGTCGGACAAAGGTTTCCATCCGGATTGTGAAATTCAGTGAGTTAGATAGGTATAGCTGATGCGCTTGGTTCACATATATTCCGGACCTTGCTAGGGCCTCAAGCAGACAAGGAATGAGCATGCACTGACCCTTTTCATATTAGAGTAGGATTCGATACGTTTTTCACTCCGTTTCGCTCTAATGAACTGTCTGAAGGAGATTCTTGAATAATCGGTCTCTGGAAATATGAAAAAGGATACAGTACTCTCCTTTGAAGGAACACCTTCAGAATGTCTCTTCATGGAAGGGTGACTCATAGTAAAACTTTTTGCATGTTCCCCGCACTGAAGTGATGAAAATTCACCTATATCCCGGTGTCTTCACAGCTTTAGCGAGGAAGCCGTCTGATGTGAATCCTCAGTATATTTGGTAGTCTTGCATACACGCGATTAACAAATATTAGTATAGCATGGAGAACTTGTAGGATGATGGTTAATCGTACGCTCGACCCATTTGCAAACTAAGTTGATGTTGACGGGGAACTAGACTGACATCTACCCGAATCTCCCACCTATGAACCGAATGTAGTGTACAGAGGCCGCCTCAGTTTCCAGTTGGAACGATGGTCAAATTAGCAAAGTTTTTGTTCATACTACTCACAAGGTTGATGAAAACTATGGGAATTACAGCTTAGTTCGTTTGCAAAAGAATGTTTATCCAAACATACGCACACTTTAGTGTTCAAGCAGGAAATGAGCCAGATGGAAATTCGGTAACCAGGTCTATCGACGATGACGTCCTCATTTGCACTCCTTCTGGTGCTAAAAATTCTAGTGTTCCAATCCCCTTGACATGTGCACCTGGATCTTACTGTTTCAAAGTTTTTAGTCAGAGGGCCATTGGTTTTACTTTCGCCTTTTAATCGACTACCATTGGCTTTCTCGTTCTATGAAGAAATAGCCCATGATTTCCTTGGGTCACAACGATCACCATATCGGCATCGAAAGTGTATGACCGTGAAGTCCAGGGGGTCAACGTCACCGAAAAATAATCTCGAAGTATGCGAAGGTACCACTGTTGTCTTCGTCACTTTGATCGTACCAACTTACGAGACCGTAAATTGGGGTATTGGATGGATAATGCAGGCACCACACACTGGTCGTCACAGAAAACAGCAAAGTGTACTCAAAAGACCTGAAATACGGATGTGCACAAATCCAATGGAATCCTTTCGCGTCTATGTATGGTAAGTCGTACAACCATGAGATCGCTCCCCAAATCGCAACCCAAATCTGTTGTTTTCTGTTCGAAGTTTGCACATGTGTGGTAAACACACACGCCAGTAGACTGCACCTTTCTTTGAAGTCCGTCATAAAGAGCACCCTAGCTATTGTAATAGACAATTTTGGGAGAAACAACGGTGCTCTCATCTGGAAAGTACGCTTTCCTCAAAGACGTCTTGGGATTGGCGTTTAGTCTAACTGCGGAATGATCAACAAATCGTGCTGTGCGTGTAATCAGGGTTAAGTTATCGGTGAAGTTCTATCACGCCGAGGCAAAAACAGTTCACAAACGAAGCAGTGTAGTGAATCAGTGGTACGTATGTCAAAGGCTTTCAATTGACAGTCCACTAATAAATTTGAGTCAACCGTACATAGCATACCGACTGTATTGTCTACTCTTTTGGAGAAATAAGCCACCGGAGAAGCCCGGAAATGTCCCACCTTATAGGCACTTCTGAAGGATTGGTTCCTAGAGAGATAGTGCGACGGAAAAAACTCTCTTATCGAAGAAGGGTTCGCTCGAGAAAGGAATGCTCACTGTGATAAGCATGAACGATACAACTATCCAGTGGGCACTTTCACCTCTACTACAGTTGTACGCCTCATAGCGGTACCTGTTGTTATCTGCTAGCAATCAAATATGTGCTGACAGGTGAGTAATGATGTAGAGGGCCCGAAGTGCTGAGTCGTGAAGTTTCTGGTAAGAGTTGTGTGATGGTTTGGAGTGCGATTTCCGTAAACTAACAGTAGGCAATTACGAAAGGGAAGCTCCCAACCGACACGTCAAGACATGGGATGATTTCCCGCTTCATTCGCCCGAAGGGGTCCAGCAATGATGTTTCAGCATGCAACGGCACGCACAGTCTACCTTACCCAAATGCGGCTATTGCTTCGAAACTTCAAGACTCTGGCTGACAGTCCAGATTTGAATCCGCCGGAAAAAGCTCTAGACGTAAAAACAAATGACTCTGACCTTCATACAACACACTGATTGGCGTCAAGAATGGGCGAAGCTCGAAGTAGAAACCAGCAGAGGGAAGCTTCAGTCATAACTGAAAAAGTTCATCGCATTTTCGGCCATAGTGTTGTTTTGACCACCCGTTTGACACTCTTCAGGCGTAACATCCACGATAAACTGACATAACTGAGTGCAGAATATAGAATATATGTTCTATACACTAACAGTCACAGGTACCAACATTCCGAAGCTTACTATATTGAGGTATCCGAGAAATTCAAGAAATAGGTTATACCTAAAACCATTTTGTGCAGTATACATGGGTCTTTGGAACGATAGGTCTAGCTTTTAGTTCATATAATCTTGGAACCAAATCCAGAGGCGACATAGATGGATAGATAAACAGATTAATTGCGGAAAACAGTGACAGCATGAATAAATCAACAAATGAGGAAATTCTACTCACCTGCACCGCGAGTTTTCACCGAGTTTTCGGCAGGCGAACAAAACATGTAGGATTGCATCCATGAGTCTAGGGATCGTCTGTAAATATTGAGAACGAAAAAAAAACAAATAAAAAGGAACTACGAAACGCAAACAAACCATGAAAGACAACTGACAAGCCGACAAGAATTTTCATTCAGAAAACATTTGAGAAGTCGGGACCTCTTAATCTATTTTAGCAGAACAAACAAACTTTACGGGATACCAACGTTTCAAGCTGAAAACGGAAAACCTCTACAGCAATGTGTAAAAAAGATAGTAAACTTGAATTTAGAGGATCACAAGACAGTGCGCTCCACGTGTTCATTTCACTGTGGCAGCTCGCAGTACTGACCTACACTGCAAGATCTGGGGCAGCTGATGTAGAAAGCAAGCAAAAGTTCTCTAAAAAAGAAGTGGACCAGGGCCATCAGTGAAGGTACCGCTGCATCCGTAAGTGGAATGATAAACCGCGTGCGAAACAGGATGATCAGGCAAACTCCTGCACCTACCTTCTCATTCGTGGTGATAAAATGCAATGCGGCAACTAAGGACGCACAAATTAGTGTGAAACTGTTATTTGAAATCTGGCCACCTTAAGGTTATACACACCATGAGTTTTCTTCGGAACGATTTTTGCGAGAATAGCTTTAAGGAGCAATGAATCTGTTGGTTAACGGTCTGCCAGTGACTGTCCTCTCCCATGTAACTGATCTGTTCTGGAGATACCCCTTGATTTGTGAAAAAGAAATTCGCCCATGCTCGCTTGTATGCCATCAGACACAAGTTATTTGAGTGAATGCACTGTACACTCCATGCGGTTCTCCGATCATCTGTAAAAGCCCACAAGACATTGAGTGCTAAACGAATCTAAGATGATGATTCCATCGTGGGATATACAAGAGAACCAACACCAACTATTTTTTTGATGGGATACACTAATCATAAAGTTATTGGACCGTCACGACCGGTTTCTCTCTTCTTAGGTTTTATCAGATAGGCGAAGTCGTCATGGACATCAAATTGTAGGCAGTTGGCAAAATACATTTATTTACAAATTAGGTTGACGTTAATAGGAAACTCAACTCAATCCTGGCCGAAATTGCCGCTTAAGATATTCTTCAACTTAATATGTTGCATAAAAGTCGCCTCACGTTTCAATAGGTACGATATTCGAGATATGACCAAGTACATCACTCATAAGGTTGCTGAAAATTCTTCGACGGCTGAAGACCGGTTTCTTAAATGAGAGATTTTTTTCAGTTGGACCTCCAGTTAACTCCAAACTAATTTGCATGAGTGAATTGCGTCAAAATCAATAATCTTCCTGGAAGGACATACAATTTCCATCAATCTCAACTGTCAGTAAGGCTGGAAGCTTGAGTTTCCGAAAAGCACTCAGTATTCCACTGCTCTGGATCCATGCAATATACTTCTGGAGAAACTATTATCCTATAGTTTCTGTGTGACTTTCTTTTAGTAGGTGGTTCTATCGAAATCAAAGGGGGTAGCGTAGCTCAAAGAAAGTCATTAGTTAGTCTAGGGCAGACTACTAAACATTAGTAGTAAACATCTCTGTAGAGACCATGAAATATCTACTGATGTGGACTTTAGACTGAAAAGCATACAAACTACGTAAATAAGTACAGTCCCCAAGTCGGGCCGTTAACTTAATGCTCAGTACCGCTAAATACCGGTTCGTTTGTTAAAACCAACTGGTTGGAGGTGATCTCTTCCACAAAGCCATACTTCTTTGTCTTGCACAATATACAATTTAGTCTGTTTGAAGAGAACGTTTGGTACCACTACTACCAGTTCAGTAGTCACCCAATAATTACTAGCTCATGCTGAAAACTGCTATATGACAGGCTGCTTTACCTCAGCCCTGAACCGCTCAACCTGAAACAGTGATTAAACCAAAAGACATCATGCACAGTTCCGGACTTTCTAAATCATCTAACCTAATAAAATCACCGATCTATGACATGAAGCATCCTCCCACATATGGGGCCGTCAACGACTGCCGACGGTGAGAATGCCGGTGACTTCGGGGAACTGTTCTACCTGAGAGTAATAAAAAAACAGTAAGAAATTATCACTCAATTGTAACACCTTTTCGGTACACAGCCGCCATGTCACCCGAAAGAAGAAGGAGAGCTGAGATGCTACCAGATTGCCTAAGCCTAAAAAGGAATAGTCGGGAAGAGGTTGAGTTCGAACCACGGACCTTTTGGTCAGTAGGATGGGGCCTTAGCCGCTGATCTCGCTTGTTTCTAAGGGCTTGAGTTCTACACTACCAGCTGTCATCTCAACATCTACGGAATTGCAGTCGCTTGTAAAAAGGCGCTGACTTCTACGAAGAATGGGCTGAAGAATGTCATCCGACAAAAACGGAAAAAGTTTATCATTCACTGGTAGAAGGTTAACAAATTATCCCAAGTTCAAAGCACTCGAAACAAGAGCGCCTGCACGCACCAGCTGTGAACAGAAGCAATAGGAGTGAGATTTTTCTGTGCACCATCCGGCTGGGTGGGCCCACAAATGTCAACCTAGCAAGCCTGTTGAGTGGTTGACTCCAGGCACGAATCCGGAAGAATGTCGTGCCAACCTTGGTCACAGCTCTCATACTGTCAAAAAGCATTGACACTCCATAACCTAAGACGGTCTTGTGAGCCAGACCTAGTGATTGGAGACGCAATGTGCAGTGTGATATGTTGGTGAATCCCCGCAAACTCCTCGTTTTGAACTGAAAATTACTTGAATGAACGCTATGTGATAGGGTGTAAGTGATCAGAAGAAGACTTTATCATTAGAATGCCCGCTCATACGTAACAAAACCTTGTTACTTCTGTAACTTGAGATCTCCTGGACGTTGATCAAATAGAAATCCATCTCCCAACGAAGCGACCTTATTTAAAATGAGATAAATCGACAACAATGATCTTAATAATGATATTAATAAAAATCATTCAGCTGCGGCACCCTTCCAGTGCATTACTGCCGTGCAACTCTAGGGATACACCAGGGTTAGTCAACGTTAGGTTGCCGAAACCTAGAAGCAGACAATCAAACGTCTAAGGCTGGGTTCAAATCATGGATCTCCCGATCAGCAGCTTCGACCTTGAACCGCTGGGGTAATTCAAGCTAGGGAGATATCGAATGAACTGATGTCAGTCTGGGGCATCGGCAAAAATTAGCCGCACTCAGTTCCATGCGATTCGCAACAGAGAGCCGCGCCTCGAAAGGTCGCATCATGCTATCTGACTTGACTTTTTACCGGGACGATACTGTTCCACCAAAGGCATTTTTCACCTTACTGGTCCGGCAGTGTCAAGGAAGCGACGAAGCTAACAATGTGCTAACAAGTCATCTGCATGGGGTCCAACGAATATGGACATATTTGTGACCTCTCTCTCTCGTACGATAGAAGAATACCTACGGAGGGCATTATTACTCAGACTCACAGTATTCTTCAAGGTATGACGACTGCACACTTTGGCTGCTTTTCTAACTCATGCCTCATCGTATTTCTATAAAATAAATCCCCATTGGGGAAGGCGCGTTAGCACAGTCTACGAGATGATAAGCTGAAAAAGGGAGGGTGATGGGGAGAAAGGTTTAAAGGTTTGACCCAAACGCAAGCGCCTAGAATGGAAATGACGTACAGTGTTTCGAACCGTAGAAATAAGACTACTACCCTACGACTTGTATAAACAATAGTTATCGACATTGTTCCCTGAAGAGTTCAATCATGTTAACGATCGTTGCTCATTAACAGCAAATACAATGTGAAAGTCGCACAGAAAGTTGGGAACAGTAACGCTTTTCATCCACGAATCTTGGTCAGTTATGATGTATGGTTATTCAGTGCACTTAGGAACTGTACCTTTGAAAGAAGTCAGGAGGAGGGACAGTGTTACATATTTCGAACAAATCTATTTCTGGTACCGTCCCTAAAAATATGGCCCTCAAAGTTTCCTCATTGCATTTATTGAAATTCGCTGAGAAGGTACGGGGTAGCCGTTTAAAAATGAGTTTGTTTCTCTTGTAGTTTTACATCTGTAAATTGGTATCAGATAGGGAAGAGAGAATTATGTTTCCATTCGTTAGGGTGTCCTAATGTTAAGGATAAGTGTGCTAAGTGCCAGGTTTATGCGCAAAGCTAAACCGTCTACTGAATTAGGTGACTTACGCAACTACTTCACCTGGTTGTGCATGTGAGCGCAGTAGCAATTGGTTCAAATTCACATGACTTGTTTGAGACAGTGGTTCTTGGGTGTTTACTGGCACTGAGTGACCTGACCGTTGGTTCGTTGTGGATCTCACTGTGCCGGCATATGACTGAGGCATATGAGTATAAGCAGGTACAGTTTGAGAGGATTGATATGGTGCACCGATCAGTTCTTCACTTTCGTGGTCTTCCTCATCGTTTATCAGATACACATTGTCAATCATCTGGGTGTGTGCAGCAGGTACTCGAACATCCGCCGACTGAGAAGTCGGGATGCGAGGATCAGCGTGATGCTCAATGGATTCCGTAGAACTGAGATAAAATCATAAAACAGATGTAAATGGACTGGAACAACTCCCGAAAAAAACACTGAAAAACTATACCTGGGATAATTCTTACGCCAAAAATAGTAAACTACTAAAGTGGGGGGTGTGGCAGCTACAATATAACGGACGATTGGTGGTATTGATCAACTTACAGACCAACTAATTCAATAAATCCCACCAATGGGTACGCGTAAGTTGTACTAATTTCACTGATCACGAGATAAATCATGGTTAAGGCGCGAATTTGCTGACCAGAAGTCCCGTGGTTCAAATCAAATCCTGGCACATCGACTGCTCCTGTCTAGGCTTGGGTAACCTGGCGGTATCTCGGCCCTCATGATCCCTTGGAGTGGCATGGCAGCTAGACACAGGAAGGGTGTTACAGCTGAGTGACTGACTTTACTTTTCACAACGACGAGCGGTACATGTTCTTAAATGTGATAAGAATTCAACTTGTCAGTGCTGGCTTCCGAACCCAACGGTGGCGATTGGATCAATGGTATTCTACATGTTTGATAGATGATTGCTCAGAACGACTGCATTGTTCCGTTGCTCACGAGTCAAGCATCCCCTTACCACCATAAGACATCGAAAACCGTAATACTAAAAGCGTTTTTTAAGAAGAGAATCCCATTGTCGCGGCTGTGGCTACTACGTCCATTCATCTTGGAAACGGATGATGCCATCAACCCACTCAGTGTTCAGGCGACCGTTTTTCTCCAGTAGATGGAAACACGTGAGGCAGGCACTGACTAGGGTGGTCGCCACTGTCTTTAAACAGAGTAAATGGGAGATCGCCGGAACAAGTCCGTTTAATTTTGGGTAAGGAGGTGCACTCATTCTGTTGGATATGCGTATTCACAGTCAATATTTCCGTTACAGGCTAGCAGTTCGGGTGTAAAGTGGTGGATGAACAAGTAACTTGTTGTTCGAATATTCTACCCTAGGCTCCAGGGGTTCCTCTTTAGCAGACATCACGGAACCACTGTTGTCCTTGGTAGTTCCCCTTACAAGGGATTTCTGAGGACAGGTTGCGTAAATCAAATGGAACAACCTGCATAAGCTGAATTCACTTGAAATCTATACTAGGCTCTGCAGTGAATCTGAGCCAATGGCATCAGTATTAGCAGACATAAAAAACACAATAAAAAGCCTTGAAAAGAGCAGACGAGTACAGGGAACTACGGCAACTCACGCCAACCACAACAAAAAGGTTAAAAGGGTAGCAGTGGTAGTCTGTGCCACGTACCAGTTTACGGGGGTCATGCTAAAGGATGACCGCGGTGCACCCTGAAAATCAACTGGCTGGTCTGGAGGTATAACAGTGCGGCTGGAGTCCAGCTCCCGACCGGGACCATAGTCAAGGTTGTTGCAAATAATGCCGGTTGTTGGACAAGGAGGTAAATCTTCTTTACAGCCTGTCGGGCTCGGCGAATCGACTCCTCGTTCTGATTGAAATTGGTATGACTGAAGTTGGGCTTTTGAAGAACGTGTTGAAATGAATGGAATTTCTGGAGATAAACTGCGTGCTGGATGAACAGGTGCACTCACGGGAAGATAGACGGATTCAGAAACCAGCAAGCTAGACGCCGCTGGGTTGTTGCTCACCTCGGACGTCTGCGACATATGAGGTGTCCCTTCGAAAGAGCTTTTCTTTGGAGGCGGGGCCGGCGAACCAGACACTAGACTCCTGGGGCTCTCGTGTTGATGATCGGAAGAATCCCGAATGGAAGCCGAACCATCTTCAATGAACCTTCGGAGAGAGACCGCTGGGAGGTCATTATGCTCAGTGTACTGAGTCCTGCTGACAGCTGGCGATAGTTCATCCGGGGGATTCTACGGGAAAAGAATGATAACAAGGTGACAATTTTAACGCGGGAAACGTAGAACAAGGCACGCCAATGTGCAAAATGTAGTTATCCTGTGCTCGGCGAGAATAAAGCAATGTGCTGGAAGCTCACCAAGACAGGCTCAATGGGATAGTGTGGTAATTTTAAAAGGATCCATAGTGTGTTTGGACTCTTCTGTACGTTCTCCAAAGCAGGCACTTAATTTAGAACGTGCTTCCAATTCGGTTTAGGACGATTAGAGCTTTTGCACATACACCGTCGTGAAGTTCAGGCAAAACACTGTATTGCACTAGCGAATGAGAAACTTACGGAAGATCGTGATCGCAACACTTCGGATGACTGACTGAAGTCACCTGCAAAAAAGCAGACGAGCAAAACATTCATAAGTACATCACCATTTGTGACCAAGGTGCCACCTATTTGACGTAGGCAACATTAGATGTTCGTGAACACCAATAAACCGGTAAGCGAGATAAAGGATAGTTGAGTTGAAAGACACCAGCAGATGTCAAAAGTTAACCAGAGAAGGCGCAACAGACACCAAAGACTGACAGGACAAAAGTTAAGTGGGAGGTTCTAACATGCACATGATTTATGTTCATAGGATCATGAGACGTCAAGATGTTTTTAAAGTCAGATCGGAACATCGAACTGATTTATTGACGGAGGAAATGAGGATGGCTATAAAGAATAAGTTCATGAGACAGTGCGCGAGCCCTTTTACAAAAAAATAAGCAACATGTTGCGGAAAATTCAAAGGCCAATATGAACTCATATAAATCGTGGAAAAAACTTCATGGTAAAACAAGATTCCTTACCATCGACTTGGGTTTGGTTTGGCAGGCCACCGGGAATGTGGTTCTCGTTCAGTGACATTCGTGGATTTTTGGTACCTGAATTGGGGTGCAACTGGTGGTCCGTGCAACTCTTGGCCAACGACGGAGGTTCTGACTGGCTGGATTCAGGACAGGGATTTGAATCGACGGCTTGCTGCAGAAAAAACATGCCGCCCAAGAAAGCAGCCATATAGTAGTTAACAAAAGTAGGGGGCAGACCATTAGAGCTAGTCACGTGGCATGACATCACTCATCATCATTTACATCCATACACCAGTAATCGTTCAGCTGTAACACCCTTCCTGTGCCAATTAGCTGGGCCACCCGAAGGAAGCACGAGGGCTGGGATACTACAAGGTTGCCCAAGCCAAGACAGGGGAAGTCGAGATGCAGAGGTCGATTTCGAATCAAGAATCTTCCGGTCAGTAAATTCGCACTCTGACCACTGTGCTATCTCGCACCAATAATGCATACCAGTGCTTACCTGCCGTATAACGGTGGCTGCGCACACTTAGTACATGCCTCAGTCACTTTAACCTGATAAGCTTAATCAGCTGCTCTAATGATTCTGATTCGTTATAGAGTGCCAGCATAAGGATCACTTCGTTACGCGCTCGTTGCGGCCAGCTGCAAAAATGAGTCAATCAGCATAGCATTACAACACAAATGTACTAGCTTACATTCCTGTCCACGGTAGTGTGGCTAAGGTTTCCACTGTATGGTGTAAGTTGGATCATGAACAGAAGGGTATGACAGTTTACAGTAGGGGTGAGTAGCTCTTCAAAATATGGTCTGCGTTACAAAAGACATCCTCAACTGATTTAGTCGAGTTGTTACAATGGAGAATAATCACGAGCTTGTTGATAAAGGCCACGGCGCGTGACAAAATACAAACATGAGTGATAGAATTTACCGCTCAAGTGACAGAAAAATGAGCGCCAAATAAAGTCAAACAGAAGGAAGTATCCGGTTTTATCCCTCAAACTGGAAAGTAACACATACCGAGGAAGCGGGTGCTTGTATGACCAGCTCGCGAGTGGAGCTAGCACAGTCCGGTCCAGATGAAAACTGGTCTACTCTCAGTAATTCAGCTCGCGCACTGAAACAAAAAAAATGTAAAAACAAAATTAGTGCAGCTTGTGTCCCATATTGACACATGTAAGGGAGCGTAAAAATTAAAGTTGACAAATCACACCACCAAAGGGCAACCCGACGGGAGCATTCGCGTCAAAAAAGTCAAACAACTGCGGCAAAACAAAATAAATGGGTTAGAGTTACTTCGATTTTGATGCGGAAGCAACCATGGGGCATACAGAGATGCGCAAACATACATCCCCAGTTGATTCCACTTTGTGAGATATCATATCGCGTACCAATCAGTACAGGTAGCAGAGATAGCCAGCAAGTAAGATGAAATAATTTCACGTGTAACAACATCGGTAGACAACCAAGTATGACATACAATCAAAGTGACACGATGCGCAGGCTGACAAACATTAACAGACAGAAGGATTAAAAGTGCGTGTAAGGCTGTAAAATGTCACCCTGTAGGATTGGAGTACCAAATACGCATTGCCACTGAAGGAAAACGCAGCGACAATGGTGAACCCACAGTATGAAAAATGCGAATCATGCACACTGCGCATAAGAACACGGCAAACTTGAGAAGATATACTGTGAGCATAGTTGCGGGATCAGATCAGTTAGACAAATCTACCAAATTTATCTGTTATGATACAGGGAGAAAAAAGAAAGGTAGCATTGCTGAGTATATTCAAACCATGAAACAGGACATAACGTGCCTACATCAGTACCATATTTCAACGTGAAGCACTTACTATCATCAACACGCACAGTGGCAGATGCTAAGCACCGGTTATGCAATCTCATATGAACGTCAAGTCATTGAGAGTCAACAAAAGCTTGAAATTCGAACTTCTGACCGCAAGGTGTAAGGCCTGATAACTCCCAACATCCAGGACTTCTGGAAGCCGAGATTGCTCAGTGGATAGAGCGTGAATTTACTGATCGGATGGTCGTGGTTCGAACCCGACCTCTGTATCTCGACTTCCTCTGTCTAGGCTTGGGCAACTTGGCAGTATTGCAGCCCTTGTACTTCATTCGGGTGCATTGTAGCTAGAAACCGAAATGGTGCTACAGCTGAACGATTTATTTTTGTACAACTTTTCGACTGTTTCGGTCTGGTGTGTTTCGTTTATAGTGTTTCTTTGGGAGTGTACTAAAATGATCCCACTACCGACGAATTTCTTTATCTAGATTTTAGTGAACATTCGAAGCTTGTAGACACACGTGATCAACTTAAATACCAATGGTAGGAAAAACTCAGTTACTTCGTATAGGCGTGACACGCTACTCAAGGTTGCTGAGAGTCACACAAAGTCCATTCTGAGAAATGGATTACACAAACTATCAGTGATAACCTTCGTGATATGACAAAACAATGAATATCTTACTTCATTAGTTCGGAAAGGGGGACAATGCATAGTATGATTAGTGATGACAGAGTATGCGTAGCACACTTCTAAGCCCACAGTGTTGGACTCGCCACCGTGCCAAGCTGACATGCTGTGAATTCGTTATGGTCAAACCGAACGATGTGTATGGGAATATAGCTCGGACGACGCGAATTCAAAGAAGGATAGCTTCGCGAAAAGAGATGGTTAACATTTAAAACTGTGGGACCTTGAGAATGATCTATTCAACCGAACCTGTAGGTTTGATTGGCTATGACCTGATGATCGTTTGTGTCGCCACTGAAGGGGTTTTACCGTAAATATTCGTGACTTACGCGTAAGATCTCTCAGTAGGAAACTTAGGTGTCAAACGGGGTGCTGAACCCAGGCGTGTCGGAAACGTAAGGACCGTAAGGATGACCTCCGAGAAATCTCGTGACATCATCCGGGTTTGTATGTCACAGCCAGGTGAGTGTGGATTAAGGTGTCAAATTTGGTCATTATAAACGGAAGCTCGTAAGACCTGCTATAAGCATGGGCACGTTTTGGGGATAAGAAGGAATATGTTCGAAATGCTTACATTTGTAGTTTCCCACAAAGGCTTTGCGTCGTCCCATTTGAGTGCCGACCTTAACCATTAAAATGATTACCGAGTACGATTGAACTGAAGGTAAAAACGCAATCGTCTTTACCAGAGCCCTTACGGTTTAAACACCTCATTTAATATGTATAATAAATACGAGCGTACTCACCGAGTATCCGGCTCTACATTGACGCCGTTTAGAATTTGCAGCTTCGGTAGATAGGCCAACAATAAAGGTTCGTAATCGTCTGGACTATACACAGCTCGATAGGATAATTAGCGAAAAAAACAAAAGAACACAGTACCCCCTTCCAGTACTAGGCATCTCGGCCATAATACATACTATTCGCAACGGGAAAACGGAACTTTGGTTTCAGATGATAATGGTCCGATATTTTCAAGTCCCTCTAATAGCGTGAATGAAATCTATGCGACTTGCTCAGAAAACAGTACTATCATACGGTCATCTTGGTTTCACACCACGGCAGCATGTGATTTTTCGTTTCTCGTTTAGACCAGTCGCTACCACTGTTTCTTCGAGCAGCAAAACTCCTATGCTGAACCACGATACCCTTACCCAGCGTCCTTACCATGGCTCCACTAGTCAACCGCACCGGCTGAGCGATCCGCTCCATCGCTCTATCAGCTCCACATTTCCAGATTATTCGTGGTCCACCAACTACATATATGTGATCCCTACCAGTCACCATTTGTCTTGGTAACCCCGTCAGTTTTTAAAAGCAACCCGAACACTGACATGAGCTGGCGTCATAAACAGTGGATTATTGAACCTTAAAATCACACAACTTTCATATAATTTTACTGCGCTCAGCCCAACAGTTGCTTCGAGTGACTATACCAACCTAATCGTCATTATCGTCGACAGCGTCTGGATCGGGCGACGTCATGACAAGTCGTAATTACTGCCACAGAAAAATAGTAACTTCACCTCGCCAGACCAACTATGTGTTGGTGAAAATTCGTAGCCGTGGGATGATAGACAGGCCATTTTGCGCTGACTCTCCGTCAATGTCAGCCGCGACAGTCATTGCCGCAGGTACTTGCGGTTTGTAACAGTGTGCCCAGTCGGCTTTTTCTACAGCGAATGGGTAGCTAGCCCCATTACCCTGAATTGTCCACTTTTTTTGAAAAGAGAAGCATACAAAAAATTCTCTTGGTACAAAGTTTTGGGATCTGAAAATTCGGATTCGACCTTGGATGGATCAGGACATATGTAAAAGGATACGGAAGGGCAGTGCAAGGATTGTTCTGAATGGAAAATTGCACGAGGTTGGGTAGCGGACTGAGATGCTGAACCTATAGATTTGAGAATGGGAATGTCATATTTGACGTATTTACATCGGTAATGGTCGCCATCAGATTGCTTGCAAGGGAGAAAATCTCCAGTGACTGCGGCAGTAGTCTGTCAGCGTCCACTAATGTTTGGATTCGGTTGCAGTGCAATAGCAACGTCTGGCAGCCAGAAAGAGGGCACGTAATGATTGTTGAAGCTAAATTGAACCACACCTTTAACCGTGTCAAGTAAGAGATATTCGTGAGTTGACTTATGTGATTCTCAGAAACATCCAGATGTTTCAAGTTGACATTATTCTCCAGCTGTTCGATGGACTGTCAAGAAGTAGAACTGAAAGGAACGAATAACTGCGTACCTTGAGTCGGTTTCCAGAGAGATTCAGCCAACGCAACTGTGTCAACTTTGCTAAACCTGGGGAAGATCTACCAGAGAGCTACCAAAAGACGTACCATCAATAGCAACAATCGCGTTCTGTGGCAAATTGAGAATGGTCAGGTTGACCAAGGGTGCAACACCATGCATCTGAAAAAGCTTGTTCCCGGCAACTGAAAGCTTTAGGAGACATAAAGGAATAGTGATTAAAAGGATCTCTACTTGTCGTAAATCATACAAGTTAGCCAAGTTCTCCAGTCGACGGATGTAGTTGTGGTCCAAGATGAGTACATTGATACTTTGTGGTACTTGCTCGATGCGTTCGAGTTCACAACGGGCCAAATTTAATATAACCTCGCCATTTGGTCCAAGGGATGTGGGAAAGTCCTGGAATCCCTGTCGCAGAAATTTGTACATCAAACTTGGATAGCGTATGGCTGTTAATAGAGAAATAATAGAGTGGTTAAAAATACTAAGCCAATCATCAGTGGCTGCTGAAAATCGCGCGTCTGCGTTTCGTTCGCTGATGACCTGTGAAACAGGAGTGAATAGCTGAAGGCAGCAGCTATTACTGACGAGGATTCACACGTGGTAGTGAGCCTTTGATTGGTGGATAAATCGGCAGGGAAAGCTATACCTTGATAAATGGGCAGCCCTGAGCTCATGGCTACCAATGCATTTAACCACTGATGAGTCTCTCTCGGGTTCCCCATCTGAGGAGACAGCGACGACCAGCGCAGTGAGTTTGTCGGTATCGGCATTCATACTTCGTTAAGGTGACTGCTCGGCTTCTCTTGGTTCGCTTCCACCCTCCCCGTAGTTGTATTAAGGAGTAGGCAAACGGCATACGAACTACGTGACCAAATACATATGTATCATCTGCCAAGCCACCGTATGCCACTTGCACCCTCCGGAAACTCTTCCGAGAACTTCAGAATTATTAAACTTAAGTTCACACTAGACCCGAACAGTGGCCGAACGAAGAAGATTTTCTGACATGCCGAATTGGCAGCTGCTGGCTTTGTGACACGGATTTCACGGATTGATACACAGGAGCGAAGCTTTCGCCCAAGTTACCCGGGTCGGTTTTGTTCTTGTCGTTCAGCAGCTGTCGTTCACCTGAAAGGCACAAGTGAAAAAAGGGTGTAGCACTGCTCTTTAAGCCCTCAGCAACCGTTCTCTGACAACCGTTTGGAGCACACCGAATTTTGAAAATGACCCCTGGAAGACAAACTGATGTGACGTCTACACCAGTGCTGCAGGTTAAGGGTTAACTCTGGCCTGCGCATCCCAGATGAAACACTTCTGACAAGATCACAAAGAACAACAGAGTCGCTTAGGTTAACACATTAGACCAGGCTTGTGTACTTCAAACGGTATCATAGACCTTGTGTCGGTTCCCCCACTCTTGAATATAAGAAGGCAAAAGAACTTAATACAGTCTTCATTGGAGTCAACGTAAGATTGGTACAACCATACTGATACGGTTACCACCGCGTTTCCAAATTCGCACCAGGCTCTTCATAATGGGGCGTGGAGCGCCCAGCTAAAGTGCTCGGTCTTGATTGGCTGAAATCCTGACCAATTAGGACATTCACGGATTCACGGATTTCACGGATTGATACACAGGAGCGAGGCTTTTGCCAAGTTTCCCGGGTCGGTTTTGTTCTTGTCGTTCAGCAGCTGTCGTTCACCTGAAAGGCACAAGTGAAAAAAGGGTGTAGCACTGCTCTTTAAGTTCTCAGCGCGGGGCAGTATGTTTGCCAGCGCGAGGACTCGCGTAAATAAGTGTCTAATAGTGTTTTGAACTGAGTTCTAGAGGGAGCGTGGACAACCGTCTCAGGAAGGTTATTCCACGCAGCAACTACCCGAAATGAGAAAAAGTTTGCCTAATGAAGGTGTGCGCTCTGAGCTTAAAAATCTTCTTACCATGTCCCCGCCGTGTGTTTGCTGGGTCAACGGTGAAAAACCTGTTGGCCAAGCCTTGTTCAAACAGGGCGTAAGTAAGAATTAAGTCCCCTCGGAGGCGACGATACTCCAAGGGAAAGAGGTCGAGCACCACGAGACGCGTTTCGTAGTCCATGGACTTGAGACCGGCAACCATTTTCGTAGCAGCTCGCTGGACACGCTCAATGAGGATTACGTCTTTCGTGCGTCCTGAGTAGACAACCGGGTTGGCATATTCAAGGAGCGGTCTGACATAGGCCCCATAGAGTATTTGGAAGTCCGTGCGAGTAATACGAGAGAAGGTACGCCGAATCATCCGTAGAACAGCGAATGCCTTCTGAGCCGATTTCTCAAGGTGCAGTGAGAAGGACAGGTTTGGAGAGCCAGATACCCAAATCCTTTTTGGCATCTATCCTCGTGATGTCTTCTGGTCCTTTCTCACCATGCATGACAAAGGAGTTCGCTGAGTCTCCTCCAAATGACATATGGACGCACTTTTCGTCATTCAGAGGAAGGTGCCAGTCCAACGACCACTGCTTTGCGGCGTCCACATCAATTTGGAGGGCACTGGCATTGGAACTCCACGATTTCAAGTCGTCCGCAAAAAGTAGACATGGACTTGAAAGAACATCTGGAAGGTCATTGACGTATATCAGAAACAGCAAAGGTCCCAAAACGGAGCCCTGAGGAACTCCAATGGAGACCGGCGCCGCAGAAGAGTAGGTCGAGCCTACTTTCACTCGGAATGATCTGTCTGATAGGAATGCCTTGATCCAGTGTAGGATTTTCCTTGAATCCCGTAAGACTCGAGTTTGTGGAGCAGAGGGACGTGTGGGACTCGATCAAATGCTTTTGAAAAGTCGAAAAATATGGCATCCGATATGAGTCCCTCGTCCTTGGCTTGGGTTAAGCTGTCCATAAATACGAGCATGTTCGTCACGCAGGAACGGTTTGGGAGAAATCCGTGTTGAGTTTGAGAAATCAAGTTGTTGGAAGTAAGGTGATCTAGAATGGCTCGCTTCAGAATGCGTTCCATCACCTTGCATGGCACGCTAGTGAGGCTTATAGGCCTGTAGCTGCCAGGCGATAGTCGGTCACCAGTTTTGTAGATTGGCGTGACAATCGCTTCCTTCCAAACAGAGGGAAGGTGGCCTTCGTCAAGCGACTGACGAAACAGCAGATGGAAATGAGTTGCCAGTGTGTACGACGTTTCCTTCAGGATCCTTGGGTGGACTTCGTCGGGCCCCAACGCGCAGAATGGGTTGATCTTGTGCAGGAGTTGACGAATGTCCTCCACCGTGAATACCAAGTCGGTTAGAGGCCGTTCGTAGGTACGCCTTGACAAGGTTGGATGTGACGAGGACGCTGGGACTGAATACAGACCTGCATAGTGATCTCTGTAGAACTCAGATACCACTATTGGGTCACTCGTGGGTTCCCCGTTCCTGTCCCTCAGGGAGAACGCGGATGGCTTGTTTCTTCGGCGATGCCGCATGTATTTGAACAGCACATTTCTGTTCTTCCGGGCGAGGTCTAGAATGGTGGCTTGTTTTCGTATGTTCCATTGGCGGATTTCCGATTTACAGCGGTTCCGCATTTTACGAAATGCCAGCTCATCTTCTGTGTCTCCTGTAGTCAACTTTTTGAAAATAGTTGTGACCTCTTTTCAGAAGACGCCGGATCCTTTTGGGTAGTTTACGGCTCATCCGACTGCGTGCTGGTTTTTGGGACGAACATCGCGTCAGCCTCGTGAACTTTCTGGACAATAGTCCTATATAAGTCTTCCACTGAGGCTGGCCCCAGTTTAACTTGGTTAAGAAAGATGCGCATTTCCGAAAAGTCTGCACGGCAGAAGTTTCGAATCCACGTTTGGGGTTCAATATGGATGCCCAAGCGTTTCATCACCAGTCAGGGGTGACACATCATCAGTGCGTGTACATTCACGGATTCATGGATTGACACCCAGGATCAAGGCTTTTGCCCAAGTTTCCCGAGTCGGTTTTGTTCTTGTCCTTCAGGCATTGTCGTTCACCTGAAAGCACAAGTGAAAAAATGGTGTAGCACTGCTCTTTAAGTTCCCAGCGCTGGGCTGTAAGCTTGCCAGCGCGAAGACTCGCATAAATAAGTGTCTAATGGTGTTTTGAACTTGGTTCTAAATGGGGCGTGGACAACCGTCGGAGGAACGTTGTTCCACGCAGCAACTACCCTAAATGAGAAAAAATTTTGCATGATGAAAGTGTACGCTCTGAGGTTGAAAATCTTTTTACTATGTCCTCGCCGTGTGTTTGCTGGGTCAACGGTGAAAAACCTTTTGGCCAATCCCTGTTCAAACAGAGCGTAAGTAGAAATTAGATCCTCTCGGAGGCGGGGATACCCCAGAGGAAATAGGTCAAGCACCACGAGACGAGCTTCGTAGTCCACGGTTTTGAGGCCGGCAACCATTTTCGTAGCAACTCGCTGAACATTCTCAATGTTCGTCTTTCGTGCGTCCTGAGTAGAAAACTTGGTTGGCACATTCAAGTAGCGATCTCACATAGGCCATATGGATTATTTTGAACTGCATGCGAGTGATACGGGAGAAGGTGCACCGAATCATCCGTAGAACAACGAATGCCTTTGGGCCAATTCCTCTTAGTGCAGTGAGAACGACATGCTTGAAGTGAACAAGACGCCCACATACTTTCGGGCATCAATCCGCGTGATATCTTGTGGTTCATTCTCACCAAGCACGACGAAGGCGTTCGCTGAATACCCTCCGAATAACATATGGACTCACTTTTATTCTTCCGGAGGAAGTTATCAGTGCAACCACCACCACTTTGCCGCGTCTATATCCATTTGGAGGGCACTGGCATATGCACTCCAGGATTTTAAGTCGTCCGCAAAATGTAGACGTGAACTTGGAAGAACGTTTGGAAGGCCGTTGACGTAGGTCAGAGACAGCAATGGTCTCAAAACGGTACCCTGAGGAACTCCAAAGGAGACAGGCACCGGAGAACAGTAGGCTAAGCCCACTTTCAATCGGAATGATCTGCCTGGTAGGTGGTCACTATGTCCCAGAGGAGTGTTAATTAACACCCAATCAACGAATTGTTCTTCTTTGGTGGTGACCAAATCCAGGAGAGATGGTAGTTGGCCTGCACGGTATCTGGTGAGTGCAACGATGTGTTAAGGCCGAGCGCTCTGTTGAACGATTTTGACGAGCGCCGCTGCAAAAGTCCACTAGACCCGACCCGCTGGAGCACCTTCCAGGAGGCTTAGGGCGGTAAAATCATCTACGAACAAGGGACGTGTGAAGTGATGGCTAGAGGAAAGTTGCTCAAGGGGTTGTATAAGGAATTGGTCATCATTCTTAGGACTCGATGGGCGAAGGTAGACCATGCCAAGAAGAAGAGAATCGGTCCCCGAAGCGAGATTTGGGTCCACAGTGCATCGCAAAAAGGTGAGGAAGTAATGTCGGATAGCACAGTCGGCATGGTCGAAGCTGCATGTAAATGGAAAGCAAACCCACCAGCTCTCCGGCGTTTTGAGTCACCTCGAATAATAGAGTAGCCATTTATCAAGACCTCCGCGTCAGAGACATCGGGTGTGAGCCAAGTTTCTGTAAGTGCGATTATGGACGGCTGCACAAGGTAAGCTGACTTTTATAGGGCGACGTTTGTTGAAAAGACTGGGGCAGTTTGTAGACAAGCATTTCAACACTACCTCTGGTACCTTCGACGGTGCGGACCCGAGAGGTATGCTGCCAGACAGGTTGGCAGATTTAATAGCTGTAGGCCGATTTTGCTAGCCAGCGGCTTTTCGAGTTGGCGAGGTTTATGTGGTTAGTTCCACTGCCGTCACTCTTCTTGTGTTTGTGTGGACTCCCGAGTACTCGAGCTCAGCGTGGCCAACTGAGTGCACGAGGGATCCTCCGGTTTGCCGTCGTCAGGTTTATGGCTTTGGCTGTCGATGTCATGGGCAACGACTGTGTCCACACTCAGAGTCCACGTTTGACGATTTGTAGGGTGGCACCTTCACATTCTCAGTTGCCGGAGGGTTCTGGCAGCGTACCTCCGTGTCGAGGTCGACCCCTGTGGTTGATTTGTTGATAGACGTTGCGGCTTGTCTCCAAAAATCTGACCGACCCAGCTCAAGAATTACTAATAATAATAACAATAAAATTTATTCCAAACCAGTGGGTGGCACACCGTCGGGCATGCTCATATGGTTACAGCCAGAATAAAGCACGACTCGGGGGGTTGGTGGATTTTGGAGATTATGCAAAAAACGACGGTGTCACAAACAGTGGACACTATCCGATGCAGACGTGGTCACGCCTAAAGCGGCATGGGGTAAGATATTAAGTTGAGAGAGATAAGATCAAGTCGTCAGGATTTGAACGTGGCGGACAAAAACTGAACGCGGGGGGGGCAAAAAAGAGGCATCCTGTTTGGTACATGATAATCAAACTCCAAGGTGTTAAAGATGAGGAACCAGAACAACGAATCGGCTGCGGCAGCAGGATTGCCACGACCTGACCGGTCAATTCGAAAAAGGTCTAAAACCACCGATGAAGTCTTTTTGGCCTTGGACTGTTGGGCTTATCGCCAATGTCACAAAAAGCATACGTGGAGATGGGGAAGTAGAGGAATCAGCAATGCGGATAAAGTTAAGCAGGAATCTCGGAGTCAGAGTGTACATGAAACTGCAGAGACTCACTAGTGTCGTTGTTCAGTAAAATCGGGTCCCTGGGGGAGGGAGTTGATACTAACTCACAAGACGGTGCGCAAAATGCAAGTTGTGAGGTGCATAAAATGAAAGTCAACGAGATGTTCATTCCCGAATGGAAGGTTGCCTTTGGTAGTCGGGGGCCATAAGTTTGGGATCGGCTGAACTGGCGCCAAGCGGCGGCTTTTTCCGCTCCTCTCCTCTAGAACCTCTGTGGCCCGGCTTTCGTGCCTCTATAGGGCGATCCTAGGATATACGCTTGATCATTGGATAAGCCTTCTGAATGCTAACAGTCAACTCCAGGAATCTCTGTGTTAGATGAGAGAAAAGCGTGACCAGAAGCCCAAAGTTAGCTTGCTTTCCTTTCCGGGTAATAGCTCTGCGTGAAGCAATCTGTGTTCAGGCTTCGTTAGGACAATGCCAAGCAGCGACTGTGCCAGTTTCTTTGCCGTGATTTTTCTGGAGAACCACCCCAACTGACCAGCCTGCTACCCCTCATGCGCCTGTCCACTAAAGACACCAGGGCGGTCTTGATTGCCGGATCGGAGAGCTGGATGACCTCCTTCGAAGCCAGCGGACCCGTGACGGATAGCGCCAGGAACTCGTTCAGGGAAGAAATTTCATTATCAACTTTCGTCTAGGCAACTGTTTGCTTTACGTTTGCTTCCTCGGGAGCCTTAGGAAGAAGCACTTAAAACAAAAGCACACACTGGGACTCCCGATTCAGCACTGGAGACTCGGTTTCGTTCTCGACAGCTCTCTTTTTAGTCACAGAATGCATGGTATTCTCTGGATATAGGCCGCTGGCGCCGGCACACGGGTCGGGAGAGTCAGATATTTGGTTTATCTGGTCGTCCTGTAAACCCATACATTTAAAGTGCCATCAGGCTTTGGAAGTATGGCATTGTATGGACATCAATTTTGCCCAAATATGTTGCGTTCCACTGATAGATGTAGAGAGATGCCTGTATTGGTCTGGCTGGTGAATGAGACTGGGTGCACCGCAGGTGATGAATGCACGCTGACAGAGTTTTTCACGCAGCTGTTATATAAGAGTGAGAAAATTCAACAAAATGACCCGTGTTTACCCTGTAAACAGCTTGATCAGTGAAACACTTCTTTCGCAAATTTGCAAGAACAAAAAACGAAACCACTTCTGAAAGTACGACTCTATGGGTGAGCATTGTCCGAGAAAAAAAGAAACCACTTCTGAAAGTACGCCTCTATGGGTGAGCATTGTCCGACGGGGTGTGTGGTTCTGCAATGTTCCAGTCGAATCCGAAAGTAGCAGCTCACCACCCACCTGACACCCGAAAAAGAACGCTCAAGAGGACTTTAAACCCACAGGCGTCGAGTGCCTCGAGTGATTTACTAATGTTCATCTCTATATTAGATTGGAAAAAGGGGAAAGACTGGAGCTTGATATGATACCGTTGGATGCAGTAAACTGGGGCTTTCATAATTCAATTCGCACAGTCGAACGGCAGGTTGAGAATATATCTGAGACATCTTGATGCCAACGTCACAGTAACCGACGAATGACGGGGTCGAAAGCAGCTGTGGAAATCGTTGGCTTTGTTCTTAATCTGCTTTAAAACAACACCGTACAGCTGTCTGAGGGTGGAATAATGATAACGTTCATTCCCAACTTGTGGATGACATATCGTCTGGCATGATCATACGTTTACAGTCAGGATGAAGCATGACTGAAGGATTTGCCGGTAGTGCGCGAAAAGAGGACAATGTCATAAACAGAGGGAAAATCCGATGAAATAATAATAGGTTGCTTTCCCAACTTGTAGGGAACAATGGGCATGAGGTCCGACTATTTCAAAGACATGGCATGAACCAAAACTGAAAACCATTGCTGGCTATGAGTGACCTTGGGCGATTGGGTAGACGGCCGGAGTCGCAACGAGCAAAAGTGGAGATGGAGGTGGAATAATTCAAATTGGGAGCACATGGCGAGTTTTGTCTCAAAAATGTGGTCTAATCGGAAACTAAGCAAACTCACTGGTTGCGCTGTTGTAAGGAAGTCAGGTGCAGCGGATAGGTTGGATGGGGACATGGTGTTAATACATAGGGCGAACCGAACATCGTATACGGATTTGAACTTGTGGAAGAGGCAAGCCGAAATTGTAGCCAAATTTGAGCGAAAATTCATCTGGTACGAATGAACTCGTCCCAGAGACGGGGCCGGATGAAAAATTCGCTTGTAGTTGCGACTACAGGCTCGATTGGGCGAGGGGTTGCGGTCGAGATTTTGAAGAGAATAGTTGCGGGAGTGCCATCACACTGGGTATGACAGTGCCATGCCATCATTGCACTGACATGCTTCGGTTTATGGACAGCCCCGTAACGGTCGTCAAGGGTGCCGCGATCGGAGAAGGGATACGCAGTTCCGTGGCAGCTGGATCTGGGTGAGACGGGGATTGACACAGAGAGTCAGACGGATGCAGGGTCACAGATAATTTCCCTTTCGTTGGAGGACCGTGTGAGTGTAGACCGGGGACCAGCCAGTTTGAATGAATAACAGTCCTACGGGGCGTTTGGGCAACTGCAGTAGAAGTTTGAAGCTTGGGAAGAGGGGCAACGAGGAAGAAGTAGAATGAAAGCAGTAGCATGTTGCGAGTGTCAGGAGGCATATGATACAACGGTGTCAACAGAAAAAAATCTAAAAGGGGATGACAGCAAGCTAAATGGACCCAGGAAAGGTGGATACGTTTGCTGATCTAGAAACCAAGTACTAGTTGGGCCAGAGTAGGTGCATAGTTTTAGGATAGTAAGAACTTTGTCGTCGAGGTAGCTAGCAGGGAGGCTAGACGTTGGACTAGTTGGAACGGGCGGCAGTTTTTAGCTTACCAAAGAATCATGACATAGGGTCTCCGTTGTGCAAAGAAAGGGGTTAATGTGAGCAGTGACAGTAGACAAGTAAAAAGCGGATAGGCAACAGGCTCCCAGAAAATGGATAAGAACCGTGGCTTAACTGAGATCTACTGCGTCAACCTAACAGGAGATTAGGACTAAGGATCACCAGTCGCCGAGTCACTGCTGTCAACTCCAGAAAACGAATGGTGCATAGCAAAAAGAACAGCCATTAAATGCTAGCTGTGACTGGTTGTAATCAGGAAATAATAATTTATTTGCATTTTGTGCATATGATCGTTATAGATGACAAGAGGATAGAACGTGTGTGCTATGTTTGGATGGTGAAGTGAGCTTGGGATGGTGTGATCCAACTAAGACGAAGGTGGCAACTCCTTGCACGTCGACATTAGCCGTGAGCCTCACACAGTACCCTCAGGCTACCCCATATATATATATATATATAAAGACAAACGAAAAGACACCTGTCATTCGCTTGTATTTCTTGGTGTTGCGAGACAAATGACAACCTGGACAAGTCCAATCCAGCTACAGACAAACGGCAACGGTGCTCTTTTTTTGGTTTTCCTGAATTAAAGGCCAGGCTCAGAACCACCGGCGATGGGCGATACACCCGTGCTGCTGGAGGGGTGGCGAGTATACGAACGCACCATGGTGCAACGTAACAGGGCGACCCTCCCTGCAGGACGTACCCGTCCACCACACGAGGTTTTCATCCCTCGTGCATGCTACCAGATCTGCAGGGTGACAAGTCACCAAGCAGTCATAATTGCGGCTTGTGCTTTAAAAAAAACTCCAGCTACCAGATATTTTATCCGGTCGGGGGAAAGCCAGGCCAGTAATACAGCTCAGTCATTTCGGACAAGCAAACGGCAAACAGCTGCTGGAAGAGGCAAGTCGCGGAGGCAAATGAAACGTCAACTACGTTTTGGGCTATGGGAGTAGAATGGAGATGTTCAGAGCCTGTGTACTATGGCTAAACGAAGACGAAGCATTGGTGTGAGCCGCCTTGTCAAGTAGAGCGCACCAGTGTTGAGTGTATGTGTGTGTGAATGAGTGGGCTGTGGGGCCAAACCAGTATTTCGTTTATGGCGCATCTCCAGACCCACCATTTGATATGCATGCGCTGCGCGTGTTCAGGGGATGCAGAATCGTTCAGAACAGCGAGGAACTAAGGCTTCGGTTTGACTTAGGTTAGTTAAATCCAGTCAAAGCAAGCCACCAGACATTAAATAGAGCTGACAGAGTTACTCAGGGATGGGACCAGGCTTGAAGAACTAGGAATAAGTTGGCTGGATACAAAAGCTCAAGGCCGGAGGAAGGAAATACAACCAGGTCAGTGGAAACGGGCTTAACGACAATTAAGATGGCAGGCGCTAGACATTCTCTGCAAATCAACTACGCTTCAGACAGCGAAAGGAGTTGTGGTCGCAGGAAGTGAACGTCTGCATAAGAGATAGATAAAGTGGTAAGTTATAGACAAGAACACTTGGGAGGGTGACTGTCGCGCTTGTGGGTTAATGCTAAAGGGTTCATTCTGGTGAGTATAAATGCTAGGACCTAGTAACAGGACAGTCGGGGTGAGTGCGCAGATTAGAAGGGCTTAGGGCCTATTTCAAAAAAAGTGTCTAGTGTAAGCTGAGGCGCGAAAAGGCGCTCAGCTCCCTCAATAGAAAGGTAAGAATCGATGGCCTTTCGAAAGCCTACATGAGATGAGATAGTACGGATATGGGAGGGGAGCTTGTTCCATAGTTTGGAATACAGGCAAAGGAAAAAGTTTTGTCTAAAGACAGTTCGACATGTCGACAATGGGAGTAAACACCCAGAGTTGCGAATATTATAGGGGGTACGGGAAGAAAATTCAGGGCAGCAGTCAGCTATGTAAGCCCTCCGGTAGATTAGGCGATGCAGAAGGCCTAGATTCAACCTGATGCGCCTTAGCCATAATGGATCCAGCCCAAGTGACAAACAGCGAAGACGGTACGGTAGTGTGGATGACACCGGAAACAAGGACTTCGTAAACGAGCGCTGCACATTCTCCACAGCAGTCCGGCATGCCTGTGAATACTGTGAGGCGAATTCAGGGCTGGATTCAAGAATGGGTCTTACAAATTGTTTAAAGATAGCAATTAAGCATGATTTGTTATGAAAGGATCGGCGAATGTAAGCGCAGAGCTTGCGAGCTTTAGCCACTCTGTACCTCGCATGTTGGTTAAAGCTAAATGCACAGGAATACCTAAGGCCTAGGTCTCTCACTTCGGAAAGAGTAGGAATCAAGAGCCCATTAAGAGTAAGCGTCCCAGGAGGAATTTGGAATCGATGTGACAGGGCTTGGCACTTTGGAACAGCGAAAGAAAGACAGGACTTGGAGGACCAGAGTGATAAAGAGTTCAGGTCGGACTGAATGTTAGCGAGAGTAGAAACAGAGTCACTGTCCTTAAACGTGTAAGCTATCTTAATGTCATCAGCAAACAGAAAAGGGGATCCATGGGTGATCGAATCGGTGACGTTATTAATGTATATTAAGAACAGTAGAGGGCCAAGCACACTACCCTGAATAACTCCACTGGTAATGGGAAGGGGTGAGGAGGAGAGATCCCCGATTTTGGTGGCCTGGGTTCTCCCAGTGAGGTAAGAGGTGAACCATCGCAGTAGCGGGCCACCAATCCCCGTAGATCGTAGTTTGTTGAGGAGTGCACCGTGGGGAACTTGGTCGAACGCCTTGCGAATATCAAGATAGATAAGAATAGTACACAGTCCAGCATCGTAGGCGGACGAAATATGATTAAAGAAATCAACCTGGCATGTGTTAGCTGACCGCCGTGCCATAAACCCATACTGCCGGTTGTTAAGGGTTCTGGTGGTGAGCAGGTAATCCATGACAGGGACTTTGATAAGGCGCTCTAGGGTACGAAGGAGTAAGCAGGTATGGTGGATGCCACGATAGCTGGCTAGAGCAGTTCGTGGACCTGACTTATAGTGTGGAACAATGGTAGAGTGCTTCCACTGACTTGGGACTGTGCCAGTGGTAAGGGAGATATTGAAGAGATTGAGGATGAGGGTGGAGACGTCCGGGCCACCAGCTTTTAAGATAAGAGAAGGGATACCGTCAGTGCCTGGGAAATTGGAGTCTCTAAGGCGGACGAGAGACGAATTTACGTCAGACAAAATAACTGAGAGTGTGCAGAGCTTGGGGCTTATCTCGTTAGCGGGTATGGTCACTTCGTAACCAGGTGGGGAGCAATGAGTAGATAGGGTCAATGCGGAGGGAACATAGTAGCTAGCGAAGTAAGAGTTTAGGGGTTCTACAATGTCAGTAGGGTCAGACAGAGACTTCCCGTCAGCGGCCACAATATTTGAAACTGCAGATGAATTTGAGAAGCGACGCCGGTGAAAGAGGTGCCCCGGCATCTTAGGTTGTAGAGAATGGGCTACGGCAGTATATTCCTTGCGCCTTTCAAGTATGATGTGTGCGTCCATTTGAAGGAAGAAGACAAATTGGCTCACGCAAAGTGGCCTTCTTTTGTGTTGAATCAGCCTGCATGAGGAAATACCGGAGGATGTTTTCGGCAGCGCCGTCACAGTCTGTGTCCGCCGTGTGTTTCGCGCAGTGTTTTCACTCCAATGCGCCTGACCAAAGACGTGTTTTCAGGGAGTCTTTTTCCCATCAGCCGTGTTCTAAGAGAAGGGTTTATTGAAAGACCCCTCAAAAAGGGGACACAAGAAGACCAGAGGAATATAATCTAGTATATTGCATGTGTTTCAAATTGCTTACAATTCCAACACGATTTAGACGACTTAGCAAGGGGATGAAGACAGATAAACCATTGACGTCGATAAGCAGCATCAACGCTATCTTCTCGCATTTATAGCCAACTACAAGCAGGCCCACGTAAAACTCATGCAGAGGGCACGTCGACTGCAAAATCCCCACACTTTGCTCAGCGGCCTTAACATCATTCAACCTGATTCAGGGATAACCACACCTCTGCTTGCGTCCATCTGAAATAAGCATGTGAAACGATGCTTTTCAGCGGATGGTGAGTGATCCTGTGAATGACCCGTCCAAAACCTCGGCGTTTCTGCTACACACAAACTTAGACTTTAGTCGTTGATGCACAACTCATTACCTCCATGCAGACCATAGCTCCGAGGCTTCAGTTGTCTTAAACATGAAGACGTCTCATCTATAGTGCGTCTAAGGGTTATGTCTCGAAACCGTAGAGCATCCCATAAACTAACCTGATATCCGCTCCTTTCAAGCTTCAGAGATTTACTGTTTTGCCGAAATTGTGGTTGAAAGTGACATATACGATCCCAGACTTGAGGGTTCGTGCTGACCTCATCTTTTATACCAGGTGCGTGAGCATGTGCAAATTCCACCACAACAAGTCTCCGTTAGCTCGATGGTGGCGCTTTCATTGACCAAATGCTCAAGAGCACGAGTTTACAATTTGTGGGGAAAATTTATTCCGTCCATCTGAAATAAATTTTGCCTTCTTTCTCTTCAGCTATGACAGCAGTGGCGGCCACCTTTTCCAGATATACAGGGTTTTTCCAACAGCTACTTAACACCAGCACATGCAGTAAACAAAGCGATTCAGCTAAAGACATCATATTATAGCCAATTAAGTATAAGTATATTTCTGGCAGTTCAGATCACGATGGCATGCATGATAGGATGTTGTGCGGTCGCCAAAATGAGGACCAAGGATGATTGGAGCCTTCGGGATAAGGTTTAGAGTCAGCCCAAAAGTCTGCGGCTCTGCTCGTAATACCATTAGGAGCATGTCTATACGTTTATCGTAATCTCCAATCCATGGTTGGTTGTGCAACCAACCACTGGCCGATCTGATATTGCTGATTTTGCAGCCGCAACCACCTTTTTGGGTTAATGGACCAGTAATTTCAGCAGGCAGTCACACCACCATAATCTCCCGCCATTCCTCTTTCATGTCTGACAGTTGAGCACCATACCGGTGAGTCCAACTCCGGAATTCGGGTGGCTGGCCAGTGCATCATTGACGTTAGCTCCGAGTGCTCGAAAACATTTAAATATCGATCAGTCTTCTTTTAACATCAAATGAATGCCAGTTGGGGGGGAACCCCAAAGATGTCCAAATATCCTATGTTCACGTTGCCAACACTGAATGTGGTGCACTGTACCTGATTTTAATGCCGTTCAATAAAAGCAAAACAAAACGAATTTGGCGGAAACCATGGGGTTTCTGAGGTCGCGAATTTTACGCGTAGATACTCCCATCCTTTTGCGCACTCCAGTGTTGTTGCTTATACGAGTTTGTTCAAATGGGCAAACTTCCATCGTCACCAACCACCGCCGACTAGGTGGGATTTTCAGTTTACGAGATTAAGCACAAAATCCAACCTCAGCAAATTTTACGTTCCGCGGTGTTAATTAAATGAAGGCTAACATCTGCAGACTACCCTATGCGAATTCCATCAGGGGAAATAAATGAATAACGTTTGTGTGCGACTTACTCGTCAGGCGCAACAAAATAGAGGGGCTTGTTCAGCAAACTTCGGCAAAACACAGGTGTTTTGGAAGCTCGCCTCCAGTTCAGTGCAATAATATAAGATAAATCGATGCATTTTGCAGTCTCGATGCGAGTGTGCATATTTGTGAATGATCCCATTATCAGCAGATAATGCGGCGTGTTTAGATAATTGTATGTGGATTACCAGCACAATAATATCTTCGTGATTGGAAATAGTGACGATGCTTAGCTGGAATACGTCATAATCTCCGACGAAGTTGCCATGAAATAAGCCAACCACTGCCTTTTATCATGATAACCGCGCGCGCTGTTGCCTACCCTGGCTACTTATGGTAACCGACAGGCCCATGCCTATATGCATCATCAGTTATGAGGTAACCCGATGTAATAGCCAGCAACGACCCTTCTTAGTCATAACTGTATGCGTTGCTGCTTATCTTAGCAACTTGCAGTAAACTCGAGACCAGTACATATGCTCGCCGATAAACACAACGCCCCAGTATGCAAGGTTGCCCAATCTAACGACCAAAGGCGGCCTCAGCTACTCAGCTGTAAGCGTTGTCGTTTACCTTGGCTACATATCATAATTTCTGGGACCGGGCATATATGTGGCGCTGGTTCAAAGGCCTCAGCTATACACGATAGTTAAAACCGAAGGCCAACAACGCTCCTTTGTTATGATAGCCGTGTGCTTTGTCGCTCCACTAAGCCCACGCTTGAAAATAATACAACCACTATTAGCGAAATGTTTTCATCTATTCAGTGGACTTGTACAACCGTAATGAGCAGTCACTCAGTTGCATTTTCCATAAACCAATTCCACTGGATACCGAAAGTGATAGGAAAAATGTATGTTTGATTTAATCTCTTCGCATCTTCGATAAATTTGTTCATATATCTTTCTGCCATAAAAGCAAACTTACTTCTCGCTCAATTAATCCCATTTCCGACAACGGTAGATCCGTGCGTTACCGACGTATGATCCCGTGAAGCTAAAGCTGAATAGGGGTGAACACGGGAGTGCCGCAAGCTTACGTGGTATTCAAGGACCACATGCGTCTTCAAATGTGTCCCCCTAGCGTCAGTCGCAGTGACAACCTAGTGAGTGGGTGGGTACATGGTGTCAAATCCGCTCCTTTAGAGCACTGAAACGTAACTTCACCCCGGTTTTGCTACCCGACACTTATTATCTGCAGCCTAATAAAAGCAACAGTTCAGCCGTTTCTATCACGAAGTATAACTATCCCAAACTTCTACGCAGGATTACTATCATCAAATAGGGAGTCTGGTTTTGGACACCACTTAGCAGCTCCGATGCTTGTGTTTGTAAAAAAACATTTTGTGACCCCCAGCATTTAGTTATTTTTAAAAACAATTCCAAATCTCAGACGCACAAAAAGTTAAAAGTTGCTCGTTTTTTAAGCTAAACTGAGGCTCTTATCTATGTCTGTGATGTGAGCTCGGGTCTCATCCAAATCATCGTTCTTGCTTAACTACTTCCACGATTTTGTTCAAATTATTCGACTGTATGAGCAACTAAGACAGCCAATTCCGATACGAACCCCTCTGTTTACCATGATGTGGCTGTGGACTGCAAGGTTTACTCCACCTCACTGCCAACAGAACAAATGTCCTGCAACCCACATTCGAGCACCAACCACTGTTACAATGTCAGCAATCCCTTATCTGTCCTCTAGACGTTAAATCGACCCTGATTATCCATAATACATCATCTCAATGCGCCGTGGCTGTCCATGCTCATTCGTCCTACCTGATATCCACCAATCCCTAGACATCCGCCACCTCTTTCCGTAAGGTGTTCGCCCCTTCTGTACGTTCTTCACAAAATGAACAGACAAATACACAGTTAAAAACCATCCGCTCAACTGCGTTCCCTGCTCCCAAAGATCTTCTTTACAACATGAGCTGCCTCATACTTCATCTTCTGCAGAAAACAAAAGGGGGAAATCAAAATAAACCAGCTTTTTGTCGAACGCGTGTGCCACTGGCTTAAGCCTGCTCTGGTTGCACCATACAAATGTTAAGCAAAATCGCCAGATGTAATAAACTTTTGGTGCATAGAAGAGTAAAATATCCTGGCCAACTAAATGTACGTTTTCGATGGAATTCGTTTCGCCAAGCCTCAAGACTTTTTCTTATGCTGTTGTGTGCCATGCTCTGGTAAACCCGTTTTTCGAACATGCAGCACGGCTATGCGCATGACGTTTTCTCTGATCTATTGTCCCTGCATACTTCGAACAAATAATTCCTCTAGAGTCTCTCAACTTTCAGAGTTAGTTAGCATCTCGTTCTGCGCGGCAGGTAAAATGAAAAACATCCATGCCCCAGTCGATTTGCTACTGTTTACTGCAGCCCTTAATTGGTGGATTTTCGTCCTATGCGGATATCTCACCCACTTTCTGAATGAGCTTTACCGAACCGTTTTAAAAGATGTTCGTGGTAGCTTCCCAACCCTCTATTTGCCCTAACACACTCAAGTATATATGATCGTACACACAGATTCCCGTCAGCTAAACGCCCGGTAACACGATGTGGTTACGGAGGCGCGTACGCCTCAGCCACAATTTTGGTAACCGTCTATTCAAAAGTCCGCTTTTTCTACTACCTCGTGGACGATTACATAACCAGCCATGAACTTATTGGCGCAAAATTTGGCTATATTTACATATGGCAAAGCCGGTTTGCGTCAATCACACACCTGCATTCCTTACTATCTCCACCAAAACTTCGACCTTCGTTTTTGGCATCAAGTGGTACCCTTTAACCACGGTAGTTAGAAATTCAGCCACTCTTGGCTGCCTGTTATTTCGGGAGGCAGTCTGATGTCAGCGAAAGACTCCCATGCGCCCTTCATGGACCCATGAATATCCGCGGTCCAAGGTGGGCTTAATTTATCACGATTACGTTGTCAATCCCAACTATCCTGGCAATTGAAACTGTCTTACTCAAAACGTTCATTTACGAGGCTATCAGCGGGCCTAAGTACGACTTTGCGACGATGAAACGCAACCGCGAAACTTAGTCTGATTGCTTGCCTGCAGTTCTACATAAGCCATCTATTTCCCCACCGAGCGCGTTACATGCACACAAAAGACCGTCTCACTCCGTTGAATTTGTTCCAAAACCCCAAAGTACTGGCCGGCTTATTATGCTGTCTGCTGACACTGCCAATAGACAAACTAATACCTCCCGGGACACAGTCAGCGTGTTAGTACACCGGCCAAGCTAAAACCTTGCCGTGAACCCAACAGAGCGTGTGCCTATAGCGGTCACTTCCTTGTCCCTTCAACCAGCTTCACTTATTTTGTCTAGTACATCCGTGCTCATTAGATAATGCAACTCCTTCGTTCCGCAAACGCACAAATCACGTGACGAAACCCAGTTCCGCCTGCAACCTAGACCAGCAAGTCTGTCCCCGTCTAGTACACTTCGGAAAGTTTCTATGTATTAAAAACACGTCGAACCTTCATATATACAGGAAGACAGAACACAGTCAACACACACATACGCGCGCGCAGGGGTCAGAAAGTCAACCAAACTCCACTAGTCCACGGAAAATTACGGAACACGTTTAGCAGATATACTGCGGAGAAAACACTTTCCCAAGAACGCTCACATGTACTCCACGAACGATAAGCCACATTTTGGTTTATTCCATTGTTCGCACTGTATTTATTTTATAGTGATGTAACTAGTACCTGTAAACTACTAGCTACCATAATAAAACGGATTGGCACACGGGATTGAGGCATTCGCCCAAGTTTCCCGGGACGCATAGTGCATACACATTTTGAGTTATATTATAGATATCATAAACTGTGCACCAATATGCTGTCTATCATGAGAAGCTTCGACGAACCTACTAGCTGAAACGAATTCCTCGTCTGCGTCTGGCGGGTCGCCTGCTGCACCATTACAAAACGTTTTACATAGGTCACGGGTGACTGCTCCATTCTGATTTACGCAGGCAAAGAACACATAACTGTTGTTCATCTGCTCTCTAAAAATATTTCCATATACATTGCAAGAGAAACTACGTGAAGAGACAAAACTTTCTGCAAAATATCATACCATCTTTACGGAGAAATCGTGCTGGGCAATGGCAGCCACAAAAATGTGAACCTCGTAAATATCATACCATCTTTACGGAGAAATCGGGCTGGGCAATGGCAGTCACAAAAATGTGAACCTCGCGCCCATAGGGAACCTTGTGTGCGTTTAAACAACATCCAACAAAACTGCAGCCGTATGGAAAGGCTTTCAGAGTTAGAATAAATACTGTCAAATGACAAATGTTTACGCTAAAGTCTTCATCGTTCGAACCATGGTTCCGCAGATATTTGGGGCGTATATCTAAAGATCGGTGGTCCGTTCCAGTATTCCCTGTTACCGTTCTGTTGGAAAGGAGCATCTAAGGCCTTACCGTTTTCTTAATTTGGCTAGGACTCACAGAGTCTACTGACATTGTATGGCCTCGAGGCCAACAGCAACAGCAGAGGCAGTCTGATGCACACCAAGTGAAGCTCAACTGACAACTGGACTAAAGCATGCACCTGGCTTACTGGCATCGAAAAATTATGCATCTCAACCTGATGCAGCTGCGGAAGAAATCACATTGTACGACCTCCCCTGTAAGCGGTGATGCTCCATACATTCAGTTAACAGGTTACCAAAATATTTGAAATGGAAACTCAGTTCTGGTCATCTTGCAGTCAAAAGAAAACATGGCCGTTGGGACCTGTGGGTACTCGGGATTGTGTGAGTGCTAAAAGCCCAAGGCTGAACTTGGACTGTTAAGACAATGATTGACTTTGTGGGGAACACAAACTGAAAGTCCACCGAGAGTATTAGATCCAAACGAAAGGTTCAGAGGATCAGAATGAACTTGTCCCAGAAGCAGGTGGGGACAGAAAGAGAAGTTGTATGCGGTCGCAGGCTAAGGAACGAGCGGATGGGCGTGCCATCGGCCCGGGTATGGCAGTGCTGTGGCTTAAGTGCACTTATATATCCCGGTTTCTGGAGGGCCCCGTAAAGGAACGTCATGTTTGAGGTGATCAGTCTGGGGGTGCGCGATTCTGCGGGCAACGGGATTTTGGGTTGGCCAAGGGAATCCGCAGAGGGAGAACAGGACCCGTTTAAGACCTAAGGCTTTTGCTGTTCGGGTGAAGATCCTTTTGGGTGTGAAGCGCGGATCCTACTATTACAATCAAGCTGATGATACGCCACCGACCGGTTGGGAGTAAAAATTGTGGCTAGTCTTGCTGGCTACCACTTTATTGGCAAAACTCCGGGTATCGCGAGCGGCGTCACAAAAAGCTAGAAATCGGCCTGAGCTGTTCGGCGTTCCGGACCCGTAAATTCATACGCGATGCGACTAGTTCAACTGAAAAGCGGTCTTGGAACGAAATGGAAGATTTAGATGCAGCAATTGTTGTTTATCTGTTCTAGTGTTGTGCTCGAATTGGAGCTAGCTGAAAAATCAGAAATGCTGGGATACTAATACCTAATGATTGGGGGATCAACGTTTCGGCAACACTGGCTGCTGTCGCACGGAGTTTCCAGGGATCGCTGATAAAAGAGGCTATCAGTGTCACCTAAGACCATTTTCACACAAACATGCTGACGATATTTCAGCATTTATTTCCAATAAAACGGTGGCGGAGAAAAACACGGGCACTCTAGGTGGACAAAAACCAGTATCTCCACCACATGTCAGACACAGGTTTGGATCATCCAGCAGGCAACTATAGCTCTGGCGGACTATGCCTCGCATTGTACGTGTCAAAACAGGGTTAAATAGACAAGAAAAACTGGAAGGAGTAATGTGACCATCGTTCATTGCAGTTTGCAAACGGTAATTGCCCCTTGTGTTCACTCACTATATGTGTCTGAAGTTGGTGAATGGGCAGAAGTTTCTATGGAAAATGCATCACTGCTAGCTTACATGCACTGCTCAGCCCACCGCACGTTAAGTCCAGTAAGCATCCCGGACCCAGTAGAGATAAGGGGGACACAAGATTAGTTGCAAGACACCCAAGTTAAGTTTATCAGCTGTAAACCATGCACCAGGAATACATGGTTTGGTACTTTGGTTCCGGCTGTTGCAGCTTCGGTCACGGGAAATGGGACAACGTGGGAGATGTAGCCAAGTATAGAGGGCGATTGTTCAAACAGTTTGAGAATTGAGTGGTTACGCATCAAAGATGACAGCTTTGGTGCATGGCAACCACTAATGGCTTGACTGAGACTGTCATTATTACTGGTGTGGCTAGTCCCGATGTTCTCGTCCAGGGAGATGGCAGTTTTCTACCCAACTACTATGATCGGTTAGTGCTTCCCGACTGCTTTGCTGGTTTGCGCTGTATACCTGTCGACCACTTCCGCTCGCCTTGGGGCTTTATTGACGGCTGAAGACGGGCGTGTGGGACGTTGGGTGAGTGAATTGCTCCAAGGTTGAATGAAATGCCTCGAATGCCATAACTGGAGAACAGGGTCCTGCTGAGCATCTCAAGCGTTTGGCCCACAATGCGGTGAAAGAATGCGGGATTTTCTCGGGTACCGATCCTGTAACCTCTGAGTTAAGGTATGAACCACGAGGCGGCGGACTTGCAGCTTTCTTCAGTGATTGCTCAGGGAGCCAACGACCAAACGGTCTGTTACCCTGAGCTGCAAGTGTTTTGTCCGGACTGTGGAGGGAGGGAATGAGGCCTTGCCACCTTATTCTCAGTATGATTGTACAGAAAACAATACGATTATACCTCCAGGCCGCCCAGTAACGCCGCTTACTGAAGTGAGGGTAAACGCTGTCCTTCACCAGGCTTTTCACCGTTAACCTTTCTGGTATACCGCAACCTTGAGAAACTGAGTTCTTGCCAGTGTAGCTGTCAGGATTATTCCAACGCTGAAGCCCGACTACCGCGTTGAGGTGACAGCTTTAGATTGGGTACGACATCCAAAGGCGATCATAAAGACCGCCCGACCAGTTATCGGCCAGTCAGACTCACATCACCAACCCGAAAAGTAATGGAGAGCTGGATAATCGGCTTCCTGAGCCGTACGTTTTATAACCATAGAAGAAGTATTGTTTTGTATCCAACCCGTGTTATGAATCTTTGCTACCGCATGAAAGCTTGGTAGTTGATTGCTGATGCCCGGTGGATTTTGTACTCACATATTTCAGTAAATTTTCGCCCTATCCTTCTCCAGGAGCAAAATTTTCTGCTGTTCTTGGACAACTGACTTCTAAAGAGATCCTTATAAGAAATTTAGGGTACACAGAAAGGATGCTGAATTATTACCACCTGGCAGTGGCGAACCACACGAACCAGTATTCGGCCTTATATCTTTTATATCTACTTGAAAAATTTAGCATGCAAGCTAGTACGAGGTTGCCTGACGTTTGCCGGTGGCCTGAAGGTATGGCGCAGCGCCGGAACAGACGACGACAGAAAGCCTCTCCTAATTATTTAGGTTGTGGTGAGGTATGGTAAACCGACTTATTTGCCCTCTACGAAAGGTGAAAATTTTCGCCCGGGACGAGCACATAAACTGGCCAGAGAGCATCCGAGAACTGAAGCATCTCAGCTAAATCGACCAGTCGATTGTCTTACATATTGCCGTACTCGTATGGGCCCATTATTTTTGTTTTTTATCCTGGTGTGGCTTCCTCTGCTGGCGTCTCTCTTTAACCAGGAGAAGACGAAGACTTCGCGAAGACATATATGAAAGCCGGAAAAACCTAAGCTCTAAAGAGTGCCAACAGTGTCGTGCGTGCCTTCCAAGGTAGAAATTTCGTAGGTTGACCTCCCGAAAATAGTCTCAGTGACCACTTTGGTTACGGGTTGCTTGCTTGACCAGCACCTTTGAGCTGATACCCATCCGAAACCGAGGTGCGTGTGTTCTATACACCCTTTAAACCTCAGCAACCGGCCGGCATCTGATATGGCGTAAACTGGAAATTAACGTAAAATCCACTGTTTATTTGACCCTGTTTAGAGCTCTTCAGGTAGGTGCAGCTGCCGGAAGCTGAGAAAATTATTTTCTGACTTAAGAACCAGTTTGATCGAATGCCTACTGCTAACCTCATGACCGTGATGAAATTGCTGGAGCTCAGTGCTCGATGTAGTCCATGGTGGTCAGCAGCTCAATAAAAATTTTTTGCATAGCCTGCAGCACAGGCTGACTGCTTGGCATAAAAATCGAACTCTTTTTGCCCCTCGATTTTACGTATACATTGTAGTCAACCTCGTGTTGTGGATCAGCTGACACTTACTACACATTCTGAACAGTTTCCTTATCTGCTGTAAGCTGCATCACGATTGGACCTGTTCACTCGAAATAATATAGGAATTCTGCTTGCATCAACTTCCGAGTCCACAGTGATTAGACGAAATAGACAGTTTTTTAGCACCAATAACCCGAAAATCATGGTTTCTTAGAATTCTCCTAGTGTTCGATAACTTCGGAGCACCGCGAACTCAGGCCTTTCTTTTACATTCACCTGAAGAGCTAGATTGATCTTGTAAGATTTCAGTAAACCCAGTCCAGATAGAAAGGGTTCTGACACGTACTCCAAAGGTTCACACAATACAGCCCTTACATCATGGTTTAGGAAAACTTGAAAAATAGGACATTATAGTCCATTATGCCCTGAACTGAAGTCTAGTTAGGCGTGAATCGCTCAATTAAAAAGCTAGACTCGATGCTGTCAGCATCCGAAACAAAATCATGCCACTTGCCGTTGGTGTGGCATAAGCTTTTTTCACATGTTCTTGACTGGGAAATTTAACTAGCAACATAGGCTTTGAGCTCTTATTGGAGGTGTTACTCAGGTCTTTATTGGACTTGAAAGTTAGCTTACATTTTCAATATGACCCAATTTCAGCAAATGGCGACAAGTACGAGACAATGCAGAATATGATTTTCACGGGAAAGAGTCAACCGAATGCAGAAATAATATTGTGAAACTTGCACTGTCTTTACGGGTTAGATCAGTGCGTCAAGTACACTGCTTTACTCGAGGTAACTACCTCAGGATTACCTGAACAAACCGATTGCCCAGTTGGGCCACCCGTTCGATATAGTCAAAGTGGTATTATTGAGAAGGGAAGTCGCCGTAGATTTTATGCGACAACCAAATAAAATTTAGGCCAAATATCTAAATTTATAAGAATGTGTTTATTTGACTGTTTTTTGTTGATTTTTCTTCAGCTGAATATGTATAATGTATAATGACCATATATATAATGCACACCGACGAAATACAGGCCTTGGGTTCTAGGTCGGATAAAACTAGCCTGAACGGTTAGTGTTAAGATATTTGCCACATTCAGATTAATGAAGCGATAAATCTGTATTCCTACTGAACACGAAGCCTACTGGAGTTCATAATTAAGGTCGGCGAATGATCGAGCTTGAATTTAATTTTCTGGGATAAACTGAACGTGTGCAAATTCATGAGGCTAGGAGAAAAATCAGATGCAGAATACTGCAACCTATCTGTACCAGCGCAATTCAGAAGCCCGAAAACATATGCACATAACCTAGGAATCCATTAGCAGGAACCAGAATGTGAATAGCCTTGTTCATCATTTGTTAATGGATCCCTTACGTACATGATTTCAAAAATTTTATACTAGCTAACCAATGTTCTAACACATCTTTTTGGCCAATCCGGATGGTTTTTATTTTGTCTTTAAGAAACAAGAGTGCCTTTTTCCGCATAACTTGAGGGCTTAACTATCTGCCATTTGACTTTATTACCAGCTACGGAAATGCGTTTGCCATCGAACACTTGAACTCACAAGATCTTGAATTTTTTCGTGATGTTGACTAGTAAAAGTAGATTCACCGCCAGTGAGCTCACGCACCATGGTAAACCTCATGAGTCGCTGTATCTCCCGGGATCCATGGGAAGTTCAGCTCTCCGGCTCATTTGGAAGTATCTGGGATACGCACAAAACAGCCGAACAGATGTAAGTTGCCATATCAAGAAGTATTTCGATTTCGACATGCAATATGATATCACTTCTTAGCCAGACTACCTAGCTAAGATAGTTCTCTTCCTGTATGCTGGGCAAAATATGTTAAGTCAGTCTTGCTAATAACCTCTATCCCCAACAAGATGTCCAGCTGTGCTTAGTTTAAACGTGTCGGTACTTTCATTTTGACCATCCCCTATAAATGCAAATGGCTTCTTTCTATAAGTCTCACCCCAAACCCTTCTTATCAGTCTTTACTACAAATTCTCCCACCACTTTTGAGTGTCCCAGTGACCCAGTGATGATCAGTAAACAGTAGTAGTTCTTCGGCCAAAGAAAGATTATGTATAAAACAGTGCACAAAATGGTGACTTTACCTGGTGATCTTCAGATCGGTTCTCGAATTGACAGCAGCTACTCAACCCGAGCCAAACGGGGACTTCAAAAAAGATTTCAAGCAGACTTGCGTCCAGAAACTATTCTTCACAATAGGGGACCTGTAAGCATGTCGAAAAACTCCGTGGATTCGAAAAGAACTCCACTGTGAGGACCATTTGAACCAAAATATAAGGTAACTATCGGAAATCGCGTAAAATTCCAAAAGTGAATCCCAAAAGTAATCAAAGTTAACTTACCTTACTGAAAGCAATTTAATGGGAACATACTACATTCAACCCCAAGAGGACAAAAGGGCGCCATCAGGGCAACATTGTAGTGTTCTACCGGAGGATCTTTGATCGGTTCGTGAATACAAACCCGCACAGCGAAAACAACAAGGTGAACTATGCACACTGTTTTGATGTGTCCTAGATTTCGCAGGAACCACTTTCAGTTTCGCACTCGGAACTTTAAGTTGCTTTCCTCCTAGTTAAGCATATTTTAATGCTGCAAAAACAGTAGCGTCATACGGTCACTGCCTTTACTAAGTAGCTAGGCCTCGTATGGAGCGGTCGTATGTTTCGGTATGGATCACGTGACTCGAAGCAGCCAATCATTTGCTTGAGTTTGGCTTGTGCATGAATCAACTACCTAACCCCTGACACAGGTAGCGCATTTGATAAAACAGGAATCACTCTCAACACAGTAGTCAGGTTTAACCCATTGTTTGACACATTAGAATTTCTTTCCCAAATTCTACAAAGCACAGTTGGTTGCTTAATCAGTCTCACTGACTTTATTCACATGGCCCAATTAACGTGCATCCTATCACATTAGTAGATCATCGGAGCCAATCAGATTACTGATGATGGTAGTGTTGTTCAGTGGCAAGGTGTAAACAACCGTAGTGGATTTTTGCCTAGAAAGGGAAAGAAATGTATTCAGAAAGTCAGTTTGGATGTAAATTCTGGGGACCAGCTAAACAATTGTCGTCTAGAGAAACGTGCAAAAAAGGTGGTCCCGAGGGACACAGGTTTTTTGCGGCACTGTTGTATTCCAAAAACATCCTGCCGTTGATAAATTAAAAAAAACATGCTTTGTTTTGTCCTACGTTCTAGTTTCAGCACCTTACATCCCCGTTGCGACTGTGATAGGTTTATAAGTTGTTGCACCCAACTATCGTTTGTGCCAAACCGGATGTTTTTCAGAAAAATCATCCGCTATCACCAGCTTTACACTAAAAGGGAAAAGCTGCATGCAAAGTCTATCCTCCGGAGAAAAGCCAACGGTTCTCGGGAAAACTCTATTTAGATAAGTAGTGAGGGAGGAAGAAGCGAATCTAGAAACGGTATTTTCTGAAGCTTTTGGGATATACCCTGCTTAGTGCTGAAATATTTTTTCCAGTTTTATATCCAAAGGTCAAAACGTTTTCAGAGTGTTCATCGTTGTTGCTTTAACGACCACCTAGGGCGCGTGAGCAGTGTAGCTGTTTGTGTCTCCTGCTCAATGGAAACCTAACTGCCAGGTAGATTGACCGACAAGCATAACTTCGTCCTAATTTATTGCCAAGGTAATCTAGGGCATATAAATACATCCTGCAACGAGCTACGTGATCTTCACCCTCCTTATGTGTCAGCTAGAAAGTGCTATGGAGCTACGGAATACTATTCTCTTATACATACTCCTCATGATAAACCAAGTGGATTTCTGCAGTAAGTGCAGCTAATTATGCATACCCACCGGATGCTGTTATAAGAATTGAAATGAGGAAGGTTCCACGTCCTAAAAACAAAAAGTTGGCAGTGCATTTAGTGATCCCCGTTTGTCTGTATTACTAAATAATGTCGCTACCACCTTCGTTCACGGTCAACCAAAAAGACACCAAAATGGTGTTTATAACTAACACTCCCAAGGCTGTTTAGGCAGGTACAGGCAGCCGTTTTGATTCTCGTTAGGTTACCTAATTGTCGACTCATATTCACTGGGTTTATCAGATTCTAGTTATGGCACTTCTGAACATGTCCTTATGTAATATAACCGCGTCATTTGACGATCTGTATATTCTGATCAGAATGTTGGTTCAATAAATTTGTTTGAATGATCCCCATTCCGCATAGCTGATAAAGGAAGCAAAGTGAAAGTTATCTGATCTAATAGCATTCAAAGTGTCACTTGTACGCAGCCCTATTTCTTCTTGCCAAAACTTTCTACATATGGGAGATATCCCTCTCTGAAAGAGGACAAAACGAGATATCTTCAGTAACACAAACCAATACGCTGGAACACACGACTAATGTTTGTCAGCTGCTTAAAATACGCCTCTGTTATAAAAATTTAAGACAGCTCACGTTGACTGAAATTTTTGCAGGATTAGGTAGCCCTGATATAAATCTGCAGCCACCCAGCGGAGCCAAGCAAGTTACGGCTAAGTGTTCTTTCTGGTAGCGTCACATCCATACATCGCCGGCGGAAAGCGCAAGTTAACCGGGCTCTTTGCTGAATTCCACCAAATGTTCTTGAACCAAAGCACCCAAGTTTAATGTGTTGTTAAATGGGAGCTACCAGTACAACCCCTCATTGAATGGAAGTAATTGGAGGCACTGCGTTTAATTCCTCCAATTCATTTTTTACAAAAACCTTCCGGATTTCCACCATCTCCTGTTCTTCTTCCGTCGTGCACAGCAGTTTAGTCAGTGGTACTGCACTTCAGAATTATGTTATTTGTTATTTAGGAGTATGTTGAACTTTTAAACGTGCTCAAATGACGACGGGTGTCATCTTCGGTAGCTCAGCTGTTGAACAAAACTTCGAACCGCAGATCAGCGATTCGAATTCGACCCGAGTCAAAGCTTGTAGTGGTCAGGAATTCGCGCTTTACTTTTGACCATAAATTCTCATTTGACTGAAATACCGCCCGGAGGGACCAAAGCAGCTGTTTCGGATGTCTAACTTTCAGAGTTGTAATCGTTTGGCTGCATCCAATGAGCATCCTTTGAGACGTGCGGTATTCATCTGCGGTCAAAACTGTTTTAAAACCTAATTACTCTGATATGAATTCCTGAAACATGGAAAGGATTCGATGTGACTTGATTTTAACTCCCAGAACATGTGCTACATGTCTCTCTAGCCGTAAGTCCATCGGGTGTTAAAATACGCGAAGGACCTGAGCGCGCGTGTGTGACAGCATATTCACTAGGTGAGGTGGTAGAGCGCCTGGTCGATAAGGCAGATTTAGGTGAACTTCATTCGGACTCCCGTTTTATCATTTTTAGATTTGCTTCCAAAGGGTACCCAAAATGAGTATCCCTTTCTAAAGTCATCGCAATATCAGTTATGCCAAATCACACTGCTGAATTGTCGAACATTATGACAACAATTGCAGCTTCCACCCTATTGTTCCCCAAGCGATACCGTTTATCGGATTTAGAGGACAAAAAGACCACTTGGTTTGGTAACATAACTATGCTTTACTACGTTGAACTGAGATGTTCAGCCAAACAATTCGCCTGACAAAAATGACAAAATGATTGCGTGCATTAAAGCAAGCCATACATTGTCATGGAGTACGAATTCGGTTGTTCTAGTCGGTAGTAAGAACGGTTCAAGTTGTCGCCGTGCCGAAATCGTCGGCGATGCTTCTTGTATTATCGTCGATTCAACTGGCCTTCATTTTCGCCGGTTGAGCCTTTCAACTTGCACAGAAAAGAGGCCCCTTAGGATGTCCTTGAACCAATGCGAATCTGCTGAGCTGATTGGTGCTTGAAGTTGGCGTTCCATAAGGTCTTACTGTGACCACAAAACAATGCGTTTCTCAGGTCGCACCCGAAAATTACCCATAATTTGGAGGGAAAAATACCATATTCACTTTCAATGGGACTTTCAACTTGAAAACATCGCAAGACATGCTTTCCTAATATTTAGTGTAGGACAGAGAAGTGAATGTACCCGCGATTCCCACAGAATACTTTGTGGAGGACATAAGTTTCTCTCTTGAAAGTAAACCATACCGATGCTTTAGACAGTTAAGGGAGAAAACGCCCTTACGATGTAAAAAGCTATGGTTTTCGGAAACTAACTGCGCTGTCTCAGGAACCAAAGTTACTCCCTTCTATTCTCCGAAGGATACCATATTGACCCCAGAGGTTTTGCGACTAGAGTTAAGTTCGCTTGAAAATGAAAAAACTGTGTCAATTGTGAAATAAATAGCCCCGGTTTGGGCACAGTCGACGCGCAGTATAAACTTCTGCTGACAACGTCAGATGGTTTATCCCATTCCTCTTCGAATGTCGCATCAAGCCTTCATCAAATGCATAGAGTCACAGTACTCTCTTCAAACACGTTCAAAATTACGGTTCTACTCTGACGGAACTTCGTTTGCTTCAAGCCGGCAATTTTGGATTGGGGGCTGTAATCCGAGCATTTACACCGGCTTTCATATGTCAGAGGATTGCTATACAAATTAAAATTTAGATAACATTCTCTTCACGATAACAAAACTTGTGAGCAAAGGATCAACAGATCGAGTGCAGAGTGTATGATCAAGACTGGAGTGACTCCGGGTCCAGGGGAAATCATTTCCGGTAAACTTGCTTAAATTAGTGAGCTTTGGTAAACTTTTCTATATCAAAAAGTGTTGTATATTCGTTACCTGCTCGTTGATCACATCGCAACCGGTCTTGATGACACAGAAAACACTTGGAAAAACAGCTGCGCACAAGGTTGTTCAAAAATCAACTGACTAACAAGACAGTTACTTTGTACATCGAGATAACAACCTATTTAATCAAACAAAGATGATAACTTACCGGAAGACACTGTTTAGACTGAATCTGATGACTATTCCTTGTGCTTGCGGATCGCACACACCGAGAAGATTTGGTGGTTCCAATCACACTCATATAAACGAAGGTGGGGGGCGATTGCGAACTTGCCTTTGGAACCAAAACCGTCGGCTGGCGTATTCCGAAATTCTAGTTTGGATTATTAGCGAAAAGTCTTAAATTCCCGTGACCCAAGTTACGATCAGGTTAGGGTTCCCTCTGAAATGGACACATCCTCGATAGTCCATGGAATATTGTCCAACAGCAGGTATATTTCTGCAGTGACTTACCGATTTTCTGAGACTAATTGAGATGCATCATAGATAAGACGAACAACTTGATAGGTAATCATTGGTTTCGTTTAACACCAGTAATAAATAAAAAGTGGGAACTTGTGTACCGAATTTACGATATTTTGTTAGAAGTGCGTAACCTCATTTATGAAAGGGGCTCCCCGGTTTGATTATCGGACATGTGAAGAAAACCTGATTGACTGATACTAGCAGACATCTATCGGAAGTCAACCGACTAACCGTCCCTCTCAACTTCACCTTACAGGTGAGTTTTACCATCGATAAAACTATCCAAATTCATTTGTTTGAGTGGTCGGATCTGGAATATTCTAGTAGATTAGCAGTCATACCCGCCAATGGCATAACCATGTGAATAGCACCAAGATTCTTACTACAAACTATCTGAATTTGTAACATATCATGGACTGACTTTAGAAGCATTTCAGAAAACAGAAAGAATAAAAATGGATTTGAGTAGTAAAATCAAAACAAACGTTATAGCTACTATTAGATACGGCCTACATTAAGCGATGTACGCTGAAACGTGCCTGATTGCCTTTTCCGGGAGTTTTTGACGAAAGCTGAAGAGTCATTTCCTTACTGGAACAAATTACTCGCTAATTCCACCCGAATAAAGGCCAATGGTAATGTGAAAACAGCTTATAATGCTTCCTACTTTTGTCAGTTTGGCTGATAGTTTGGCATGTAGAAACCAATTGCGTATATTCTTTAAACTCAGGTGTTTTCCATAACATCAAATATTTATAGTGAAGAGAATATGCAAAATTATAGCGTTGAGTAAATGAAGACTAACGAGTAGCTAAAAAAATCCGTATTACACTAGGGACTGTTATTGGATAGCTGAAGATAGCACCGTCTCGAACAGGTCGATAATATATGGATCGCTGAGAGAAATGATCTAACCTTCTTAGTTGACCTAGTTAGCAAACAATCAACCGTTTGTGATAAACACAGTCACATCTGGTTTACTCAGCTGCGAATCCATTGCCTAGTGTTAACAACAGACAACACAACAACCCCAGATACTCATGGCTTAGCACAAATCTCTAAAATGTTGAGTGTGACCATTTTTAGGAGAATCAAACCAAAAGTGAAAGGAAACAAAGCAGATATCACTGTTTGAGTTCGGATGTGCTCCACAATACTGGCTAAAATCGAGAGGTTTGACAGAAGCTGTTTTTCCAAAGGAAAATGTACATTATAGGATGGCACAGTAATTTGTGGATTTTGTGGAATTCAGACAGGCGAAATTTGGGCACTAACGACTTTAGAAATTAACAATAGATCAGTTCTTTCGGATTTAGTTGTATTCCATAGTGTACAGAGCACGGATTTCAGTCGCGAAATTTCGGTACAAGGATTCCCGACCTTATCAAATTAAAAGTCTAAACTAAATCTTCTGAAACAGCTTCATTACACCATATTCAACTAAACGGATAAAAATTACCTACGGCTTAGATTTGCACACCTGTACCATCAAAAATCCCATAAACCTCCGTTCAAAATACTAAAAGATGCTGATCGTTTAAGTGTGGGGAAGCTGTTTGACTCGCATGTCGAGAATGTTTATAGGAGCAAGAAGCAGGATGTATTGAAAACGACCTCCCTAGAAGATGCCTCCCATAACTGGGACGAGTTGACCAATGTCCCCCTTACTACAGAAAACTGGTAACATGTTGGTACAGAGCACCCCTGTAGAAAAATTAGATTTCAAAATCGTCAGTTTGGGGTTTTGACTCTAAATACTGCATCGCTCCGAACAGCTAGCAAAGGGTCGCTTAGACATCTGTTCAAGCGTTGAGTGCATGAAGACAGAGAAGAGTGATGGGACCAAGGGTTTCTGGAAACAGAGTAGGCTAGCGCAGCCGAGAACCTACGGAAGTGGCTTCATCAAGTATAGAAACATGACACACAACAAACCGGCTGTAAGTGAGCCTACTGAAGGTACTATTGTCAATTAACGAAATACACTCATTTGCAAACAAATTTGGTTATGCGAGAAACTTACCTGGAACCTCGTTTGTGATGATGCTAATTTTTTTATACAGAACAAGGAAACGTCTCGACAATACGGGGCGGATTATTCTCCCACACATTTTAGTTGACTATCTGACTTTGTACCCATCTTTCATTCTGGTCGCTCAACTCGATTCTTGATCTGAATTTAAACCTCTCCGGCCTACTAATTGCCACTGTCTATCTATCTTGAAACGACTCCTGGTCGCCAAACTAGGTGACCTTTCACCGGCCTCATTTAAAGTTTATCGTAAATCTTTGTTTTTGAGTTGGTGATAATTATTTTGGGAACCAGATTCCTTCCAAACAATAGTCCCTATCCATACCTTTATTCCACACTGACATCCAAAGCTAATATTTCAACAGCAGGAGTGAGTGCCCACCCGGTAACAAGGCAATTGGCCTCGATAACAGTGCGCATCTGTCCTCACTGCGTAAGACGCAAGTGCGAGGCGTCATGCACAAGTTCAACCAAGTAAGCAAGATAGGGATCACATATTTAGGATGCGCGAAAAATTGTACTGCTTCTTTACACCAAAAGCACCTTTAGAAGTGCAGACGGAACAGACTCTCAGCATATAGTTGGTTCATGCCCTTCGTTCCCAAAATTCCAGTTGAGTCATTGTCCCCAATAAACTACCCGGAAGCTTCCTCACAGCTGCTGAAGTATGTTTTGGTTGCCCTTCATCCAGTAAAGTGATCATTTTTTTTACAGCTGTCATTATTAAACACCATCATCATATAGCACCCTCTAGCGAACCTTGAATGTGGGCATCGAATTAACACATGGGGTAAATACCGATGGACTTGAAAAATCGGATATACTCTTTTGTTTGACAACCAGGCATCCAGACAATCTACTCCAACAGGAATACTGAAAGTAGTGTTATTTTTTAACATGCATCTCGCACTTTCAGAATTCAAGGTTCAGCTTCCGTAATTTCAGTCACCTTCTGTCTCCTCAGAAATTTAGCGTACTGAGTTAGCGTCTGCTGATTGGCTCATGTGTGCTGGTAGATGCGACTATGATAGATAGACGTTTGTCAGAGACCCTGAAACACTTTCTAATTTGCATCATATCAACGCCGTAAGCACAGTTCACTGAGACTAAATGCCCGCTTATAAGCAACCCAGATGGACAGCCTTAATTTCTGACTATGAGACTTGACCACTCCGTTCCGAGTACATCTAGCTGGCTTCCTCCGGTAGAAATTTTTAGCTGAAACTGAACAACGGAAGATAACCGAGATAATCACTGTTTCGGATTTACAGCTTCAGATCACCTGAGTCAGAACAATGAATGAACAGGGCTGCTTCGATGAGCGGATCGTGACCATGCGATGTTGGTCACATTTATTGAAGCCTAAGACTAAACAGTGTCATACTCAGGTGAAGAAAAGAGCAGCTATTGATATCATCTTTTTGTACTGATAAGACCTTTACCTGCAAGTGATTCTCCTTTACTTTTAGGTAGTTTTGTTCTTTGGGTTGGCAAGGTAACAGACGCTGCAAACATTCGGAAATGCATTAAAAACAATGAAGGCGGAAGAGCACTGGCAATGTATTTAGCCTTGTAGTGCCTTGAAAACAAACAGGCGGTTTATCGTTGATGCCGCCAGCCACGGGTTCTCATCTAAACAGTGGATACGAACAACCACTGTACCGCAAAACTGCGCAAAAAGCGGCTGCAAATGCGATGTTTTGGGATGGACACAATACTTGTCACCAGTTGATGCATAACAAAGCATATGTTGCTCCTGGAAATTTTTACGTTTTTAAACGAAGAGGAAAGACATTTGAGCTAGATATAAGAAAATCGAATAACCGGGAAACTACGGCCAATGGATTTCAAACCCCAAGCACCCGAGAACCAGTGGACCCCAACGAAAACACATTCAGACTGAGGATATAGTTGGACCAAACAAGGACAGAGACCAGATTGCTTCCGTAAGAATGTTCCGAACACTGAATCCACCAGATCCATTTGACCAGACCAGCTGGAATATACAAGTGACGCAGCCTACGTAATATACCTTCATAAACGTGAACAACTAGAAAGTGTCTCTCGTTTATGGCGGATGTGTTCAGGGACGAACATATAGTGACCCATAGCAAGCTATCAGTCAGCCCTAACGTGGTGCCAAAACGAAAAAAAACACTTTCTAGTTCTCATAGAGGAGAATACTTACAAGGTTACTGAAAACTCTTCGACAGCCCACGACCGGTTTCGCCTTCTTGAGACTCATCAGGTAGGCGCGGTCCCCTGGTTTACGTCAACCGTATGTTCTACTTGAACCCAAATTGGACTGATTGAAAACCAAATTGATTGCAAATGAGTGTATTTGTCGCAATCAGTCCAATTTGGGTTCAAGTAGAACATACGGTTGACGTAAACCAGGGGACCGCGCCTACCTGATGAGTCTCAAGAAGGCGAAACCGGTCGTGGGCTGTCGAAGAGTTTTCAGTAACCTTGTAAGTATTCTCCTCTATGAGAACTAGAAAGTGTTTTTTTTCGTTTTGGCACCACGTTAGGGCTGACTGATAGCTTGCTATGGGTCACTATATGTTCGTCCCTGAACACATCCGGGTCAGCACCGGCGCCAAGGGCTTCCAAGTAGCATCACCATATTCGATTCACCGCAAACTGTCTGCTCCTCCGAAAACCTGGGTAGTCTTCCTGTAGTTGGGCCACTGTTGACAGACAAGTCCGAATCGGATGTCAGTAATTCACATGTCTACATGTTCCTATAAGCTTTCTGATAACTCGCAATAGACTATGTTCTTGCGATGTTCAACTATATGACTTGACCTCGATGCATCCATTTGTTAACCTAATCACAATCGATCTCGCGGCTAGCACACGTTGGAAGGAAATTGAACAACAAGCAAGAGATGAAATTTGGGCTGTTATATGGGACAACAGCAAGGGAGGAAAGGTTGCACTGGTTAACATCTGTCGTCAGCATTGAAGGATTTGGATCTGGTTTTCTGAATGACTACTAGATGAAACAAGGCCCAGAAACTTGGGGGATATAGTGAATATATAGCTGACAAGGCACTACTGTCTCTTGACTATTCACGAGTATTCTCGGTTACAAGATGTTCGCATGCCAAGCAACATGATCCACACAAATCACACTAAAACCTCTTCCAACCCAACCGACCTGACCGGTTTCATTGTCACAGGCATTCATTGTTACATTGTCTTTCTGAATGAGTTTACTGAGCAGCTGGGGATCTTGCAACAAATTCATTATCCACATACAGGTAAATTTTGGCGCCTATTCAAGTAGTTCTCGCACTTCCAGCTTTGTTCAGCTTCGCAAAACAACCGCTGACTCTCTGGACTGTTTTGATTTAGTCGACTGCATGGTGTTATCGATCTGGATTATCTAGACTACACGATGCTGCCAGTAGATTACGGAGGATCGCGGGTTTGCCTACCACATTATCCGCACGCTTAGACATTCTTGAAATGAACACCTATTTATAAGCAAATATAAAAATTCGCTTTGACTCACTCAAACTGGGGAAGGCTTCCATTTTCACGGCAAGATGGAAGCCATTCAAGTAACACCATGGTTTGTCGCCGTTAACACTAGAATTACGAAAGAGACCGTCTAACCTTTTACATACATACATACGTTTTACATACCCACATGATTCAAGCAACACCGGACAAAATTTATCAAGCTTGTGGAAAGACAACTTTTCACTATTGTGATTTCCACAGTGACTGCATCAGAAGTTGTGAAGATTCCAGCTGCACTACCTTTAGGAATGGATGCATCATTTGCTGAAAAGTCTTACTGCTGGAAATAGTAGCAGTTCCATAAAGCAAACTGTTTGCTCACCTGTGCGCATGCTCGGTATGTGAAACCTGACATCCCATTGCATCACACTTTTTCCATTCACTGCTCCTTTGAATGAGGTAGGGTCGCTATAAAAATTGATCACCGAGTTAACAGCCAAACTGTAAGGTTATCGATTAAAAGCAACGGTAAAGTTTGTTTATCAAACTGCCCGTAATTTTCGACACAACGCATTTCCAGCCTGTTCTGATAAAAATGCTTATCAGAATACTGGTAATTTAACAGTCAGCTGTTCACTAATATACACAAATTCTGAAAAAGCTTTAACTATTTTAGGCCGGATAATCCTGTGGGTTTATGAAGAAGGAATCGAAAATCCAAAGACGACCTGGTACAATTTGTTGCCTATGGTTGTGTCCGATAGCAAACAAACACAGGGCGAAAGCCTCTAACAGACGGCCGTTAAGTTTGTTTTCGTCGCGACATTCGCTAAGTTGCACTACTGCATGCGCCTAAGATATTGCCGGTAGTAATCAATTCTTGGCGAAGCTGGAAAATGTACAGCTCGCGTTGGCCTTTAAAAGAGCCATAACGGTGCACATCTGCATCTTTTAAATTAGACCAATCCTTTAATCTAAATGCTTTCTTGGCAATGACTGCGTATGTGTGCACGACAATGACAGGGTTTGTGTATATTTCTTTCCTCACTGATATGACCATGTATCTTGGCTTTTTATGAGGTCTCAAAGAAGAAGCAGCAGTATTCCAAAAAACGACTAATTTAATCTCGAAAAGGCTTTCCAGCTGAGGACACGCACTCAGGGTGACAGCAGACCAACGTCACAAGGAGTGCGCGGCTGAACAAACACCTGAAATCGTATCATTGTATATCCTTGCACCAGCAACTTCCGACTCTAAACGGTCGGAGGTCAAGTCATGAATCGGAACCTGCAGCCGCAAACAGGACTCAAAAGACCCGCTTCTTCTGATTTAATGTTATTGGTTGCGATTTATCCATCAGAAATTACCAGCCGTTACTGGGATCATGGGAACTTTCGCGGCTTAGGTGTACTATTACACTGTTCAGCATGGTTTCCCAAGCTTTCTTATACAGGACCTATATGTTGCGATCGCACAGAACAAAAGGAGTATTCACACAGCTCATTACACGCATTTTGCCTGTGTTAGCAAAACCAACGACAGAGATACACTGGTTCAGCGAGTGTGAACGGCCCCATGACATTAAGGAATATCACAGAGTCGGGTCATGTGATCACAGGGTCGGAACAACAAGATGCCGTATAAATAAGTCTCCAAACCGCCAAACAGTTCTTTAACCCAGTATGTTCAGAATTTTTTTATGCCGGACGTGAATGGCCTAGGTGAATGTGAAACCGGAACTCAAATTTGTGAGTTTCAATGAACTTGGGGAAAGTCTGTAAGCATATTTAAGGTCCGTTATATGGAACAACCAACATAACAAGAAAAGTAAGTATAGAATGACAGGACACAAAATCAGAGTTTGAGGTAGGATTCTAATACAAACTGCGTGATATACTGTATATGACAGAGCTAGGCACTATTATGGAATGATCAATACACGCATCCCAGCAATCGGCTCTCAAGCAATGAAATCCACTGCTAGCATTCCAAAAGCTGTGTACAATTCCAGGAGTCCTCTTTGTAGGGAGGTCACCTTTTTGCTGAAACATCACCAGAACCCAAAAGCAAAGTAGAAGGGTAACGGTGTATACTTCTAACGAAGCACGAAAGTAGTTTTTGGTTCAATGTACAAGGTCCACCCGAGCAGCCGATGGAATATGAAGGTTACTACGGAAATTATGGAACTGCCTTTCAATGTTTGTTTACTCTTGTTTAATATCCAGCGAACGTCCAGGAAAGTGACAAAGATATTCACTTTTCAAAACCCTTGTGCAGATGAGATATTTACTTTCGTGTTTAATGGCCTGTAACCGATGAGTTCGTGTTGGATAATGAACAACTTCGCAGCGAAGGCCCTTCTTCATTACGGAAGTATTACGTGAAATCCTCGCACACCAGCTGAACTGTCTCAAAAGGGCTCTGGTAGGAACATTTGTTTTGAGCTGGTTCTGCATCGGTTGGTTTGTTCCACTCTTCTCCACGCCTTTTGTTTCCCGCCCGTATAGTGGTAAGGTCAGATGATCTTTGCATGAAGAGTGGCGCCGCTATTCGTGGTAAATACTCTGACAGGAGCTACTTGCGTAATAGTATATCAATCGTCTTGCCGATTGGGAGGACAGAACCCCTAAGCCAGCGGTAACTGTCAAGGAAGTAAAAATGATCCAGAAAGAAACAGCGGTACTTTTAGACAAGTACTTTCAGATACGTTGGCGTATTAGTTACCCCCCACGGACAACTATTACAGAGTGATTAAGAGGAGCCACCATTGGAAGAGTTGCATGTCTAACTTGCTCCCAACAGATGCCAAGTGGTCCCGCATACATTGATAGCACGGGAAGAGTAGGAATAGTTCAGTCAATATTTCATCTTATAAGTAAAGTGACGCTCCCAAGCAGTCAAACGTAAAACCCCAAGAAACAATGACCCAAACAAATGGAATCTAGTGGGCACAAAAACCGCTAGCTAATCTTGGAAAGTAACGACCTGTTTTTCAGAGGGATCGCCTCTTTTTTTATGCCGACTAAACTGTTTTGCACGCTGTTGAAGACAATGAGTATTAGGGTGTTTGTACCTTCTCAAAAATCTTTTCCAAGGATTAGTCAAAAAGCCATAAAAACGGATACAAAGTGAGAGTTTGGTTTATTTGGTGAACAATGATGAAGCCCGCAAATTTTATTTCACTCAACTTCGTCTAGCTCAAAAAGATTACGAAGTGGAATACGTCAGTAGTGAGTTTGTTTTATATTTATAACCTTTTAAGAAAATGCTAAACAGGAGTGAGAAACAGCGTCTCTCAGAAAGATAGATAAATTACAATAAACCTTGAATAGTTACTCCATGTTCTCTAACTTTGAAAACACTTCCTTGTTCTAGAAAAAATGACCCCCTCAGGTTTCGCAGAGGCAAAAATTCATAGGGGAAAATCGGTTGTGCGTTTATAACTCAATAACGTTCTCTCTACTGTCAAGCACTTTGGGGTTTATCGTTGTACACCAGGGCAATTTGTTAAGTTAAAAACATCCCACCTAGAGTGACGGGTAACTGTAGTAATAAAAAACAACCATTGAGTATATAGGGCTGATATAATTTTGCGCCAGCCTTTCAATTTGAATGTACACAACATGATTCTCCTCTATTCGAGGAAGGATATGACTGATTAGATAGAACAAATTTATACCCACCATCGCCATCAGATTTATTTGAAAGTGTATCTATCAGACAGTGGTAATCACTCTGAAAGAGCAGTGCAGAAATTACCATCGTACTACTTGTCCATGTAATTCATGAGAACGTGCATCTCCCTAATAAAAATGGCAGTAATAATATGAGCGCACATAGCGTATGGAAATACTGTGAATTAGAGAAAAAGAAAGATGGGATTTAGATGGCTGTTTTGTTTCGATATTTATCTCAAGTTTCATTGCTGGTTAATGACAACTATCTACTACAGCCAAATGGTACTGGCGGTTCACAAAAGGAAGGAGGTTACTTGTGGAAGGATAAAAATACCTCAGGTCCACCCCACCTGTCACTAAGTGTAGAAAAATACTTTAAACGTACTCAATAGGCGAAGGATCCGCCGTATAAAAATAGCGGCTTTATTTGAGGTTTTTTCACAAACCCCAACAGCTAAACAACAATATTATCTGCTCGCTGACGCACATGATGTTATCATGGAACTTCATTAAAGGCCTTGCTTAGAAGCAATTAAAACGGACTTTTGATTAATGCGGTCTGTGCTAGTGAGCCATAAAAACCCAATAGTGTCAATTTAAAATGCCGGAGAAAAAATTGGAGGAAAGAGAGGAATATTTTCTAAGGTTTACTTTTATACTAGTTGGCGAATGATGAGTACTGAGGTGGTTTGCATAGTAACGAAATATTTGCATTATAAACTGATGATTTCAAAAGGAGCCCTATATCTGTGGACTGTTACATGCATTTGTATTAGCTGATGAACCAGATGGTGAGTACAATTAACTTTTAAATGCCACTTGAGAGCTGTGACCAAACTATCGACCCACAGAATTCGGTAATTGGTAGTATTTAAAAGTGTCGGCACTGCCATTTGAGCTCCAGCTGTCTCTGGGATGGTCAAAATGTTTCCAAGCGGTGCTTTAGCAACGTCCAAATGATACACTGAAATTCTTTCAATAAAAGATTGCATATTGTGGTCATTTACGGGTCACTAAACAGTACAACTCACTACTGGACGGCTGGAGTTCAGGCACGCTAAGAGCCACTTGTATGCAGTGTTAATGAATGATGCTTGTAAAGATAAAAAATTGTTTTGCAGTAACCTCACAAGCCACGTCTGCTAAGGTTAGGGTTGCCTGGATTGTTTTTTGTGGAACCCACAACTACCTATGGATGATGTACCTATAAGGAAAGCTATTATTAGTAAACTGTGCAAGATGGTATGCTAAAATATAACATAACGGTATCGCGATATCGGCAATGATTCTGAAACGTAGATGTCTAATCTGAGCAACTTACTCCTGCCACTTGGTATATTTTTAGATGGTACCAAGGAAGAAGGTGAGTTGATTTCCAATCTTTGTTTTCTTCAGCGCTATAGTATTCCTGCCGACCTTTCTCGTAGACATTTTGAACAGTTTACTTTCCGTCTGCTTGTAGCCCCAGAGAAGCAAATATATTAAAAAGCAGCACAACTACCATAAAATATACGTTGTGTAAGATGTTGTGTAAGGTTCAGAATCGTTTTGTTTTCCTTCCAGCTCGTACTGCTGAAGAAGAGTCCGCAAGTAAGTCGAAATGATGCAGCAATACAACTTAAAAAGCAACTGGATGAGTGAAAATACTGCACTGATCAATTTCGGTTGTTCGCGTTGCTTTCTGACTGTAAATTGTATTCGTTTAGGAATATATGGAGTTGCTCATTGTTTCATTAGAAAAAACTAATAAATGGAGGGAATGACCCCCAATTTATTTCGGACTGCTACGTGTTTTAAGCTCTCCTTCACGAGCCTCTTCCTGAACACATAGAGTCGTTTTTAGACTACACTCTCTGAGGTCGGATCATTGACAACTTTCAAACGACACTGAGCAAGAGACAGGAACTTCCACTTATAACTGGCGGAGCAAGTTTCACAACTTTTTGATGCTGATAAGCGGACGACCTGTACTGGTTTATTTCCACTCACTGAAGTTTAGAATTACGACCGGTGTACTGCAACTGTACGATTTCCTGGTGAGAAATACCCGGGTTGCAATTCCAAGGACGAGTTTCGAAGAACGATTTGGCAAGAAATTACTGCAGTCATCTCAGGATCACCAACGTTACAAAAAGTCAGGATGGCATTGTTTGGGTTTCGAAGATTCATAACCAACTGCAATTTAGAAAAAAATGACGATAAATGCACGTAAGAAACACACATATGCAGTCTTCAATGCAGAAATCTGTAATCGATACATGGAGTTTTGTGTGGGCTTTGTAATTACAAATTAGCCCTGTTTTCGAAGGATATTAGTCCACGTTTCCTCACACCTAAACAATACCATCGGAGGAATCTGTAGCATTAGGCGTACTTGATGTTGTTAGTGCTTAATATGTGAACGTGATTCCCTCAAAATTCTTCCACACACAACTACTCTGTTTAAAGTTTGTACAGACGTTGATCTAGGTGATTATGTTCGTATGATAGACCTTTCGAAATCCGTACCTCTAAAACCCCGTTTTCGTAGCCGAATATCCTACTGGAGGTGATCGGGGTAAGCAGATTTTTTGAAGCTTTGTTCACCTCTGCATAGAAACAAATGTACCCAGTTTCATGTGGTGTCGGCTTGCCTTGGTCGCACAATGATGTCCCAAGTAGAGTTCGGTTCATTGGAACGGTCTAGGTGCCATTTGAAGTAGTGATTCTTGTTCAACTTACCAAACAACAGACTGTAAAAGCGAATATCTTCAAAAAACTGGGCTCTAGATATTACTTTGATGAAACAGTGAAGCTGAGGTACTACGGCAGCTCTTATTTTTAGGAGAGGGCTCCTAACGGATTTTTCCACACGAAAATTACGTTCGGCTCGCACCACTATGGTAAACCACTACCGTTGCACTAAATAACCCTTTAAGGGAGGTATTTGAAGACAAAAATCTTAACGAATTCGACTGTCATTCATTTTGGCCTCACCAGACATGTTATTTTGATTTGGTCATAAGCATATCAGATACCGTAATACATTTGCACCCGGGTCAGTTTTTTCAACTTTTTAATCCTAGAATTCACGCTTATTTGTGTATATCTACAGCATCATTGCCGCGAATTCGACCCTGGGGTAAGTGAAAATAATGGTAGAACAAGGAAGCAACAACATGTGGCCGAATAACTTGATTCTATCGTGGTTTGCCGGTGTGCTAGACAAATACCTCAGCTTGCTTTACGCGGTGGATAAGTTCTGTGTGTTTATAACTGGTTGTTCAGAGGACTACAAGTTCGATTGGGGTGAGTGATTCTTGAGTATCAACTAATTTGAAGAGATATGAGAAATACGTGTAAAGGGTTCTATATTACAAAACTGTAACTCACCACTCTACATTGGTTAGACCTCTCCAAAGTGTGCCCTAAATATAGCGGACATCCTTATTTAGTAACCATTATTGGACTGTAAATTTCTTTATATATCTTTTACAGGTTAGTAGGGATATCAAAATGAAACCGGTGCTTACAACAAATAACCTATTGTTCTTTCTAATACTTAACCACGACATTAATATTTCAGCTATTTTGTCATCAGACTATGGTAAAAACGTGAAATTGCAACATTCGATGTTGATATTTTGACAAACTATTCCAATTTAACCATGTGGATCATGGACAGGTGACCAAAGCTCCGTAAACACCATATCAAGTAAACTAAAAGGAACTTGTTTCCAATACATCATTCACTAAAAGTTATACATACGTCCCTAGACCACTCTTATTCCTGCGAAGACCGGTTGGAAGTTTAAATCAGCTTTTGAAGTCATGTTCGGGAAAGTGCACTATTTGTCCAATTATTTCCAATACCCACCTAAGCATGATAATATGCAGTTTAGCAGTATCGTTCCCAGAGTATGTTCTCTACTGAAGGCCATATACAAGCAAATCTGAACTTAATGATAAGTGATGAAGTTAGACATTCAAAAATATATTATATCTCTGAATTTGAAACAAGTTTATAGACCCACCAAGAAATTCGTCATTTCCATCATTACCTCATCCCAGATTCCTTCCCTAATCCCCCGTTTACTCAAACATACTAGGCCATAGAGTGCTCGCGAGTTATGAAATTCTAAAATTCATTTGTGTCCTTCTGAAGAAACTATTACTATCCTAAGGAAATTACCAGAAGGGCTTGCTCCCATAACGCAGTTTCTTCGATGCTGTGTTTCAGGAGTGATGAAGTCTTTAGGCAGAGGGTCAAGAGAAAACCTGATAGTTATCCCAAAGCAAATTGCTCTTTTGTGATGATTTCATTCCATTTAGCGAGATAGGTAGAACTTCCCTACATCGATGTACTCACCTTACAATTATTGCACCACACCAGTTTGCAGCGGTAGCGGGCGGCTGATGTCATAAAATGACCGCTAACTTGTCAGATCTAGTGATTCAACACAACATGAGCACCGTTTGCTGCACGGTGCGACTGAGCGGCATTATCCTGAAAATCTGCATACGTTAGGAAAGTGTGCATCTGTACAAACTATCAGTACAGACTACCAACCACATGTTTGCAGGTCGCTTGAACGGGTATTGTCAGTGCCGAATGACGTGGTTTTGCTTCATCTGGTGACTCGTATACTCAGCAAACTTCCATTGCGAGATGAAGTTAGATTAAACGGGACCCTTTAGCTAACTTATTTCCCACTATCGGGTTCAGTATAAGAAAGAGGGAATTAGCTTCAGTCGGATTATTGTCATTACCAAACAAAGCAAACGACGTGTGAAAGCCTAGTGCTGCTATCAAAAGAAGCAACCTGATGAGTAATGGTTGAAGTCCAATATGTGACTAGCAACCTGATGAGTAATGGTTGAAGTCCATTATGTGACGTATGTTGTGTTAAATGTGGTGCACAGCACACTGCTCCTCTTCCACACCATATCTACTGATTCTGTCTACCGAATACAAAACTCGTTCTCAGAGCCGGATCCGCCAGGTGAGCATGTAGTGACTCATATCTTCGTGCACATTACAACTGTTTGAAAAAACTTATTGTCTTCACTACCCGATAGCTTGGATTCTAGGTCTGCGCAATACATCCATTTGCTAGTTAGTTGCTGGTTCTTGAGTTAGGTGGTCTTCATGTAACTGACAGATAATGTAAACCTTGGTTGAGAATCACTGATGTGAACATACCTGCTGGTTTTAATCTTAATGATGACATTCTGTTTAGTCGCACTTCCACTTTTTGTTGCAGAGTGGAAAGAATACATGTCAGACGACTTCGGCAGTAAGTGTTATATACTGTTGAGTTTAAAACACTTCGTTTAACGTCGTTTTGTTTACAAGGTGATATATTCGCATAAATGCACCTAACTGACGAAGTGGCCGAAATCACCAGTACCACGTTGATCGGTCTTTCTTCGACCTGATAATGACTGCGAACGTTTGTAAAGTGTGCTTCTACTCTACCTTGTAACTTACTGACGTTCACACTACGTTCCACTACGAATCGATACATGCTTATGCGAAACTAATCCATCCATAAAACTACCATTATCCATGCCGAACAATTTGTCATGATATTCCCCATAATTCTCATGGATTGACGAGATGGGTCATCAGATCATTTTTATCTGCTCAATCGGTTGCTGCTGGTGGATATGAAGGGTCTTGCTTTGAATAATCACCTTTCTCCTCGTTGCTCATCGAAAGCTTCAGAGAGAACTGATTCAGTCTGACCTAAGGATAAGCAGGGGATACCTCTAGTCAGATACAACAAGCATTCAGTTTTGCAGAGATTCAGCTGACTGAGAAAAGTGAGGTCTAAATTATTGGGACAAAATAACCAAAAGAGGCTGGAAATGGCTTACCATCTTCCGCCACATAGGCTGACGCTGATGAGTGACAGAAACCACAAGCTATGAAATCCCGAAAATTTACTCGCTCTTTGCTCACAAAGATGATGTTTTAGGCTTGTTAGCGCAAGATGAAGTGACTCGGAACTCGTAAGACCCTTCGTTCTAGACTCCCTGCGTTGCAAATTTGAATGCATTTCAGCGCTGTCTAGATTGCATTTCGAATAGACAGAATACGCTGGGGGTGCCTCAGAAATTCTCCTGAGCTCTATACAACAGTTACTCTTTATGCGGTTTACCGATATCACCCGCCAATATGCTGATGATTTAAGTACTGGGTATCGGCTACCAGCTGTTCTGTTTTTTTCAGCTGACCGGCCAGATGGTAAGCAAAATTTAGCACGTACCGTGCGCGATTAAATCTACCGACTGAGTTAACGCCCAACTTATCTAAGCAGATAAATTTGTGCTAGGTAGACTGGGATAACTTCACACTTTCCTTTGCGTTTTTCTTTTCTTTTGCGTTTCGGATGCTAATCACTGTGTAGCTGAAAAGTGAACATTTTCAATAAATGAATGTTACTATTCGTAAATTATGCACTTTAATCTGAATATCGGCTCCTATTTTATAAACAAAAACGTGCGCAGGTCTACATTTGAAAAACTCCTCGTTTCCAGCTCACTCAAATCAACATGCTTCCAGTCGACAACTCCGTAATAAACTCCCAGTGCCATGAAATTCATATGCTTCACTAGCTAAAAGCAAGGTCTCAATTCATCTGTTCTTAGTGAAATATTACTTTCGAAATTCATTTTAGTTAGTAAACTATGAGTTTGAAAAGGAACTCATTTAACATGTCGCCCCCAATTTAGGTTCAAGTAGGACATACGATTGGTGACATCTTGGGCAACAAAGAGCTTCAAGGGGGGGAACCGGTCGTGGCCTGCCGACGTTTTTCGGTAACCTCATGAGTAGTCTCGTCGGGGACGTTTATGTCGTTCCATGTTTCTATCGACTTGTTTTAACCTATGAGAGCTTAGCCCTCCTTATCTTCTTACAACATAACAAGTTACAGTAGACTGAGGTCTGCAAAAGATGTGCCAACGGCAAACTTGTGTCGAGTTTGAATAAGTGTCCTTGCAGTTGTAGTAGGCTGTGGGTCCGTCATACACTCAATCCCTGCAACGAAATTCCTGAGCGCAGAAAAAGGTTCTACTAGAAACCGGACCGTCGAACCTGTAACACTCTCGGCTCCATTTGGGTTTTATTCGAGTCTATCTACAAAAAGCACCGTTTACCTATTTTTGCTGCTGCGTCTAAGAGGTAGTCTATGTAGTTACAGCTTTCACTCGATCTAATTACGTTCCAGCCGGAACTTGCTTAAGCTTCTTGTATGCACACCTTCCTCATAGCAATAACCAAAATAAAGCCAACACTTACAGTAGCCGGCTGGCCATTTTCTGTATACCTAAGAAATGGATACGACTTGTGCCATGAAATGCATATTTTTCATGCATACCGGCAGGATTTCAACACACAAAACTGGTAAAGCATCTCGAGAGCTCGTTTTCGTCTGCAAGTCTCTTGAGGTAGCTGTCGGCCATCTGTGGCACGCCCTTCGAACTAAGAGTGAAATTTATTCTCACAGAGAACAAGGCTGCGAAAAAGCCCTGAAAAAAGTCTTATTTGATAAAGTGCATAGAAAGCATGTGAAAGTGCTTTATTTTATCCCTGTCATCTCAGAATCCCTTTATGACCTGCAAACTGCTCAAGATCGAGGATACCACAGTTTTTGAAGGAAGTGTGTATAAACTCTCAACCCGATTCCGTGCTCATATAGAATGGCAGAAGCTACGACGATTGACACGTTTCATATTTACTGATTAGGAATCAATAAGATGCAGAACTGGCTTTATGAAGCACACTTGGTTTCCTGTTCATTTCAGTTCTGGCTGCCAACGATGACTCAAGTGAGTGTGAAAAGTATCAAGACAACATAACCTTGTTTTTTCTAGACTCGGTTGATTGAATGGGTAAAATAAACACTTGAATATGCTACCGATAATCCATGTGCTGTATGCAGCACTAGGTTATAGAGTAATGTGCAATCCTAAGAATGAAGCGATCTCAACTGCCCTCCAAAGTCCCACTTGTCTTCTCGTAGAAAATCTGCCTCAGTAACCAATAATAATAGGTGGGCCATACAAATTCCGCACACTTAAGAGGCAATATCTCGATCTGCCAGATGTGCCACGGTGTTTGCCCTCCTAGAACGTTCAACCTTTGACCGACCCCTTTAGGTGGTCTTTCTGGTAAAGACCAGTGCCATGGAACATGCTTTCGAAAGCCACTTAATTAAGTTTCTCCACGTTTCCCCAACTGGATAACGCATGTTCTTTCAGAGTCTAGGCCCTCCATGTTGAGTTACTTCCTAAACAGGGTTGGTTTTGAATGGTTCCTCTGAAACTACAAATTGCTATTGTGAAATTTTCCCCCGGAGGACGAATGCCACCAACCAACTGATCCTATGAAAACTAATACTAGCTACTGTAAAGTCGGAAGGTTGTGCTGGTTCTGAAAGGTAAAGATGACCCCTCGCTCACATCGTCTGTTGATATGGATCTCATTTGTTGCTGGAAACAGAATCACTGCTCCGCATAATAAAAGCCAGCACACATCTGGCTGCATGAAGCTGCTTCGGTAAACGAACTACTGAACTGCCAAACATACAGTACAGTTGAGTAGGTTTGACACATTCACGGGACTTATCATAATATTCACATCGGTTATCGGAAGTCCAGTTTGCAAACATGCGCTTTTCTCCGGTGCGTGCGGCAGGTGAAGCGGTCCCTCGGAGATAACAGGTACTTCAACGAAACACATCTTCGTTAGTTGATAGTTTCTCTTTCTTTACACTCACATACACTCGTTGGTCTTGTTGAAGAGAATCAAGATTACTACGATGCACAAATCTCTTCGGGACGGACGTGAATGAACTCGGCTTCAGTTGCGTGTGTGGTTGATGTCCAGCAATAATTTGTTGCAAAAATGGAACTCACTTCTATGGGGGAAATATATTTATCACAGTAGTAATATTTATGTAGAAGTAAAAGAATTTGTGATTAGGTGGCGTGTGTAAAACTATAGCCCTTTGAATATGATAGCCCCATTTCTGTGACAGTATTGGATGACAATGCAGATGTTGTCTAGACTGTCTGCTTTGATTCGAGACACAAAACCACCTCAATATTTTCAGCTTTTCGCTATGCACACAGTGATTTCTGTTTCTATGGCTGCCAAAACGGCATCTTCCTATTCGAATGAGGCCACCTAGGACGTTCTCCTGAGTTATCTGTTCTCGAAGTGATACTTTAATTCTGACCGTCCACGTTCCCAAAAATTACTGGGAACAGATTAGTCTTTAACGGATGGTTCCGAATCACTTAAAAGTGTTACTCCTCAGACGACACCAGACTCCTCAGACACCATAAAATTCGCGCCTTAATTGCACCTACATAGCAGTGTACTTACGGTTACTACGGATTACTGGCTTAATCCATCCAAGACCCTTGCAGAAGAGGTTTCCGATTGAGCAGTCACTTATGTTGTTTTTCAACTTACGTGCTGCTACGGTGTACAATAGACTGACAGCTCTCAGAACGTGTACGAAATTCGTGCGGAGCGAATGAGTTGGACGAATAGCACAGAAGCAGGCGCACGAATAAGGACCCCGACTTTGTCCACACGTTTCCCATACCGATAAAATTCACTGTGCTTTTGGTACATGAACGGTAATCATCCTATTGGTAAACTTTTAAATTCGACTAGCTGACTATCCTGTTGACAGTGGTCGGAGTAAGTTGATTGGTGTTAAAGTCCACTGTACAGCAAGTGTTCCAAAGTGTGCAGATAATTAATGTCCTGATAATAATCCCTCCCCAAAATATTTCTACATATCCACCGAATCCCATCCACGAACGAAAAACACAGTCTCCCAGACCTTAGACGATGGTCAAAACGTACCCTTTCCGGTGGTGTTCCGGATCTATTTATACAATAGAAAGCTAACTACTGTCCTTTTAGTTCACACTCTATTCTCACACAAGCGTAATCCTCTGGTGCCAGATTTCAAACGTTAACCCCCAATCGAATACCAGGCTACGCGTAATTCCGGATTGTCCTAGCAGCTCCAACAGTATCTTTTCTTCTTGATGAAGAATCCAGTAACAACATACTTAGCAATTTAGTTTGAAGTAGAACATAAAGTTGACGGAAACTCGAATACTGCGCCCAGATGATGAGCCCCAAGAAGGGCGAAACCGGTCGTAGGCTGTCGAAGAATTTTCAGCAACCTTATGAGTAGTGCATCACGAACATACTTAGCTGTTACTAACAGCTTGGTAGTATCTCTAGGTAATTTTGAAGGATTCATCCACATCAACTGATACACTGAGATGTACTGTGAAGAACGATGTCCTTATTATTAGTATTATTATTTATCTGTACATGCTATATGCTAAATTTGTACCCATTTCCGGATTAAGCTTTCACGCCAAGCTACACCGACGAACATCTGCGTACAGTAGATAATGCCACCTACGGTTTGCGTTGAGCCCCGTGCAAATCCACCAGGAAGCAGTGCATCTCGCCTAAGCCTGAGGGAACAGGACAGAAATGTAAACAGAGGGCTAGGTGTAGATCCATCAGCACGTCCAAATGATGACCCATGGTTTTCAATTCTATATTCTAGGCACATATATATGGCGAGCTGGTGCCATCTTCAGTTCAGCTAGGTGTGAGGAACGATGGTCAGTCCGGAATGTACTGCGCGTCATTGCGGATATTCTGCGCATTAATAAACGAAATGTCTAACTAATCGTGAATCAACTCATAAGTCCGTGCGACCAACGACTTGTATTCTGAAGCTCCGAGATTAAATGTGAACAGAAAAATATGTCTGCGCAAAACAGTTTGAAGGCGGTAGCATCGGCTGTTTGAATGTGTTGGTTGAATATTTAGAGGATAATTTCCATTCTTGGAAACATGTGAGGAAAACATAATGCGTATCACAAGCATACTATTTACAGAAGCATGATTTTCACTTTCGGCATATACTGTCAGATAAGTGGATCCCAGTTTTTTATTTCGCATGTTTTTTGCTCTTAAGATGGTCAAGAAATAAGCCCGATTTCGTTGTTTACGAAACAAGCTCAGCACAGTCGCACTAAAGGTAACACTATAGAGGTGGAGCTGTCTCAGTTCAAATAACAAACGTTCTTCTGAAGATTTCGTAGACGTCCCATATTTTTCTCATCTAGGTCGATCTCACACAATAAAAGGTCTTGCAAGAGTATGGTTGAGAACCAACGAACGTTTGTTCTACGAAGCAAAACCATTTCATCAGTTATTCCTCATCATTCCTGTGAATTAAAACCATAGAAAACTGACTAACTATAGTTTGCTTAGCTTCCGATTGACATTCAAGGTTGATTTACAATGGTTAGTGACCCCATAATTTTTACAGCATGGCCATGGAGCTTCATGGATGCAGGTTGGCTGGCGGAACTAAAACCCATAGAGTATAAAGGTTCCTCCAGGTTTCGTGTTCTCAAACCCCTTTGCCTGCCCTAAGAACATCGCGCGGAAAAGACTACTAGTTTTAACAAATTTCATTTGCTTAAGAACATAAACGAGTGATTCAGCTGGGTTCCAGCGGAGTTTCCCGTCAAAACTAAATTGGTATGCAGATGAATGTATGAGTCGAATTACATGCAATTTGGGTTCAAGTAGAACATAATATTGACGGAAATTCGGAGATTGCGTCTATTTGATGAGCCCCAAGAAGGGCGAAACTGGTCGTGGGCTGCCGAAGATTTTTCGGCAACCTTATGAGTAGTACACTAGGTCAGAACGTCAGATTCCTTTACAAAATGAAAACCGTTGTGTTTAGTTATCCTCGTTCCAGACTAATCGTGTTTCGGGTGCTTATTCACAATGAAAATGTCGGGGAAATATGCCCATTAGTGAGGTTTCCACTCCTGAACTCTGCCTCCCACTCAGTTGGAAGTTACGTACGGCTTGTTGACGTGACTGCACTGAAAACATTTGTTTTTATTTAAGTCATTAGTTCCTCGAAAGGGTGAGCTAACTTAGGCGGATAAATGTTTTTATCTTTTTTCAGTCAGGTGAAGCGGTCAAAATACAACTTCAGGCCTTAGTCATTTTCTTCTGCTTTATACTATGTTTCCTTCGTTTTTGAATTCTAGATGAACAGCACCAGCTGAATTTACAATTTATTTTTGATTGAAATCATTTGCTCAAACGATTAGGTGTATGCTGACAAGGCTCTTATTTCATTCGTGATCCACCAGTTTTAGCCAAATTACCGCGAAAACAAATAGGATGAGTGAGGGTCAGCTTCCATTTTCAGGCAACAGTCCATGGTATTTAAACACGGTTCTTTCGATTGCTTCGTCCTTTACGCCCCGGAAGCTTTTGAGCAGCTTATGTAATGAATCTTTATGTAAACTGGGCAAAAAATTTACTCGATATCTCTGGTATTAACTTCGACAAAAGAAATACGACATTGTGCGCAGCTCAATGTTCACCTTAAGCCATCGTCTCGGTTGGTCACGTAACTTTTTTTCCAAGGGCTGGATGGACGGAGTGATGTTACGGCCTCATGTGGATGAATTTATGCCGGTGTATCTCTGGTGTGTTATGTAGGGATTAAGTAATCCATTTTCATTCTTTTTCTTCTGATTTATTAGTTCCTTCTTTTTCTGTCAAATACTAGATCTACCATCTTATCCTCGGTTACCAGGTAAGAATTGAGCGATGCAAACATTCCTATCGTTCATTCAGTTAAGAAGACATTGGGGACATTATGAACTGCCTTAGAACTTAATGAACTAGAAATAAATTTACACACATAAGGGTTAGGACGGCTTTCACTTTAGCAGTGAGTCAGTTTTTGAGCTGCAAACCAAGTGTCGAAGTACAGTGGTTCCTGATGTTACGATGGAGTGCGCCGAGGATAAGGAGACTAACGGGGTGACAGACAAACGTTGGAGGTGATAGCCCAGCCGGTTCGTCGACTTTATATGGTTCTGTTTGTTGGGTATGACGGATTCAGAATGCTGTACAACATAGCAGTAGCTACCTGGGTTGTTTATCATTGTTTTCTTTCTTCCTTGGGTTCTCATCAGGGTAGATGGCAGCTAGCAGCGCGACTGCCATGGACTTACCGCTGCTGAGTCTTCTACAATCGATACTTACATGAGCGCAAGGAACTCTGAGGAGCAAACGGTCTCCTGGCACAAGAAGTACGCGGCCTAACTAGCATAACTCACGGTTCACATGAGATGTCACTCAGTTTACGAAAAAAATCTTTAGAAACGGAACCAATCAAAATTTTCATAATCTATTTCCTTAGGGAAATAGTATTCTCCTGTGGCTCGAAAACGCTGGCCTTTAGTACATTTATATAAACGAAACTCAGTATGGTACCAAAATTTATTCCTTGTCACGCATGCATATACAAGCTAACTTTATTTGCTCAACTGTCGAAAAGAGGATCACATTTAACATACGATCTGGCCAATTCTGATAAATGTGTTAATGGCCCATCGATTGCACCAAGAATGTGACAGCTTTACTGCGACAAAGGTGTTCCAGAATGTACCTATCTTCTCCTGCTCATATGCTGGTGGATATTCACCGGATCACTGAACGTCCTTTTGTACTGCAGGAAAATATTTGCTGCATTTTTGGTGTTAAAATTCTTTCTGCTAATTGGGCCCATTTTCCTCGTCCAAAATGAAAACCAGCACACCTACTACGCACAAAACGATTTCTACAACGTCACCCATTCAAAAGTAACTGTATTTAATTGCTATCCCCAGCGATCGCTTCACAGCCTTTCTGCAGTGGTTCCTAATATTTAGTGTATTTTATGGCGCTGATATCACCTTTTAGAAATTGCCACTCTTTCATTAGCTGCGATCACCATCTAGGTAGTCTGCATTGCTGATTGTGCTTTGGCGACGGATATCTGGCGAATATGGAAACACTAGAAGACTAATCTACTGAATGCTTCACAAGGTGACTCAATAAAACTTTTGTCGCACCAACAAAATCTTCACCTCATGTCAGTAAAGTATTTTCTGACAGTCGAGGATAGCAGACATTTATGTTATCTATCCTTTAAAATGACAGTGCACACACTTTCGCAGTGAATCTCGTGACTACCTCATGCCTGTTGCTATAATCAGTCTTTTATTTCTTTCAGAGTGGAAAGAGAACCCACCAGATTTATTCAGCAGTGAGTGTACACATTTCTTTTTGATGTTATTCACAGGTTTGCATCGCCACTATAAGATGCTTGAGACGCTGCTCCTCTCCAAGTTTGCTGAACCTGACTGGATGTGTCTCGTATCGCCTGTCTCGAAGGGGCTCCATCCCCCGACGAATATGTGCATACTGATATCAGATATTTGGGGTTTTCCGGGATAGGTATTTTGTTCATATTCACACCACTCTCGTTTGAACGGTCGTCCTCCTGTTCTGGCGTAATTATTCCGGTGAGTCCACACCAAAGGGAAGCACTGGACTCGAGTTTCGCCCACGGGCACGGGCACTGGATATGCACTGCTGATGAGCTCTAATAAGAGCGAAACTCGTGAATTTTCACGTCTGAACAGGCGAACGTGTTCACACTTGAGCGATGTGATTGGTGTGCCCGACCCATCGAACGACGACCCAGTAACTGTCCTGGTTGTGACGACCGATTGACCCGCCAGTCAGGACTTCCCAGTCAGGTAGCGTGACACACGCTTGAAACCCAATGGGCGATATTTTGGTTGCATTTGGGGTTTTGCGGGATAGGTATCAAATAGATAGATATCAAATAAGCGCAACACTTGCATTTTCATTAGCACCCGGCGTAACAGTGTGAAAAGGGTGCGAGAGTGGAGACGGTACGCTCTAAAGTATGCGATATTCACACGGTCTGAAGCCGGATTCTATGAGATCCAGAGATATGGATTTAAGTTAGAAGGAATGTCAAATAGAAGAAAGGCCCAATCAGAGCGTTTGATAACCCAACTAATGAAATTGGGTAACAACGCAATGTCATTCAGGGCTAACCATAATTACTGGTTCTGTCATTAACCTGAATAAAATTCAATCTTCACTTAAAAGATTAGTCGTTGCACATATAAAGTGAGAATCTTTTCGATTCTAGGCAAGAATTATGCCAGCATTATCTGACGGATTATCCTGAACCAATTTCACTATACAGAAACGAAGTGTACCGAATTGAAGTACAAAAGCCACCGGTGACTGCTTATCAGTTGCTGTGCAATTGACCTTCCAACGAAGATGTTGCCCTTTGCTTTGACATGGTCAGAGTGCGCCTGGATGGAAATTTCTTCTCTGTGATCAAGCATTGGGTATCACGTACCTCTAACATGCTGATTGCTTGATATTCATCTTTGTTTTAGTTCGGTTGGTACTGCAGCGAGCTGTTTTGCGCTGTAGTCCAACTTTCTTGTGTGCACTCGATACAGGCGGTTCCAGACACTCGTGGCTCTACCTGAGTGAGAAATCCTGACAATTGGGTCAGTCGACAAATGTAGCCGTGAGAGTTACTGGGTCATCGTTCGAGACATGGGGTAAAACACTCATATCACTCAACTATGGTAATCAAGGTGCGCCCAGCGTGCTCTGGTGGAGCGATTGCAGCACGCTTGCCTTGAATCTCAAATGTCCAGGGTTCAGAACTCGATAAGCCCAAGGATATGCAATGCTAATGAATTCCAATAGGGGCAGAAAGCGGATCGCGCTTTCATCTGATGATTTCGAATCACCAAAATGATTGCACCATAACAGAGCTGTTCCAAACAGGATAATATGAATTTGAGCTGTTCATATCCCGAAGGTACATATAGCATCTTTTTTACAGTCTGCAGCTCGTGTGATTGGTCCACTTTCGGTTGCTTTTCATTGTGGTTCGTCTTTGCGTCGTTTGATCGGTTGGTCATTTTTCTGATTGGCCTCTTCACAATGTGCGATCTGTCTTGTTCCGTGTGACTAGTCGTAAATGCAACCAACAGCACTAGAGAAGGGTGAACAGGAGTGATATTAGCCAGTGGACCAATCAAACGGAAGAAAGGGGGATTAAAGTGCAACCCAGATCGCCAGCGTACCAATCACACTAGCAGATAGATGAATTTCAATTGATCAATCATGTTAACAATACAGTACACTTGCCGCTGACAACACAAACACAGTACGAGAGGGAAAACATGCACCCATTCGCATGCTGACGATTTCACATCAAGTGGTAACGGAAAGCTTGCAAGCTGATGGGCAGATCATTGGCCATATGATCACCCCCCAATGAACACGTCCGAGCTACCAATAGTAAGAAACAATAGCATCAAATCAATTTGCATAGCAGTCACCACAAACCTACGTACAAACTGATGGCTTGGAGGCTTTTGACCATAAAGTGCTACGAAAAATGCCCAGAAGTAATTGTTGGAAGCTGCTGAGGACAGAGGGTGGTAAATATCGATAGCAGAAAACCACAGATAACGGTAAGTAGCGAAAACCTTGCTTGCAGATTCCATAGTGACATCTGATATGTAGTGAATCAATGAATAAAACCCAATAAGTGGACAGATTTGTGAGTGGAACTACAGCATTAATCACATTCCTCCAAGCAAAAGTTTAATTGTTCAGGCTTGACGAGAATGAGTTCCGTTTGTAGTGATGGCTCAGAATCTACAACCTCAACTCTATATGTGAGATGACCGGAGTTCAAAATCCGGTATGTTCAATGATAGGCGTGACGGTCGACCTCAGAGAGAACAAAACTTGAGTCTGGTGCTTCCCCACGAGAGGTACGCTAAAAATAATTATCACACCAGGACTGACGAATTGACAGTTAAACGAAATTGGTGTAAGGGTGAACACTGGTAAGTCTAACTCAGCCTTGTACACTGGGAGGAGCAGAGAAACGAGTCCATTTTCAGCAAACTTCTATCTTTATCAAGCAACGCTTAATATGACTCAAACCACACGCTCTATTTCCTCCAGCCGACGGACCAAATGGTGAGTTTTGTCAAAGTACACAACAAACTGCCAACCGGCCTCAAGAACACACAAATACATGATAACGGAGCTAAATGAAGCTTCCCTTGCCTCGTATTCACCAAATTGTAGAAATTCTTGAAAGAGGTTCCCCGCGGCCACTGAAACGGATCAATCCATTACGTTGTGTCCTGACATCATGTTTATTATTTAAGTACATAATTCATGTATTTATATATATTTAGCATAGAACACACGGCGTTTATCCTTTCTAACCATGTCCGGGGCGAGTTTGGCCGGAATTCCTAAAACTAACTCGTTTACTCATCGAATTATCGCCCGCTCCTCCGAAGTATTATTTGGGGCTCACGTCTGGAATACTGAACTGTACGGTGCTCGTTGCACAGAGTCAAGCGAGCTTGTTTGGCTTTGAAATTATCCGCTTCTGATTCGGTGAGGAGATCGGAAATCTTAGGTACCGTACGAGCTGAACCACCTCCTAGTGGTGCCGACTGGGTAGCCCGGACATCAGTCTGGGTGAGCTAAGAGTTCACCAACCCCAGACAGGGCTAACCGCCCTGTTTGGTTTCAATGTGCTGGTTACTTTCGACAAGGTACACTACAAATCATCTGGCGCATCCGCATCAGTTCCAACCAGTACACAGGGGAGACTCGTGGGGCTCACGTGTGAGGAATGTGGCAAGTGCTGCAAGTCGAAAGCTGGCTTGGTAGCCCACCATCGCGTTCACTACAGTGATAGCGTTGGTACGAACCTGGCCGCCCAATTGACCTGCGCTGATTGTTCCCGCCTTTTTCCGACGAAGATTGGCGTGAGTCAACGTCGCCGGCACGCAAACCCCACCCAGCATAATGCAGATAAGCTCACCTGAGTGAAGCATTCCGGTGCCCGCTGGTCCCAACAAGAGTCACAATCGCTCTTGCGCCTGGCCAACAATTTATATCCGTCTTGTGACACGCAAACCGCGCTGTTCGCGAGATTGGAGAAGTATTTTTCTAGTCGGTCGGCTATCAGCATCAAAACCAAGTTACGGGTGCTTAACTGGCAAGCGCAAGACGACGAATCATCATCTGGTGGACCTGACCAAACCATCGGTTAAATAGCGGCCTACTCGTCAGAAGCCGATGACTATAGCGTCTGGTTTAAACAAACCGTGGATTGCGCCGTGTCACTCTTAGAATCCCATGCTGACAGTTCACTTGCTAGTGTTGACCTTCTGGCATTTGCCCGAGGGTTGCAGTCTGGCATCATGACACCGGAACAAGTCCTCTCGCTTCTGGACCTCCACGCCTCCAGGACATTTCCACACACCTGGAAAACCGTATCCCGACGCCGTCGTCAGTTAGCCCATCGGATGCCGGTCAACCGAAAGCAGATCCGCCGAGCCAACTACGCCGCCATCCAGACCCTATACCACCAAAGACGGAAAGATGCAGCGTCTGCTGTGCTCGATGGGTCATGGAAAGATCTGTACAAAGGCAACTGCGGCCTACCTCCAGACGCCGAGCAGTACTGGAAACAGGTGCTCTCAGCCCCAAAACACGTGGACAGCCGGCCCAGTCGCGTAGTAGTACCATCCGATTGGAGCTTGATCGAGCCCATCACAGGAGAGGAAGTCGGCCGTACGGTCCGTTCAATGGGCAATTCGTCCCCAGGCCTGGACAAGCTCACACCCAGGATGCTCCGCCGGTTCAATGCGAACGTACTTGCTGGGTACTTCAACTTACTCTTACTAGCTGGGGGTTGTCCCCCACACCTGTGTCGTGCTCGTATTACTCTAGTTCCGAAGGTCCCTAATCCGACTTCACCGGATCAACTGAGACCGATCTCCGTATCATCCATTCTTGTCCGATGCTTTCACAAGGTGCTTGCTGATCGCTGGAGTCGTAGATTGCAACTGCCTTCACTCCAGTTTGCATTTCTACATCGGGACGGCTGTTTGGAAGCTACATCGCTGTTACATGCCCTGCTTCGTCACTCTTCAGCGACTGCTTCTAACCTCAGCTTGGCGTTCGTCGATATCTCGAAAGCATTTGATTCGGTTTCGCATGACACAATCGTCAGATCTGCCGAGGCGTTTGGAGCACCGTCACCTCTAGTTCGATACATCGCACAGTCCTATGAGAATGCTGTAGCAGTTTTCCCCAGTTCCGAGGTTCACTGCCACAGAGGTGTGAGGCAAGGAGATCCACTCTCCCCATTATTGTTCATCATGGCAATGGATGAGGTTCTTGGATTGTCGATGCCGCAACTGGGATACCAGTTCCATGACACCCTAGTAGATGGTTTTGCCTTCGCTGACGACTGGGTCGTGTGTGCAGAAAGTCAAGCTCGCCTCAAAGAGAAGCTTGAAGCTGCCGCGGTTGAGTTGGGAAGAGCTGGTATGAAGATAAACGCCCGGAAGACGAAAGCGATGGTGATCTGTGGGGACAGGAAACATCGGGCGACAGCAGTCTCAGTCGAACCATTTTGCTTCGCCGAGGAACTCATCACTCCTCTGGGTCCGACAGACACAGTAACATATTTGGGCATCCCCTTTACTTTCAAGGGGAAAGGAGTCTTCAACCATCGACAGCATCTGCTCAAACTGCTCGACGAGGTGACGCGTGCCCCGTTGAAGCCGCATCAAAGAATGGAGATCACAAGGAACTACCTGATACCGAGGCTGACATATTCGCTCGTGCTTGGCCAAGTCCACCGAAACACGCTCAAAAGGTTGGACAACTACATCAGGCAATCTATTCGCGGCTGGCTACGTCTACCGAAGGATACCCCGATCAGCTACATCCATGCCGGTAAACAACATGGGGGACTTGGTATCCCAAGTCTGAGTGCAACAATCCCGATGCAGCGGAGAGTGCGTATGGAAAAGCTGCTTTCTACTCAGTGCCGTGTACTACGCAATGTGGTCAACGATTCCGCATTTGGCAAGGTTGTTCGGGATCTCAGCCTTCCGATCCGTGTCCATGGTTCATGCGTAAACACCAAGGAAGAACTGGTGGCTGCTTGGGGTGATAGCCTGCACAACAGCGTTGACGGTCGCGGTTTACGAGAGTTGGTCGCTTCGCCTCTTTCTAATCGATGGCTTGTATTTCCAGAAAGAGTGTTTCCTCGGATATTTATCCGCGGTATCCAGCTCCGATGCAACCTGCTCAGGACGAGAGTTAGAAGCGCTCGACATGGTCACGGTGGCCAGACGATCTTATGTCGTGGAAACTGTGGCCAACCAGAGAGTTTGGTGCATATTTTGCAGTCCTGCTGGATCACGCATGACGCCAGATGTGCTCGTCATAATCGGGTTGCAAGGGAACTCGCAAAACGCCTCCGTCGCCTGGGATACACCGTCTTTGAGGAGTTGAGAGCACCAACTTCGACGTCCTTCATCAAGCCTGACCTGATCGCCGTTCGGGAGCGCCGAGCGACTGTAATAGACGTCAGCATAGTCTCGGATGGGCGCGGAGTGACTGTGTGGAATGAGAAAAAGCAGAAGTATGGTGCGCGATGAATTTTCCCTCGCCATAATCTCAGTCCTACGTGCAATTGGTTGTGATGTCGAATTTTTGGTCCACCAACCGATGATCACCTCTTATCGAGAGATCTGCTTTCCTCAATCCGCAAAAGCTGTTATTGGACTGGGACTTCCTAAGGTCACAGTCAGTGACTTGTGTTTGCTCGCCATTGTGGGCTCTCTGCGTACGTACGACACTTTTATGTGTGGCACATGGCGTTGAGTGTATATTCTTGCCATTGAATCTCACACCAGACACAGTATGACGGACAGTTTGTGCCTGATGTGCGAGTCTTGACTGTGCTAGCGCATACCGCGCCTTGAAGAGCATTCAGCATTGTTTGTCCTTTCTTCGGTTGTTAGACTTTACACGCATGCTTCCATACCAGAATTATTACGTACGTTGGGATTCATCTTATCTGACTGGAACTGTTGGTGGCATGACTTCGAGTGAGACATTTCTCACTTTTATCTCATATTATCCTGTAACCCTTTCACATTCATAGCTTGCATTCATTCTTTATGTCTGTGACCATGCTGTTCAAAAATAAACGATAATAGAGTTTGCATGATTTATACCTAGACCGCACAACAGCCTTATTGTGATTACGAATGTCAGTTTAGACCCGATCCTCTTTTTTCGGAATTCTGATTCTTACACCCATGTGGAAATCACGCACCAAGCAAGATGCTTGAGCACATTAACTTTGTTATTTCAGCAAAAATCAGCCTAGGCTGGCAAAATTTTCCTTGATTTTTATGGAAAACCCGTGGTCATTTGATATATTTGAATTATTCCTCGGTAAATCTTTCAGATGAAAAGTATAAAAAACATAAGAATTCTCTCTTCTGATTATAACTGTGATCATAATTATTACATTTTAATCATCAACTACAGTTTGGACCCATGGCTTTGGTTACACATGTTTATCACTAATTTTGGACAATTTAAACGAATTTTTCAACTGGTTCAGGCATGCTCAGGTGATTCCTCTTGACCAATAACCATAGACTGGTTACAAACGCGCGATGCTTGTTCTGTTGGCCAGCCTGCCTTTGAGTTCATCTGAAACGCTTGCTTAGTTCGCATGTTAACCAGAAGGTCACAACACTCTGGTGTTTTAATACACGATCGTATTGTTCGGTTATATCTGTAGAACTTGCTGCCTATTTGAAGGCTTTGAAGAAGAGCAGCGATTCGGATAAACGGCCTAATTTTATGCTTCGCTTACCATGGGTTATTGATATGAAGAGTGAAATGTATAAGAATAAATAGGATGATAAACGAATGCTGGGGTTGACGCACACATTAGTGCTGCCAGTGTAACACTGGATACTACTGATGAGGCATGCGAGTAGTATGTGGTTTTCTTTTTACTCCGCCTCAGTGTCTAATGGAAGGTGGAGTTTATTACGGAATTGGGGGAGCCGCTCTGCAGCGTTCGTTTACAATCTTGTGATAGTCAGTGAATACCCGCGAAAGTTCAGAAACACGCGTGGGGATGTTCAGTTTTTGAAAATAAGGTGTATATGAGATGTTTACTTTCCTGTCAAAAAGTTTTTAATTGTTTAGTTGATGTATGCCAATGAACGACTTCGCGGCGAAGAGCTTTCCCTCTTACAGCTATTTCTCCTTCGATGTGGCCCGAAAATACTCTGCTGCTATGACCTGTAACCTGGATGCCCAGAGTAGATGGATGTGAGGTGACTAAACATGGGATCACCTGTGACCTGTACTCCTTGCTGATGCGCTTGGGATTACCTGCTCAATCCAAACGACGGACAATTTCACGACTGAGCTGAACAGTTTGGTTGCAAAGGTTCTCGCAATAATCGATATGACATTGTTATTGAGCGTTATGGAGCGTAGCGAGCCGGTGGGGTTTGCGCTAACCACCGAAACCACCAGCCCATCTGTACACTCCACTACGCCCCTTAAAATCACACTGATGATGCCACCTTGGTTGGTGGTGAAACGTTTGTAGTCAAATTGCCCAGCTAAGCAAACAAACCAACAACCATCTGCGATACCTGAGCTACTAACATTCTCGAAAATCGCACACTCTGTTATCACCAATGCAACGGGGACGGTGGCCAATTTCCAAAGACTCAACTTATAGTATTCCAAAGTTCCACACAACACTCTTCTGTTAGGACATTATACAGCACAACTAACGCTATTCACTTCGACGAAAAAAACATTTGTTACTGCTTCCCTCCAGCTTATTTACCCGAAGATGAGACATCAAGTAAGTTATACTGATGTATTGCTTCTTTCAACCGTTTTATGGGCCATGATGTACAATAAGGATGGATGCTTCGCGCACTTCATGAAACTGATTCTCCCTTAGTTCCACTTGACTTTCCAAGCTGAGCCAACAAAAATCCATGGGTTCAATGAGACAGCCTGGGCAGTCGACTTTTCTGCATTTGACTGACTACATAATCTAGCTAAAATCTACAAATGGGATCAGGTTTTCACGACCACGAAATTATTGGCCAAAGCCTAAGAGTGTTAATAACTGGTGCCACCTAAATGAATATATATATAAGGTAAATGACAATTTTTGGATGAAATTATCTCGCCACTAGACAGTTTGTTATTCTGCGCTCATTTGTTTTACACTGTGATTACTACTTATGCCTGCGACTCGGACAAGTACCCACTGATACTTGTCTGCTTTTGTTAAAATGTTGCTTAGCTAAATATCCTGCGGGTGGTGCTTGGGGTACGTGCACAGTTTATTTTTTCCACTCGTTTGACAAGTCACATTTTCCTAAGCTGCTTCGTACAGCTAAAATTCGGCTACCAATATGCAGCATAACTGGTATGAATGCTGTAATCTCTTATCCTAAAACCCTCAAGAGAGGACAGTTGCTATCAAAAGGCACATTTTGGGGCAGATTATTGTTTAGGTTATAACCCAAACGTTCCGAAATCAAAAGGAGGACAACTTCCGATTACATGAACGTCTGATTTACTTCTCAAGAAGAAGCGCTCGACGAAGAAGTCCTGCACTTTCTGCTAGTCAACTACTTAACTGATCCTTTGGTTCAACAGTCTTCCGTGGCACAGTTGTCCACTAAGTTATCGCGCGTTTCATTGAGCTTTAATCGAAACGATGGAAAGGTAGATCTTGGATGGGGAAACATTACCATCTATCCGAGCATATAACACTTATAATCCGGTATAAAAATTTAGTCTCCAAAACGCGCACGTTGAGAGATTTTAGACCTCCGCATGTGAGTTCCATATTGAGAAATTTTAAATATCGTTTTGACGGACTAGTCTTCCTGGGATTTATTCGGGTGGTAACCAATATGACAAGGTTATGTCAAAACCACCGCTCCGCATTGCTGTGTTCCAAGAACGAACTTGTACTGAATGTGTGGTGAATTTGCCTAAAGCTGGAAGACGGTTCCCAACAAAAACTAATTCAGAAATGCTAAACTATTTCTCGTGATCTACTTTATAATGGATGCGTGTTTCATACTTTGGTTCATAAGTAGGGAGAGAATTCAACTTATATTTCATATTCTGAGTGACAAACACTGCAATTAATCGATATTTTCACAATAGGAATCTGAAGGAATTTGAGCCTTTTTAGATCTAGTGATAGCAAGACACTTTGACGAAGACTAAGTGTAAACTGTTCAAAGTAATCCACCTAGATTGGTCGGAACCAAGAAATTATCAGGGGTTGTTGAAAACGTTCTGTCACAGGGCCGGAAGCACATGTATGTCAAACCAGCTACCGAGGACTAATTGATGTTAAAAGAGTTTTCGGATAGTGGTTACTCCAATGAGTTCCCTGACACCCTGCAAACGTATCCCTCAACACTAAGCCACCGGCACTGCCGAAGAGCAGGCAAAGGAAACTGACTAAATCCATAAGTCTCCAGCTGTCCAACTTTCGCGGAGATTGCCTGGTTATTTTATCTCTCATGACAGCTATCCGTTCACTTGAACATGCAAAAGGGACCGCTGAACTTTTCAGAAAATTTCCGAATATTTGTTGGAAAGTTTACTTTGCTGTGTAACATTGGCCAAACAGAGTCGCAAAACACCAGGCGGATATCGAATGCATATCGCTCATTTGAGATAGATCATGAGGGCAAACGTGTAGTTGTAAGAAACCACAGCCGAGGACTCTTCTTTTAGTAAAACAGAGCTGACCCAAGCACAGAAACCAAAATCATTTGCGTAAAGTTATTGGTTCTGGCCATCTTGCAACTGGCACCAACGGGACAACACTCTTTAGAAACCTGTGACTCATTGTTTTTTTAACAATATATGTAATGCTTTATGTCTGAGAATGATAACAGCAAGCAAAAACGTAAATTCTTGTAATATTCGTCTTCTGTTTGACCTCACTTATGTTGAAAAAAAACATGTTTAACCATTACTAAACACAAGGAAGACGCCCAAGCTCAAATGAAGCCTGCTTATGATTGTGGAAGCTGACAACAAAGATTACAGTCGGATGAATAACTCAAAATACTGGCTGGTTCTCAGCTCTAAAGTGGCTGCGGTACTCAACAACAGTCTGACATTAATCAAGACACTTCGGTTTGTTAGAAGCTTCGTTCAACTCTGAATTTATCGTGACCGTTCAGCTTACTCTTGACACCAAAATTGGTGATACAGAAAAAGACCAATCAATGCATACTTATTCACTTACTTACTTACTTACTTATTTTATTTAAGTCAAAACACTGTTGAATTTATGAACATATCTATAGACAGTACGGCCCTTTTAGTTGGTTGTTTAAACGGAATGCAGCCAATAGCAACCCTGCATGTGTGTATCTTTCGTGTATTGTAGAACAATATGCATATGATTTGGGTAAGCTGCACTTGATGCCACCCGTCTTACTGAGTCAGGCATTGATTTGATAAAGGCTCCAGACAATCATTAACAGACAGTTTTCCAACGGGGTTAGCGTTTGTTAGTAAACGTCTTCTAACATAGCACAGAATTCAACAAACGCAGCCGCACGTTGTTTGGATAGTTCTTGATGAAGTGAAGCAATGTTACATGTCCTAGATGGTTCTGGTCAACTAAAGAGCACAAAGACACTGGGAGTTGAATTAAGTAAGGTCAGGAGTTTTGTTTTAACTTAATGTATTGTATAATATACGTGTAAACAAGACGGCATTTCGGCTCATGTTTTTCCACCCAATGTGCGCTCCATATAACAAGAATCTCGTTTTAACGATAAGTTATTAGACAAGCTTTTGGGATCGGATGAATACGCTTAATGTGCACTGCTTTCGGGTTTAAGGTAAAGCAAAATATAAGGATTTTCTGGAAAAGATTGGAAAAGATTGTGAAGCTTTTTTCAACTGGTTGCATACATTCTTCCTGGAACGTTCGACCCAGCAAGCCTACAGCAATTTTTCGGCTGCATAAATTCGCTCTCACAGTGGTTTTGCAATCAACGTTTGACAATTCCAATTAAAATGTGACCAACAACTTTACTGCCCCCCTCAAATAGAACCAAATAACTTGATGGGTTTATTATCAGTTCATCAGCGCATTTCGAATCTTGTCTGGCAAAGACCAAACCAGAAAAACCGACACTTCCTTCAACTTCTAGCGGTCTTACATAACAGCCGAATATGAGGTCATCATCAGGACACAGATTAGTACTTTAGCAGATTGGAAGCATGATAAAACTTCCTCCTGAATTGGTACGCTGACCGTCAATACAATTTTTTCTGTCACGCCAGTCTCTTAGTTCAGCTTATACATTTATCTGCATACCAATTTGGTTTTGACGGAAGATGCAATTGGATACCAGCTGAAACTCTCGCTTATGACTATTAAGAGCATCAAATACATGCGCTTCAGCTTGTTTCCACATGCATCATCCCTCAAAATCAAACTAGTACGCAGATGAATGTGCGAGTCGAATTTGGTGCAATATGGGCTCAAGTAAAAAATAAGATTGATGGAAACTCGGGGACTGTACCGAGCTGATAAGCCCGAAAGAGGGCGAAACTGGTCAAGGGCTGTCGAAAAGATTTCAGCAGCCTTTTGAGTAGTGTATTAAGTCACTCCCTTAGTTTTCGCAGTTAGGAAGTTACCAACACTGATTTGACCAAGTGCTATGAGCCGACAATAACACGAGTATATAGGGTCACTGGGTTCCCAGACGCATCTTCCCGCACTTACTAGCTTGCTCGACTTTACCTTTAAAATAATATCAAAACATAGGAATCGCCCATCAAAAGCTGGTATAAAATGAGTTGACTGTTGCTTAAATCCAACCAATCATAAGCACTCGGATTTGAAAATAACATAAGAATTTACTGCGCGAAACTGGTACGTTCAAGAAAATGTATATCATGCGCGCATCCCATTCGTACGAACGTGGAGAGGTTGGGATTTGGCTTGATTCACTTATCCACCAATAAATTTATTCGTCCTGTACAGTAGGTCCTTTTACACGTTGCAATGAATAATGTGAGACTTGCAATCACGTATAACAATTTCCACTGCAAACTTTTCCTAAGTGCTGACCTTCCAAGCAACCAAAATATCTAGTCTGCTCACTTGCAAGTGCTTCAACTTGATTCGTCCCTCCGTTAGCTGATGGGTTACCAGGTGAGAAATGATTCCTTTTTCTTATTAGTTAGCCAACATACTGTGTTCTTCAGTGGTATGGATAATAAGCATAATTAGTTTTTAAGCATACAAATAGTACATCACGATTGCTTTTGCCGCTTTGTGTGCAGATTCGGTGAACCAATCTGCTGTGATGACACAAGCTCAAAGAAGGTCGATTTTAGATTTTTTCACTTATTAGGTCGATTTGGAAAAGCTGGAGAACAAGTGGCACCGAAAAACCAAACCCAAAATGTTTTTGCACACTTTATACGCCTTTGCACTCAATCACCTGTATAGCTGAACTACCTATGTTTGAGTCGTCTACGCAACTAAACCAGTGGAGTCAACTACAGAAGGGAAAAGAACACGATATAAGTAAAAACCATTGGTGTATCGAAAGAACGTGAATTCCTATCTATTCTTGATCATTGGTAACCTATCACACATTCATGTGTTGAGCTTCATTTTAGAATGGAAAGAAACTTTGTCAGGATTTTTCAGCAGTAAGTGTCGTGGTTACTTGTTTTATCCAGAGTTACTGCGTACTTTTTGAACCGGTTTGGCAGTCATTTTTACTATCCATAAGGGTTACACTTGATGAGCAAGGGACTAAACAAGGTGATCCACGTTTGCAGTTTGTTTCAAGAACTGTTGTTTAAAACAGCTCTTAGCTCTTGAATCTACTCAACAAGGCGGTTTTTGCACACAAAGCTAATGGAAGGACTTCGTTTGTGCACCAATTTTCTGCTCAAACACACTCGATAATTTGCCAGGCATGGTGGTGCAGTTTACTTCTCCATGCTGAAAACTACCCAGAAACTTCTCCATACAGCATCGTCGTGCGGTAACCATTTCTCCGTAGTGAACGGTTCTGACCACTACAGCCTAGGATTTTGTCGATACCGTGAAATCTCTCCATTAGTGGGAGCAAATATTCCTAGGCTTAAATAGCTACATTGTTTTGTGCACCAAGAAATCCTCATCTCATTTTAAGCACACTTGGAGTACTAAAGAAGAAAACCGTCCAGGTGTAGCACCCTTTCGGTGCCTAACTGCCACGCCACCAGAAGGAAGCACGAGGGCTAGGATACTGCCAGGTTGGCCAAGCCTGGACAGGGGAAGTCAAGAGGCAGAAGCAGAAGCACGAATTTCCCGCTCTAACCACTGAGCCATCTTGCCCCCTACTAAAGAACGCTTTGTTGAAACACCCTTTATGGCACCAATTCTTCTGAAGCAACCGCTCCTGATATTCTTTCACTAAAGCGTGCTTGGTGTATTAGATTTTACAATTCCCCAACTAGATAATTTATTCCTTTGCTTTTAGCTGAAAAAACCAAAAGTGAGTAAAGTGTGAATGCCAAACAATTACACAATTATCAGTTCATACAAACCACAATTAGAATCCTAAAATGGTGGTTTTACACTGTCAGAAAATACCAGAAGCATAAAATGTTGAGGTTTTATCTCACCTAAGCGAAAACACGTCTTGAGCGTACGCTTGTGTATTAGTGAAAAGCGGAACCACAATAATCACAATAATCACAATAATTAAGGATATCCGAGTGAGTCAGTCGTCACCATCATCAAAATGGACAACATGAAATCAGCCTTCAATAATGAGGCTTCACTGCCGTACAACTATGATTTATTTTAGAGCCTTAATTTGAATAAAAGAATAAAGATGGAAAGGGAAGGAACTTAGTGCTAACTTACTACAATCATTCCGAGGTACCTACACCTCCAAACACTCATTCAGGCAATCTGGATAGAAACTGACAACAAGATCGCAGCTGACATCGGTTGGCAGCCATATCTTGCAACGTCTCCAACCAGGCGCAAAGAGGATCACACGGTCCCCATCCTGGAAGGCGAGTAGCACCGACAGCACCCAAACGTTTCGTGATTTCTTTCATACCCTTCTGCCAGGTCAAGTTGGCCACCTCTGCTTACGCCACTCTGAATTGGGCACGGAAAACAGCACTCTCTTCGGCAAACGATGGTTAGGCATGCGCAACACATGTCCCAACCAACGCAGCTTCTGGTGCTGGACACATTCTTCAATGGAAGTACGTTGCACAACCCAAAACTCGTTTTCTAATTGCCTCGTTACGGATTCGCCGACACCAACCCACACGAGCTATGGTTCTGAGACAACGATTGTCGAACACCTGAAGACGTCTCAGTTCCGCTGCTCGAACAGGCCAAGTCTCACAGCCATACAACAAAACAGCCCGCACTGTAGGATACACACGTCCCTTGAGATTCAGGACACACCACTTTGACGCCATAAGTGTCTCAAATTATCAAACGCGACCCAAGCCTTGAGATTCGTGCATTTACCTCATCTGTCACACTACAATCAGAACTAATACAACTTCCAAGATACGTAAAACGCTCCACAACTTCCAGTGTCTCTCCCTGGATTGTAAGTGGCGTGTTCAGTGACTGCATGTCCACGAGCATGACTTACACTGTGGGTGCAAAGTGCATACCAAAGGACGGGATGACTTTGGTCAGTTCATCTAAAAACACCTGCGCCCTCTCCTCCTCTTCAAAGATGAGAACGATGTCATCTGCATATTCCAGATCGACAAGGTTTTTGTCACAGGCTATTTGAACACCGGGGTTTTGGAGACCTTCCAGCGTTCGTCTCATGATTTCATCGATCACGAAGTTAAACAGGAATGGGGAGAGTGGGCATCCCTGACGGACGCCACTTTGTGTACGGAAGCTTTTGAAGAGCTCGCCGTATACTCACACGTCCGGAAGTCTTGGAATACAAAGAGCTTATTATGTTCACGAACTTCCGGGACATTCTTGGTGGGCAAGCGTGTCAAGTAGAACAGACCGGTCAACCGAGTCAAATGCGCCTTGGAAATCCAGGAATACTAGAATTGTGGGTCGCTTATACGTATGGCGTTGTTCTAGCACCTGACGAAGTGTGAAGATTTTGTCAACACAACCCCTACCAGGCCGGAATCCCGCTTGCTGCTCTCGAGTCAGTGTCTCACGAACCACCGTAAGGCGACGAAGCACAAGACGCCAACAGTCTCGTTACGACCGGAGTCAAGCTGATCCCCTGTGGTTGCCACACTCACTACGAGCCCCCTTTTGAAAATGGGCACTATCGCAGACTCTCCCCAGTTGTCTGGGGCAGACTTCTTTCCAAATGCAAGCAAACAGCTCAGACAAGCGTTGACTGAGGATTTCACCCCATCTTTGAACAATGCGGGTGGGAGGTCATCCGGTGGCGCTTGAGAGAACATATGCAGTCATAAAACTCCCAAGCCGTAGGTAGTTCCATGTTCGGTCCAGGGTTCTACGTCAACTGTTGGCTTCAGATGAGGGACAGCTGGCGGCCACAACAATTGTTGTTCGAAATATTCGGCCCACCGGTCGAGGCATTCTTTTATTCAAGATGGTCACTCCTTTCCGATCCCTGATAGTTTCGCTCAAAGGAGACCGGTCGCACGGATCAACTGGAACGATCTTCGGGCATTATCGGCTTTCTGGACCTCCTCCATTTGCTTGGCTTTCTGTGTCCACCACACTTCACGGTCTGCTCACACGTCTTGATGTCCGAAAATTCGTCGCACCAAGATATGTTGGGGGCCGGTGGGGATATTTCTCCGAGATTTAAGCAGTGCCACGTTCAGTCTAATATCCAGTGCTTGAGTGCCTGGTGGTGCCGTGCGTTGGGCAAAATTCTCAGCACTATGCAAGGAGATGACAATCTCGTCCCAGTAGGAGTTCACATCTTATGGTAAAGCATTTGGAAGAGATTCTAGAAGACGATTCTCCTAAATTCGTCATCCGGATCTGCCAATCTCTCAGTTGCCAATCTATATGCCAGCACCTTAACCGGCCTAGGAAAGCGGAGGGAGAAGCGACTCCGGACGAGTGGTGGTCGGAATTCACAAATGTGTTCCAAAACGACCGGCAGTCAGTTATTGATCCGCGCCATCGGTAACTGATGTCAATGTGATGGATTTGAGTTTGTGACCGGCATGCCGTTGGAGAACATCATGTGGCCAGACGACTTCGGCTATTTCGGAAGTTAGTACTGCACAAAAACAGCCTGCGATCAGCACACCGACGTGGCATGAGGGCATCGTTAGCTGTAGGTGCTATCTCCGTAACCGAGGGGATAGCTACAACCCGATTTACGGTCAGTTCATTCGAACGTCGGAAATCCACGCAAAACCGGTATTTCCCTTCGCCTTATTCAAGCACAACCACTTGCCCGAGCAAGTCGTACAGTGGAACAGCAATCGTATTGAAATCCTTGACAAACCGGCTGTAGTATGCTGCTCGTCCAAGAAACTGCCGTAGGACCGCTTTGAATTAGGAACAGCACAATCCCCCATCTTTGTCAGTTTTTCTGGCAGTGGGCTAACCTCTCCGTGACCCATTTTATGCCCCAGTAATGTCACCGAACTCCGAGCGAGCTGTATCCTGGCTTCATTTACCCGCAAGCCAGCATCCCCGGTACGCTTCAATACGGCCTTCAGGTGAACTGTGCGCTCTGGGTCCGAATTGCTGTACACAACAATATCGTCTCCGTACACGGCAACATTCTGTAGTCCATTCGTTAGACGAAGAATCAAGCACCGGAATGTGAATGGTGCACCCGACAAATCAAACGGTATCCTTCGAAGCTGATATTGGGTGTCCCCAACCGTGAACGCCGACTTCTCCCGGTCCTCTGTCTTGACAGATAGTTACCAGTATCCGGAACGCAAGTCGAACACCGTGAAATATCGGGAATGCTGGAGGGAATCGAAAATCTCCGCAACCGAAAGGACAGCTACAACCCGATTTACGGTCAGTTCATTCGAACGCCGGAAATCCACGCAAAACCGGTATTTTCCGTTTGCCTTTTCCACAAGCACAATCGGGCAGTTGTACGCACTATTGGCTTCTTCGATTATGCCATTTTCCAGCATCTCTTGAATCTGTTTATGGACCTCCTCCGTAGATGGAGCGGCAGCGGACGGGGGCCGTAAGGTCAAAAGCGCTCTAACGAGAGGGGATTTCGTGTTCAATCCAAGGTCAGAAGCCAAACGGATCCTCATCGCTCGTGAACAGTTCGGAATATTCCTTGACCACGGACTGCACTGACGGTACGTTACAGGACGGAAGCTTTCGGACATGCAGATTACTTACAGCAGTGCTTGGATAACCTTCAAGCTTGACTGCGCCATAACTTGTCACCAGCTTTCCGTGCTTTAGATCAATCACGGAATCTGTGCTCTTGAGAAAATCTGCCCCCAATATCGTCTGCTCTATGTCTGGGCTGATCAGGAACGTGTGCTGCACGGACGTGTCGCCTAGGCGTATTGAGTGCATTGACAACCCGTCAATTTGCAGTCGATATCCTCCTACTGCTCTCACGGCTAGCGCGCACGGTCTGCGCTCAGCTTGATTCCCTCTCTGCCTCAGAGATACCCCTGCTCCTGTATCAATCAGGCACAGCTCCTTCTTTCCGTCTGTCTCGATAACGGCCTGTATCGTAGTCTGTGTCACTGTGCTGATCGCAACCCACCCGGTAAGAGAGGAGTAATCCAAATTTTTATTATTCACAAGTGGTCGGGTACGATAACATTGATTCTTGCAGTGGCCAGGCGTGCTACAGTTGTCGCATCGGCTCGTACGAGCGTGTCTCCGCAATTCCGTCTTGAAGACTGCAACCTGTTCGGCTAGTTGGTTCACTTCGTTCTTCAGGTCCTCCATTGGTGAATCATCCCTCTTCTCCTGCGACTGCAATGTGGCCAGTGGCACCACGGCCAATTCCCGTGCCAGATACACCAGCCCCTCTACACTCAACTGGCCGGTTTGTAACGGAGAATACTACTGATGAAGCATACCAGTAGTATGTGGTCTTCTGGTAACACCGCCTCGCGTCTAATGGGAAGTGAGGTCTATTACGGAACTCGTGGAGCGGCTTTGCAGCGTTCGTATTCAATGAACATCCACAAAATTTCAAGATGTCTAAGAATGTTCGGTTTTTAAAAACTATGTGCATATCAGAGGTTAACGTTTCTCTCCAATAGGTTGTAGCTGTTTACTTGGTGTTTGCGAATAACCGACTTCTTTGCGGAGGGCTTCCCTCCCTTCGTTTGTTGTCGTGACCAGGATGGGATCAAAAAGAGTAAACGGTACTAAACTTAGGGAGCGGCTTGATACACCCAAAAGGCTGAAAAGTTTGAACGTTCTCGCGGTGATCGGGAACGATCAACGGAACTGGCCACCGGCTGTCTAGCTTCCAAGGCCTCAGTCCACTTCGTAGAGGATTCTGATAATCCTTCCACTTGACCTTCGAGCCTATGATGAATGGTCCTGCCTTTCTACTCACCGTTTTCTGTCTAGTCCTTCTCTGAACGGCAGTCAGGCGAGCTTTCCTCCTTTCCTCTCTTAGCTCCTCCGGAGACAAGCGTTTTGCCGACCACAACCCAATTTCTTGATCAACTGGAAGGCGCTGATGTCGACTGTACATCAGCATGAACGGGGACTTGCCTGTGGTTAGATGTATGGAAGCACGATGAGCTAGCAACACCATCGGCAGGTTCACTTCCCAGTCACCTCCGTTGAGTTCGGTTATTACGTTCGCTTAGACCATTTGTTTGGGGTGGTATGGTACCGTCCTTAACCGTCTGATGCCCAGCTTCTGCCAGCAACCCCCGAACTCTTCGCCCTCAAAGCAAGGTCCCTGATCCGTTGGGATCATTTCTGACACCCCGTGGTTGGCTACGATGTGATGCATTACAATTCCGCTGCTCGGCGCCCGTTGATTTGGCACGGCTGCCGCCTCGACCTACCGCGACAGGTGTTCTGTCATTATTCTGTCATTATCACGATATATTGATTCCCGCTAGTTGTCACCGGAAAGGGGCCCACGACGTCAACGGACCATAACTCGCCTATCTCTGGTATAAGAAAGGGTTCCATGGGATGAACTGCCCCCGTCGTATCCCCTTTCATCAGCTGGCACCGCTTACAGGACACCACATAATCCATCACCTCACTTCTTTGAGACTAATTCCAGACCACTCGTTTTTGTTTCTGGGTGCCCTGAAGTAGTCTAGAAATTTCAACTCCTTAGAATCGCAAGTGTCAGGACGTTTTGGCTAGAAGAAGAATTACCGATTGATAATTTGTGCCTAACTTGCAAACGAACTTCAAGTTAAATGTCTCAGATACGCGTAATATTATACACAATCTTTCTTGGGGGTCACTTATTCCTCCTCCAAACAGCAGCGGAATGATTTAGTATTTCTTCTGAAAACATTAATCGAGCACTCTCTCAAACGTTTTTTGTAATATTACTATAAGTTTCTAGCAAAAAGAGGGGCTTTAGTCTGAGAGATCGAATAGGCTACCTTTCGTTTCTGTCAAGTCCTTCATATACTCAGCAGGTTCCAGTCCCTGAGTGCAAGATAACTCCTCCATAACTCCTGAGCTTTGGAAAAACCAGAATTTTGTGGAGTGTGCTGAATGTATTCATATTGTATGCGTGGTAACAAGTAGTCCAAAATCACAGTTTTTGTCGGTGATTCACTACTACTATATATTTTTTGACATGACCAAAATAGCCACCCAAGGCATTACCACGTCGATGAAGTTGGTTTCTTTGCCAAAGGCACTCTGTTGGTAATGTGTTGAAATGTTGATAGCTCGGGTGCATCTTGTGGTTTCCCAGGGGGATTTCAACAGCATAACTGTCGGCCTAAATCACTGGATATCACACTGCTCTACCCGTGATGTCAGAGAACTGCAATCGTTGTGATTTGTTTCATATCAGAAAGTTCTCTTGATTTTCTTGGGCCCCAGGTGTACAAACGTATGCAGAAAATCCCTCACTTCGTTTATTTTAACAGTGCGGAGAAACATCTGCATTTCCACTAGGATGATTCACCAGAGTGATAGCCTCCTGTGTACGTTGCTGCATTCTCTCAATAAAGTATACCTGCGAACTAAAGTAGTCTACAATTCGAAACTAATCAAGCTGGACGGGTTCAGTTTTTATCTCTGAAACTGTAGCCACTAGTTATGTTTCCTGATAAATCCAAGGATAGATCCACTCAAAAAGTAATATCAGATCAACTCATGGGTTTGATGTGTTCTTCACCAGATTGTGCGTTGTGTTCTTACATTTTAGGAAGGGGAATTGAGTTGATGTTCTATTGCTGTCGAGGTACATCCTCACTATGGTTTAGGTGCTACAAGTCACTTGCAATACACTATGTTTCGCACGAAAGAGTACTACCCGCCTTTGCGAACTACTTTGGTTGGACCTCGTTCTGTAGACGGAAGTGCGTGGGCAAAACCACATATGCAATTCAACAGCTATTTGCCGTTGACGTGAATAACCTGCATATGGTTAGTGTGGTAGTTGAACAGACCTTTGCTGTTGATAACATTCCGTCAATCGCTTTCACTGTAATCCCGTAAAACCCATAGTAACTGGGAGGTTGAGACACGAATTTCGGGACTTACTGCATGTCCGGCATAATAAGTACAAAATAACATTTTACATGCATTTTCGTCCCTGTTTCTTAACGAATTATGGATACCGTGATATGAAATTATGGGTACCAGATTGCACAATGAACATTTATCCAGTTAGAAGCTGGCTGCATTATAAGATCGCTTTGCACCCAGTCCGGCCTTAATGAAATGACAATCTTGCGTCCTTTCGGAAAGGCGGAGAAGAATAACATAAATACGGTTCAGGACACTTCCGACCGCGACAAAATTACTGTTGTAGTTAGAAACACTCTCGCTCAACAAGGCTATCAAAATGTGAACAAAGAGATAAAAGGATAAACGATTTTCAGTGAAGTCTGAATCCTTACCGTCATTTGTTATGCTTAAAGTACCCGTGTCTTTACGGAAACCAAAATATTGAACTACATCACTAACTTGCGCTCGGCCGGGCCATTTATCGTTTCCTTAGCCTGTGTCCCATTGAATACTGGATATTATCGTTAACAGTGGTGTGGGTCCCTCATGTAGTTCCGGAATATGTGTGATGCACTGTTTTTGGACATTTCTAATGGACTTCCCCGCTTTGGAATGGAAGATGTAGAGATATATATAGGGCTCGAATGTCACGTGTTGATTATGCTTTGTTTAAGTTGTAATCTAGAATAGAAACACAGCAATGTGGAATAGGTGACCAAATATCTATCCAGAGCCACTGATTTCACATGACCAACTATTCAAAAAAAATACAAATGTCCACATACCACAGATTAGCAAGACAACCGTCTGTTTTGCCGATATTCATCATCTACATAAGTACTAGCTGATGGTTTCAACTAAGATAACAAGTAAAAACTTCGCTTATCTTAACGCCTTTGTACCGTTTGTCCTGGAACCTGTAGGAAGGTTACACATTCAAAAACTGTATCTTATCCCATAATTTCAAGTTTCGTGTAGCCCCCGAAGGCCTATATGACATGCGATCAGGATCTCCGATTTCTTCTCAGCCGGTGATCAGAATGGCCACTGAGTTTCTCAAATCACCCTATTCACTTGCATCATCATCCAGAAAGCTGCAACGCTTTAAGGGACGCCGGTAAATATCAGTACAGCGCTCACCCCATAAGTAAATGGCAGCGGACATTATCTTCTTGTTATCAACGCGACATTTGTTGCCATGATGGCTAAAGTACTGGAGTTTAGGCTGTTACGGTAAACATTACAAATTTGAATATAAATAACATGGTTGACTACGCTGAGCCTGAAACATTTATGCCATGAGTGACCTAGCGAAGCTGAGTTACGTTGCTTCCTTCCTAATGTGGAAAATTTTCGATTTTGGATTGAATGATAACGTGAGTAAGGGGAAACATTGCCTTGTATAAGCCAAGTAAAGCTGTTTTATCGGACCGAAGAGTGGAATAAAGTACAAGTTTGAACTCTGCCGTTCAACAACTCTTTTATGAAACGCATGGGATTACAAAGCTGTGCTTACAAAATTCTCAGCAAACTCCGATGGAATGAAATGATCAATGAAACTTGGGTTCATTTAGAGATAGGTTTTCCCCTTTGTATACCCAGTGGTAGTGTTTTCTACACGACCAACATCTCTCCTTCCCCGGAAAACAAGTGATAAAAGCTCCTTGTCAAAACATTTGAGCTCATTCCTATTGCATTCACCATCTTGATGACCACTGGCAAAAGTTCTGCTGTCCCCCAAACCATAAAAGTCGAAAATAACGCATATACTAGGGCCTTCTGGAGGATGGAACTGACTGTATACCTAACTGACCCATATCAAAATGACTTACACCGTCCACCTAATCCTCCTCCACTGTTTATACCCTAACCTATGAGAAAAGCCTCAAAAATGTAGAAGACAGTAAGACACAACATATCCATAGACAGAAGCTAATGAGTCGAAATGATATTTTGTTTATTCATTTAATATGAAATCACATAAGGAGTAGTATAAACAGAGTATAGTTAGCACCAGGCAATTAGAATTGCATGCAATAAAATTTTATTGGTGAGCTAGCGGGCTATCCACGAAGTTCGACAGAAGCCGGAGGAAGTCGCGATAAAAGCCTTACGTCCACGTGTATTATGTTTTCAATCACCATTTTTAGGTTAGATGTGACCAACATTCAGCATGCTTTACTAATGACATGTATGCTTTCATTAAGGTCTTCATAACTGTGGAGTTTGGATATACCTATAGTGGACAACAAGCGCTCACTTCGCAGGTCACCTAAATGCGGTTCGAACAAACTAAACTAATGGAGAGATGTTATTGGTTATATAGAAAGACACGGATTTATTGGTACTGTGATGAGGTTTGGGAATTCTATTGGAGATGTCGTCCTGCAAATGAAACCGGTTTACGCTGAAAAGCCAAGAAGCACTGTACAGCTGTTTCGTCTTTATTGAAATCATCGGCCGTGCGCATCACACGACATCGTCGGTCGACGAGCCAGTAACAAGCTTGGCCACGTGATGCGGATAACGTATGTGAAGGCTGAGCAGCGCCATAGCCTAAGTTGCTGTAAGTCACACTGTTGACCAGCCGCACGTGGCCGAATCGTTAAGTGGTCAGAACAGCAGCCAGGAGGTCACAGGAGTTTCGTAAGAATCGCATCGCTGACGATTTCAACTAAGAATGAAGCAGGTGTACAGCGCTTCTCGGCTTTGCAGCATAGAGTGGCTTCACTTACTGGATGACGCCTTCATTAAAATTAGCTGACGTATTCGGTTAACTAACTACTGCTGGACTGTCAGAAAGTTTCAAACTACACTCATTCTTTAATTAAGTCTCATCTGGCCAGTCGCCTACCACAGTGGAGAGCCTGCTAATTTTAAGGCCTTGGTTTCAAATTCAACCGGATCTTTGAGGTGGAAAAGTGAACGGAACCTAAAAACCTAAGCCACAATAACACTTTTGTCCTTCATGTGTTTCAGTAAGCTGGTTAGACGAGGTTAGTCCCATGTGCGGTCGCTCAGCAGTTTTAGGCAATCTACTAGCTATATTTGAAATAGCTCTAACCTTTCAACGATGGAGGAATCTCTTGTACAATCCACCTATTTTCGGGAACCGGGCAAATCATTACGTCAACAGGAGAGCATAAATAGCCATTTATTCATTACTTAATAAAAAAAACATGTGTATATATTGTGAACAGGAACATACATTCATTTGGGCAAAACCAGAATCTACTAAACCATGAGTAGGGGACGAATTTACTTGCAGCAGGGTCACGGCAGATCCTCGCACAAGTCACACCATACATCTGCATTTCATAAACATTTACCAAATCTCTACCTAGTGGAGGTGCCATTTATGGACCCATCGGGTGACTTCCACCATGAAATGTGTCTAAATCGTTCATGTGTACAAATGACATTTGTCCGAATTGATAAGATTATGAAGAGCACTTAAATAATTTCTGTCAAGCCCGAATGCCATTGTGAGATACGAGTCTACCTTCAAGGTACCTCAACTGGTAGGCGCTCATCCAGTAGAAAAAAAAAGTCACTAGTCACGGACCAAGATCACTGCATTTTGCTTGCGCCGATATAACCAGAATTTCTATTGTAGCAAAAACAATGAGGAAAATATGGTCCGGCCGACAGGCCGGAGGAAGGCTTTTCTGTGACCGGCAAAACTAATGATACACTCAGGGGTGAGCAGATATTGCATGATTAGCCCCCGGATAGAATATTGATTACTAGCGTTCCGAGTACATGTCAGGCGTAGCCACCACAATAGTAACTATAGAGGGAGCACCCCCGAGAATTAATGCGTCCATATGTATTAAATGTTTGTTACCAGGTAATCTTCAGTACCTGAAAAAGTGTACCCCTTTCAAAGGTCACCTAACACATGACAGAAATAAGATATCAATGCCTTAGTTGTATGTTCTGTTCCAAACTGTGGCTACTGTCATGTATATTTGGTCTGTGTGTTTAACCGCTTAATTGCCATAGAGCTACGCAAGATTACTTGGGATTGCGGATGACCCAGATCAAGTCGGATGGAGTGCAAAAGAAGCATTGCCTCAAAGCCTTATCAAAGCAGGTGATAATGAATGCCAAAATATCTTACGAGCGATTTGTCCATCAGCTTATTACGTGCAAAACAACCCGAAACAGCTGCCAAAGTCTGACTACAACATTCAAAGATGTTAAGTCTTCAGCAAAGCTACCTATCAAGCTTTTTTGCGGTGGAAGTATTGTGTTTTCTTTATGACAGCTTGATAGACTATCACCCTTATGTACCGCTTCTCTGGTTGATTTCAGTTCGGAGTCCAGATGATGACATATCAAGTAAGTAGTCATTGTTAGATATTCATGCTGTATTTTGTTAAACGTCTATTCTAAATGTATTGGTTTAATGGAGCCATTTTTGTCCATCCTAAAACCGATGTCCTGGTATATGGCGGTCGAGTATCGCACTTCTTAGAGCACAGCTGTTTCAGTGTTTTAACAGGAAAGATCAAGGAAACCTCAAAGTAAATCAAACTGTTCGACAAATACATCAACTTTCGTTCCAACTGAACTCTTGGTTTACTTACTACGTCGAAATTTCTCAAGAATAATATCTGGCAGCTAAAGAAGAATCTGATTTCTTGCCAAAGCGAAACTTACAGAGTAAACCGGGAAACCTGTATTGCTCATTTTTCTCATGCGCGACATGTGATGTTTCCGCATTCGGCTGCTCTAAGCAATGTTATCTCTTAACCCAAAGGACACGGGACCGATCCTGCTGTACTCAAATGGTGAATTCTTTCCAACACTAAATAAACAGTGGACTGTCTTGCGGGACAAACTGCATCTTGCATTTTCATGAACTGTGTTTTTAGAATCTTTGCGTTCTTATCCCTCAACATGTTTTGCTTATGAACACGTCCATCACGTAAATACATCTTGGAGTAGAATAACTTTGTGGTTGAAAATGATGTTAGAGGAGAAAAAAGCTTGTGAATTGAGTTCGTTGTTCTTATACAGTTTAAAATGGTAAATGGTACAGTTACTGTTCAAATTTGGCTTATTTTTCCGCTGAATCTGGCTTTGTATCAAGTATTTTGTAGTAAAGGTTCTAAACATAACAAGCGCCCGACCTCAGGAGGTGGTTTCCGGTGACACTTATAGTATGTACAGGTGGCGCTTTTGTATTTTTGTTTATGACACGCTGTTGCTTCTGCACAATTTCACTTTCTTTGGTCGTTTGACCTCCGCGCTATGTTTGAATGATTTGTACACTAACCACATCAATTGTGAATCCACTGTTCGGTTAGCGGAATATCCCCTTGGTGAAGCCTTGCGTAAGTTTTTTCTATAGCTTCTCTTTGCAGCTTAGTGACTAAAGTGCAAACTACCATTAATTGGAAGCCGCTAAATCAGGTTCATTAACTCAGTAGTTGGTGTCTCTGAGCTGCATCCTCTAGCTTTTGTGGCAAACTTCCTTTTTGGACGAAGTCAAATGAAACCAAGAGAGGAAGCACGTCTCTGGGAAATATGATCGACTAAAAGGCATGAACACCCAAGAAGAACTTTGATTGTTGTAGCAAATGAATAGAAACTACACAAGTTTGTGTTTGTAATTGCATTACAACTGAGTATCCATTTTTTCTGTGTTGGTAGAATTCAGCAGGAAAAACGTAGTGTTTTCATTTGCACCAAAACGGGGGCCTAGTACCCATAAAAACAACTTTCAGTCTGAGTTACTTCATCTTTTTGTGATATTGTTAAGTCAGTAAGATGTTTTTCGCTTTCAGAGCCAAATCAACACAACCGACCTTGGAGTAAGCTGATATAGAGAAACAACGAATTATCTTTGTTAGTGTAGCGCTCGCCACCAGGTACTGGCTGAGGCTGATTACGTTTTCTGCCACTTGTATGCACAAGCTCCACAGCTTATCTATTTCAATCGACTTTTCCAGACGACTATGATTTTGATTTTGGTAAGCATCGTGCATTTCTTATCTAGCTTCACTGGAGTTTCTAAAAGGTCTTGAAGGTTCCCCTGTTACAATAAGTCAGCCCACCAGTCACCTTTATAAGGTGATTTCCCAGGAACCCATTATTATGTGTATTTTTTTTAATTTTCATCTTCCACCAGATAAATGTGTCTGATGAGTTACATTATTCGCATGAAGAAGAGATTCTTTAGTACAATAAAGTGAAGCGATCCCTGCCCTGGAACTGTACTCCCACCAGTTCGTTATAATATGTAGGTTAAGTAAATTAACACGGTAGGTGTGGCTGGGCTGAAAAGGAGACGTGTACTATTATTGTGAGGCTGTTGGTACTTATCATGGGATGACCTGCTCTGAACGTCCTATCACGAAGAAGCGCAAACTACTCGTACAGGCAAACAATACACATACACGTCACTTTGGTCACCTCACTTGTTTCTCTGGGGGTCAGGACTACTCAACCCCTCAATATCGCATTTCTTTTCCATCTCTCAATATGTTTCAAACGCGCGACAAACTATCAGGTCCCAATATGCCAGGTGAGATTCGATACAAGATTCCACTCTGCATCCATTACGCTTAATGTAATAATTTATAAATTTGTGTCTCAAATCATACTTCAGAATGGAAAGAAAATATACCTGACGACCCAAGCAGTAAGTAGTACACGCCTTCATGCTTAGGTCATATATGACCTTTCACAGCTTGACTTAGACACAATAGGCATTGTCCCATCCAAACTGAGGTCACGGGGGAGGATTTCATGCAGTGTGTTGAAGCTTTCTTGACAGTTGGTGCAAACCTCCACCTAAGGTTCAACCGAAAGCCGTTTACTCTCCCTCTATGTAAATAATATATACATATATATGTATATCAAAAAGCGTTAACGTCGGATGCCAGCAAATACCAGAATATGTTCTATCCGGGATTCACAAAAAATACCATTTGCCAAGTACTACCTGTCAGAGTTCTGGACCTGTCGTTCTGTGGACACATACTCTGAATGGCCCTTGATCGTTTGACGAATTTTAGGTAGATACATCTTGGGCAGGAATTTCAGGTAAAATGCATGTAGACATGTCACCACTGTTGTGCACACATAAGATGGCTGCATATTGAGCTCAACTTGAGTAACTATTTGTTCCTTTTTTTTGATGTGACCGAAGATCACATCCGGCTTTGTCAAGCCTGGAAGCGTTTGAATAAAAAACCGTCATTTTCCTCCATCGGTCGCTTTTATCCAAATCTCTAGCTCTCCAAACCTGCCGTCTAAATTTACTCATCAGACTGAAGTTATATCTTGGCTAGGTAAGGTACAACGCCACCACCAGTATTTTTGGGCATGAAAGTCGCACCATTCAAACCACTCTCCCAGTGTTCGAGCTACTGCTTAAACGGAACTATGGGCATTGAGTGCATTGGTTGCTTTTTTCAGTAAATACAGTGTCTCCAGCGGAACACTGTCTACAAAACGCAACCTTAATACAGGGAGATCTCAATGAGACTCTTAGCGAAGTCTGTTAAGCATCACAGTTATCCCAAGTCATTTTAGGCCATACCATCGTCAACGAGATTACTGCATAGGATTTTTAAGCTCCACAAAAGAGTTTGTTCCGTCTTGCATAGCTGTGCCTCAAGTGGAAAAGTTCGACTGGGTGATACGATAAGAAAGTTCGAAGAAGCTGACATCACAGCGTTTTGTTGCCAACTGCCGGTAGTCTAAGAATGTAAGTCACCCAAAATGTAAAGTTTTTATTCAGATACTTGACAACCAAATAACCAGAAATATCAAAAATGGGCCTTGATGATTTGTTATCCTAGTTTGTCTCCCCATTGGCTTAGTCAATCAGAAACGAATATCTAGTAGGTTTACCCAGATTGACAGTGAGTAGTTATCACGCATTTTTACACAATCCTACGCACCTCTATGTCTTATCACTTTTCAGCCGATGAGCCGACCGGTAAGTGTTTAAGCATCTAGAATCCTGCACACCTCTTTTGTCATACCTTCGAATCAAGTCACATTATATCACTTAATGTTGCGTTTTCTGTGTTTCCTCACGTTTCCCCATCTGCCAACACAAGCGCACACGCAAGCGCAAAAAAAGTATATAAACTAAGACCCATTCCACCCCTATATGCTTAAATTTCCATGCGCCTTGTTTTCGCTGTTCCGCAGGCTCAGTGGTAAAGGATGTAGTCAAACTGAAGCACCCATTTGTCAACCGAACAACTGGAAATATGGAATAGTTATTTCCGCCATCATTTTACCGTCTGTCTCTTTTTCTTTTAGGTAACAAAGAAAAAGAAAAACGTGAGCAAATGTGTGGCAAAATATCTGCTGTTTTCACCTTAGCTTGAGAAATGTGTACTCAGCTGGTTCGCTACCAAATTTTGGGTCGCTGCACACGTTCTTTCTCCAAGTTTAATGTCAGACTATGGGAGTCACTGGGTTCTCTTTGACTGCTCGAGTTCAACCAATCATTATGTGGTCTACCAGTCAGCGATTAAAACAACTTCAATTCTGTCCAGCGTCAACTGCGATTTCTGCTCCTTCCACATTATATCGGCTTACCTATTCGTGTTATCATTTGGAAGTTGTCAGCTAATATGCTTTCAAACATCATCCCAACTGATAACTTGTAATGTTGTGGCGTACGTGTCAAATTAGTCAAACCAGCCTGGTGAATGTTGACGGTAGGAGTCCAGTTTTAAGTAGTCTGCCATGAACAATGTGCTTACCGTCTCTTACTACACGAAGTAGAGTAACGGATCACGTATTCACTTCACTCTGTCCACTCTACCTATCAAATGTCTACCTTAAGAAGGTTTCATTCTGTCGAACTTTTAGCTCGCATTACCGAAGACGATCATTCAAGTAAGTCACTTTCTCTATGTGTAGCTCTATCAACTGGAAGTTTCCATATCCATCCGAATCCAGCATGTTTTATGGATACGCAACTGCTTGGCTTCCTTTTGCAATACAAATCATGAGTTACAATTGGTCTGCTAGCATGCCAGTTAAGTTGTCAAGAAAATTTCAGATGGCTTTCTTGTAGAAGAAGGCGTAACAACAGGGGTAGTTCGTCCAAAATGATGTTGTTTCTATGCCTTTTTTGTCTAGCACATCTGAACTACTGCATGAGATTTAGCCACTCCTAAAGTGTTGTTTTGTAGTTCATTTCAACTCGTTTTATATTTCATACTCTGATAATTCACACTTCCAAATGATACTCTATCCTAGCCGAATATCCAAACAAGGACGTTCAAGGTAAGCAGGTTGTTTAGTTTAACTGACTGGTTCATGGGGAACTAAACGCCCCTCTCCCGAGGTTACTTGTGATAAACTGAGTTCAGTCGAATCGGTCAGGAACTAATTTGGAACTTAGCAGCATGTTGTAAGGCCACCAAAACTGCGTTGCTCCTACCCAGATAAACATCACACTGTTGAATGTGTTGTAGATAAGTAGAAACTGTTGATAGCTGTAACAGAAAAGTAGCAATCAAGACCTATCCTACTAATCGGTCGTAATGCATTGGCTGATGCGGATACATCCGTCAAATTTCGCCAACTTCCAGAAAAGTAGCAATCAAGACCTATCCTACTGATCGGTCGTAATTCGTTGGCTGATGCGGATACGTCCATCAAATTTCGCCAACTTCTGAAAATACAAGAATAATACACAAAGTTATAGTTGTAGTTAGGAACTGTGGACCATGTAAGTGCTTCATCCTCCGCTATCATCAGACGTTCATGATTGTATGCTATCTTGCTCAAATACAACACTGATGAGCCCCGTTCACTTGTCACAACCCAAGCCGACTATACTAACGGGTACATTCAAGCGAGTGTGCAAGTGTCAGTCATTGAGTCATTAATGGCTTTGCTGGTTTGGAAAGACTCCTATACATGCGTCCGAATAGAGGCACACTTCACTCCAGGAAGCTGAGCATAAAAACCGACTTACCAGGATTGCCTTGCTGGTCTTACTTAAAGTCAGTCATTTTCAAATACACAATAAAAGGGTTAAAAGTGGGCACAACTGAAGCTAAGAAGGTTTGCATCCGAAGAGAAACAACTCATTGGGGTTTGTTATCTCAGACGTGGTCTTGAACTGGCGACCACTTGAATACGGCACTTTTGGTTTTTATTTGGCCTTTAAAATTTAAAACTTCATCAAATTTTTATCCGCTATTCCCTTTCACACAAGTGCATAAAAGCTACATTCGAAAGGTCTCTAACTATAATAAAACCTGGCCAGACAGCGAGTAGTTATGTTTGTCATTGTCCAGTAATTTCAAACCTTAGTAGAACTCAGTCAATTATTCTCCAAATTATAGGCCTTATATTCTTTCACGCCTTACACAAACATGTCTTGCTTTTGAGAACTCAGTCAATTATTCTCCAAATTATAAGCCTTATATTCTTTCACGCCTTACCTAGCGCATGAGTTAGTATAAGTTCACCTGGACAATTTTTACGATTCCTAATATACTGATTACTATCTTATTTCTATCGGCCGGTTAGAAGGCTTGGTTTCAGTATCCAATATTACGTATCAAATTAACCTTATCAGGGCTATCTAGCGTTATACAATCTAGGACGAAAAGCTACTTGTATGGATGCACAAAATTTCTACTGTTTTTAGCCTTACAATGCAGGATACATATACACTTACTGGCTTCGAGACTATTTGTTCGGCTGTGTAGTGCACAGAGGCATCTTGAATGTAAAGTAGTTTCATCTAGGTACATTTCTTTTTTTAACTGAACCATGCTTCATTAGGGTGAGCGTTGCGTCCATCAGTGCCGCGGAATATTACGATTGTTGAGCTTCTTTATTCGGCCGCGCACAAGTTATACATAGTCAAGTATCGTGACCAATAAGATGTAAGAATTTTTTTCAGTTTGCCCAGTTATTCTTTGAAAGATGTGATTTGCACACCATCCGGAACGGTGTAATGTCTTTTGATGGGTGCATACCAAGATCACTGTTGGCTTTCTTATAAGCGGTCAGAGTATCGTGACCGGTAATTGACCTTTTACACAAATAACTCACAGCACTCGGTTTACTGAGTCTCTACAAAGCCACTTTGCAGGCTTATTTAGTTAGTGTTCATATTTGCTTCCGTGGCCTAGGCTGATTTTAGCGTGATTTTTTTCAGTAAACCCTAATGCCATGCCATTGCACTTAAGTCAATAAAATCCGGATACACGTACATCCGGAAAGACAGATAATGCATCAACCGAACTCACCGAAATGTATACCCAATCCTGTTGAATTGGACGTTCACTTGGGCACATTACCGAGGACCTTACTAGATCAGACATTTTCACCCTCATCTAAGTGCATCCTTTGATCCCTCTCCCTGGACATTTGCAGCATTTGTACCACACGATCGACCTTGGGGTAAGTTCACGTTTTAAAACTAATAACCCGGTACCTCCTAAAAGCTTGTCTCTGAAGAGCGATCTAAAAATAATGAGATAGAATGCACTGACTTAAATCTCTCCGGAAACCGGGAAGACCGTCTTTTGTGCACCAAATACAGCAAAAAATGTAAGATCCCGTCGTTTTGTATTCGGGTTCCCTCTAGAAAAGATATAGTAGAGACAAGGGCCCCAGTAAACTCCATTTTTTATAATATGAACTAGCAAAACCATATTTCATCTGTATCCCATTTTAACATCATATGGTTCAGCTAGTATGACAACTATCAGCAGTGTTTATATATACAATATATATATATATAAGGTGGATGAGCTTTTCCACATTTGTTTTTCAGGAGACTACGAGCTTCATCTGGGTAAGTTAGTTTTGGCTCAACAGAGGTGAGCAGTTGTGTTGTAGAGAAAGCACTTTCAAAAATCTAATTATTACTGCCATCTACGAAATGCCCGCCCATTTTATTTTGGCCCCATGCTTCAAACACTGGACTAACGCAGTCACGCGATTTTCGCAACATAGAAAACATACTTTAGTCCACCTATAAAGAAAATCGGACTTATGTAAGCAGCTCAACGAATTAATGCAATCAAGCTAACCTCATATCCACCTTGCGTTTTTACTCATAAGTAAAAACGTCAAGGTAATTGTGACTCATACCCAAACTGTTCACTCACACGTAGTTCGTACGGATCAGGTCAGTGATGCTTACCGAGCTGTCAACAGTGCAGACAAAAATCAATGGGCTTGGTGTTATCAACTTCATTCAGAAATCAAAACATAAATATGTCGGAGATTTTGAATCCTTTCTTGTTTATCAGTTGCATACAGTATTCAACTTTGTGAGTAGACTGCAAGAATTTCCATTTTTTGTACCCCTACCCCGCTGTTCAAATGCCAGGATCACCAGATGGACCTGACTTGCCAGGTGAGAATTAGGATAACATTCTTACTCTACATTACCTGAGTTATTGGTAGAGACTGGATGTTGCAATTGATTATGACCGATGCAGGAAAGCATTCTGAAACCCATAAATCGTCCTTGGCGAAAGCATTACTAGAGACAACTCGACGAATAAGCTTGTTTTGGATGCTCGCTACACAGCCCGAAAACAGCGTAGTGTGTAACGGGATTTAAGGCTTTTCCCGCAAACACGCTGACCAGCCAACGTAGGTGCGTGTGTCTTATCCAGTGCAGCACCTATGCTAGGTTTAGTTATCCAAACAGGAACACCGCCACCACCACTTATCCACCACTTTAACAGATTACTTTCCTGCACACAGGTCAAGGCCATAAAGCATGATGGCAGCAGTGTCTCTGACTGACACTCAGACAAGCTTAGACTGACCTGGAGTACTGAGTTAGCTCAGAACGAATGTATTGGATGATATTCACTTGGTGTTTGGATTCCACCTGGTGAACTAGAGTTATCCCTAATCCAGTCATTGCATCAGTTTTCTTTCATATCTAAGCGGAATGGAAACTGTAAGGCAAAAGTGTGTGTAGTTCCATCTAGCTTACTCATGAATTTTTTTCTCAACCAATCTACCTGATTTCTGTGTAACGTGGACAACTGATGAACCTGGCTACTGCTGTCCCGCTACTCCCAGAGTGAAATTCAGTTTTCTCTTCGTGGCGTTAGACTGAAACTCTACATCATTTGCGTGTATCAAACCGCTTACACAGAGTTTCAAATTAATATCTCAGGAAACTATCCACACAGGGCGATTAGCACAGAATATGCATAAGCACAAAAAATGTGCAACTCTGGATACGGGTAGATTTCAGTTCGAACCTTGCTAAACCAATGAATCAGTGCTTTTCATGATTTGGTTGAACGACTGCATAAGACAATTAGCAGCACTCTAGATGCCTTAGGTTGGGGTAAGCCAGAATATATCGGACTTAACATTTTTTCACGCAATGTTTCGCAAGAAACAATACAAAGCTCACGATCAACTCATGTCACCATCCAGATCATGCTACAAGCAGATGCTGCGGCAGCGAGGCATCCATGTTGAACATGTTGACTTCATGCTGTCGATGATGATGAGGATGAGAAGCAGATGCACACTCCCTGCTAATGGAGTTTCTAACCGATTTCCAGTGACCGTCATCAACTTTCCAGTCGCTCATTTCTGTCCTGCATGTAGAAACTAGTACAGGAATAACTGAAGCATTGAAATGTCCTGTAGCTTATCCCGCTTGAAAAAAAAATGGGACTTATTGAAACATAATATTCATTTAATGTGGTATTCAAATTAGGCAGCCATATGGGGTTATTTATTCATCTGGTTCACACGGCTTATTAGTCCGCGAGTTTGGGTGGCAAAATTTTTGCCGACACAGGTGAGAACACTGCTTCGTTGTCTTGTTTGCTTTTTCATCTTAAAAAGTTCATAAAATCAAGGGGTTGTTTCGGGGGGGGGGAAATATATGGAAAGTGAGAAAAAGTGACAGCAGTAGGGTCTTAAAGGTTCGTGAAAGAAACCGTATAAGTGCCCTGCTTTAGGGCACTCAAACAAGAGGTCAAGAGCAACCTAACTGCCGAAAAGTTATCCCATGGCAAGGGCTGCCTAGTGTAATTACCTACTGGAATCTGAATGATTTATTCGGCCGCTGGTGGTCCCAAAGCACCTCAACTCAAGACTTATCTGCATAAAATAATGGTCAAAATGGCATGTTCGTCTTGGAGTTGCACCCTGTAGAAATACGCCACTGCACTTCTTGTTGCTGCAAGCTGAACGTGTAAATGTTGCGCACTCTAATTCCCCAACCAAGCAAGCGAGTGAAACCGTAACGTTTACCGACTTCTACCGTTCTGTTGCGCCCAAGCATGTCAAACACAGAGCGTCACGTCAGGAGGAAATATGCAAAGGCAACTTGCAGTACCTTCGAGGTCCGCAATGATTTTGCAAGAGTGGTGGTGTATTTTCACCAGTATGATAACTTAGTAAATTGTGGTTTGCAGTTATGCACACATACACTGATTGCAAACCACAATGCTAAAACGATTAGGTTTGTGTGGACGGAGAAGAACTTGGAGGACTTGATTGATTTTCCTCGGTTTATTCATATTTTAACTCTTAATATGTCCACATCCCGAATGCCGTAGTACTTGATTCCTTCGGATTCAAACACATTATCTATTGTTAGCCCATTAAGTTTGCTGAAATGTTGGATGTATTCAGGATGTGCTCCAAGAAAGCTGTGAAACGGTAAATCAAAATAAAATGGAGCAGACTGTATAGAATAGCGGATTAAACTCAATATATAAGTCATTCATGTTACTTACGCCTTGTAAGCACCCACTCAAAAGCTGGTTTTCGCTTCCTGATTAAGGTTAACGTCATTGTCACTGAGAAATCTGTTGGATTACTTGCATACTACTCACTACACCTAAGTAGCTGAGTCATAGGATTAGTCGGCTGCTGTATTAATGGAACACGACAACAGGAACTTATTTTTCTCAATAATGACCACAGTTACACACTCGACTAACGAGTCAAGCACTAGCGAGTAGCAGGTTTTAAAAATATTCCTGGGGAACGGTCGTGTTATCAGCGAATTTCCTCACAAGCACAATATAAGATGAGTCTATTAACAACTTAATCAGTGGGCTGCAGTGGCCTGGTGAATTATTGAATTGGTTCCCAAACTACTTTTTATGGAGGCTCTTTTTGTGTGTGGTTGGCGATTTCGGTGCTTCCGGTTAGCCATTCACCTCGGTATTTCGCCAGCCTTTTGGATTAGCCTTGTTGTGTTTTTCTCCACTAATTTTCCTTTCCGATGATTTTTGAGTCGTCAGCATGTGTGGTGTATTATTACACTATTACATTATTTACACATGGAGTGTAGTTCGTTACTTGGGTTTTGTTCTTCACTATATTCAGGCGGTTTCCTGCAGTAGTGTTACTTATTTAGCATGTGGTATGACCTGAACATGTACATGACCACCGCTCTTCTTTGGTGACAATATTTGAATAAGCACATTAAACTGAGTACTTTTTGGATAGGTACAATCGCGCAACTGCCTAGCAGTACCTCTCAGCCGGATTCTAATCACTGAATTCACCAGCGATTGCCATTGCGGATCCGGATTTATCTGAAACTAAGCACACGAACGCTGCAAAAAAAATATTTGCGGCCTGGTCAACCCCTCTCTCGGACTTAGAGCAATATTATGCAGCAGCTTCGGGTCGATTAATCGAAAGCCACAATGTTAACCATTAAGTACAGTCGTTTGCATACCAGTTCGATTTTTACAGGAGGATTCCCCTGAAACCGAGCTAATGAGTATCACCAACGTGAGATTCAGCTGGGTTTCAGGTGAGTCATCCGTGAAAACCAAACGGGTATGCAAATGAGTGCGGTTACCTGTTTTTTTTGCGATTCGGGTTCAAGGAGAACAATAGACTGACGGGGAGACGCGAGGACTGCGCCTATCTGATCAATCACAAGAATGGCAAAACCGGTTGTAGGCTGTCGAAGAGTTTTTAGCATCCTTGTGAGCAGCTCCCATTGTTAATGTTCATTGATTTTTAGTGACCAAAAGTTTTAGATCAATACTGTTTTTTAATTCACAGTAATTAGCTGTCGGCGCTAAAGAAACTCAAAGGCGATATTCAAATGAAGCGCTTAAGAACATACAATAGTGAATAGCTGGAAACTAAAGTCCAGTTTTCACACTGGGATTAAAGTTAACGTGTAGTCTATTTTTACTGAACTGATTTAGCGTCTGTACCCATAATTTCATCAAATGCTGTCCAATAAAGCCTGTACAAAATTAATGGTAGCACCCAGGATGTAAAGTGTAGGTGGGTTTTTTTTCTTTTGTCTCCTTCAAACTAGTCACATCCGTTTCTTTGACAACTGATGCCTTCTCAAATACGGGCTGATATCAAAACATAGATATGGCTTGGAAAAAACTTCGGAAGTAATGAGGCCGGACGTAGTTGAGCATCACGAACGAAGAAAGAAGCTTGAGTGAAACAAATTACCCATCAATGAACCACTCTCCTTATTCACCTTACTTCTGATAAAAAACAGTTCAAGAATTAAGTAGTCCGTGAAATCAGGTCTCTGTGTTCAGAATTCATCAGTCAGGCATGTCCTTTCGGTTGTGGATGGGGCACGTACTGCATCTTGTCCCATAGCACTTGAACTTGTCTCCTATACTCATGTCGGTCACTGCTAACCTGCAATTAGCTAGTTGAGCCAACCTCTTTTATTGAAGATCCCAGTCGCTGTTCCGTTAAGCCTTAATTATCCTGATGCTACTGTAAGTGTCAAACGAGGACAAGTTACAACCACAAAACGATATCTAAACCACCTCAGTCTTTTTAAGCTGATATCGGCCAGAGTGCACCATCCCCTGCATACAGCATGACAGATAGAAGAATTGAATTCTCCTTCTTCAATATCTCCTGCAGTTTTCACTCACTGCCGATATTCTGCTGTTCATAGTGATCTCGCGAGAACGCTCCCTTCATTTCGATCAAATCAAGTGGAAGAAAAGCCGTACATCAATTTTCAGTTCCACACCAGAAAGCCGACATGAAATGTTAACTTTGGACAGCAACGCCTCTTTTTACATGCCATCTCAAACACACCGGATGCAGAAAACACACAACGGTGAAGGATGTGATTATTAATACATGTATTAACAGACTATGTGTTTTGTGAACATATGATCAGGATCAACTCCTGGACACACCCGAGACGTGACTCTACAATACCTGAACTCTTGTGTTCGAAAGTTTTGACTAGAACTAACTGACACCAACTGTCTTTGATACAAGCGAGCACACCATTTATCAACTACCTAATATAAAAAGTACTGGATAAGGTCCGTTGTAAGATCACACAGTGTGACTCTATGGAATAACTCAGGGACAATCAACATAGTGTCTTTGCCACAAGGTATGTTTCTCATTAATATGCATAAGTGAAAAATCTTAAAAGCATAACCCCACATACCATGATCCAGATATATCCTCTTAGAAGGCACACCTTCGCTGGCAATGGGCTTTACGTCTTTTAGATAGTTGGATGAATTCAGTCGCTAGTACACTGCGGAAAAAGCAAACTAACTCCCACTAATCACTGCGCAGGTTCACTGAATAATACAGAACGAAACAGTCATTTGAGACATTTAGATGGCGCCATCCGCAGCCACCGTTGCAGTACTCATCTGCTAGCTTGGGCGAGAACAAGAATTGCGACAGCCATTAAAACCAGTCGAGCCAAAGCCACGTGTACTCGCTAGTATTCTGAATATGTTCTCCCTTTTCTGTCCCGATGGGTTGAATCTATTCTTAAAAATTCCAGGCCCAGTGCAGACCTTGGGAAATGACATGTAGATTTCAGTTAACATAATCCTACTCTACCAGTTGGAACGACATCGTATAGCTAACTCCCAGTTACTGCTTAGGCCATTTTTGCCTTGTTTTTGACTTCTATGTGACTGAAAAATGGTGAAAAGGTTGCCGATTTTTATGAACCTTTCGAATAAATTCTGTTCCGAAACTTCATGGATAGGGAGCAACGTGCACTTCTTTAAACATATATTTATAAACAAAACTGTCCGGTGACAGTTTTGTGAATACAATGCACGCAGACATTTTGTTCTGATATTCGACAGTAACTTCTACAACGTGATTGGCCGCGGACTGTGGACAGCCTTTCTTTTGAGCGATTCCAAATCTGTTTCATCCTGTGGTCCAGGCATGTTTTCTCACTCCATCCAAATATCGTATAAATTTCAGCCGATGAACCCGAGGGTAAGCTTTTAAACATTCAACAACGTCTCGAATATTTCTGTCTTGAGGATTGATCCTTATTGTTATTTTTCAGTCCTGCGATGGAAGTCAGGTATCTATATTATAGATCAAAATTAAAAAATCACTGCACTCTGATCGTGCTGTATTCAAAGATGCTCGGCTTCTTGGGATAAACAAGAATTCTGGTGTCAAATGCGTCCAAAATCTTTCAACACCGGTATTTTACATTGAAGTCAGCAGCCTTACCTATTGGAGTCCTCTCACTTGTTAAGTATAGCGCCACACGTATAGTTTTAAAACACCATGCCATTACAGTGGTGTCAGATAGATTTTCAAGGAAAGATTGGTTGAAAGGGATGATTGCTCATGAATTTCCAATACAATGTTCAAAACATGTCTACACTTGTCCACAAGACTTTCATCTTTTTTCGACAGTGGATTCAAACGCAGCGTTTTCGTAGCTAGCTATCAGCCGGTATGATTATCGATTGTTCTTAAATTTAATTCAACAGACGAAAGCCCGCTTTCTTCTGTATGGTGATAAATCAAACCTTAAGTTCACAATGTCAGACGGTATTTAATAACATGGTTATAGGATTATAGTCACCATCTATATTTCGAGTCGGTTAGTGCTCCTATGCACTTCCAACTGTTCACCTACCTTGAGTTATCTAAATTAACCCGCGGCAGGATTCGGAAGTCCGGTCTGGACTATCGTAAAAGCAACCGTCAAAGGATAGAATTTTTTGGGTTGGTCGAACCAGTTGAGTTAAATATTCTATCACATCCATTCAGCCAGCCACTGTCCCTTACAATATCGAATTCCCTTCTCATTCAGCGAATTCCTGCACCATAATATTGTGTTCACACGTTAAGGTGCACTGCTGGCTTCATAATTATTCATCTGCCCGTGCGCACATGCTTCCACGTTTGACCTTTTGTCGGTCACGAATTATGGTAGCACCTAATCCGAAGAATGCAGTCAGTTTAGCAACGGAAAACAGAAAGATGTCGGATTAGAAAGTGACTACATTTTACCAATGCTTTTATGAACTATAGAAAGGCGAAACGGGATTGAAATGTTAGGTGGTCTGTAACAACTGATACAATAGGCTGGCCCTAGGAAAGCAACGGTCAGTGAAATAAAGTGAAATAGATGGCTCATTGATTCACTCGCAAAAACGCCGACTGGAAAGATGGGCAGAACACTTCGAAGAACAGTTCAGATGGCCTCCTGCGACACAGCCTCTGGAGATAGTGCACACCAGTGAGTGGAATACAAACCTTGATCGTCCGTCGGAATAAGAAACAAAGTACAAAAGTACAAACCGGAGAAGGTACCAAAACTGGATGTTTTGTATCCAGTCCTGTTCGAAGAAAGTGGAGAATCCCTGGTGATCTCTCTAACAAAGCACGTTGGCGTCATATGATGTGAATAGAAAGTGTCTGCAGAATGGGGCAGTCAACACTTATTCCTATCTTCAAAAAAGGTACGCAGGCTTTGTGTTAAAACCACCGTGGCATCAGTCTGGTAACCGTGGTATTGAAGGTGCTTTCTGGTCTTATCCTTCGAAGGTTGACTGAACACAGGGAGAGAGAGATCCGTGAAAACCAAGCTGGGTTCCGTCCTGCAAGAGGATGCATCGATCATATCTTCACCCTCCGACAGATTCTTGAGCAGCGACACTGCTTCCAGCAACCAACAGTGGTTGTGTCCCTCGATCTGAAAGCTGCCTTTGACTCTGTAGACCGCCAGGCACTATGGCAGTGTCTGTGGAGCAAAGGTGTCCCCCATAAATTCTTGACCCTCCTTAAGACGCTGTACGCCAACTCCCACGGCCGCGTGAAGGTCTACGGGAAGCTCTCTTCTGAGTTCACCACATCAATTGGTACCACACAGGGCTGTCCTCTTTCACTTTTACTGTTCAACTTCGTCATTGATGTGATCATGGAAGACTCACTATCAGCCTCTAATGCCTGTGGTGTCGAAGTTCTCCCGGGGCGTCCGCTCAAAGATATCCAGTATGCAGACGGTATTGCTCTCCTTGGATCTAACCTCACGGTAATGCAAATAATATTAAATAATCTAAACGATTTCACCTCACGGTTTGGCATGTGCTTTACACCTGTAGAGTGTAAAGTGAAGCTTTAAGACTGGGCGGGCTCGAACCCTAACCTCATGCATGAAGATGAACCGACTGAGGTGGCAGACATATTTGTCTACTTGAGCAGGTGTATCGTTCCGGAAAGATGATATTCCTGTCCGGATTGGGAGGTCCATAGCAGCTTTCGTGAACCCGCATCTCCTGTAGCGTGGGAGTGACATCAATTCATCGGCCAAGGTTTGAGTTTACAATGTTGCGGTAACCTTCATATTACTATATGGGTCAGAAACCTGGCTTCTGCGCGCTGAAGAGATCAAAAGACTTTGATTGTTTTACCACCGATGGCTTCAGGACGTTACCTTGGTCTGGTGGGGACAGTAATTCTGATCAGTAATTCTGGAGTTCATCGAGTGGTTTTCAGAAGAAATAGCTCGCCCATGAAAGATGAACAGAGCACACTCTGTTGGTTGGCTTAGCTTGGTCATGTGCTTTGTATGGCAGTCGCCCGAATTTCTCGAAGGGCTCTTTTGCACAACCACGTGGAGGTTGGAGACGAACCAGGCGAACCAGCAGTGAGGTAAGAAATCCTTTTCAGCAAACTCAGCTGTGCTGGTCATTGTTGTCTCTCTTGATGGGGATCCCGGGACAGGACACACTCAAGCTATAGCCTTCAATCCAAAACTCACCTCCCGATCTTCCCAAATCAAAATCTTACTGATATCCCTTTAGTTACGCAGCAAAGCTACCGCTTCAAATGCGTAGCTATATACCCCACCTCCCCAAATCATCAGTGAAAGAAAATGAGGCAGCTGTAACAACCGTACGGCAAGTACGCGGTTACATAGTTAAGAATGATGATGATGATGATGATGATGATGATGATGATGATGATGATGATGATGATGATGATGAGGATGAGGATGATGATGATGATGGTTATGATGATTTTGATAAATGGTGTGACAGACCAATACCACTAAGTGCATACCGAATATCATCGTGCACTGCGCTAAGTACTCAACTCGAAGTCTTGTGCTCACTAGAAACACACGCACAGTACTACTGAAGCCTTCTGAGTGACTGCATAAAATCTCCTGAAGTGACAAAGCGGGCCAATGGACGAGCCTGCTAAGGAATCACACTGAGCAGTTTGGCTTCAGTACAACTGCGGCAACATCTATCCAAAATCATCCGCACAGGGTTTCCATTGCAAGGAACCGGTATAGTACTCGATAAACGTAACCACCTTCCGGACGAACACGAACAAGTGACATCGTCAGTACGTTGTAAGTGGAGGCGCGCTGTGGGTGTAATCATGACAAGTGATATGTTGCCAAAGTGCCACAGATTTACCCAAGTTTACCGAAGCAAACTGCCCGAAGGGTAGGTTGTGCTGAAAAAAGACAGAATCGACATCCTGAACACACTTATGGTTTTGTAGGCCGGATGTAACTACTACTTTCAATATACCTAGTCAAGTTTAACATAATCACCAAGTGAGTAATCATTTTATTACATCTGAGAATTGCGTTAAGCTAAGAAAAAACCCCAAGAAACTAGTAAGATAATACTATTAGTTAGACCGTAAACCGAGTATCATTCAAGCACAAAATACAAGCTATTTGGTAGAATTCGAAATGCTTTTCATACTTTTCCGCAGGACAGCTAGTTCACAGTGTTTTACCTCCACCAATGGACTTCAGTAATCAGAGCGAACCAGACGCTAAGAAGCTTAGGAAGATTAATCATCCTCATGGTGGCAGAGCTGGTGGGTTGAATGTGTCTGTGGTTAGTTGTTGGATTTATCCATTGTGAATCCACACCACTTGCGTCTTAAAACGATTGAGATGGTTATTTTATAGAAGAAAAACGGGCGAAAGTTTCGCTTCTAGTAGCGCATTACTCCGAATCCATTCGCTTGTTAATAAACTTCATTTCAAAAGAAATTTCATGAACCAGTTACTCGGTCACAGATAACAATATGGCACATTTGTGACATAGAAAAAGAATTATTTTTTGTGCATCTTGATCTCAAGCACACAGACAGCACAATGTGCACGACTGAAGATAGCCACTGGCTACATGGTGGTCTTACTTGACACTCGCTGTGAATCAAACACACCAATGTAGTCTTTCGACCTTCGTGTGTATTGGTTGCATTCATGTTGCACCAGTGTCCAACATTTGTACTGATGCAGGTTTGTTTCCGTGATAGAAGCATTGTTCACTTTCATCTGTATCGGTAAATTCTATATAGCAAACTATCTTGCTGGTGGTGCCGAAGTTTGATTTATATTTCTTACTATCCAGTGTTCTCTGTCTTTGCGCATATCGGACTACTAGCAGAACTTAACCCTCCACTTTCACGATAAAATGAGTAATGATTTTTTGCAGATAATGATAATTTCATGCTCACTCACTGATGTGGGTAAACTGGGCAGTGCGGTTGTGACTGACCGTTAAAACTTAAACAAGTCTCAGTATAGTCGTACATATTGGCGTATAGTATAGTATAGTATGGTATGATATATAGTATAATACATAGTCGTCCTTAAATTCTAAGATTAGAATTTCTAATTTTCAAAGCAGGCAATGTAATATACCATCCTAGTGAATTAAAAACGTTGTGTATGTGGTTTATGTGATGGACGATTGACAAGAACTGCAGGGCGTGAACATCTGAAGATGTGGAACAGGGTGAGCAGTGATGAGGTAAAAATGTTAGAGGTGGACTATGACTTTCGTGGTTTCGTCTGGTACCAATTTGGTGGAGCCATATCCAAAGATTTTTTTATTTTCACAGTTCTACTTAGTCCAAGACAGAGAAGAGGACATATGTCACATTTGTTTATTTACAGAGCAAGTACCACGTGTTCGGCCTTGGGGTAAGTGAAAATACGGGAACAAGGTGTGACCCATAATAAATTGAATTTATAAATTTCAATTTTTGCACTATAGATGCACGTCCAGTTGTGCTTCTCACTTCTTAAATTTCGTAGACTAAGCTTAGGAATACAAAAGCCTTTTTAAAAGGTCCACCCGAAGCATTGTTTTTCATCTTATTCCTCTTTAATTTTAAAAATTTACCGGAAAATCCCTTCTTGGGCCATACCTGAATACTTCATGCAATAATGTCCGAAACCCTCTAAACTGACAATTTTATTGGAGCTACTAACTAATGAAGCTAATAAGTATTTTCCCAATCCATAAAGAGACTTACATACTAGAGTTACGGAATTACTATGCTACATATTATTGAGTGCGTATTACGTTGTGTATTACTAACAGTCTGTGGAGCTTTGGTAGGATCATTACGGACAATAACTCCACTGCCAATTCTATCGAACTGTTCGAATAAACTGCCTGCGTGAAATCGACTTTTTGCTGATGAAGACCAAATTTCGTTGCTATGAGGATAATTCAGAGTCTATCATCGAATAATACCATATACCGACTGGTCAAATTCATCCGCGTTAAAATAAAGCTTTAGCATTTCCTACTGTGGATCGTTCTGCAGTAAAATATCAGTATTACTTGTTTTAGAAGTGTGATACCTACACAAGACTTTAAGCACGATTCTACAGGTTTTTTTTGAATTGATGGAACTCTTCGCTGTTTAGAACCAATACTCTATGACTGGGGTTCCCAATTTTTACTTCACATGCGCCCTGGAAATACCCGAAAATTTGTCTAACGATGACTCATTATTCCATGGTTCGCAAGGCGTACATTCATACCCCTGACCGCCACCTAGTTTAACCTCAAGAACTGACCGGCAAATTTGGTATACGTTATTCGATATCAGCCTGTTCTCGAAGCTTGGCAATCGGTTTGTTAACGACCCGTTAAATAATAAATAAATAAATAAATAAATAAATAAATAAATAAGAAAATTACACAAGCCTGCTGGATACTGTTCTTGGTTCCAGAAAGCGATGCCGTTTTATTGACATATTCTGTTACTAATACACTTTGGTAACATTCATCGGCTGTCCTAACTGCTTTTCTGGCACATAAATAGTCTTGGATCTAAATCAAAGACTACACAGCGCTGCAATTATGTGAATGCAAAATGCCTCCCAACTACGCGTGTGAATGTTGTGAACACTGAGTGACTCTCCGATGGGTGCAAATAAAATGCAAATAGTGGTTTCCTTCTGGACATCAGTCATTCGAAATACACACCCGTGCAAGTTAAGTGAAATAAAATACAATTTTGATGTTAGGGCTGATGTCTTTTCTGTTGACTGACTGACTGACTGACTGACTGACTGACTGACTGACTGACTGAATGAATGAATGAATGAATGAATGAATGAATGAATGAATGAATGAATGAATGAATGAATGAATGAATGAATGAATGAATGAATGAATGAATGAATGAATGAATGAATGAATGAATGAATGAATGAATGAATGAATGAATGAACCAATGACTAGCTGGCTGACTCCCCGTTTTCGTTTTATCTGTTGACCAGCTGATTTTATTTTGGTACCTGTGACAGACGCTTAACTACCCACATGATGTAATCGACATTGAAATCCAATAAGTTAATTTGTGACTTTGTAGTTAAACTTTTGTTTGCTGACCAACAAATCTTTGTTTATTACTAGTGAGCTCAAACTTTGCTTCTTCACCTTACTTTCTTCAGAAGACTACGAGTTTGATTCTGGTGAGCCTATAAATATTGCTTTGGACACCCAAGATTTTTATATTTTTCGGCAGTTTCTGCCTTAGCTGCATTTGCCACTTCAGTTAGTAGATACTGATAAGAGTAATGTGTATAGTTCCTTGCACACGCTATCTGAATTCTAATTTGGTGTAAGCCATCAAAAATGTCGAGGAATTCATGCGCACAGCGGTAATGTGGCAAAAATATGGTTGTCGGCACGGTAATTGTCGTGGTAGATGAGCCCGCCAATTTTAGTTGGTCTGCTAATTACGAAGCTGCACTTTTTAAATTTTCTGGTTTGATGTCTTTTTTAGCACATCGCACAAGACCGTTTTTATCTGCGCTACCATCAGACTTTGTCTTAAAATAAAAATAATATTGACCACCATTCATACCAATCCGTACAAGCAAAGTTTAATGAAAACGCGTACATGCTGCCCAACAATGCTTTGTGTGGTATGCACGAATTCTGCTCCCAAATGTGCCACGCTGATGCAGAAATTAATTGATGGTTGGTAAATCAACAGCACCTGACAAAAATTGGCCAGAAGTAAAGCTGCATTTGGAGGGAACGCTTTCATGGGACGCACAACTTCTGTTGCATATGCTTGATTTAGATGGCTCGATCACTCGAGGATTATTGCAGTTCTCTCAAAGGAATTCACATTCGATTGAATGTCGCCGCCTCAAAGGTTTTAGTGAGCTGCTATTCCCCGGAATGGAAACTATGACGATCAGTAGTCGATTAGCGGTGTGTAAGAATAGGATTATATACGCATCTAAGCAAATACTACAGGCTTCCTAGCGTTTCCTATGCATACATATCGATCGCCTTCAAATTGCGAATACGACAAAATATGTTGTGAACTGAACTGTCGATCCTGTCTTTCATGAAATTTCTACCCCCCAGCATAATGTGTTTCCAGGAGGTGAAGTATCTAAGTGAAAATGCCTCACTCTAGTTCCCAGGTTTCTCACTGTTTGAGCAGTCGTTTCCGCATTTTTGATATCTTCATTCTTCTTTAACAAAATACACTCATTTTTAAATAAATTTGGTTTTGCGAGAGACTCACCTAAAACCCAGCTGAATCTCTCGTTTATGATGTCGAAGAATTCTCAGCAATGTATTCCCAGTAGTGTATTAGGTCTATTCGTTCTTCTTTCTTTCCAAGCTCCAGATCAAACACTTTATCATCCAGGCAAGTTAAAATCCCCATCTTTCTCATTGCACCTGTGGTTTAAATTTCCGAGTCTCATGGTTTCATGTTTATTATTAGAATATGGTCAGTCGAAATTGGTATTCTTCAGTAAACATAACCATCAAGGTTGGAACTTCAGACAGGTTGCGCTCAGTCGGTACTGAGTGGAAATTGCTCTCCCATTTGCAGTGCGTAAGATACAATAATACCACAGTATTGAGGGTATAGTTCTTGATCACCAAATTTACGGCATGAACGGGAACGATCAACTGCTATACGCGACGTGAGGACGGACACATAAATCCGCAGCTACGATGCGAGCTGTCACTCACAAGACAGAAAAAAGGCCGGATCTTTGGTGGGGAATTTCTACTGCCTCAGCCAAAGGCAACATACAACGAGAGCAAAGTCAAATATATATTCTGGATCACCTTGGAAAACGACAAATGTGTAAGCACATAAAAGGTGCAACTAGCCAATAGGAGAGTAAAGCGGCCTTTTGGAAGTGTCCAAGCTGGTGTAAAACGGCGCAAAAAAGTCAGAATCCGAATCTAAGAAAAATAACTTGTCAATAATTTAATAATCACTTTTTTGGGAGTATCTATTTCCCCAACAACCAGCCTCTTTTTTTAAGACCAAATAGCAGCAGTAGTATTTTGATAATGAGATGTATGTACCGGTGGATAAAAAACCAATCGTTCGATTCAGTGTTATCCGTGCGCATGTGGGGTCAGTCCCACTGCTGATCAACGGTTCTTGGTTGAATGGTTTAGTCTTCAACTACTTCGAATAAACAAAGCTCTCAGTGGTTTTAGACACAGTATATCTCCCAAACAAATTTGTTTACACTAACTCACCAATGAGTATGTAATTGTCTAAAAGTAAAGCCGAGGGACCTCACCACCAGAGTGATTAATGCACCCACACAATGAGGTACACGCTGCAAACGACTCCTGCTGGGGATGAAACACCTGTAGAGTGTTGCTCGGATTTTCAGTATAGAGTACCTTCATTGGCAGGAAGAAATCTCAATTGAAAGTTCCTATACCCTCTAGAATACCATCAATCTACCATTAATGCACCCAAGTCTAGCCATCTCTCAATTCCGTAGGCAGTAGAGCCGGCAACTGTTTGGTCGGGTGACAAAAATCTATATTCTTGAGGAACCGGTAATGTCATAGCCCACCCATTTACAAATCAGAACTGATGTATATCAGCCACTTGGAGCCTAAACCTAACGATCCACTGCAATCCTCCAGACTGTGGTTTTGAATCCCCAGGTAGAATATGAAATATTTACTGCTGATTATTCCCAAAAAGGATGATGCTACCTTTTTATTGAGGAAACTGGAAAAACGTGCGCACTTCTTTATCCTATGTGGCTGGAAGTTATCCACCCAAACAAAATTTTTCACTAAACTTTTGGTCATTTCGCAGACGTTTAGCTGTTTGATATGACTGATATGTGGTTCATAGTTTTACGATTCTCAAAAAGCACGACGAGATTCCAGAACAATCGTCTTGTGTACCCGTAGAGAGGAAAATGGGACAATTTTCGACTACTAAAAATAACTCCGGAAAAAATCCCACACTGTGTTGCATGATGGGTAACGTCCGGTCCGGAATGAGGAATTTCTTCACATACTTCTCAATGCTAACATTATTCTAACAGCTTCATACCTTCCTGGTGCAAGTTTTTGAGCTCTATCAGACCTATAGTACAGGTATACTATGGACATGGAAACTATCTTTATTCTGTCCATCCTACAACCTACCGAAGACTGAGGATTATGTTCTGTGTTCTTGGCGTTTCAGAAAGGTTTGATTAGCAATTCATAGACAAACTCTCGGCATCTTCCGGCCATAAAATTTGTGCCAGAGTACGCACATGTGCAAACTTAGCAGCGTGAAAGAAATTCGGCTGTTGGACACGAACTCTAATAATGAATGATATTATTTGCAAAGACTATTCTTATTTCCAGATCTTACCTCAATATTCACTTCTTTTGCAGAGTGGAAGGAAGTCATATCGGAAGATTTTGGCAGTGAGTACTAAAGCCTTCTTGCTTTTTCGGTCTGTTTAGTCTTTGTGGATCGAAAAAGTGTGCCCTGACAGTTTTATAACACAGTCAGTCCCCTAGGAATGTTTCCTCATACAAGGATTACTCCTGATGAGGACCATTTTACTGCGTCAAATTTTCTCACTAAACTAAACAGAGAACCCCAACAACGACCACCTTCGTTGACATCCTTCTCTTAACAGAACAGCGCAAGTATCTTATGAATAACACGTTCCTCAGTAATGTCAATGGATAAATATTTTTTTATTGCATTTTAACTCTTTTGTGTTCCCCTGAGTCCATAGCGTCCATTAGATATGCGTTATGCACAAATACGGCTTCATGGTGGGAATCGGATAAGTTACCAACATCAGTTCGCTGAGCACCCATACACTTGAATGAGGTCCCGGGTCCTAATGCCTCTTCCAACATTTCAACAGTGCATCATTATCGACAGACGATTATGCGAACTTCTTGGGGACAGTATGGTCTCTTTAGAATCATGCCTGACAATGGGGAGGTTCGAACCGCAGTCTGCTTATTTGTTCCGTATTAGCAGTATCTGGTGACTGTCCATGTGCTGCTCTCAATCACAGTCGCTGCAGTTCAGTATCACTTGATATGAAAATGAGTATCCCTTACTGTAAAAGGTAGAATAATGATCTTGAAAACCCCGATGACTTTTTCTTGCTCAAGCACTACTGAGCGGCAAGTTCAGTCGAGATTTTCCTCCCTCGGTTCAAAATCTGTAAACGCTGTGAAACGCTGAATGAGTGCTTCCCTTTTTTTATTAGTTTTCACCTGAAAAAACGAAGTGACTCCATCCAACTTAGAAAATAATGATTTACGTTTCCCAGAGGACGTCTGCAAGGATCAGGACAAACACAGAGGTATAAACCTGGCATCCTTTACAAATGGCATCTTACTGTCCCTATCCGCTCGCGCTTAGTAGCCTCACGACGACACCAGACGGGCGGTGAAGCAGCTAGTAGTAATCCGGCCGAGAAGAGTTGGGTGGGTCACATTTATGAAATCATTCATGTCTTATAGCGACGACATTCTTATAGAAAACCGTACAGTCGTGGGGTTCGTGTTCTTTTGAACGTTCGATAATCAACGCCATCGTACTTTATTGAGTGTAGAGCTATAAACTTTTCATTCCACCCGCTGACCGAATTTATTAACAAAAAGGCAACTGAGACTTCCGTCTGTCAAGAACACTAAACCAGCTTTGTGAATACAAATACAAATTCACAAGTTGGAGCACGTGTGTAGGTAAAGACAGAGTGAGCTGCCCCAAGCAACTCTTCTGCAATGGCTTTTCTGACCAATTAGTAGAGCTCAATCCATTGCAAAACTTAATTTGGACGCGCGCCGGTTGTACTCACACCATTTTCAGTTATTCAACCATCGGAATGCTAACTCACCTCTACGCTGGACAGAGGCTGAAACAGTTAGACGGCTGAAAATAATCTGTTTATGCAGAAGTAAACTGTATTATAATTGGCCGCACGTTAAGAGGGCTGTTGTGAACTGATAACGGACGGATTAACCCAATTCCCATTTCATTTCCGTTCCCACCACTGACCCGACCTCGTGAGACCCTGAACTTCCTTTGTTGTTTGCCTCTCACCCCAATTCATTCCACGTGTGATGTTGTCGTGCTCTCAGCTCAAGTCACGTGTAACGCGATGACACCTCACGGTTGACTAGTGGTGCAGCAGGTCAAAATAGCCCAAGTAATCTTGCTAGGATTACTCCCCTTTTTTGTTTTGTTTCCTCTCCACCTGTCTGCAGATTATATACTAAGCCTGCAGTGGCATCTCAATTTCTCGCAGTTTTGGTCATGCAATATATATCCATAGCAAACGAATTTAGTCGATGCCATCACACGAACATAGCAGGAACGAAATGTCGCATTTTAATGGATTTCAGGACACTTGAAGTTACTTGGTAGTGATCGCTAGCACTATAACGAGACTACAAGTAATTACAAGGCGAAAGTACTAATCCCTGATTCAATTACTTCGGGATCCTGGAGCTATAAATAGTTTAACAGTTGATATCTAGATGATATTGCATATTCGCTATGTTCGATAACAGATCTACGCCATGCATTGGTCTTTCTACCACAACCTTGATAACGTAGATTAGCTTTGGAAGTGTTCTGTTGATAATCTACCCACCCATCAACCTGAAGCTTGTGCTTAGTGTTCAGAAAGGTATATTGGTTTCTTAAGTACAGTAGACATCACCTAAGTGCAAATTATTTGCAGCTATTCATCCTTGTAAATTATTGTGTCGGTGAACAGGTCGCTCGCTTTGTAACCTAACCGTTGACTGTAAACTGTAGGAAGTGCTTTTGAGCTTATGTCCAGCCAGTTGTAGCCGGGAACTCGATGCGTTTAACTCACTTCTTAACTCCGCTGCAAAAGCACACCGAAAATTGCGGCGGCAGATCTCAGAACGACATCTTATTGTTGAGGGAGAGATTAATGATTAACTCACTTCTTAACTCCGCTGCAAAAGTGCACCGAAAATTGCGGCGGCAGGTATGTTATCGCCCACAAAGCTCATTTTGCAAGCACAGAGACAGAATTTCTCAGGTCTGTTCTTACAAGTGGGCAGGGATTACATATTTCAATTCGGCGGGTGATCGGTTCCACGAATAAACACGACCAACTAAGCCGGGTAAGTGAATCTGTTTTAGGTGTCCACCAGTATTCACCCACTGATTTGAGTCTACGACCTGTTATTGAAACACAATCAGGAACAAGTGTGTTGAAAGTAGATTACATTTATCCACAAGTATGTCCACTCGGACGCCAGAGGCACTTTGAATAAAAACCCTATACAAAGACCTTGGAATAACGTTCAAAAACTCGAAGTCAATAATTAATTAATCTATTAATAATTATTCTGCCTTGTAGGAATTTGTCCAGTGTCCCTCTTCCGGCTCAATTCTTTTGTTAATATTCGTATCGTAGCAACAAGTGCTCGGCGAATTTAAAACTGTCTATAAACTTCCGCGTCCTTTTGAAATAGTACTATTGCACTTGTACTATTATTTGTTAATACAAAATCAAGTTACCGAGAATAGCTCGTATCGATTCCGAGAATGACCGCAACAAATTGTCGGTGCAGCATCACAAGTGACAAAATTCCATCCCATAACTAATCATCAATTCAGATGTACATGTTTCGACTGCGGTCCACGAAAAAAAAGTGATTTGATTGTCTGATGGCTTGTCATCACTTTTCTAGAGTGGGTGGAAAACCTACAGGATGAACTCAACAGTGAGTACCAATTACCCAGTTGATTAGACCAGAGCATGCATGAATTATTTACTGGAGCTCCGTTCGAATCATTTTCGGTGTATATACTTTTTTCTTTGAAAAAACAGCCACCAAAATCCGAGGACTGGATTTGTGAACTTTCAGTTTGTAGATCTTTTGCTGCGTCCTTCCGCATGGTTGACAAGATTGACCCAGTTGTTATAGACAAAAGGGGACTACGATAAGACTTACCCAGTCATTAGTGAAGTACTGAAAGTTAGTTACTGCCATGCTGGTGCCCGCTAACACCGAACAAAACTGGATTGTGCCTAATACTACAGAAATCTGACCCTTCAAGCCCATCACGGCACAGTAGTTAGAATAAACATGAAAGTATTTTCCGAATCCCGTCCAATTTTGGCTCAGGTGGAATGTAAGCTTGACTGTTACTCGGAGACTGCGCCTTCCGAATGAGCTTGAAACAGGGTTGAAATAGAAGTGCACAATTTTTTAACTGAGGGAAGCAGAATCGTAGAAGAATCCACACCAAAGGTGAACTGAGACAGCCCAATGAATTAGACGTAAGAAAGTTTGCTTCTTAGCCAAATCGGTAGGTTGCTTGACATCGTTTGTGATTATGAGGAGGAGGATTTGTAAAACCCTAGTCCTTTTTCTGATTTTATTTAAACTTTTTCCACGTTTAAGCTGACGAACCTGATGGTAAGTGCCAAATGAATTTCACCTTTATTAAAACATAAATATAGGTCAGTTGGGTGAGTTTTTCAGTATCCTGAACACGAAGCTTTAACACGAGGCAAGAGAGTTCGGTAAGGGTACAGGGTAAAGTCACCCTTTGACACCAGATGCAAAACTCACTAAAAAAGAACGGTGTAATTCATTCTTGGGACAAAGCATAAACAACCTTTGCACAAGCAGATGCCTTGACAATATTTAAAAATGCTGGAGTCCACAGTTTAGTTTCCTGTATCGGTGTGTTTTCGCGTCGGGATAAAGTACTGAACGTACTGTTCACATAAGCCACATGTATTCGTATGTTCTGTATTTCACTGCACAGAAACCAAAAGTTTTATAAGCTCAAAGCTTATGGAAATTGCGAGTTGCTCTGACCAGCCTTCAGGTTTGAAGTTTTTACTCATATCCAGAGCAGACGAAAGGATATGCTTTGGGTTGTCGACTCCCAGGCTCATTGTGGAATTCACACAAAACCTCTCACCAGTACAGCTGACAGACGTCAACCCTTATCCATAGACAAAGTTGCGGCAAACCACGCGTGAGGATCAGGTGGCTTAGCAGGTCGGGATGTTGTGTCCTCCTTGCATAGTTGTGCACTACGATGCTATGTAAAAAAGGGCAAAATTCCTTAGAGCAGCCCTTGATTTTTGTTTGAGCGGGTAGACGAAACAGCGAGTTCTCAGGATATGGTGCTATTTCTTCGGTAGTCACTCTGACTTTGGTTGCGAACGGCATAACGCATAACAAGTTCCCCTTTAAACCTTTTGAGTCAGAACGACAGGGGATATCCAAAATGTTGTTCGTTCCTTTCAACTTCACTGCATCTTATATAAAACTGAAGAGAGACACTTGCCCGATCTGCTTTTCGGTTATACAGGATTGCGAAAACGTGAGTGATTATAAGTTCACTTTTATTGTAAATCCAGGCAGTCAAACGTGTGTTGTGATATCTTCACCTGCAACTTCTGTACAGTTGAAGCTACTTGTTTCCACATACAAATTCCTTCCTAAAAATATATGGATAGTGAAATCTGTGATGTGTAACTATTATACGACATTAGAATAGCCTACGTCCCAAAAACTCTGCTGAATGAAATTTGCTCATTCAATTGCGCAACCACTGTGGAGCGCTTCTGGTAGAAAACCGTCATCCTTGGTGGCTCTACATTGTTGTGAATACTCAGCTGCACTGCTGTATTCTGAGTTGAATGAGCTTATTGCAATTTATGGCGACTTCATCCTGCAGGAGAATGAGTCTGCCCAGTAGTACCCCGAATCACTCCTACCCAGGCAGCATGATTGGCAGTAAGGTCTGACAACAACGGTATCCAGTTTCTGTTCCACTGTTTAACCCTGTACATCACCAGAAGACCAACTGGTTCAAATCGGTCTTTACTGTAGACAATCAAGTTTCCCTCTGTCCTTCAGTGCGATAGCGTCATTCTAAGCAGAGCAGCAGTTACAAGGATACCTAGGACAGTTTGGAGTCTAATCTATGAAGGCCGTGTCTTTGCGACTGTAGTCTGCGTCGCGGTATGAATACGGAGAGCGGCAAATGTTATCGGTTTATTTGTTGTTCCAAAGTATTTTGAGATGTCCTGCCGAAATACCAGTGGCCGGGCATTTCGAGTAATCGAAGGTCGATGAAGCAGAGGTTTGGTCTCACAGGTGTATGGTAGTACGGGTACTCTCACAGTGTACATACGCAGCTCTGTTCGAACACAAATTTCCGAAAGTTTCCAGAGTGTTGTGAGGCTTTGTGGACTTTTTCCTGGCGCTATCGATGCGAACGTCTGTTTCTTGCCGTGTTTGACCATTTAGAGGACGTTAGAGATTCTGATTCACTCATTTTATAGACTTTCTGTTAAAACTAAAACATCCACGTACGTATTGAACAACTTCGTTTTTCTAGAAATTATTACCAGACCAACCAGAAAAATGTAGCTTCCGATACTTTCAAGGATAGGCTGAATATCTGTTGAATCTTTACCCTGGGCAGCGATGATCATTAGAATGAGCAGGGTTGATGGTCCAATTGTAGGACCTATCGGTACTCCAATAAGCCTCTAAGGACGCGCAACACTATCAAAGGATTTAAAAACATGGGCGGAATTAGGCGGGCTTTACGAACAATGGGATTCAAGACAAACGCCAAAGTCTCTTCACTATATACTCGGATGTGGATCTTTACACCTGAGATTCAGCTGTATTTCTGGTGTGCCACCAGCTTTCAAGGCAGACCACAGGAATCCCATGAGTCGATAAAGCATGGAGTGATTGGTTGCTGGAACTTTGAGCAGTGTTTCAAAACAAGACTTAACGTGGATATCTGGTCAACCCAGTCTTTTCCTGCAAGGACACTCCCCTGATCTGGTCCAAAGTCTAGCTTCTCTGGGGTACCGCACTGGGGTGTGGCAGAGCTTTTGGCTGCGACATCTCTCAGGATGATAGGTTGAGTTAAATTCAAACGAGTGACCAGTCCTAAGGTTCGCTTATGGTGAAATTCAACAAGTTGGCCGTGTAATAATCTTGTTCAACTGTTAATATGTACTACTGTGTCCTGAAAGCATTAGTAGCGGAAATTAGCCCCAGATTAAACCATTTGTAGCTGAAGGTGAAATAGTATTCACAGGTTGCCGCCGAACTAACTGTTAAACTTTGTGAAGCAATCACTTGAATTCTCATAAGAACCCAGTCTTTCCGAGTCCAAATCAAACTGCAAGTAATTATTTGATTGTATTATTCAAGGTCGTTGGATTGTTCGCTGAGCTGAGCAATTTGATTGCAAATATTTCATCACCAGTCGAGGTGACATCATTAGTGCGTCGTTAGAGAGCATGGCAATGGGTCGGTGTTTGTGCGTTGAGTAGTCTTGCGTGTGTGTTAATGTACGTTCTGCTAGCAGGGACTTACCTTTGATCACGATTGGTTGTTCGGTCGGGTGCTTTCATTGGTTGGTCTGTTGTCCTGTATACTGATTGTTCTTTGACCTTTCGACTTGGCCTCCTCCGCACTTGTTCCCTGATCGATGATGGGGTGACCTCTGTTCTTGTCCTCTCCTGGTTCCGGTTTGTAACCTTTGTCTGACCGAAAGGGACATCTTGTTTCTTGGTTTGATAATCCGGCCCACTTCGAGTAATCTGGTTGAGAAATTGGTCCTTCGCAGGTAGTGGTGTCCAAATTGGATCTACTAACTGAAAGGTGGGGTGGATTTTTGTAGCACGTAGAGTTGGAGAATATCATAAGGGAGAGGTTTGGCCTGCTTCAGTTGACCTTGCAGTTGCAACAAAATTGTTTTGCAAATGAACTTATGTTTACTTGTTTAATTAAAACTTTAGCCACTATTTTAGCAAGTACCCTGAAAGAAAAAGTTCACATATACGCTCCGGAAGGCTGCGGGTTTTAAGCCTCTTCGAATTTGACGCGCACTGGTAGCGACTGCTGCGGACTGGATTTTGCTTTCCAGATCGGTTTTTCTTTTGATGGTCAGACCCAGGCAAGCAAAAATCTCAGGAGTCAAGCAAATATTCTTCGATGCTTGTAATAGAAGTGATTTGAATTTTTTGAAGGAAATTTTCGTGCCCAAATCCAATGGGTATCATTCGAGGACCTAACCAGTTTGGAGAGCCTCGTGGTTCAAAGTCATACGTTTTCCTGGTCCAGCATCTTTGTTGTGTGGTTATTTGACAGTTCATACAACCAATCACTTTATCCATTCTGTTGCTTCTCGGTAACAAGTATTTCTGTGAAAAATTATTTTTCAAGCCAAAATATCCGAGGAAGATCCATCAAGTATGTTTTGCTATTTGTATGGCTTTTTTGCTTTTGCAACCTTTGGCGGACGACAGAAATGTTTTGTGCAAGGCCTCAAAATCATTTTTTGTTTTTCCTACTTCGTCTGATGGACGTATTATTTGCCATGGCATGGCCGTGTAAGCGTGTTTCATCCTCCCACAGTTACTTTTTTTGGCACACTGTCAGTAATCGAATTTCTCGTGACCTTGTTTAAATTATTAGTCTGTAATAGCGCGAGTCTTTCACTATGCTTTCCGTCTGTATACAGGGAGTGACTACCTTCATACCCAGTATCTACTGAACACCAAAGAATATGGTTGATTTTTGTGATCCTGTGTAACCATGCATCACCTACACAGACAAAATACGGTTTAATATGAAGTGAATTAAAGCGCGTCCTTGCCATACAGGTCTGTCTAGCTTCATGTGCAGAAGCAATACAATGGTTGAGTTTGGCATGGCTAGGGATTATTTGATTGCATGCAGCCCGAATGATAACGAATTCACACACCCAAGTAACTATAGCTTTTCTGACTTGTTCTGGCGTAGCTCGATGTTACCCGGTTAAGCTGTGGGAGTGTTGTCCGAACATTTTGACCTGCTCAAGCTTGCAAATCCACCGCGTCTTCCTTGGTCGTTCGTTCCATATTTCTTCGTCATCAACCTCCCCACATGCCGCGAATGGTTCGGTAGAAGCTGTCTCAAATTACTCTGCAGTGTTCATTGTTCAACGGTATTTACACTTAATCTCCCCCTGTAGTGACCCTCATCACTGATGGGTATATTTTCTTCCCCGTGGTTTCTAATATTCTAATATCCTTCATAAAAGGTGAATGAGATTGACGCCATTAGATTTGTTCTTTAACTACTGTATATCGTGATACCAACTTTATTGCATAGGAACCGTAAACCGAGTATATGCCATCCCCACCCAGTGAAACCAGTTTAGTGGTATTAAGTAACGACCTTTGAAATATTGGATACTTACGTACAGATGAACCCAATGTGACTGAGTCAGTGGCTCTCCTGTACAAATCAGCCAAGTGCTAACTCCTATCACCTCATGCATAATACCGGGGGATTAAATCTGGCTATTCAGTGGCTCCTCTGAGAAAGCTCTCCTGTGGTGAGTCGGCACGGTGAAAGCCTAGGCGATGCAATCGGTCGTTCACTTTCACTTTCTTCCAACAGTAAATTTTGGTTTCACTGCTATTGTATTAAATAGTCCCACAGTGCTTATCCAGGCCACTATTTCGACCAGAATTATGATGTCTGAATTTGCACAGTTTCCAGTTCTGGATGACGGCTCAAAAGCACGAAAACAAGTTGACCGTTGTGTCTGTATTGACGACCATAAAATTAAGACACTGTTTGATGTTCTGTGTCCAGCTGGTGCCAACTGGTGTGGAAAAACTCAGAGGTAGTACATCGGTTGTAGGGTGTATGGGAATCTTCTACGCACTGTAATAACAGAAGACGCTTGAATGGTGCTGTTTCCTAGGCGTTTTCTCTGTTAAAACCGATTTGAGTGGCATATACGGGTTCACAGTAAAGAGACCGTACACTAGTACTGTACCAGCACTTCAAAATTTATCGTCAGCCTCTTTTAAATGTCTGAGACGAAAATTCAGTCACCCGGTCGTACTAGGAATAATCGGCACTGCCCAACTCACAGTTCCAACATATGTCCCAAATATGAATTAGTGTGCCGATAAATTGTCTACCAGTGTACCGTAAATCTGCGGGGATCTACGAGGACAGCCCTTCTGAATAAGCATCTATATCGACGCCGTGCATAGCGTGGACGCCCAATCAACATGTGCCAGCCAGCACCAGAAGTCCACTGCGACAAGCTGATAAAAAGGGGATCACATTACATTTCCAGTGTAGTACTTTCTTTTCGAATGATATACTCTAAGGGTAGGTGAAAGAATTTGCTGTTTGTTCTCCTCTGTTTTAGTCTTTATCTGTCTGTGTTTTCCATTTATTCAGCTGAATACCCGGAAGATAACGAACTCGGTAAGTAGCACTCCAATCAGCACACCTAGTAAACTAAACTAGGTGGACAGACTACACAATTAATGTATGATCTCTGCGGTCCTCTGATCCTGTCAGGCGAGGTTTGTGGCCTTAACCTTCGGGCAAAACAGCTGAATATAAGCGCAGTTGACGACAGGAGACATGTGTGTGGTCTGCATTTTCACAGTAGATCAAGACCTCGTGCCAACTCTTACCGCATGTATATTGGCAGTTGGTCTTTTTCCGAGGATAAAGTCTTTATCTACTAAGTAAAAAGGGTTAAGGCAACACGCTTCATAGTTAGAAGCTTTGTATTAAAGTTGTATTATGCATGCTAGTTGAGGCACACCCCTTGACCATGAGGACAGGTCTTGCATGTATAAAAACTGGTCAGTGATTTAAAGTGAATAATTTTTAAGACAAATTCTGAGAAACACGATGTTTAAACCATATAAATTTCGAAGAAATTCTTAGGCACCGTGTCCCCTATCAATTGTGTAGTATTCGTCCATTGTATCACCGGAGAAAAGGAATCAGCTGGAGTGCAAACTGTGTTAGGCAGACGGTAGTAAGGTTAGCGCTGTCAATTAATTCGCGATATCTCGGTGCTCTGTTCAAGGACTACACGAGTTTCAAATAGTGGGCTAAATATCACGGATAGGGCAGGAAAAGCGGAGATTGGGGAAATGCTGATCCTGAATGCAGGTTTCCAACAACTGCTAATAACGCAGATTCAACAGGTCCTCTGGATCAAAAAGTTCGAACCAACCTGAGATAGGTGATTTCATCACAAATGCAATTCTGATCACATAGTGACGAATAAATTTCTCTTTCTTCAGCTTACAGATGAACAAGTGATGTTCGGGTGAGTTAGACGTGTAGACACTTTCCTTCCGAATCTACTTCCGTTCGGAAAACTACTAGCAAGAAGGTCCCGGGTTGGAATCTCTGCTGAGTTTCATGAGATACATACTGCTGATGGTTCTCAAGAAAGGTGAAACAAATATACGTTTCTCGGTTTTCCAGCACAGATCGGCCTTATTTACCGAGAACTAGCTCAGAGAACAAAATAATCCCACAAGGTGTATGAGGCTTTTATCTGAAACGTCGCACTCGAGGATTAAGACCGTACGTGATCACGTGGTGGTCTCTGTTAGTTAAGGACGAATGGCGCTATATCCCGTCTGAGAGCCAATCAAACTGCTGCTGTTCAGCCGCTCGTGGCCGGACGGTCAAATGTTCACTTACAGCTTTTCAGCATAGATAGTCTCCACTTACAGGACGAAATGTCAATCGAAAAACACTACACTAGCTACGAGAGAGGGCTTTCTATATTACTAATTCGATGACTTAGAGTATCAAACTCTTGTTGCTGTGCGTCTATTCTGGCTAGTCCGGACTTCATCAGCAGAGTGGATTCTTCGACGTGCTGGGATTTGATCCCCAGGCTTCTGACATGCGAGACCTGCTGGCTACATTTCTCGGCCTGTGCCCGCCCGACTTCCCCAATTCATCACATCTGAGCGAACCTCTTTACACTTGAACGATATGCGTCGTTTGTTAGAGGCCTGGAAAGATTACCCGTCTATTGCCTGGGTTCTGTCGATCGGCTGACCCGATTGTCTGGACACCATAGTCAAATGGTGCCACCGAAGTTTGCAGACTGGGGTTCTGTCGATCGGCTGACCCGATTGTCGGGACACCATAGTCAAATGGTGCCAGCGAAGTTTGCAGACTATCGAACAATTCTCCTGTTATTTGTAAGCGGTTTTGATATCTAAACACCCTTGGCTCTGCCAGGATTGCTTTCAACCAGTCACGTGTAGAGAAACCAAGGGCTTCTGAAATTCCGTCCATGTTTTCAGAATAACGATTGATTTTACGTGTTATAGACTAACAATGAATCTCGCAAGGGTCAGATACTGGTAACTTTCACACCAATATTGTAGGCTATGGTAGTGTGCTTGAGCTTTGTCTAAGGATCTAACCTGAATGCAACCATTTAATCTGAGCGAATGCGTCCACAAATCCATTATAAGCCGATTGGATGAAGAAACACTCCACAACTCATAGTGTTTTCTATCCGAAGTTCTCGTTGAAAGCATATTTAGCACCCAAATATGACCTTAGTAACTGAGAGGTTCGTGGTGTGAGTTATTCGCACGGACTATCAGTCAAAAATACCTGAATAGCAGTGTTAAAATTCTTATCCGGAAGGTTGCACAGCAGAACCGCTCTATAGATTATTGAAACTGCACTATTGCGGATTCTGAACTGTTTCTCAACATATCATCATAGCCTGGCTTCATTTGGAAGGTAAAATCCTCATACAGGACCTCAAAATCCCTTCACACCGTCTAAGAATAAACTCCATTTTTTCATTGTGATGTCCGACCGTCCCATGTGGACGATCATGTTGGCCGGTAGTCGCGAGCCAAAATCAGTAGACAGTTGTAATTATTAACTTGTGCTCAAACTCCGGAAAGGTCACGTGATTTTTCAGTCTTAACGATACCATCAGATCGACGGTATAGATAGGCCATTTGACCCTTTGGTCAGCTGTCTTGGACATTTGATCGCAATTTTATCGCTTACGAAATACTTTAACTGTAACACTGATCGATCCCTGGTCGAATAAATTAACGTTTGATTACGAGTGAATAACCTTGAGTCTTCCTCTTGGAACGAACCTCTTGGTGCTCGTTTACAACATAAATTATCCTGTTTACACCCGTGATGTTCACACGATGCCCGTCTTGCTTGCTTTATCCACACAGGAAACTGGGCAAAACAAACCATATCACCTTCCAACTGTCTATACTCACCACTATCCCTTGGCCGCTTCTCAGGAATTTTTTATGCTGGTGGCTGGTCGGTCTCGAACAGAATTTCCACACAGCGACAGAAACAGCGCTGTGCAATTAAAACGTAATTTTGAATGCCTTATATTCTTGTGAAGGATGAACGTGTCACATTATTGTGCGTTTTGAAGAAAAAACATGTTCATACAGCGTGATTTCAGGCCGAGGAAGCCTGACATGCAAGTCACTGACGAAATCGAACCTGCTTACAGAGCCACAGATGACTGACCGATTTCCAAACATTATGCGGGTTTTAAGATACAGCGCAGAACACTGTATGCGTGTCTCCGCTGTTAGAAAACACAAGTGGTGTACACCTCACAGTCGAATAACGCGGGTTAATTGGTGGTGTGGTAGTAGGCGTCGGTATTCAAGAGGGAAAGTTACTCCTCTTCAAAAGCTGATGAACTGTCATTGAAGCTATACATCCCCCTGTTCCCCAATCAGCAATAATCAACCGGAACCACATACCACTTACTGCCAGAACAGCCAGTGTCCGGTCGAGGATTACGTGAGTCCATTCAGTTGAGACATTCGGCTGGGATTCAGCTGAGTCCCTCGTTGAAATCAATTTAATATACCGACTTTAATGCTTACGGGAATCCATTATTAATGTAAGAGAACAAGTTGAGAGCGACCGGTGATGATGAACACAGAAATATCAGTGTTTGATCTGAAGGCTGCTTCAGTGTTTACGTGCAGCGTCCGATTTCTGAGGCAAACAACCAAAGATTTCCCGTTAAGAATTACATCCAGTTTGTTTCAAGGTTTACTAGTTGAGCGGAGCTACAACTTCACGTTTCTCACATTGGTAAAACTGCTATCTGTTGCGAATTCCTGAATAAAAGAGGTCGCGGAGCTAGAGTGAGTTAGTTGACGCTGATGTTGTCTCGTGGGTTCAATATATGTCTGCACGACAATGTTGAACAAGGCTGTCAAGCGTTTGCAGGCATACAGCAAAGCGCAATCTTTAAAAAAGATCGTTCAGCTGTAGCACCCTTTCGGTGCCTAACTGCCACGCCACCCAAAGGAAGCACGAGGGCTGGGATACTGTCAGGTTGCCCAAGCCTATAGAGGGGAAGTCTAGAGGCAGAGGTCAGGTTCGAACCACGGACCTTCCGGTCAGCAAATTCGCGCTCTAACCGCTTGAGCCATCTCGCAACCTTTAACAGTTTATATTAAACATATGCAGTGAATCTTGCTAATGTAAAGTTTGTTTATGACGAAATCCTAGCCATGGCGAAAGAGGGCAAAACGCCTATACACACTACCACTAGAGACCAAGAGACCGTGTACTATAAATGAACTACCGATGGTATTCGCCACTGTAGTAGAAGCCGCAACTGTTACGGAGTAACATTAACCTCAATTGTCCTTTCTAAAGTGATATCCATTGTACCAAAGCCATTTCATACCCAGTTGCTCATCTATGGGAAGAAGCCCGTGAGTTTGTAAAGTCTATAATCAAAAAACAAATAGGTGTACAAAAAGCGATCATAGAAAATAGGCTACGATGTAAAATGAAACAAAATGTCAACTCGCAGTGATTACCGGGATAAGTCTGACAAAGGATAAATACTAGCCCCTCCGTCTATGAAAGATGGTTGCTTTGCGCATCCGTAGTGATCGGAACTCCACACATCACTTCTGACTGTCGGGCGCGGTAGTCCACCAAAAGCTTCGGCAGGGGAGCATCGCAATCGAACACCTGGAAGTTAGAAGTTAACAAACCTTACCGATTAATACATTGTTCAAATTTCAGTTTCTGCGTATGGGTGCGACTAGAAACCCGGGAAAACAATAACATAAAGAAAGCTGCGCTGGAGGGCTATCCATCTTGTTAGAGTTATAAGGGGGGCGAGATGGCTCAAGTGATTAGAGCGCGAATTTACTGACCGAAAGGTCCGTGGTTCGGACCTTACCTCTGTCTCTCGATTTCCCCTGTCTAGGCTTGGGCAACCTGGCAGTATCCCAGCCCTCGTGCTCCCTCGGGTGGCATGGCAGCTAGGCACCGAAAGTGTCACAGCTGAGCAGTTAGAGTAATAAGAACGTGGAGAATGGGATTATCAACATCATCCACAGGGTAAAATCAGTGTTCAACACTGATGTTTCATTGCATGGGAATGGGAAGTGTAAACACATCCATAACAATAGAGATCAAGAGACCAACGATTTTTCTAATTCCAATACGATTCCTTTGTTTGGTCACACCAAGGTGCTGCGAATGATAAAGGTGATCGACAGAGAGTATGCAACTGGTTGATGGGTTAATATTCACGACCCACAAGAGCTGGTCCATTTGAAGCGGTCGCACTCGACATAGATAAGCGACAGAAGATTGAAATGGCCTACACGAGCGCCACATTACAAAAGTATTGAAGCACCCCTTGTAGCCAGCCGGCGGGATGCTCGTATACTGTTCGAACTGTTCAGAAACGCGTGCGCTGGGGCTAGATGGCCCTGGTGGTTAGAGCGCGAATTTACTGACCGGAAGGTTCGTCGTTCGAACCCAATCTCTGTCTATCGACTTCCCCTATCTAGGCTTGGGCAACCTGGCAGTATCCCAGCCCTCATGCAATCTTCGGGTGCCATAGCAGCTAGGCACCGAAAGGGTGCTACAGCTGAACGATTTTTTTTCTGAACGCGCTGATGAGTCTTATCCCAAAAGGTGGACTCTACATTATTTATACAGTACTCCTCTAACACAGGGATCTCTAAAGCGTCTACCTTGGAGATGATGCTTATTGGTGAGTTACATAAAGCCATACATTTTTGAAAAGAAATTAAGTCTATTGACATGAAAGAAACAATATCTACGATGTTTCAGTCCATGGCCTCGCAAATATGTGTGAATGTAACCTCCAAAACTCTCTCAGACCAGCAATAGCCAGTGTATCCGGCTAGGAGATGAAATCAGCAGAAACAGAAAACGATTTCAACAAGCGTCACTTTTATCATTGCGGTTGAGTTGTCATAGTCAACCACGAGATGTCCTAGGTCTAATGCTCAATGAAACCAAATCCACGTGGCAATGGTTTAGAGGTTTAGGACGGAAGAAAGCACTAAAGTAGTATTGTCGTTGTTGTTGATGCAGCTTACCAGGATGGGGGCAGGTAGAGGTCCAAAACGGCCTTGCATCAACCATGCTTCATGATGCTCATGTAGAGACTGTAGATAAGCCTACAACGGAATATAGAACAACGAATACAAAGCTCACAAGTAACGACGCAATGAGAACGCGTGCTGACTAGGCAGACAGAACAATGCAATAAGCTTGCTCTAATGGCGCAACCACGTGCTAAGCACAAAAACGAGGACTACAACACGAAACGTTAATAGGACAAATACACAAATCGATAGTGCCGGTACCACATCTCTAAATCCATGTTGTCGGACTGAAGTTAATGCGTAGTAAAATACGGGACATATTCCACTGGAAAAACTCCGGTGGCCTGGGAAGGACATAATGTGCTAGCTCAGGAAGTTCTCCTAACGTCGCCCGTAAGTATAATGAAGGAAAATCCCGTAACACTTATTGAGTGATCGCTGCAAGACTTGGAGACTTAGTATGTCAACAAACGCGGTACAGGGGAGCAAAAGGATACATTAACTTGATGGACACAAAAAAGACGGCCATGGCTAAAGGGCTGAGACCGGCTGATGCTTCAATTAAAGTATCTCGTTAGAATAAAGAAGCCGAGAGACTGAGTATGCCCTTATCAAAGTGTCGCCAAACAGAGGTTGGTTGTAAAGAAGGACTACAATCCACTGATACGCAATAAATGGAGGTAAGACGTTCATCGCATATTCACCTGCGACGACTAGACTATACTTTAGATGTGGAACAAATATCTACCCAATGTTTGGCAATACTCAAATACCATGTTTGGTAAGTCAAGATAAAGCGCAATCCTCAGCTAACAATTTAAAGAGAACCTTTTGTGAAGACCCAAAAAGACAGCCTTCCAAAGTGTTCAATACCGATCCTATTGAAGTTTTTCGCGACTAACAAAGAAAGCATCGTCTCATTAGCTGGAATACAACCCATTAATTTCGGCATCACGAATTCCCGATACAAGAATGAAAGGGCTCGTTGTGGAAGATGTTCTCCAGCCCGACAAGAATTGATGACTGTGGTGGAAGCAAATACCCTATTTATGGGCAACTCAGATGAGTCCCAGTTATGCATTTGTTATAATGCAGCGCACAGATGAGCAAATTAGCGAGTGGTAAATGGAACACGGTAAACAGTATGAGGTCCGAAAAACAACATCCAAATAGTGAGACCATGAAAGTCGACTGATGTTTTCATGCCTTATCCCCTGTATACAACCGGAAAATCACTGCAGGCTTCCAATCGGGTGCAGCCACGGTACTGAGAGTTCTCACCGCCACAACTAACTGGAAGTCGGGTTCGCAACGAGGGATTCAATGAAACCAACATCCAACAACCAATGTCCATAGTCTGATAACGGTCTCTTTACGAAAATCCACAATTAGAATTTCAAAGGTTCAGCAAACAACCGGTGTATCTACTGCCATGCAACATTTCCTCTGATGCAAAAGCTTCATCAGGTCAAGTTGGCCCGGTTGACCAAGTGTTCAAGAAGACGAAAAATCAATCAGTTAGTCAGTGCTAAATTTTACCAAAAACGCTTGTTGGTCGGTGTATTTAACGGTTACGACCGAGATACGATCGTACAAATGTACCAAAACTGAGTTGGTAACGGTTCCATTGGTTCCAAACAATTTCTGTCTATTCCGAGGTTTGTTCTGACCACGTGCACGACAGTAGGAGTTAGCTCAAGAAGTGTAAAAGTTAGGCAGACACCTGTACACCCTTGAATGGCAGTTCAGATTCAGGGTAATTCCACAAGCCGTTGTTGAGTATTATTTGAGATACACCCCAGACACACAGCCGTCAAGCAGTTGTGGCCATTAGTTCGAACCCATTATTTGAGACTGACGAAAACTAACAGATTATACTTGTTTTATCCAGGTCAGAAGTAAACTCTTGCGATGAATGAAACATTCTGACGACGACCAATCAAATATGCAGAGGTAAGAGGGTATCATAGAAACAGATTATACAAAATGAAGATACAACTAGTGACTACACTGGCCTATTTATCCAACTCCTCACGTCCCAAAAACAGACTAAGGCCCAGGGGGCTGAGTACGCAGAGTAACCTTCGAAAACGTTAGATTGCGAGACCCTGGGCCCTGCAAACATTGTCCTGAATCACAAAACATGTGTCAGTTGATGACAGTAAAGTCGAAATGTTTGGTATCTACGTTATTCGAGAAAACAATTTACCTGGGTCACTCAGCACTGTTTAGTATGGTAATTCGAAACGATATCTGGCCAATTACTCTACCGAACTCCAACTCTGTAGGACTGGTGTAATCTTGTCGTAACTTGCCACAAAACGTGCTCTCGAAGTGCGCTCCATCGGCTACGCTGCGGTGAGTCCTTCATACGCTGGAATCGATTAGATCAACTGGTTTACTGAAAAGGTTCCCATCGTCTCGTTGTTCGGTGCGACCGGATGGAGCGGTCAGATATACAAGACACATGCCGAATGCACTTTTCCATGTCACAGTCCTTGAGTGGAAAGACTGACGTTGTCAAGTCGTCAATTCTAATGTGTAAAGTTTCAACATCCAACTCAAACTTCTAATGGTTTCGGCAGAATGTGCGTGCGTTTGTTTGTCAATGATTCCGGTACCAGGTAACCAGGGCTTGGAGAAATAACTAGACCGGCATGAAAACACCGTGCGCTGAACGACCGTACACATTGGCTGGTGTGAAAAGGTCAAAGTGGTCGGCTAGCGAAGAGGTCAACTAAGAGCCAGACAACCATAAACTGTTTCATGTATCGTTCGAACGGATGACGTGCCTTTATGTGCATATTAGTGGTTAAGTGGCCTATGTGCATTTTTGGTGAATAGTGTTGATGACATGGCAGGATACATGACAGTTGTTTAAAAAAGACAAGACGATAAAAATTGAGTGAGGCGAGCATGTGCTCCTTTCCTTTACCCATTAGGTTTCGGCTGTCGGAATGGGATATCTCCCGAGCAAATTGCAATCACTGTACAACAGGATGAAGGATACGGAAACAAGTCACAGAAAGAAGTTCTCGATGAACAACTTACAAGTGGGATGCTATCTTCTCCAGCTCGATTACGGCGACGAACGCGATCCAAACACGTCGTCGGGCTGGTACGCAAATAGACTGGGGGGTAAATTAAACAGAAAACCGGCAGTTTTCACATTATCGTTGTCATTCAGTTGGGTGCAGTGAAGGCCAATAAGGTTAAACAAAGAAAGGGAAGTACCTCCTCGCGAAGTTACAAGTAAATGATCACATACTAATTGCGTCAAAACCGCAGTGATGGGTGTCTAACTAGCTGTTCGCAAAGGCTGCCCTGTAAGTAGTCTCATTTAACATCGTAGGGGGGCGAAATGGCTCAGTGGTTAGAGCGCGAATTTACTTATCGGAAGATCCGTGGTTCGAATCCGACCTCTGACCCTCGACTTCCCCTGTCTATGCTTGGGCAACCTGGTAGTATCGTTGCCCTTGTGCTTCCTTCTCGTGGCATGGCAGTTAGGCACTGAAAGGGTGCTACAGCTGAATGATTAACGTCGTAGGCAAACGGAGTGACGAAAAGCAACTCACAAGTTTCGATCTTGCTCGTCGCAGGTTTCCCAAAGAAAGAAGGCGATATTGAGCCATATAGCTAAGCTTTGATCAAAATTTAAGAGGTCAATAAACTAAGAACTGTAAAAATGCAGTCAGTGCCTTAACGGCGTAAAGGTCGATTGAAAGACTAAACTGATGTGAGAGTGAACATAATCATAGGCATTAGCCGTGACCCAAGGATAGGGTTCTCTACGGAGCAACACCTGTGAAGAGCATTACATAAAGTCTCATTTGTGAGTTCGATAAAACAACCCAAACAAAAAGATAATGTCGGTATGGAAAGATGTGAGTTGTCATCAAGGGAGTATAGCAAGAAAAAAAAGTAAAAACGAACGCAACAGTCGGTCCTATGCTGGATTTGTGCGCAAAAGATTCTTACCAGAAGAGCTTTGGAAGTAAACAGGACTGTAGCTCAGAATAGGCATCACAATTGTAAACAGCCTGACGGGGTCATGCAAATGACCCGGTATCCGATGGATCATACTAGGGTGCATGAGAACGGAATGGAAAATAAACTTTGTCATACGACCTTAAACATCGCTTTATAAACTGTGCTGCGATATTTTCCTTTGAGGAAAATTTCGACTCATTTTTGTCGTCCTGCTAGTATCCACCCAGAGCTCTGTGTTTCCAAAGCCCAATTCCAACGAGAGTGACTTTCTGTAATGTGTTGATCACTAGGCGCCCGAACGGAAGCTCGCAATATAGCAAACGGAAGCCACCAACCGTAACGACCCACATTGTACAAACAAAACATTAATTCTTACGTTTGCTGTGGTTCGAACCCGACCTCTGCCTCTCGACTTCTCCTGTCTAGGCTTGGGCAACCTGGCAGTATCCCAACCCTCGTGCTTCCTTCGGGTAGCATGGCAGTTAGGCACCGAAAGGATGCTACAGCTGAACGATTTTGCCGTTTAAAGGCGTCTGGATAGCCTCCAATATTGATCAAGAGAAATGGAGACTAGATAGAACTTATCTATTGGCCCAATTACGATTAGACTCTACCACTAAAGGGACCGCGCTCTGATCGGGTTGTAAAAGCCGCTTCAGCCACTCTGTCCCCCGAACCATCCATCGGTTCACTTATAGCTATGATGATCATTGAATCGACATAACCGAATGTCGCTCGCAGGATAGCTTAACACCCACCTAAGAGATTGATAAGTGACGCAGCAGCAGCCACACCACACTGAAGGCCACACACTTCAGTGACATTCACTGCGGGGCACATCATGGATACGGACAATTTGTGACCACGTTTTGCGCGGCAGGGTGTCTTTGGTTTCCAATTTCGTTGCTGTAAACCCTTACCATTAACACATGTATTGCGTCTGCAACTGACGAAACCAACAGTACCGCTGACAACCTACTAAACTGGATGAAGAGGATTCAACCCTTCGAAAAATAAAGGCGAGAATGTGGGCTTATACATGGTCCTTTACCAAATCCTGTCGAACCATGAACCAAAACAGACCAATGGAATTGATTTCTGTTTAACCGGAACGAGGAGGATATACGATAGGTTAACATTTGCTTTTTTTATGAGCCACCTACGCAAAACAGATCCATAGACTGGGAATGGTGACAGTCGCAAAAACATATAACACATTCAAAGCAGAACAATGCGAGCTCACTGCCAATGTACACAGCTGTTCGAGGCAAAAGCGTTGCCGCAAATAACACTACTTATCTTTCTCGACTCGGCTTTCACTCAGTTTTGTCACGTAATCGAACACTACGAATGTTAGCACTTAGCCAAGTAATCTCGAGTCAACCAAGTTTGTGTACACAAAAGGTACTATCTCACAATATACGTTTACTCTGGAAGTGACCTCGGAATGGTCACACTCACGGAAGTTTTTCTCATCTCAATTCATTATTGTTACCATGTTTCAAGGCAACAAATAAATATGTTTTACGCGGACGACTAACGGAACAAGTCTTGACATCCCGTTACCTGAGGCTTCTCACCGTTCCGATCAAATAAACCGATGACGTGCGAATAACTGGATGACTCCAGCGCATGGCCTAATATACGTGCCAATAGCGAACCGAGCAACTCGAACCGTCCATATCGCACTTTTTACCGTCACTAAACACATTTTCTCCGTGATCCTGTATGATATGAACTAGTGCTGAGCTGAATCTGTACTGCATGTGCATTCCACTCAATCAAGAGAGGGTTCTTCATGTTCGTACGTTTCAGATACGGAAGAACTTTGCCTAAAACGTCTAGCGCTCAAATTCAAGTCAGGTAACCTGGTTATAATACGAGATGCTTGCTATCTGGTTGTTTATAGTTCTTAGAAACTTTCGCTTCACTGTGCTGTAGTGTCTGTGATAAAGCCCTGGTTTTCCCTGCATCCCACTTGAAGAGACAGTTAAAATTTTCTATCGAACTTCGCATGCGTTGTGCATTTCCACATCCCTGTCAATATATTTAATCTTTCTGCCTCACAAGCATTGTGAGGAATCGCGTGCTATAATTCAATCAGTTCTATGAACTGGTGCGACGTTCTTCATCAGTGAGAACAAATCATGTTCAGAAGCATTGTGGTTGTGATCGTAGAGCATTAGCGGTTGAACCTCTGAAAATCGGGCACTCCAAATGTACCGATTAGGCCGACCTACTGAATCGCAGTCTGCACTTTCTCAAAACGCACCATGAACCTTTGGGAATTCTTTGCACATCAGATCAAAATTAACGATAAATGCAATGGGTGACATACATCGAAAATTTGGAAGTTATGAGATGAACAAAAAGTAGAGAAATCAAGAAAAACCGGTGGGTGTTTCGCACAGTCATGTATGTTCTGCGGACCATGGCGGGTCACTTTAAAGGAATAATTTATTGTGATAAAACACTGTCCAAATAAGGACCGTGATTCCAATTTCGTGCAACAAAACACTAAATTCAGGGATTTTATCGTTTCCAGATGCCTGTGAAAGCTTTATGCATTCCACTTGTTTCAGGGGAAAGGCAACATCAAACGGAGATAATTGCTTCCTCAAGCGGAATCGAGAAAGAAATCCAATAGAAGCAAACCTTCATGCAGCCAGCCAAAATCGAGCTGCTTATTAACAACAGAAGTGTGGGAAATGGTATGACTTACCGATTAAGTCAATCGGCCCGGCCTTTTTTGTGAACGCCCAGTCGAAAATATTATCCAACTCCTTGTAATCTGGAGCCGATATATGCCCGCTGGAATCGAAAAGTTGCACAAATGTACAAGGGGGATACTCTCATACATACATCAGAAGGACTTATGCGTGCGATATCTGCCTATCCCGATAACACTAAACATACTCGAGTTCAAATGCGGGAGTTTCGTTCATGCTGCTCTTAAACGATGTCCATTGCCGGGTCCCCACTTTGTCCGAAACCAATCAGTTAGAACAGTCGTTAGGGCTGGTGAGCGGCTCAGAAGAGATACAGTGGGCTTGGGTGATGAACTTGTCTCTCTGAGCAGTAGTGACTGTTACGACTGTTCTGTCAGAATCGTGTTCACTATCATAGAGATTCAACTGGAACCCTGATTCTTCGCATCCGAGTAAGATTAGTTTCGGAAGGAAAGCGTCTAGCCTCTGAGATGAAACAGCATACGTAAGTCGTTTAAACCCATTACCGTGTTCGTGGTTGTGCGCAGTATGAAGATTCTACATAAGTCAAATCTGGCTCAGTACCGATTGCCATTCAGGGAATCATTCTTAAGATCTACCCAAAACTGTATTGTTGACGAGGGTCAACGAAGTGTCAGTTACAATAAACGCCAGCTAACGCTGAAAAAGTCTTCAGAAATGTGATTTGCCTTCATGATCGCCTGAAGGATCACGCGGCACTGTTCACATAAGCCATTTATTGTATTTTGACATTTGTTTTCGACTCGGGCAATGCTCCCAGTAAACTCGTTCTGAAACCAAGGAACAACTGTTCTTGTAAAAGTTCACTTTCCACAGGGAGGCTATCTATCTCTGAAAGCTTTGCTACCAGTCACACTGGAATTACGATAAACGGGTCCTCTTATATCATCAAAAGTGTCATAAAGAGGCTGAGTAAAAATAAGTGTTTTCATTCTAATGGTCACTCATCCTTTTAGTTTCGATATGAATTGCAACGCTAAAAACAAGCATTCGAATTTGACACCAAAGAAGTAAAATCCAAACGTATATCGAGTGAGGGAATTTCCAGGTAAGAACAGGGGAAGTCCACTTCCTTGTGCTTTCGCACCGTCACTGGTAGAAACACGTGTTGAAGGCCGGCGCTTCACTGTCACAAAGTCAAAGCCCTACTGTACAAATTAAAATAATAAACGTACTGATCCTTCAAACGTTCATTTTAGAGAGATCGGAACGTGCGACAATAATACGTATTCTCCTCCATTTCTCTAAATAAAATCCACTCTGAAGTCTTCCACAAAACGCAGAGTTAATTCCGAATTTCTCGCCTTGTCTCTGTGTAAAGCGAAATTCGACTTGCAGTCGACAAACCAGCTTTCTGTTGACTAGAGTAAACCAGTGTAAAGTGACTTTTTGTTGGAGTGCAAAGAAATAACATGACAATATGGCAGTGTGCGAATGTTGACACTTCTAAACAGTGTGGCGGGGCGCGTATGTACGTGTTCAACCAGTCAAGGTTTCCGAAACCGAAACGGTCAATGCGAATGCGTATCTCCGGTCAACGAAGGTAGTTCAAAGTAGCAAACCGCAAACAATATTGTGAACACGAAAATCGCTGCCGAACTCTTCATGGATGTCGTAGATGCTGTCAAATCGCACGTCCGTGATGTTATGATATGGTTGGTAAGAACACAGTGACCAGTCTTTGCAGATGCGCCAACGTTTTGAGCAGTATCAACAACCAATATAAGAATAAAAGGTATTGGTATGCAGCTGTGAACAAGTGTACAAGAGAAAGCCTGTGACAGGACTACGTGTAGTGGAATATTCCCATGCAACGAACGGGTGAAAATATAGCGGTCTGGGACTTACTCACTGTGCATATTTTCAACAAAGCAATATCGACAACTGTATATTGAACGCTCAACTAGACGAACTGGAGCGGTCTGTAAGGAGAGAGATTGGATAAATAGGCGATTTCATAATCGATTGTCGATACCACATGAGAATGTATTCAATGGATATACATAAGAAAAGCTGCTTGTAGATTAGAAATTGGTAATAATTCGGTATGTGCGCGGTGTAAGGAACCTCTGGGTGTTTTCTATCCGTTTGAAAACAAACTGTATAGGTAGTATCCACAAACTCTGAGGTACATCTACTTTCAGGGGACAGCGCGGTCTGCCCTGTCCAGTTTACATTCGTCTCAAAAGATCTGTTGCCCGGGAAAGGTTCGGCAAACAAATACGGCTCAGCCAAATTATGCCGTTAGCTGGGTGGTGTTATAGCAAACGGACATTTTGGCGAGGCCTCGTACTCAACCCACGTACGAGCCATGAAATGCCGCCTGAAGTTGTAAAGCACCGCTTCCAGATCTCCTGTGGGGTGTTATGGACATACTGCTGTTAGAACACGTACCTAACCCACCCAACTGCGCACTGATGATGTCTCCTTGTATGGTGACGAAACGTTTGCAAGTCAATTGCCGAACTCAGCGAACAGATCAACAGCCACCTGATCAACAACCAATACACCAACCTAATAGAAGAACAAAAAACAGCCACCTGATCAACAACCAATACACTAACATAATAGAAGAACAAAGGCAAAATCTACTGACTGCGGCGAAGGCCGAAAACATTGCATTTTGAGAATGAAATGAATCTACCACATGTGAAGTATCCACCGTCACATTCTTCGACAGGGAATTTAAACTTTTTGAGAACACGTTGACGAAGATCTACCAAGAAGATCTACCGTCGCATTATCTGAGATAGACCGTACCCGACACAATATGAATAAACTTTACAAGTTAAGGATTCATTTTCAAAGGTGCCAGAACACCGTACGTACTTGATAAACGGAGATGCCAGGAACCTGATAATATTTTGTTACCAGATGCATTTGAATACAGCGGATGGCCAGTTTTCTGTCATGCCACCAGGCACTTAAAGTAGGTTAATTCGTGATCTTTACAATGAAACGTACGCACTGTGCATCAGGCAGACCACGCTTATGTGTGCATCCGTCGCCCCTGTGTTTCACGCATCATTTACAACTGCTTTATAAATAATAATGGTTCAGCTGTGAGATGGCTCAGTAAATTTACTGACCGGAAGGTCCGTGGTTCGAACCTCCCCTGTCTAAGCTTGAGCAACCTGGCAGTATCCCAGTCCTCGTGCTTCCTTCGGGTGGCATGGCAGCTAGCCACCGAAAGGGTGTTACAGCTGAACGATTATTATTTGCCCAAGCCTAGACAGGAGCCGTGGAGATACCCGAGTTGGATAAGAATTACGGGCCTTCTGGCCCGTGCCTTGTCCCCTGAGTTATCTCGAGCTCCACAACCATTGTAGTGTTGAGGGATTCATTATCAGCACCACCACCATTGACAGCAACAAGAGGATAACACTGGGGTTTCATTGCCGTATCATGCGAAGATGAAAAATTAGATAGAGAACGCACTTCTGGCCTACTAAAAACTTCCTAGGTGCCTACCCTCCCAACACTCAGTAAAATAATCTGAAAAGAGACTGACAGCGTGAACATCAGTGACATCTGTTAGCCTGCATGTCAGTGTCTCCGAAGGGGTCAGGTGGGCTCATCTTAGAAAGCAAACAGTCCACAAACTTTTCATAACACCCTTCATCCTCTTCTACAATGTCACGTTCCGATCAGCTCTAGGTCACCGCCACTTCGAATCAGATATGCGAAGCAATGCTCTGCCCAGTAGATTGTAACTCGGGATGCGTAGCACATGGCGAGGTCATCGCAGCTTGCATTACTGCATATGATCCCGGAACGAAGCATCTTGTGCTTCACTGAAGACCCATTTCATGATCGCCTCATTGCGAATCCGCCGATTTCGACTGGTTCTGAGATATCAATGATCGAAGACCTGAAGATTCCACCCGAATTGGCCAAGTCTCGCAACCGTGCCACATTACAGCCCACACTGTAGTTCGATCCGTTACAAACGGTATGAACCTAATCGTTTGTGCATTTCCGTGACCTGTTGAGTTATACTAAGTGTCGTGTGAAACTTGCAGAGACATTCATACTAGGATGGTCAATGGTTAGAGGCCTGAACAAGTCTCCCAGCCCTCCTGATCGGGAGTTGGAACATGTGTGGTGGCATCTTTCGAAAAAAAAACCTGGTGCATTGGTATTTCCCACCACTGCCTCACGGTCAGGCTTTGGTTGAGAACTGTCCAGATTTGGACGCCTTGGAAATACCCTAGCGAAATACAACCAGTATTCCTAAATCCAGAAACAACCTCATTCCACATCGGTCACCGCTTAGTGTCCACAGTCGGGTCGCCTTATCTGCCGCTGGGTAACCGAAGACAGGCTACTGCTGATGCCTTCTTCCTTCCTCTTGCACATACTTTCTCCTCTCCCTTCCCCCTCTCATTGACGAAACTCTCCTTGTAATATATATATATATATATATATATATATATATCGTGACGGTCGGGTTTCGTTGGTTTGGTGGTTTTGTGGGCCACACTGGTTGGAACTCAGTTGCACAACAAAGCAATCCAGAAGGGCCAATGCGGGAGAGCCCGACAAAAAGCAATGAGTCGTCGTATTGTGGGAAATCATTTCAGGGCGCGGTCCGCAGCTAAAGTCGTACTGTTCACCCAGACAGACAGGTGTGTGAGAACAGTAAGGGGTTGATTGTTGGTCTGTTCACCAAGCTTGGCAGTTGGATTGCAAACGTTTCATCACCAATCGAGGTGACATCGTCATGACGATGTCAACAACAATCAATCAGCGCACCCGAGCTACCTATATTCCCAGGCGGTCAGCATCTCCATACTTATGGAAGTAACATTGATGCGACAATAAAATGAGGAGAATGGACGGATTAGAAAAGGTCAGCTGCAAAAAACGCAACCGTTGTCCATGAACGTCGGTACGTTACTCCATATGTTCGAAATACTAGCAAAAATCAAAAGTCCGGTGCTGCTCAAAAGGCACTCGCCGTGCACACTGACGTTTGGAGGTAGAATTCATGCCTTATTTCTCGCCCTCTCCAGCTAGGTCAGCCGCCCGCTGCCTTGTGCGACAGGCCCTTAGGTTCGGCACAAGGTACCGAAACAAGCCCCTATCTCCAGACTCAAGCGATCAGAAAGTCCCATCTCCCAGCGCATGACGCGGCGGTAAAAAGGCACATCTTGTGTGACTTGGAACCTGGAGTAGTAGAACTCATCTGAATAGGGATGAAGACATGGAGACAAATCTATGCTATCTTGGCAGCACAAGATAGACCTAACACAGATCTAACACTTGATAATGGAAAGAGGCACGAACTGTAGACACGAGTACCGCACTTCAATTACACTGACTGCAAGTGAAAAGCCGAGTCAAAAAGGAGAGACAGAATCGGAGGGTAAACGCTGTTGGAATTGAATGCAGTCTGATGAAAAAGTAGCTCCGCTGGTTGGCCGAAACTAGCATTCCAAAACACTTAGTCTACGAGCAGCTGAGAAACTGAGTTCGAAATCGAGGGTGGTCGGAATTCTGCTATTGAGCTTGAAAGACTGTAACTTCCACAAATACACTCACTCACTGGTTCTCACGGAAGACTCATCTGAACCCCAAATGAATCTGTCGTTTATGGTGCGTTAGGTTTATACGCCATAACATCAAATTTACATAACGGGAGGACCTGGCACCTGGCAGAACAGCATGGAGAACAGCTACTTAAACAGGCGTAAGAAGCTCCGGGAAGCGACGCGTTGCGACGATGGAAAACAAGCGAGTCATTCTGAAGGAGCTGAACTTCCCCAATGCAGTCTCGACCATGCCGACTTGCACAGCATGTGGACGCATGTGGTTTTGCAGGACCAACCTTGTGGGTCACCAGCGTACTCATCGGGCCACTTTCCAGAACCCAGGTAAGTTTGTTCTATCTTCTAGTGACTACCGGCCGGATATTGCCTTCCTAAGGACGACAACACCCTTAACCGCATGGTTAAAGGAAAGCCACCAAGTTATCCCTTACCACCTTGACCGTGTGTTGATGGGCGCGTCTCGGTAACACTGGCATGGTACCATACTGGATGAGGTGAGACATAAGGCGGAACATTGATGATAAACAGGTAACTGGTGCCCATTGCTACACTATCGGGTTTAGGCCGGTTGATGGCCTGTGATTAGCCTCTGCACGTCCACCCGCCGCTCTTATTCCCTCAAGTTCATATAGGCTTCACGGGCTTGCGCGCAGGGCTACATCCGACTCCGCGCAAACCGTCTGTGGTTTTTCTCCATGGGGAGACGTCCAGTGACTTGACCACTGATGACCAATGCGGATGCCAGTAATTCATACCGTGAAAGGTACGAAATACGAGAATGGGAACAGCCTGAAAAATCATAAATTCGAACTTTGGTAAAACAGTCATCCAAAGCTTCAAAAGTCATAGTTTTTGGAAGATGATGAAACTCCCAATGACAACTTGCAAACAAGGTCATCTGTTAGTCATCAGTGTTGGACACCGAGACTAACAGCACAAACAATAAGGAATATCTATGCTGTGTTTATCAAGGGACGACGCCTACCTGATATGCCCCAAGAAGAGCAAAACCGGTCCTGGGCTGTTGAAGATTTTTCAGCGACCTTATGAGTACTGTGTTACGTGTATAATATCTGGGCTACTTTCATGCTGGAAAGGAGAATCATCATCGCTTCTATTAGTAATAGAATGGAATGGAATTCAAAACCCATACAATTTGAACTGGTCAACAACACAAAAAAATTTTGTCCAGTATCAGCCTACCTGAGGCCTCAGCTGACGATCCAAGAGCGTGACTAGAACCTGCGCCTGGAATGGTACTGCCCAGCGAGTTGAGTCTTTATACATTAACTCCTAGGGGGAAAGATTAGCGGGTGAGAAAACGGCGATACAAATAGATTATATCCCCTTGCATCCTTCCATAGATATAGTGGCTCTTGAAGAACTTCGGTATTCTCAGAAAGCCGATCAAAATAGCGTAAGAAAGTAGACTTCCCACAACCGATATTGCCCTCAACAGTTACCTGTAGTAGCACATATACAGAGTTAAATGGCAGGTGGCGTACTGTGAATCGTTTGGTCACCCCTCCCATTTGATCACCGAGTTCCTATATGTGTAGGTACAGATAAGCTGCAACACAACAGCAAAACATACGTTAGTAGTCACATTGGGAGAATCGACTACAAGACAGCATTAGTACTATATTATCAATATCAGCGGCAGCGACAATAGGAAAACCAGAGTTTAAAATCGACGTTATGATTTATTCACACTTCAGAGCTTAACATCATCCTCGTCAAAAAGCATCGGCAATAAACTCTGACTCGTAACCGGCTTATAAGTAACGCCCTAGCAAAATTTACTGCGACAAAAGTCGGGAAGAAAGAGCGAGTAATTAGTACAATATAGGCTTATGTACTTTTTCCAATACAAACCCAAAACACGATGACCGACAAAATTTAGCAACAGCATGTTTAACATTGGGATCGTGAATGCATGCTTTGGGGTTTCCATGCAGGGAGAATCATGGGGACCCCAGCCAGGTATCAAACATGCGACAGCGTGAAGTCTGACTGCATCTGTTCGTCCTGCCTCAAACGAACTTTTACCAACAAAGGTTGGGAACGAAAAAGACCATTTATCTCGCTTCATTAGCTGAGAGAACGAGTTTGGTTGGTTGACGAGTAATCATTTACGTACAAATTTTCTGCGTGCGTGCTGCAGCCAGCAAACTTTCGATATGCCACAAGGGCACCGACGATCACATGTTCAGAGGCATCTGGGGGGGGGTTAGATCGAGGGAGGGCTATTCTTCCAGCACTCGCATGTGACGACCTTCAATTAAATCATTTTGACATCACAAATGAAGTGCAGAAAAAATGCGTACGCTGACTTCTTGACACAGAACAACCACAGCTCATGCAAAGCAATCGATAAGCCTAAACTCTAGCTTGATGTGTCAAAGGGGTACAAAAGAACTACAGAGAACAGATATCCAAAGTGCTATTCAAAACCGGAAATTCCGTTTGCGGTCATCCCTCAAACATTCGACCACTGAATTCGTGAAAGGATCGTGCCTTTGCTGGAGTCCCGGCGATAGAATTCTCTTGACCACAACCACAACTCAGACCGACGCACCATCCGACGCCAGGTAAGGCTGAATGTCTGTACAGACCGATATGTTTGGTGGGCCCGAAAGGTAGAACAAATGAAAGATACGAAAAATCCTGGAAACATCTGTAGGCTGTCCCACAGTTCGACTGGTCCTCGGAAGCCTCCTGTCAGCGAAACTACCAGGGACCAGAATGGTTCTCTGATACCCAGCAAAGAAGAAGGTTTTGACCGTTGGGCACAGTACTTCGAAGCAACAACTCAGTCGGTCACCTGCTACCTCAAGGTTGGGAACGAAAAAGACCATTTATCTCGCTTCATTAGCTGAGAGAACGAGTTTGGTTGGTTGACGAGTAATCATTTACGTACAAATTCTCTGCGTGCGTGCTGCAAGTCCTGACGATCTTTCACCTGCTCTTTTCAAGGATGGGCTGAATTCTCAGACAGTGCCTGTCTGCAGTACCCCAACATTACCAAATCGATGTTCCCAGCAAACCTGACCAATGCTTCTGAGACACCGGTAGTCAAACACTGACATCTTCCGTATGTCCTCCGCGCGTAGAGGGCATGTCTCAGATCTATGAAGCAGTACAGATCGCACTGCCGCAGTGTAAACTTGGTCCTTGGCAGACAAACTCAAGTCACGCCGGCGCCATAGGTGTCGGAGGATGGCAAAAGCGGCCCTCGCTTTTCGAAAGCTCATCTCCAGCCAGTCTACCGAGACTTATACAACTGCCCAGGTAAACAAATTTATCTACCACATCGACTGGCTCGTCTGCAAGCATGAGGTGCGGGTTTGATCCTATCCAGTCTTGTAGCAGCACTTTACACTTGTCAGGTGTGAAGCGCATAGCAAACCGTGCAGCAGTTATTTAGGTTATACAAAATGGTTGCATTTCGGGGTTTTGGGATAGGCATTTTGTTCATACTCACACCACTCTCGTTTGAACGGTCGTCCTCCTGTTTTGGCGTAATTATTCCGGTGAGGCGAACGTGTTCACACTTGAGCGACGTTCAGACGTGAAAATTTAGATGCGTCCAACGTGCGTTGGTGGACTAGTGGTAACACGCTCGCCTCGCATGTCCCATGTCCGGGGTTCAAATCCCGGCACGGCCACTGGATATGCACTGCTGATGAGCTCTAATGAGAGCGAAACTCGAGTCCGGTGCTTCCCTTTGTGTGGACTCACCGGAATAATTATACAAAATGGTCTGCATTTTTGAATGGTCTGAACCAAGGACCGCAATATCGCCTGCATACTCAATATCTGTGAGCGAACACCCCGGAAGCATTTGTGCTCCCGATGTTTCAGAGGCAGGCAGAAGAATTTCAAGCAGCACACCAATAACAATTTGAAGAGGAAAGGTGGGGGGGAAGCCTTGTCTTACACCACGGGACGTGGTGAACTCAGACGAAAGCTTGCCATATACTCGTACGCGCTCACAGGAGTTCGCATACAGTGCCCACATAAGGGATAGAAATTTGGTACACCTATAATCGCCAGACACTGCTAAAGCTTCTGAGGATTAACAGAGTCAAAAGCAGCTTTCAGATCAAGAAAAACGACCAAACGGTACGTCTGAAGCAGTGACACTATTCACCGACTTGTCTCAGGGTAAAGATATGGTAGTGTTACGGATGGAGTATCCATCCTGATTGAGCGCGAGAACAAGACTGAATTGCGCTTTACTTGTCTAAGAATAGACGTATTTAAGCTGAAAGTGAAGGCGAAATCATGGTTAATGCGAAACGACAATATGAACACAAATGATAGTCATGACATTCACCCGGGCCGTTGGATTGTGTACAGAGGGGCAACTCGGACACAAGGACTGCATGAATGATCATAAAAATCTACGTGATAAGTGTGGTCAGACTTCTCGGTTTCTGAAAATGTAGAGTCGCGCACGTTTCTGGAGCCTGGCTAAATCAGAGATGTCAGGGTCATATGTATTTGGAGATGCAGGTGCATCGCCCGGGCACGGAGGTGAGACTGATGTATTATCCTCAACGGTATTGAGCGGAGGCGCGTGCAAGTCGGACGGAGGGGATGCATGACCACCATTGCCTTCATTGGATGAGGTACGCGTGAAGTCGCTGGCATGTGTGCGATCACCACAAGGAGCGAGATGGCGGACGGATACAGTGCCTTCTTGTTTCACCGGGAAAACGAAAATGGGCGTAATGTGGATTGCAATTTATAAGTTCGACTTCCTCAACGACTGATTCATACTTTGAGGCACGGTTAAATCTTCCCAGTAAGACAGGTCCTGAGGTAGTTAGCCAAGTTGTTATAGACAAACCACAGGATGATCAACGTTCAAACCGAAACATTCGTTCATGTGGAAATGCATTTGCGGAGACACAGAGAAGGGACCATATAGAGTGGAGGGCATCTGATAGAGTACACTCCTAGTGACAGACTTCAAGGCATTTAGTCTTGAGCCTGAGCTGAATTGCGTTCCAGTGTCCCGTTGAGGTATTCGACTTGCCCGTTCACCTGGGGATTATAAGCAGTTGTTCGGCTGGTGCAAACTCTTTTGTCATGTAGGAATGTGGACAGTTCGTCAGATATGAATGAGGAGCTACGATCCGAGTACACATATGCAGGCATACCAAACAAAGAGAATAATTCACATACACACTTAATATAGGTAGATGCACAGGTATCTGCGCAGGAAAACTTAAATGGAAAACGGGAAAACTCGTCACTGATAATGAAGATTAAGCGGTTTCAAGTAACAGAAGGTAGATGTCCTTTAAAATCGACGCTAATCCGTTCAAATGTTTGAGTCGCTTTGATGAGCGTAGCGGTGGTGGTTTGTAAAATTGCGGTTTGGTGGCGGCACAAACTGTGCATTTTCTGGTGGTGTCCTTGACATCTTGGGGTTCAAACGGCAAGTTTTTGGGAAGAACAGAGTGATGCATGCGAGTAATTCCGGGATGGCACAAGGAATCATTAATTTCTTTTAATTTACCATTGCCGATCACATTGGCGCATAGGTTACGCGATAGGGTGTCAGCCATCACATTCTTTTCCAGATCTGTAGCTGACATCGTAGCTAAAAGCGGCTAGTTCCATTTTCCATCGCTAGATTTTATCGTTTTTTATCTTACCTTTCTGCGACACAGTACATAAAGGAAACCGACCGCTGGTCAGTTTGAAGTGCTTCCCGAAGAGATAGTCTTTCCAGCTACGGATAGATTCAACGATGGCGTATGCCTCTTTCTCAATAGCAGAGTGATTTTTTTCGCTCGGTGTCAGTGTTTTAGAAAAGAAGTCCACCGGTCGGCCGTTCTGAGTCAGAGACGCAGCAATGGCTAGAGGCGTCAGTCTCGACAACCAATGGTGCGTTGTAGTCGACTGTCACAACCATGGCGTTCTCTAACTCCTTCTTTAAATTTTCGAAGGACTGTTGCACACGCTCCGGTAAGGGAAAAGTCTTATTTCTGACAAGCACACTGATTTTGTCAGAGAAGCATGGTATCCATTGTGAATAATAAGCAAACATACCAACAACTCGTTGTTGGGATTTAGCGCCATGTGGATGAGGGAGTTGATGAATAGAGTGCATTCGTTCAGGATCTAGTTTGATACCTCCTTCAGAGACTTCACAGCTGACAAGGCCCATCTGTTTGGCTGTTATGACGCCTTCCTTGCAGTTAAGGGTAATTCCATATTTTCTTATCACTTCAAAGAAAGATTTGAGGTTCTGGTCATGCTCACTTTGGGTAGTCCCACAAATAGTGACGTTGTCGATGTAAGCGTAGGTGCCACTTAGGTTCTCAGACTTGATTATATGGTCAATAGTACGTTGCATGCTTCAAAAGCCGTATACGGTTTGTCTTTCTCACTGATTGGGACTTAATGGTAAGCACTCAATAGGTCTAAGTTGCTTAAGACAGCATAGCGGGAAATTTCTGCAATCATTTTATCCATTCACGGTAACGCATAAGGGTCTAGGTATGTGAACCGATTAGTGGTTTGACTGTAGTCCACTACCATGTGTTTTTTGTGGTTTGAATTTTTCGTGACCAATACTTGAGCCCCCCAGGGAGAATCCGAAGGCTCAATTGTACCTTCATGCAATAATCGTCTACCTTCAGAGCGGATTAACTGTTGATCGTCAGGGTTATAACGCCGTGATTTCGTGGCGATAGGCTTGCAATCGGGTGAGGTTAGAAAAAGAGGTGATTCGACCGTAGCAACAGTTAGACCGCAGAGGGTGAATGGACCTCGGTTCCCACCGAATGTGATTTCAACTTTGTTACGTAGACCAAGGAAGGTTTAGCAGCACGTCAGCACATAGATTGGGTAACAACAATCGTTTGATTTTTGTGTAAACAGTGCCCTTGTAATGGATGGATGCGTAAAAGTAGCCGCTAGTCGAACATGTCAGAGAGGAAGGTGCCATTATAATCACAGAATCATTAGCATATATCTTCCAGCCATGTGTACGAACTATCAAAGGAGATATACAACTGCCCGAACTTCCTGTCTATGAGAGCCTGAAGCGATATTCCGTTTACCCCTATGCTTGTCACCGTGCGGGACAAGTAGTTATGGGCTGCAGCAGTCAACAGAGAAGATAAAGCAGAACGTCGTGCAAGTTGGGTGATTTTCGTCATTTGGGTCGACAAACACGCTGAAAATGACCTGCTTTGCCAATGATTTACAAACTGCTTCTCGTGCGGGGCATTCGGATCGTGGACACCTGGAACGACAGCAAAAATAACATCTGGGAATTGATTGACGAGAGATAACGTGTGGAATCAGGGGAGATTTAGTGCGAAAGCCTAACCGTAGATGTTTGTTAAAGGTGCTGCAGCCGCAGAAAATGATATTGGTTGGTTATGCGAGTATGACTGAGCTTGTTTGTAGGCCAATTCTAATGGCCTAGCGAATTCATGTGCTTCATCGAGAGTGAATCCATTTTGAGCCAGAAGTCTTTCTCTGATGGTGGCAGACTGAGGTCCGTTGATCAGAGCACCACATACACTTTCGCTTTGATGGTCAGTCATCATCATCATCAATCATCATCATCAGTGGCGGACACCGCCTTGAAATCACAATTTTCGGCTAAAGAATTAAGCCTCAGAACAAATTGAACATCTTGACTGGTGTCCTGTTTGCAAGTTAGTAGATGACGAGCAAAAATTATATTCTTAGGACGAACGTACAACTTTCCAATTGTACTGACGAAAGAAGGAATTCCCTTCGCCGCGGAGTTGTTTATTATAAAACACCAAATAAACAGTTGCAGACTATTAGACAGGAAAGTAAAACTCCCATATGCACCTTGTTTTTAGAACTGAATAATGTCTTCTTCTTGAGCGAGTCTTCTTGAACCTTCCTGGATATTCACGCAATTGCAAACGAATGCTGCAAAGCAGTTCCACAAAGTCCGTAATAAACCTCACTTTCCATTACATCAAGGCAGAGTTAGAAAAAACTACATACCAATTGCATGCCTCATCAGTAGTATCCACCGTTACACACCTCCTCCATTGCATGCCACCGATTCCCATTTACCTCCGTTACGTCGGCCCCCGCAGTTATGGCCATTTCCGAAGCTGAGTACCATTTACTCTCTTCGATCCTTGACCGTCTTGAATTGTATAGACGTTCCCACGGGGTCGGTAACTGTTCTAAACTGTTCAGCTGTAACACCCTTTTGGTGCCTAGCTGCCATGCCGCTCGAGGGAAGCACGAGGGCTGGGATACTGCCAGGTTGCCAAAGACTAGACAGAGGTCGAGAGGCGGGGTCAGGTTCGAACCACGGACCTTTTGGTCAGTAAATTGCCTCTAACCACTCGCCATCTCGCCCCGGGGTCGGTAACGACAAACGGACCTGGTCATCGACTGCCCAGCTTCCGCGACCCCAGTCCACTCTTTTCCAGGCCTCTGATGATCCTTCCACTTGACTGGCATCTTATCAGGAATGGTTTTGCCTTTCTACTCACCGTTTCTGTCTGGTCTCCGCACTTCAGACGGCAGTCAGGCAGCTTTCCTTGTTTCCTCTCCTGGCTCCTCCGGAACAAGCGTGTTTCCGGCCACAGCCCCAATTTCTTGATCAACTCAATCAATCAATCAATTTATCAGCTATAAACCGTGTACCATAGGCACATTGGTTCCAGCTGCTACAGTTTCGATCACCGGAAAACGGGAATGTGGAACGTACAACGAAGCCTTGGAGGCGAAGGTATGTTCGGAAATTGAGTAGCTACGCATTGAAGGCGATAGCTTTGATGCACGAGCGCCACTGACTGCGCGATTGGGCCATTTCTGCCAGTGTCATTAACCACTGGTGATTTGAGTCCCGGGTCCCCATCCAGGAGGCGGCAGTTGCCCGCCCGACTAAGTTTACTGGTTAGCGCTTTCGTACTTCGTTGCCAGGTCATACACTGTCCACCTCTCGGTCGCTTCCACTCAGCACAGGGCTGGGCGAAAAGAGCTCTGCGGGGCAGACGGTCTTCTGGCATGCAGGTACCTATGAAGCGTGAGTAATTCATCTATCGCGGGAGAGTTCCTTCTTCCTAAGACCAACTGACGTACCTCAATCCGATGTTCCCACCAGACCTGACCAATGCTGCGGAGACATCGATGATCAAACACTGACATCTTCCGTACGTCCTCTGCGCGTAGGGGCCACGTCTCTGATCCATAAAGCAGTATGGATCGCACCACCGCAGTGTAAACTCTTCCCTTGACAGACAAGCTCACGTCACGTCGGCGCCACAGGTGTCGGAGGTTGGCAAAAGCTGCCCTGGCCTTTCCGATTCGAGAAATGATCTCATCTCCAGCCAGTCCACCGGAACTTATACAGCTGCCCAGGTAAACAAATTTATCTACCACGTCGATTGGCTCACCTGCAAGCATGAGGTGCGGGTTTGATCCCACCCAGTCTTGTAGCAGCACTTTACACTTTGCGGGTGTGAAGCGCATGCCAAACCGTGCGGCAGAGTTATTTAGGTTATTTAAAATCATTTGCATTTCGGAAGGGTCTGAACCAAGGAGAGCAATATCGTCCGCATACTCAATGTCTGAGGGAACGTCGGGAGCATTTCGACTCCCGAGGTTTCAGAGGCAGGCAGAGAAATTTCAATGTCAATAACAAAGTTGAAGAGGAAAGGGAAGAGGACAGCCTTGTCTTACACCACTGGACGTGGTGAACTCAGGCGAGAGCTTCCCGTATACTCGTACGCGCCCACAGGAGTCCGCATACAGTGCCTTGATAAGAGATAGAAATTTGGAAGGGACACCTTTGATCGCCAGACACTGCCAAAGTTGCTGACGATCGACAGAATCAAAGGCAGCTTTCAAATCCAGAAAACGACCAACGTGGGACGTCTGAAGGAGTGGCGCTGTTCAAGAATTTGTCTCAAGGTGAAGATATGGTCGATGCATCCTCGACCGGGGCGAAACAGCTTGATTCTCACGAGTCTGTCTCTCGCGATAATCCATCAACCTGCGCAAAATAATGCCAGAGAGTACCTTAGATGCGACGGATACCAGACTGATACCACGATGGTTTTCACATGACGTTCTTGCTCCCTTTTGAAAACTGGGATGACGGTCGAGGAGCTCCATTCGGCTGGTATTCTGTTTTCGTTCCAAATCTTCTGCAGTATGGTTGTCAGACTGTTCACCAGGACCTCGCCACCTTCTTTGAAGAGCGCGGGGTGTAGACCATCCGGGCCAGGTGCCTTGTCGCGCTTCAGGATTGAAATCTCACGCTGGATTTCGGTTGCTGATGGTGGGTTGGTGTCAATGTTCCATTCGGGCCTGCTTGGTTCTTCCAGTGGTTGTGTTGAAGGGGACCAGGTGAACTGTTCTTGGAAGTGCTCAGCCCACCGCTCAAGACGGCGATTGAGGGAGTGAATTGCTGTTCCGTCTTTTTCGCATATTGTCTCACTGACACCTGCCTTCTTTTGACCCGTTGATCGAATCAGTTGAAACAGGGCGCGGCTGTTGCCTGCAGCGAAAGCCTTCTCCATTTCCTGGGCCTTCGAAATCCACCAGCGTTCTCTGTCATTCTTCAAGCTCCTGATTATCCGGTGTTTGAGGGATCTGCGTGCGCCATCATAGTCGCTAGTTGCTGGTATGGACTTTCTGGCAGCAATAAGATCTGCTGATCTCGAAGATATCCAGTGTTCATTGAGTCGAGTCAGATGGGCTGGACAAGCAGTTCTGAAAGCTGAGCATTGCTTCTTTAACTCGCCTCCATCCATCCTCCAAGCAATCTTCGTCGTCCACATGACTGTGCGTTTCCAGCAGCTTTCTAGCCAGATCAGCTCGATACTCTTCTAGCTACTGAAACTTGTCGGAGTTGATGAACGGAGCTGCCCTCTTTCGGCACGCGTAGTGCTGGCGGGAAACGAAGTGCTAAGCGGGCCCGCACGATGGCGTGATCAGAGTCAAGTTGCGTACCCCAGAAGGAACGACAGTCCTTAACTGAGGCTCTCCATCGGTAACTGATAGCCATATGGTCCAATTGAGTCCACGGCTGTCTTGTGGTAGGTGGCCTCCAAGTAACTCGGTGTGAGCGTTTGTGTTGGAAGTTCGTACTGGCCAGGAACAGACGATGATCTGCACACAACTGAAGAAGCCGCTCTCCATTATCCGTACGCACAGCATCGACTCCAAATCTACCACCAACTGTGCTTCTTCCGGACTTAGCCGTCCAACTTGGGCATTCATATCACCCGCCAGGATTACTATATCCGTCCTTCTTGCCGACCGAAGCAGTCGTGACAGATCTTGATAAAACTCGTCCTTCTCATTCTCAGAACTGCTATCTGTTGGGGCGTATGCTGATACGACAAACAAACACCGTTTACCGCATCGACCTGCGTTAATCTTAATTGAGCCAGACAACCGCACAGCGCAAAGGCGACTGTTTACTGGGATCCAGTCAGTAAGGCGCTTTCAGCCTTGGGGCTGAGTGCAACTCCACACCGTAGATACCACGAGCCATTGCGTCAGGATCACCGGATGCCCGAAGAGTGAAATGTGGGACATCTGGGTTCGCCTAAGCGGCTTGAGGAGCACGACCGAAGTGGAGTCTTGTATTCGTGTTTCGGAGACACAACATACATCGATAGAGAGGAAAGTAAGGTTTCAGCAAGGGATGCCTGTTGCCCAATTTGACATAGAGTACGGACATTAAAGGCTGCAACATGGATCAGATCTTTTGAGGTTAGTAAGTGATTATTTTGGTTTATTATTCTGGGCGATGGTTGAGACCCAACAGTGGCTAGGTGATTGGCAGATGGGTTGATTGCACTGCATTGTACGATGGGTTGGGAGGGAGTGTGGGGGAAGGCCGGTGAGCGAAGAGCTGCAAGGGCAAATGATACTTCCCGGTTGCCCAGGCCGAAGAAGGGTTGAGTTGAGGTACCCCACCTTGAGCCTTTGACTCAAAGTCTGACCCACAAGGCAGTGGGAGGGTGTAGGGTTTTGCTCGGGGACCCTGCCCTAGCCTCTGACTCAAGAGTCTGGACCGCGAGACAGCGGTTGTTAGGGTTTTCTTGGGACCCTTCCCGGAGCCAATGACTCAATAGTCTGACCTACTTGGCTGTAGGGGGCCGGCCTGGCCCGAGGGCGCAGGGAGTAGGGCATTACTGTCTCACTCCTGATGCGGCTGCGCACAGCAGGTGCCTTTTGAGCAGCACCGGACTCTTTGGTTTTAAAAGTATTTCGACCGTTTTTAATAATGCGCCGGCGGTCACGGTCAACCGTTGGGCGATCGGAGTGTGCGGTTTTAAGGCCGACCTTTTCTAACCCGTCCTTCCTCGGGGAAGGCAGCATCGCTGCTTCCATAAATATGGAGATGCTGGTCGCCTGGGGGAAACGCCTTACTGCCTTCACACTCCTATCGCAGAGGACAGTACGACTTTACCTCCAGACCGATACGATTACTCGCAGTAGGGGACTCGCTGTTCTTCGTCGGGCTGCTCCCCGTTGGCCTTCCTGGCATGGTTGAACCTTTAGGAACTGAGTTCCAGCCAGTATAGCCCGCAGGATCATTGCAGCACAGAAGCCCGACCACGACAAGGTGGCAGCTTTTGGTCAACTGGAAGGCGCTGATGTGACTGTACATCAGCATGAACGGGGACTTGCCTGTAGTTGGCTGTATGGAGCACAATGAGCTAGCAACAACATCGGCAGTTCACTTCCCAGTCACCTCCGTTGGCCGCCAGCCACTCCTTGATCGTTCGGTTATTGCAATCGGTTAGACCATTTGTTTGCGGGTGGTAGGGTGCCGCCCTTAGCCGTCTGATGCCCAGCTTTAAGCAACTCCTAAACTCTTCGCTCTCAAAGCAAGCTCCCTGATCGGTTAGGATCATTCTTCGCATCCCATGGTTGGCCACGGTGTGACGCATTACCACTGATCGTCGTTGCTGGTTGATTTGACACGGCTGCCGCCTCGACCAACCGCGACAAGTGCTCTTTCATTATCACGATATATTTATTTCCACTGCTCATAACCGGAAAGGAGCCCATTACGTCAACGAACCAGGAATGGGTTCCACGGATGAGTTGCCCCTGGGGTATCTCAGTTGGCATCAGTTGGACACCACATAATCCATCACCTCACCTCTCATCCCGGACCAGTAGTCCCTCTGCCGAAGTAAGTGACCCTGTGTGTGCCATCTCGTGGCATTTGACGATAAGCTTCGGCCTCAAGACGCGAGGTAGCAGGGCAGCACAACATCAGAAGCGGTGACGTTCCAGAAAATTATGTCAGCTTCACTCAGGCTCAGCCTATCGAAGTGACTCTAGAACGTTTCAACTTCCTTGTCCCCCTCTCCGCTCTCAATACTCCTTCCATCCAACAAGGCGGCTGAAACCTTCCGTAACACAGGATCCTGCCGTTGGAGTTGCACCAACCTTCCGGAATCCAGTTCGACGACGAGGCTATTGGCACCAATCATGATCGTGGGGATTTCATCTTCAGCCTCTGGTCTTGACAACCAATCAGCCAGTTGGTTCTTCTTCCCTGGCACGTGACGGATCGTGAAGTCGTAATCCTGGAACCGGAGTGCCCGGCTCGCGAGCTTCCCGCGAGGATCTCTGGTGGTCCTAATCCACTCCAGGGTTTTGTGATCGGTCTCGTCATGAAATCTTCGTCCAAGCAGGTATGGCCTCCACTTATCCACTTCGATTTTTATCCAGGCCCAGATGATCGCTAAACATTCCTTCTCAATAGTTGAGTACTTCCGTTCAGCGCTAGTCAGGACACGACTGGCACATTCGATAACTCCATTCCTCTTCTTTAGGACTGCGACGATACCGCGATCACTAGCGTCCGTTGCAGCAGTGAAAATCTCTCTGGCCCTGGGCAGTTTGAGGGTCAGTTGCTGATCCAGCATCCGCGTTTTGACACGTTCGTGGGCTTCCTGGTCCATTCAATTTCCGATTTTGCCCGAGCAAGTCGTACAGTGGAGCAGCAGTCGTGTTGAAATCCTCGACAAACCGGCTGTAGTATGCTGCTCGTCAAGAAACTGCCGTAGGGACCGCTTTGAATTAGGAACAGCACAATCCCCATCTTTGTCAGTTTTTCTGGCAGTGGGCTAACCTCTCCGTGACCCATTTTTGCCCCAGTAATGTCACCCGAACTCCAGCGAGCTGTATCCTGGCTTCATTTCCCGCAAGCCAGCATCCCGGTACCTTCAATACGGCCTTCAGGTGAACTGGCGCTCTGGGTCCGGTGCTGTACACAACAATATCGTCTCCGTACACGGCAACATTCTGTAGTCCCTTCGTTAGACGAAGAATCAAGCACCGGAAAGTGAGTGGTGCACCCGACAAACCAAAAGGGATCTTTCTAAATTGATATTGGGTGTCCCCAACCGTGAACACCGACTTCTCCCGGTCCTCTGTCTTGACAGATAGTTGCCAGTATCCGGAACGCAAGTCGAACACCGTGAAATATTGGGAATGCTGGAGGAATCGAAACCGAAGGACAACTACAACCGGATTTACAGTCAGTTCATTCGAACGCCGGAAATCCACGCAAAACCGACATTTTCCGTTCGCCTTCTTCACAAACACAACCGGGAGTCTTACGCACTGTTGGCTTCCTCAATTATGCCATTTTCAACATCTCTTGAACTTGCTTATGGAACTCCTGCTGTAGATGGAGTGGCAAATGGGAGCTGTAAGGTCGAGAGCATTCGGACGAGAGAAATTTCATGTTCAATCCACGGGCAGAAGCCAAACGAATCTTCATCGCCTGTGAACAGTTCAGGTATTCCTCGACCAAGGACTTCACTGACGGTACGTTATAAGACGGAAGCTTTCGGACATGCAGTTCGCTCACAGCATACTTGGGTAACCGCTTGCTGCACCATACTTTGTCACCAGTTTTCACCGCTTTAGGTCAACCACAGATTCTGCGCTCTTGAGAAAATCTGCTCTATGTCTGGGTTGATCCGGAACGCGTGCTGCACGGACTTGTCGCCTAGGCGAATCAAATGCATTGACAAACCATCAATTTTCAGTCGGTATCTACCCACTGCTCTCACGGCTAGTGCGCACGGTTTGCATTCAGCTTCGTTCCTTTCCGCTTCAGCGATACTTATGTTCCTGTATCAATCAGGCACAGCTCCCTCTTCCGTCTATCTCGATAACGGCCTGTATCGTAGCCTGTGTCACTGCGCTGATCGCAACTCACCCAGGAAGAAAAGAATAATCCAAAGTTTTATCATTTACATGTGATCGGGTACGAGGACAGTGATTCCTGCAGTCTCCGCGATTCCGTCTCAAGGCTGCGAGCTGTTCGGCTAGTTGGTCCACTTTGTTCTTCAGGTCCTCCACTGGTGAATCAACCTTCTCCTGCGACTGCAACGTGGCCAGTGGTGCCTCGGTTAATTCCGTGATAGACGCACACGGTTCTACACTCAACTGGCCAGTTGCTCTCGCCAACCGCCACTGGGCTGAAGCGCAGGCTGCACACCTTCACAGATTGGTCACACAGCAACTAATCGTTCAGCTGTAGCACCCTTTCGGTGCCTAGCACTATGCAACCCGGAAAGCGAGGGCTGGGATACTGCCAGGTTGCCCAAGCCTAGACAGGGGAGTCGAGAGACAGAGGCAGTCAGTCCCAGTCCAGTCCCGCAAGCAAGATCCAACGACTGCTGCAGGCTGGCGAAGAACACCGAGGTCACATCCATGTCCCATCGTGGCCGTCTTGAACAGCCTCATAGTCTCCTGGCGGTCGGCCGGTTTGTCGAACTCCGCTGCAAGAGCTTTTTCGAGGCGGCCCAGTCCATCTTCCGAGGGTCCCTTCCAGCCCTATCCAGGGCCACCTTCACCCCACCTATGAGGAGGGCCTTCAGCGCCGCCAACTACCCGTTCGGTCTCCACTCCAGCCGCCTCCGCAACCTCCTCGAAATCCTCCAGGAAGGTCTGCACATCCCCATCCTCAAAGGTTGTGGCCACGGTATCTTCATCCGTATTCCGGTCACGGCACCAAACGAAAGGAGGAAAGCCCTTCGCCTCGGAGTCGTTTATTAGAAAACACAAACCAAAAAGTTACACTATTAGACAGGAAAGTAAGACTCATATGCACCTTCTTCTTGAAAACTGAATATCCGTCTTCTTCTTGAACGGTCTTCTTATACGTTTTGGGTATTCATTGGCTATCACGCAATTGTAAACGAAAGCTGCAAAGCAATTCCACAAATTCCGTAATAAATCCCACCTTCCATTAGATCAAGGTGGAGTGACGAGGAAACCACATACTACTCGCATGCCCCACCAGTAGTATCCACCTTCACACAGATGGATTCGTTATCGGGATAGTCTGCGATGTAAACGTATACAGATGCATCCACAAAATAAATCAAGGTTTCGATTCTTTTAGATTAGGCAGTTTGACAGTGCCCAGGAACGTTTCGAAAGTTCGGAACCAATGATTCTAACGCGTTGTGACATCTGGGGAATTTGGAACTGTGCCGAAACACTTGGGTCGCAGCAACGCTTCCGTTGTATTCTTAGACAAGTAAATAGTTACGGATGGTGTATCGAGCCTGATTGAGCGCGAGAACAAGACTGAATAGCGTAGAATGAAGCGCTTTGCTTGTCTAAGAATAGACGTACATAAGCAGAAAGTGACGAAAGCATAGTTAATGCGAAACGACAGAACACAAAGGATAGTCATGACAGGTAGGTGCATCCTCAGCAATGGCGAAGCCCAGTTTTATTCTCAGGAATCTGTCTCCCTAATAAATGACCAACCTGTGCGAAATAATGCCAGAGGGCACCTTAGATGCGACGGATACTAGACTTATCACAACCATCATTATCAGCTGTAAGAACCGCGCACTTGTCGTACAGTGGTTCTAGCTGCCACAGTTTCGTTCACCGATGACTTGAGGAGTTGAGGTAGGTAGATGCGCATTAGGCGGGAGCTGATAAATTGGTGCGTAAATAAACAACTATCAATGGACTGTTAAGTGGGAGGATTGGGAAGCGAGCTATGCATTGTAGGCAATAGCTTGGATGCATGAGTGCCATTGAGGGCATGACTGGACCATGTCTGACAATGTCTCTAACCATTGATGTGGCCCGTCTCGGGGTCCCCATCCAGGAAGACGACAGTGAGCAGCGAAGCTGACTTTGCTGATAATGGCTTTTATACTTCGCTGCCAAGTCATTGTTTGACCGCCTCTGGCTCGTTTCTACCCTTCACGTGGTTTTGCGAAAAGAACCCTTCGATGAAGTCGGTCGACTGGCATGCGGAGCACGTGGCCGAGCCAGCACAACCTGCGCAATGTGATCAGTTCATCTATTGACGGCTTTAGCCGGATTCCCATACCCACCCAAGATATTCTAGCATTATTTAGATGACACGTTTGTCGTAATGAAACGAGACAAGATCAGTAAGTTTTCAACTATGCGAATGAATTGAATCCATATAACAAATTTGGTATGGAGATAGAGTCAACTTCGGTACACTGGTCTTTTTAGACTGCATGACGCATGAGGTCACGGAAAAACTAAAGACCACAGTGTACGAAAAGCGAACGGACACTGGGGCAAGTTTGAACAACTCGGCTGCCCACCCCAAGTTGGTATTCGCTAGTACTGCCTCATCAATCTTTAGGCGTGTAAAGGTCCTGTGCACAGAAGTTGATCGGACAGCGGCCCGAATTGAAGTAAAGAACAAACTTCAGGGTAGTGAATATCCGGCTAGCTTGATTAGGCGTCAATCGCGAAGTGTTGCCAGTAACGAAACCCAACAGGGAACGGATTGGGACTGCTGTTATTCTATATAAACCAGGGACATCGAATGACTCTAAACACAGCTAACACAAGAGTAGCTTTCCAGAGGGGACAATAAGTGACCTACACTGGTGCAAACGGAACCAAGGACTGTCTACAAAATTAAGTATAACGACTGCACTAAGGACATACAATCAGGGAACGCCACACGAGAATGAGAGAACGTGGAAAAATAAACAGGCCGCTGAGAAATCATCATCAAAGACAGCAACATGTGTTGACACTGATGCTTCACTGCCGTACAACCATGAAGTTCGTCTAGTTTCACATGCATATATATATATATATATTATATAAAAAGCCCTAGAGTGAAAAGAAGAAAAAAGAGTGGATGAGGGAGGGGACCTAGTGCTGGCTATGTCAAGCATTCTGAGGTACCTACACCTCCAACCGCTCAGTCAAACAATCTGGAAAGTAACTGACGGCACGAACATGAACATTACTGATATCGATTAGCCGCCATTTCTTGCAACGTCTCCAGCCAAGCACGGGCGGGGTCACGGGATCCCATCCTGGAAGGCGTACAACACCAACAACACCCAAACTCTTCGTGATCTCTTTCACACCTTTCTGCCAAGTCATGCGCTGTCCACCTCGCGGTTTGTGCCACTCTGAAGGAGGTACGGAGAACAACACTCGTCTCGGAAGATGGTGTTTCGGCATGCGTAGCGCATGACCGAGCCATCGTAGTCGGTGGTGCTGGATGATTTCCCCAATTGAAGTACCTGCAGCACAACCAAATACCCGTTCTCTAATCACCTCGTTACTAACACGCTGACGACATCCAAAACCAGCCACGCTTCTGAGGCATCGGTGATCGAAAACCTGAAGATGCCTCACATCATCTGTCCGCAGAGGCCATGTCTCGTATCCATACAACAACACAGCCCTTACTGTAGCCTGGTACACGCCCCTTAAGATCTAGTGAGACGCCTTTTGACGCCACAAGTGACGCAAATTATCAAACGTGATTCGAGCCTTTGAGATTCTTGTGCTGACTTCTTCAGACACACTTCCGTCAGAGCTAATACAACTACCGAGGTATGTAAAGTTTTCCACAATCTCCAGTGATTCTCCTTGAATTTTAAGGGATATGTCCGGAGACTGCACGTTCTGAAGCATGACTTTGCACTTTGAAGGTGCAAGGCGCATGCCAAAAGATGGTATGATGGTGGTCAGTCTGTTCAACAGGGCTTGTGCTGAGAAATGCGGATGAATATCAAGCGTTACTGAAGGACTCGGAAGTTGCGGCACGTGCACTAAACACGGAACTACGGCCCACGTCACAGGCTAAGCGAAGTGGTATAGATAGCCAAGCATACCAAGTGTTACCAAAATAGAGGGCGTTAAGCTGGCAGGCGTGTGGAAAACGGTTTTGGATCGGTCAAAATGACACGTGTTGATGTGCCGTTATCAGTAGTCATAATCTGAATTCCACTTAACCTCGCTCACCTTCCCTCCCCCAACTAAATTGCTGCAACACTCACACGCCCACAAAGACTAACGAAATTTATCAGTGGCACCCGCAGTGAATTATCAATTGAAACATCCTGAGGTGGAAGATTAAGCAACCAGACCCGATCGGAACTAACCTGAAACTTCCCCAACCCATTAAAGCAAAATAGAGGGCGTTAAGCTGGCAGGCGTGTGGAAAACGGTTTTGGATCGGTCGAAATGACACGTGTTGATGTGCCGTTATCAGTGTCATAATCTGAATTCCACTTAACCTCGCTCACCTTCCCTCCCCCAACTAAATTGCTGCAACACTCACACGCCCACAAAGACTAACGAAATTTATCAGTGGCACCCGCAGTGAATTATCAATTGAAACATCCTGAGGTGGAAGATTAAGCAACCAGACCCGATCGGAACTAACCTGAAACTTCCCCAACCCATTAACGCAAGATTTTGGCAACCATCTAACCGATAAGAGCCGTTAACTGACACTCAACACTGATCTAGTGCGTTAATACGAAGATGTTTTAGTGATTGGCTCTCCGTCTGCCTTAAAACCTGGCCAACTTGGTGACCTGTTCCCTTGGCCTGATGAAGCTTTTTTGTCAAAAGCGAAACGTTGCGAAATTAATAACTACCGATTGTTTACCAAGTCCTTCTGAGACCATGACATCCCAACCGGCCCCAAACGCCCAATTCACCCAGGTTCGGCAGACGGGACTGCGCGCCTTTTGTCACCAATTCTGTCGACGACGCAGATAAACACAGCGTGACCTTCCACGGAAAGAAAGTGAGGAACAACCTACTATTGCAGTATCAGTTCGCCAGTTCACTACAAAACGGCAATGCACTTAGTGACCATTTCTCGGAGAAGATCGAATGCGGAGGAGGCCTTGAACCTATAAACTGAAAATTCAGGCAGCTAAACGCTCACGGCAAGTTCCTCTGAGAACGTAGGTTGAACGAAGGAGACATAAACACAACTTTTTATCATTTGATGGCATTTATCCGAATACTCAGAATTTCCCCAGGCGGCCCCAATTATCTTGGAAGCTGTTACAAAGTACACAAGTTTCACTATGGGCACCTAATGCACGGATTCACGGATTGACACGCAAGCTTCAGGCTTTCGCCCGAATTCCCCGGGTCGGTTTTGTTCTTGTCGTTCACCGGCTGCCGTTCAACTGAGAGGCCCAGGTGAAAAAACGGTGCAGCAATGTCTTTTAAGCTCTCAATGTGGGGTAGTAATCTTGCGAGCGCGAGGACTCAATTAAAAATGTGCCTAAAATTGGTTCAAACTGGGAACTAGATGCAGTGTGAACAACCGTCGGAGGAAGGTTATTCCACGCAGCAACTACCCGAAATGAGAAAATTTTTGCCCAATTAAAATGTGCGCTCTGAACTTGAAAATCTTATTACCACGTCCTCGCCGGGTTTGCTGGGTCAACGGTTTTGGCCAAACCTTTTTCAAACAGAGCATAATTATGTATTAGGTCTCCTTGGAATGCGACGATACTCCAAGGGAAAGAGCTGGAGCACCACGAGACACGGTTCAAAGCCCCCGGATTTGAAGCTGGCAACCACCTTCGTAACAGCTCACTGGACACGCTCAATGAGGGCTAATTTCTTCGTGCGTCCTGAGTAGAAAACTTGGTTGGCATATTCAAGGAGTGGTCTTACCCAGGCCGCATGGATTATTTTAGAGTATGCAAGTAATACGGGAGAAGGTGCACCGAATCGTTCGCAGAACGGCGAGCACCTTTTGGGCCCATTTTTCATGGTGCACTGAGAATGACATGTTTGAAGGGAGACAGATAACCAAAACCACTTTGGCATCTATCCTCGCAATGTCTTCTGGTCCATACTCACCAGGCACGAAAAGGGCGTTCGTTGAGTATCACCTGAATGATATATGGATGCACTTTTCGCTATTCAGAGGAAGGTGCCAGTCCAACAACCACTGCCTTGCAGCGTCTATATCCATTTGGAGGTCATTGGCATATGAACGGCTGGATTTCAGGTCCTCTGTAAAAAGTAGACATGGGCTTGCACGAACAGCTGCAAGGTCACCGACGTTTATCAGAAATAGCAGTAGTCCCAAAACGGAGCCTTGAGCCACTCCCATGGAGACCGGGCCGGAGAGGAGTAGGTCGAGCCCACATTTACTCGTAATGTTCTGTCTGACAGGAGCAGCTGGATCCAGTGTAGAATCTTCCCTTGAATCCCGTAGGGAATGGGACGTGTAGGACTCGAACGAATGTTTCTGAAGTCGAAAAATATACCATCCGTTGGCCGCCAATTCCTTAGTATGACGTCTCCATGACGATGGTGGGAAATTTTGTGGAAATCTGGTTTCTCCATTCGTCTTCTCCTGTATTGGATTTCGAAATAATTTCACAGCTGCATGAACAATGATTCCGCCCTCCTTTCTGAACTACGAGAGTACATGAAATGCACGGGGTCTTATTTACAGACGAACTCTCTGGAACTGATGGGTTGCAAGAAATCATCTTCGTCTAACTGGCACTCTACGGCGGTAGTCGTAGTAGTCAGAAATTTACTCACGGCTGTTGAGTAGTTTCTCCTTAGACCGGAAAACACGGACACACACGAACTTCCGGGACAAACTGTGCTGGGATTCTGCGCTTCTGACTAGGTCAACATCATAAGACTCTCCCTTTGCGGACCGGGTAGCAAGCACACCTTTGCGTTTTTTGGGCGGGCCGGGGGCTAAGAGGTAAAGGTAAATTATCCTTCTGTGGACTCGCCTTTAGGACAAGCCTGAAGAGCATCACCGCACAGCGGGCAAGGTTCACCAACACAACAGTCGGCGTGATATGATACGCGATCCGTTGCATACCAGCGATCGTGGGTAGTAGTTGGCCGGTCACAAAGCACACAAAAGCCCGAGTCCGTGTCCCTAGACCATCATTTAAAGATGGCTGTGGTCCTTCTGGGTTCCAGCCTTTGAAGCTTATCCACCACTCGATTCAGTTGTTTACGAAAGGCGTCAAAACTCTCGGCAGTAGTTTGGGAACAAGTGTAAGGGGCATAACTTTTTTCCGGTAGGTTGTTATCCGACAGTCATCGTTGGTGGATTGGGAAGCAAGCTAAGAAAAAATCTATGAAGAACAGTTCATACTGCTTGGGACCGATTGATCTCTAAACACAGAAGAAATGTATGCAGGGGAACCAGACTGCCTGGTAGAACGAGCATGTGCATTCTCCAGCGCAGTGCTGTACGGCCCATTTTCGGGTGATGTACAACCAGCGGGTCGTAAGATAAGAAACATATCGTGCGTCTGTTCGGCGCAGCAGCTGCAGATCCTGCCGGAATATGTGTTTGTATTACGATAAACAAAAAACCCTACTGTACGACGTTGTCCAGTCGAGCCATGCGGTGGAATATGTGCCGGCTGTTTGCAGGGTGTGTCTATGACCAAAAATACATGGATATTAAATGATACATATGTGCCTCCTGATAGCTATTCTGATATGAAAGTAGCAAAGCACTACGTCGCAGCCGAACACGAATCTTGCAACCCGCATTCGCGCCGCCAACTTGTCCGCAACGAAAGTTTTAATTGGATTTCATTTCCTTGAACAATTCGAACAGTTTACGCGTAGGAGCAAACTTTTGATCCCCCACGAACGCATGCATAACCGGACGCCCGCTGCCCAAGCCGTCCGTTAGCAAGTAGGTATACAGCTTATATCTATAGGCCTAATATTAGCTGCTTTAAAAAACTTACCCAAAACGGTTTGTTGCATGCTTTCCGTCTACACTTATGACATCTGGAAAACGGCGGAATAACGCAATTTGCTGCCACCGGGAGGAACACATGTGGCTATAGTGACCTTTCTCTGACGGCCACACAAGCGCGCGTCCGGACCCCTGAAGTTTTGCCGGCACCGACGGCATATCATCTGCCACAGTAAAATCTGACTATGCGCACCCACCCAACAGATCCGGTCGACACTTCCGGCGGCAGTTGTATATATCCCGAGGGTAAGGATCTTGCCGAATTCATCGGTCATTGACTGCCGCACCTCACACAATGACTTTTCGTATCTCGGAAGGGACCTGTTGGTGCCCAACTCGTCTTCGGTTAGCCGTCGATTAACCGGGAGCCGATCGTACAAAAACTTTGACAACTTATGGCTCTGACTGTCAGGTGGTTTCTTTGCCCTCGTAAACAGAACCGCACTGGGGAGCCGGTGCTTCGAGTACTGTTTTTTATTAGCAAACACGCTAAGCTTACTAGCTCCCTCGGATTCCTCGACTTTTCGTTGGTCTTGAGGTCACCTGCTGCATTTGTAGTACACCCATTCAAAAAAGTTAAACAGCGTTGGTGCATCGATTATTGATGAACGCGCAAACATTACATCGGTATCCTTTGTGTATGTTGATTTAAAGCATTCTCAAATGCCGTGAATAATGCATGATACAATGCCAACTTCTCAACAAACAAGGGAAGCCAGTTACGAAGGCCGAGCCTTAGATGCACACCCAAAATTTCTCTGAAACCATAGTTCGGAGGAGGAAAACTTTAACACAAAGTTTCAGCATTTGATGGCATTTATTCGGTCCCTTAAGATCTTTCCATGCGGGCGCAGTTTTGTTGAAAGTTGTTTAAACGTACCAGGTCCACCATGGGCGCGGAATTTATATTTTAATGGCTGCCAACGGCTTCGCGTGATGTACATCTGATGACGGTGGGAATTTGCGGAAGAGCCGGTTTCTTCACGTGTTTTATTTTGCATTGCGTTTGGAAATAATCTCGAAACGACAAGGACAATAATTTCGCCCTCTGTCGCCGCAAACTCAAAATTGAGCAGCTTTTAACGACCTGTGTATGAAAAAGTCTCCTATCATTGTGGCAGGTGTCCTGCAAAACCAAGCCAAGGAATTCGTCACAGCTAGTAATTTTTTGTTTTTTTATGATGGTCAGTACATGCTATATCAGGCGCAAGGCTATACCGAACCATCGATAGTGATATTGGTAGAATTAGTGTGTTTATGGGCAGAACAAGCAGACAGCACAATAAGTTGGCCAGTGCTTTCAAGTCCTGGCGCAAACTAACGGATTGAGGCGGTCTTGTGGTGCCTTTAACACCCTCATCCGGTAAATATTGTGGATATGGTGAACTACGGGCAGTCCATCAGACTGGGTATGGTAGTCGCGGTACCGTCATCGCAACGCCGTACTTGGGTCCGTGGACAGCCCCGTACATGAACCTCTTGGGTGAGTCGTTTAGGGTTGTTATTGTAGTTACGATTCGCCAAGGAATTGTCACAAATTGAGACCGGCATGCATTAAGAGTATTCTTGGGTCCATTGAGGGCGCACGGTGTTTCATTGCTGTAATTCAGACAATGCAATGAGACTGCCGTGTCTATATCCGGCACACAAAATAGGAAACGTCTCAGAAAGACTTCTAGAAGGTACCATGATGTGAGTTAGACTGCGGCCCGAAATAACAAGCGGCCAAAAGTGGTCACAATTCCTGACTAACTAACGTCTTCTGGACCCCGGTTTTCAAATAGCTGAGGAAAGCCTTGTCGATATGGAGCATGCAGACGTCGTTCTCATCTTCAAAGAGGAGGAAAAGGTGCAGTTGTTTTTGAGTGAACTGACCAAAGTCATCCCGTCCTTTGGTATGCACCCTGCACTCACAAAGTGTAAGGTAGTAATAATGTTCGTTCACAACTGGTGGGTAGCATGATCGGGCAGGCATGATCATAAGATTACATTCAGAATAAGCATGAGTTTTTCGTAGTTGCAGGTAATGGACCGAGTGGGCGAAAGGGTACAGTCGAGAGTAGGAAGGGATTAGTTGCGGGTGTGCTATCAAACTGGGTATGGCAGTGCTGTGCCATCATTGCACTGCCATTCTGGACAGCCCCGTAACGGACGTCATGTTTGAGATGATTGGGCTGGGATGTGCAATTCTGTGAGCAGGGGGTTTTGAGTTGGCCAAGGGAATTTGCAGAGGTAGGACGAAGCCAATGTAAGATCGCAGGTATTTTTCTGGTCCGTTTGGGGATCTCTGGGGATGTAAATCACTGACCAGGTGGGGTGGATAATAGCAAACTGGGTTTCCAAACCGGGTATTGCCGGGTATTGAGTAGACTTGACACCAAGTACCCGCCCGCTCAATACGTCTTCGTTACCCCCAGCATCCATGGGTGCACGCATGATGATACATATACAACCCCTCTTTAGCTTTAACTTCGCTGTGCTCAATAATGCATGGTTGCTGAATACCGCTATTGAATAATCGATGTACACACGAGACTAATTGAGCAAGTGGTGGGTTTACCCTTATAACAGTAAGACTGCAGCTTCAGCGTGGACACCCATTTGGAATGGAGGGGATTTAGTAAGCACTTGGTGAGTTGGCCACTACAACTTTGTTTAATGTATGTTTTAAAGGAGTCGTAATTGATTATACATTTTTCCTTTCAGAAATCCTGTCGAGTAAAAGCGGCTTCCTGAAACTGAGAACTGGATTGACCACATATTACGTTTGTGCCGATACAACCAATAAATAGAAACATGATTTTTTAAAGGTGGTTGTGTATTTTTAGGCATGGGGTTGGCAAACGGATGACATGTATAGATATGAAGGACCGCCGTTGGTCGTTGGATTGGTCTATTATGTATAGTTGGGGCATTAGTCAGTTACGAGGATGTGTACGGGCCCTTCAGTTACTATAAGTAGCCACGGTAGGCGACGTCGAGTACGGTTATAAGCGTGACGGGCCGTCGTTGGCCATCGGGTTAGGCTGTTGAGCCTAGTTGAGGCCTCATATTCGGCGTTGCGCATAGACACAGGCCTAGCAATTGCCATAAGTAGCCAAGGTAGGCGATATCGACTGCAGTTATGAGTATGACAGACCCACGTTGGGCGTTAGATTAGGATACCACGCATAGTTGAGGCCTTATTTTCAACGGCCCACATAGATTCTGGCCTGGTGTTTACTATAGGTAGCAGGGATAAGCGACATCGCGTACAGTGTGCGTGAGAGACAGTCGTTGGTCATTGGATTAGGTTATTGTACATAGGTGAGGCCTCATAAGCAGCGTCGCACATAGAAGTGGGCCTAGCAGTTACAACAAGTATTCGAGATGATTGAAAACGCGTACAGTTATGATTATGAAAGACCGTCATTGGCCATTAAATTAGGTTGCCGTGTATAGGTGAGGCCTCATAATCAGCGTCACACATGGACACGGGCCTAGCAGTTACGATACGTAGCGAAGGTAGGCGATATTGAGTATGACGGGTCGTCATTAGCCGTTGGATTGGTTATCGTGTATGGGTGGGGCCTCATAATCAGCGCCGCACATTGACACGGGCTGCAGTGACGACAAGTAGTCGAGGTGAGTGACAACGATTACCGTTATCATGATGACCGCTTTATGACGTATTCCACCTATGGTGAGAAATATTCCTAATAGAAATGATACCATTGTGTTGGTAATTTACCGAAGGTTACCTCCTGACGCTGTATTATCCACGGGCTAGTTATGCATAGCTGGGAAAGGCAATCATCCACAGAGATGGCCCTCGCATCTCCATTGCACAATTCATGCTGTTTTTTGACAATGTTATACTTAATGGAAGCTGAGCTCCATAAGAAAAGTGTTGTGATGAAGTTCGCTGAACAAAATTATCTCGTCCGTTAAATCTGGGGAGTATAAAGCAAACAAACGTTGATGACCGATTTTCCTGGGTGGAATTTGCATTGGATATTCTGTAGATGTTATTTTATTCTTAAATAACGCCAAAATATGGTAAAGTGCGATTTCGTGTTTTATCTCTCGTAAACCGGTAGCAAAATGCGAATCGGTGATGGTCCGTGACCTTGAAATTTCGCTCACTTAAACAAAATGCTATGAGCAACATATCACCTACAAGTGTAAATGGATTAGACTAACTCCCGTAAAAGTCGCAACCTCGAAAACCCTATAGTTCCGGCGAAAATAATTTGGGTGTGCTTCTAGGGAGCGGCGTTACGAAGCCACAGCACAAGTTCAAAGTCAAACATTTTGAAAGGGGATTAATTAAAACGAATCACAACAAGTGGCGACAGATGAGGGTGAATTTGGTCTGAGCACATATGCAATGAACTGCAAGACTTTGACGTAAAAAGTTTTGTTTCGCTCGCAACGGTTTTGCAGAAAAGTGCATTGTGCGTTCAATGCGCGGCAGAATTGATGTCGTTATGGGCAGAACGATCAGACAGCACAAAGGGTGGTCGGCGCACTGATGTTCGACGGACTGGGATGGTCCCGTAGGTGCGTGTAACATGCTCGGTCGGACAGCACCAAGAACACGGTGCACAACGGGCAAGACATCAGACTGGGTATGGCAGATGAGGTACACTGATCGCGACGTCATGATTAGTTTCGTGGACATTCCCATACAGTAATATCTTGGATAAGTCATTTGGAGTTGTCATGGTATTTTTGAACCGCCAAGAAATCGTGACAAATTAGGGCCAGTGTAGTATGGGTAAGGTATGGGGAACTGTGAGTATGAGGGATGTGTATTAGCTAAACTCTGCTGAGACAGCTCGGAGCATGCAGGAAGAAGAGATCGGAGGGAAACGTGAGGTGTCTTGCTGTGTTGTGTGTTTGGACGATAAGGTAATGCAGCTACAGCCTGCGGAAAGCGTAGAGGTTTTGCAAAACGAATTCCTCCGGAGTCGACATACCGCGTGTGTTCAGCGAGTTTCTGTTAGCAGTTTTTGCTCAGCCATCAATGAATTTTTTTACTCATATGAAGATAGCTCGGGATATATGCTACAATTGTGGCAAGCTCTGGCCAGAGGCATAGGCGTCCGACAAATGTTGCTTCCATTTCGGTTTTCGCATCCCCCTACTGCAGGTGGAGTATGCTGCTCTATATAGGCCAGGGAATGTATTTGGTGGGAAGGCATACAGTTGAAAGGTGAATTGTCAACCGCGTAGTCTTTCCCACCGTCGGATTGAGGAGGTGCAGAAGGGGTGGACATGGTACGTAAGGATTAGTGGATGTTTAGGGGTGGGTGGTGGCCGAAAGACCTATCAGGTAAAAAATATGGATGGGGAAGCAAGGCGCAATAATGGGCTGGACTATGGAGAGCCAGGGTCCATCGACCACCTGAAGGACAAAGGCGGAAGCGGTGGTATTTTAGCAGTGTGTGTTAATTGGAAATAGGCTGAAGGATATTTGTTCCTGAAAAATGAGAGTTAGCAAACCTTACGGCCGTCAGCAAGATCGTCATCGCTATCAGAGTCAGTTAGTTTGTATCAGGAGTGGCTGTTGTATTAGCTCCCCTATTCGGATATCGTAGAAATGATGAGGCTGAAACCTAAGTGACAGGCATGGAATAACGCCTCAGAGTAGCCTGAACTAGCGAGCGTCAATGGACAGGTTACGTGTGTCTGAGATGTGGAGGCTTTTCATATAACCGGACGCTGAGGAAAAAAATGTCTGTCTGCAAATGCAGGCTTGGGAGCTGCTCGGTTTCCCAGATAGTAACACTCGGATAGTGAGACTGCTACTGCGGTTGACTATGGGGTGGTTACAGATTACGGTGAAGACGACGGAGCTGTCGATTCTGTTAAGCTTCATGGTATCGGTATCGGGGAACAGAAGTGGAGTGAAGTTAGGATTTGGCGCTCTAATAAGCTGATTTAACATCAAGTACCTGCCAAACTCCTGGATCGATGCTGCGGCTACATCCATAGGTGCAAGTTCGAGGATGCATGAAATCCTCGACCCTAGCGCTCAAGTATACACCACATAATCTTACGACGGACTTGTATACACCCCACTTTAGCTTCAACTTCGCCACCTTCAATAGTGCATCTGATCACTGAATCTCGTCATCGAACCATCGGGTTACACACGTACCCCTCATTATCTCCAAAGGTACTAATTAAGCAAGTGGTAATTTTATCTTTGTGACATTAAGGCTCCAGCTTCAGCGTGGACATCGATCGGGCACAATGGACACCGGGATTTGTTGAGCACTTGGTGAGTAAGCCTCTACAATTCAGCTCAATTGTGTTTTCAGTGATATTGCCTAAGATGCACATAAGTTGTAATTGACTATAGATGTTTCCTTCCAGTACCCCTGTGGAGAGAAAGTTGCTTCCAGAAAACCAGAACTGGATTGACTACACATTACTTTTGTAACCATGCAACCAATAAATAGAAACGTAATTTGCCCAGTGTTCACGTGTGTTTTCCAGGAGTGGTCTCGACAGACGGACGACGTTTATGAGTATGAAGGACCGTAGTTGGCCATTGGATCAAGCTATCATGCGTGACTGAGGCTCGCGTCACCCGGGAGACATGATGATTGACCAAGTTAAGCGAAAACCTGTACGGTTAGCATGATGAAAGGCAATTGTTGGCTTCGTTTTCCGGCAACGTATGACGCAATCCAGATAAGTGAATTCATGGTTTTTAGTGAGAAAGATGGTTCTCCGGGATTCGACAATTAACATTCAGACATCTGAAAACGCGGTATTACCTCCTGAATAGTTGCGCATACCAGAGAATGAGACCCTTAACCCAGGGGCATGCTCTCATGAGTACTACATTGTGCGTCAAGTTATCTGTTGTTTTTATACTTAACGTAAGGTGAGCTCCCCCAAGTATCGTGGTGTGCTGAAGTTCGGTGAACAAACTCACACAGTTCACGTCTGACGAGCATAGCGCAATCAAACGTTACCCAACAATGCACTTTATTGGAATATGCACCACATATTCTGTGGATTTAATTTACCATTTTAAGAACCAGTGATCACGTGTGAACATGCGGTGGCCGATGATCTTAATAGTTCGCCCACTCAAACAAAAGGCTACGACTAACATCACAAAAAAGTATATCCGGGTAAAACTAACCCACTGTAAAATTCACAAGTTCGAAAGCCCCATAGTTTTGGCGAAATTACTTTCGGCTTACTCCCAGAGAGCGGCGCGAAACGTGCCAGGCGATTAATCAAAAGGCCAAACCAAAATATATGATTGGCTCAAATGTTATCAGTTGGCAAGGACAACCAGACAGCATCATGCGGCCACCTGTACTTTAAGACTCGTTCGATCGACTGAACCACGACCACCATCCGTGTGCAGTAGAATGACGCTACCACTTACGTGGACCTGGCGAAAGCCTCGATATTGTGTATCAATCAGTGAGTCCTATTTCGGTCCTTGCGTTTTGCTTCGTCCACCACCGTATATCAGAAGATGAGGCAGTCCGAGGTGGCTCATATTAGGCCAAACGAAAAAGGCTACAACTGCATTCGCGGGAGTTTCACAGACTTTTCCGCACGGTCGAGTTAGGATCTTCGTAATCAGACTAGAAGCCCCGGGCTAAAATTGTTCAATCCTGATTGGTTCTCACTGTGGTCAACCAGCACACGAATTCGTTTGGTCTGTAGCCGGCTCGAGACGCATCCGCTCAATCGGTGTGATGTCTGGACAGTTCACCAGCGGGGACACTGTTCGTCCTTTAATTCGTCCTGTGGCAACTCGGGGAGCTGATGTAGCTTGTTGCTCTTTACCCGGGGCATCGATCATACAGGTGTGACATCTGGTACAGGTCTGACCTATCGATGGTTCTTCTTGTGCACTCCACGCCCGACCTATTTTGAGATTGTCCCGTGGCCTATGCGGCGTGTTTCCGTTTTGGGGACACACTCTGATGCGTGCAGTTGATTCGTTCGACGTGGCCGCGCCGGGAATCTCTCTTACACAGTGTGCCCTGCGAAGTATTTTTCCGATGTTCTCCGTGGGCAGCGTTCACCATATCCTCGATTCAGCACGTGGTCCTCATATTACTTTTGCGACTGCTGTGGTGCTGCTGTCTGGTTTGCTGTCCCCTCCCCACTGACATTCAACGAGGTGCATAAAAACGGGACTGGATTGAATGGAGAGCGCGGTAGCACCGTTATAGACCGTCTACAGAATTTGCTGAAACGGATTCAATTAAGATAGGCACCTGGATCGGACATCACAAACTACATACCCGCTATGTCCCCTATGCTCCGAATTGTCTCCGCTTTGGCTGTAGGGAACACCAAATCGTCAGGATGTGGTTTTCCGGTGAAGGCACTGTCGTCATCTACGGTTGTTTGTTTGAAACGGCATTCCGGGGCCGCTCCTAGATTTGTAGCCCAGTATTCGAATGCAAGCCTAAGAGATCCAGCTCTCAACCTCTATTCTCCTTGAGCTCGGTTGGCAAAGTTCTGTTATCCACACCGGGCGGTTGGTTGTTAGTTACCGACACATCTTCAGCTGTTAGTAACATTTCTTCTTAACCTCCTCGGAAATTCGACGATCCAAACAGTCCAAAGGGCCCTCAGAGGCCGCGTACTCATCTTAGAACCTAAATCGGACTGTCAGGTACACAATATTCGTTGCATGCATTTCAAGTGTTGGTCTCTTCGACCGGCAACTATTGCAAACGCCTTACTTATTCGTTTACCTGTGAGGTGCTTCAGCGCGTGAAGTGTAGTCACAGGCTCTAATATACATCACCAGCGGTTGGGTCCGGCTTGGGCACAAAATAACGTTACTCCTACAGCATGTGGCATCCCTGCCTCTACCCACACAGCCAAACGGTTTAAAAGCGAATTTTCTTCTGCGCTGGCCGACATTGATGTGCTTCGTGAGCGAGAAAATTACTTCACATATTCCCCAACAAATCCCCATCTTCTTTAACCAGTAATTCCAAAGGGTAAGGACTGAATTCGTGCGCGCTCGATTAGAACGTCAGGTTACTCGATTGACACATCGGGTCCACAGACTCTGACCGTTCGAAGTTACCGAACCCCCTTGTCTTCCGCAGTCGAAACAGATAATATGTTCCAGCTTGAAGAGTTCCTATGCTTTGTTTGTGACCAACTCTCCGTACACCCACGCTAACGGTGGCAGCTCTGACGCATTTTGAAAGGCCTGCTTCCAGATGCCCGCGAATGCGTAGGCCCGATACTCTGGTTGCACTCTGGCCGGCTGTTGTACGTAGCTGGCACATATACCCTTCTCAGCCTGCAACTGGCCCTGACAAAGAAGTTGCTGTGGCGTCCGAACGCGGTTTTAATCCCGGCTGTACCTTTTTACCTTTACCCGCGCGAATGTACCTACCTGCTTCAAGACTCACGAGTCGTCAGGTTGACTGTCCATGTCCTCATCAAGACAACTGAATAATGTCAATAAGTACGTTTATTCACAACTGACGAATAACATATCCTTAGCCATGAGCACAAAAATGCAGTCAAAAATAGCGTCAGAGGCGATAGCTTTAGCATAAACCAGGTGGATTGATCGCAGATAAGATGCCCTGCCAGGAGACAACAAAAATATGCTAAACTATGGACAAGCCATTGGAATGGGTTTGGAAGTCTCAAAACCATCATCGCAATGTGGCACTTGGTCTCCTGATAGACCTTATTAGCCATGATTGGATAAGGAATTGTGACCTACCGAGATTAGCATAGGGGAAGTTTATTCTTGTTTCCACCTGGAGCTTGACGTGATTCAAACGAGGCAACGAGGAAGTGTTAGTGCTCTAGTTGTGTCGTAATTAAGTTGATTATCAGAAGGTAACAAGCACTAACAAATGTCTGTCTTACAAGAATGTGATGAACAAAATAGTTAGGTGCACTTGATGAAAATAAACACAATCCAAAAAGTGGAATAAGCCAAAAAGTGATTTATCGTTTGGGGACACTTGTTGAGAGTTCCTGGGTGAAGTGGATGAGAACTTGTAGTGTACATGTTGTCGGCTAAGGTTGCAAGTGGGACAGGAATTGTCAAGTGGTTTGAGTGTTCGTGACGCGTGTTCTGATGAGTAACCTTTACAAAAGCCACATCTGGAGTAGGAACCCAAAGTATGGAAGAGTAAAAGGGGTAATAGAGTGCGCTGTGTTTGGCAGATGGTCCATGGCTTAAGATATCCTGCAGCCAGCAGGCTTTACAACTTCTGACCACTTAAGCGACGCAACAGTACCAGATCTCGAAAACGATTATCACGATTCATTTGGGGATAGTGAGAATTTTTAGAAGTATTTAGAATGAATATGTGCAGCCGTGTGGGAATATAAGGGAAGCGCTTTTAAATAGCCAAACTCAGGCAAATATACAGTGGCCCACGGACCTGGGTGTGAACAACAGATTTAACAGGCGGAACCACTGTGGCTAGTTTATGTGAACTGGTGACTATATGACAGGCGGTTAGGAGGTGGGTGTACCTTGCAGGGGGTATACTGATGCTTGAAAATGCTTTAAAACCCATCACAGTCAGCTAATAATATGGTCATATTCCCTCAAGAGGTTGGCAAGACAGCTGGTCAAAAAGACAGGGGCCGCAGCGAATGGCATACAGATTGGGAAGTTGAATGTCCATCTGATATCACATGCTGCGGGGAATAAGGTTCCAACTAATTCAAAAGGCTTAGTTGGTTTAGAGGAGCTAGTTTTTTATAGCACGCGAGAGCAAGAGATTAGGGTAGGATGGAGGGTGTGTTGTCATGTTGTACGTTCGGAAATCGGGGTGACCTCAGTATAGCATAGTTACAACCTAGGGGAGAGGATGTGGACTATGTAAAATGAATTGCGTCAAAGACATCTCAGCATGCGACTTTAGAAAGCCTCTGTTAAATGACGCGTCATAATTGGTGTGCTAGATTCATAATAGGAATTCCGGGAAGAATTGACACTTCTCAGGACGGAGGCGGAGGCGATTGTCCTGAATGCGCAGCAGGACGGCATTGATCCGATCAAAAGCTCTTCGGCTGAACCAGCAACGATCAGCACGTCGTCCAGTTATGCGACCACACCTGGAATGCCGGGAAGAATGGTGTCCATCAACTGCTGGAAAATTGCTGGGGCAGTTTTGACGCCAAACGGGAGACGAATGTATTGATACAGCCCGCGGTGTGTGTTGATTGTCAACAGTGGGCGTGATTCTGGTGCGAATTCCACTTAAAGATACGCTTCAGCAAGGTCGATTCTCGCGAAGAACTTTCCACCGTTCAGAACAGTGAGTAGATCGTCGGACACTGGTAGTGGATAATGGTGCTGCTGGAGAGCGGCATTTAGGCTGGTTGAGAAATCGGCACATATGCGGATGTCACCGTTGGGTTTCTTCACCACGACGATTGGCGCTGCCCATGCGGAGTAGGATACAGGGGACAGAACGCCTTGTTGTTCCAGCCGTTGAATTTCGGCATCTACCAGTGGGAGGGAAGCGTACGGGACTGGTCTCTTTGGACGGAAGACTGGCGTAGCACCCGGCAGGAGGTGGAGAACTGCTTGTATCGCAGTGCACTGACCGAGACCGGATTGGAAAACAACTGGAAATCGGTTTATAAAGTCGGGGGCATGATATGGATGCCGTGGGAGACTGAACTGTATTGCAAATGATACTGATTGGAATGTCGGCTAACCCCAAGCGATCGAACCAATCAAGACCCAATAAGTTCAGCTCAGCTACCATTACGTAACACGACCCCACGAATGTAGTTCCCCGGAAAGATACACAGCATTGGAGCTCACCGGAAAGTCCTAGTTCTCCACCGCGGGCACTGCTAGCAGTTCGAGCGGCTTGTCTGATCGGAAGTTGCCCGAACGTGCGCCAAAGTTTCTCCGAAATGGTGGTAATGTCCGACGCAGTGTCCAACTGCAGACGGACTGGATGACCATTGATGGTGACCGTGAGATACTTTCGGCGACCTGGGGTGTTGATCTGGAAAATAGCCAGCAAACCGAGAGAGGAGCCAACAGGGTTTGATTTCGGTCTGGGACGGACGCGTGATGACGGCTTTGAAGCACCAGAGGCCGTATGCATCCGTGACTGACAATACCCATCTTTGTGTCCCACGGACTTACATTGGCGGCACCGATGCTGCTTGTAGGGACAGAACCTGACGAAGTGCCAGGCTACACAGTGTCAACATTGTGAAGGTGGTGTCTTCTTTGGGCCTTTGTTTTGCTTCGGACCAGAATGCTGTGAGGCCATTTTGGTCGGGCCGGAATTGACAGGGCCAGGCTGTTGCGTAGCCTGATGGATTGCATGAACTTCGGAACCGCCATGACCCCCAAGTTGGACAATTGCGGTGTCATGCTTCAGTTTGAGCAATGGTTGACATTCCGAAGTGATGACCTGCAGCATCATTGATAGATCCTGTTCGATGCGGCTGAGGAGTCGGGTACGGATTTCTGCATCCTTCGGGGATTGTAGACCGCATATGAAAATCAGCGACTTGAACTGATCTTCCGTTAACGATCCGAGTTCGAACCGTTCGCATTCCCGGTTCACGATACCAGAATAAGTGAGAAAGTCGTCTGCATCATTTTTCACCAGCTTTAGGCACCGATAACAGATGGAAATTGATGTTTGCTCGCCAAATATTTGTGAAGGTGTGTGAATCGTTTCGTCAAAGGCGAAATCACGTGGGTTCTTTGGAAGAGTGTAGTTAGTGTACTTATCATGCTCTGCGGGTCCAAGTTTGCGGAGCAGGAGGCAAACCTTCAACTATCATCCTGGGTTGAAGTTGACCCTGAACAGGTCTTCATAGCGACGAAACCAAGCATCAAACGTTATGCTAGCCGAAGGTTCATGGCAAAACTCATTGATACTTCCAGCGATTCCGTCAACCGACTGTGAGACGCTAGACGCAGCCGGTGAAGCCAAAGATGTAGTTGATAGTCGATCCGTAAGTACTTTTATGAGTTGCAGTTGTTGCTCAAACATTACTTTGAGGTGATCTGCTTCCATCTTGCGTTGCCAAATATGTTACGGTTCGATAATGCAACGAGCAACGATAATATGCGCGGATTGTGAAAATATGACATCCCCAGCTATGTTGCCTGATCCCGACTCATGGTACAACGGACTAGTAAGAAGACGAAAACCTGGACACAAGTGTAATGATCCGAACAACAAGTGATTTACAGGCGATAACCGAAAACGACAATGCATATATATATATATATATATATATATATATATATGTATTCATAGTTTGACCTTGGAAATGCCGGGAATTCGTTAGCACACACAAAGATACACTTTTTTGGATATTGATATCCATAACAACAAGTTAGTTAAAACCACTGACCGATCGACAGAATCAAACGCACCCTTGAAGTCAAGGAATACCAAGATGGTGGCGTTGCTCTAACACCTGACGGAGTGTGAAGATGTGGTCAACGCATCCTATACCCGGTCGAAATCCCGCTTGATTCTCACGAGTCAAGGTTTCGCTTGCCATCGTAAGACCACGAAGAATCAGTGACGCCAGAAGCTTTGTCACAACAGGAGTCAAACTAACACATCTGTGGTTGCTACATTCACTGCCAGTGCCCTTTTGAAAATGGGCTCTACTATCGACTCAACCAAGTTGTCTGGGATGGTCTCTTTCTCCCAGATAGACCCAAATAGGCTAGACAGGCACTGATCGAGGAGCCCACCGCCATCCTTGAAAAGAGCAGGTGGAAGGTCGTCAGGACCAGCAGCACGATGAAGCTTGTGTAGAGAAATACACTTGACACTTCTGGGACTGAAGACGACCTATTCACGGGCGACCTTTCTGTTGAAGACCAGGTCTCTGGATTGAAGGTAGCAGGTGGCCAGTTGAATTGCTGCTCGAAGTACTGTGCCCAGCGGTCCAAACGTTCTACTTTACTGCATAGCAGGGAGCCATTTTTGTGTCTGATTATTTCGCTGACAAGAGGTTTCCGAGGACCAGTCGAATGAATCAAGTGGAACAACTTGCGGTGTTTCCAGCATTCTTTGCACCTTCCATTTCTTCGGCATTTTCGGATCCACCAAGCTCTCGGTGCACGGACACTCAGTTTCACCTGGCGTCGGATGATGCATCGGGTGGAGTTGTGGTGGCGGCCAGGGGATCTGTCGCCGGGTTTCCAGCAAAGACACGGTCTTATCAGAGATCCAATGTTCGGATGAGGTTGGCTGGGTTGTAGTGCAAACAGACGTTCCGGCTTTGAGTAGACGCTTTGGATATCTTTTCCTAGTGGCCGTTTATATCCGACACCCGGCAGGCATCCGATGAGCTGGTTCTGATAGTTTCGTTTGACTTCTGGGTCCACTAGCTTCCCAATGGCTAAGCGAGGTGTGCGCGTTTTGTGTACACGTGAAAAGCGCAATGAAAAGCAGCAGCGTACAAGTGCATGATCGGAGGCCACGCTGGTGTTCCAGAAGGAGCGGCAGGCGGTGATAGACCCTCGCCACCGATAACTCACGGCGATGTGGTCTATTTGGGTTTCTGGCTGGTTTGTTGGTGGGCAGGGCGTTGTCAAACGATTTCCGCTGTTCCGCGAATTCGTACTGCAAAGGAACAGTCTGTGATCGCTACACATCTGAAGTAAGCGGTCTACGTTGTCCGTGTCTCGTGTCCAAACCAAGACGACCACCCAATCGGGCCTCAGCAGCGCTTATTCTACCTACCTGGGCGTTCATTTCACCAGCAACTACAACAATATCTGAGCTTTTAGCTCGCTGTAGAAGGGCACCTAGAGCGTTATAGAAACTGTCCTTGGCAGATTCAGAGCTACAGCCAGTTGGGACGTAAGCAGACACGATAAACAAGGTGCGATGGACCTCACTTCCTCCACATTCTCTCACATGTTGCCAAATGAACCGCACAGAGACGACTATCAACGGGTATCCAATCAAGCAGAGACGCTTCCGCTCGTTTGCTCAATACAATACCCACCCCAGCATGTCTAGCTGCAGCGGCCTCTGCATCACCAGAGGTGCGCAGCCGGAACCTGGAAGAGAGCGAGGGGACAGTCAGTTCGATCACAGTACTTGCGTCCGGTGTCCTTGTTTCTGACAGACAACATACATCAATGCAGAGGGAATCCAGCGTACGAGCAAGATCCACCTGTTGACCTGCTTGCCTCAGTGTGATATTATTGTTATCTGTAAGTATGATGGTTGTACGAGGGCTGGGATACTGCCAGGGCGCCCACACGTAGACAGGAGGACAATTATAGTCCTCAACCTAAGCCTCTGGCTCAAAAGCCTAACCGCAAGGCAGCGGTGTTTGGCGGGGAATGCAAGTACATCACCATTTTACGGAGCATGTCGCCACCCATGTTCCAACCCTCGACGTGGAGGGCCAGGAGACTGTGTTCGTCAGAACTCTACCCATTGACCAACCTAGTATGAGAGACTCCGTGAGTGTCGCGCGGACAACCCCAGTATAGCTTAATGGGTCGCCGAGGTACACAAGCCGCCACACCACGGTAAGGTCCAGTCTCTTCTTGACGGATCTGGCGGGAAAGTTAGATCAGCACTACAGAGGTACGGTAGATTGTTAAGAAAAAGGAACTTTCCAGCGGTGGGTGAAGCACCCATTATTCATAGGTACGCTGGTTAGGACATGCAATTCGCATGTCAGAAAAAAATCGTTCGGTGCTTAGCTGCCATGCCGCCCGAAGGAAGCACGAGGGCTGAGTTACTGCTACTGCCAGGTTGCCCAAGCCTAGACAGGGGAAGTCGAGGGGCAGAATTGGGGTTCGAACCACGGACCTTGCGGTCAGTAACTTCGCACTCTAACCAATTGAGCCATCTAGCCCCGAGGGGTGAATAGTATATGGACTGACGACGAAGTATGAGAACGCCAACCAGTAAACACAGTTGAGTTGACATATGCCGCTTCCCTAGATAGGGACCCCTAGACAACTTACCAATGGCTAACGACACTGGCTCAGCCATGCAGACAGTGGTGCTCGTTATCATCATTATCTACATCATGACATCAGTGCTAAACACTGATGCTTCGCTGTCATACAACCATAATTTATTTGAAAACCTTATTGTGAAGAAAAAAAAGTGTGGATAAGGATGTGCTGGCTTGCCACAATCATATAGAGATGCCTACTCCTCCAGGCACTCTTTCAGATACGCTGGATAAAAACTGACAACAGGAAATCGATTGATATCGATTAGCCTGCATATCTTTCATATTTTTCAAGTCGACAACGTTTCCGTCAGTAGCTGTTTGAATACCAGGGTTAGGCTATTCGAGACATTGGTAGAACTGGTTCGTCATAAATTAAGAGGAATCCACCGTTAGTGAGTAAGTGGCTTACGTCTTAAAAGTTAACTTACTGTCTGTCTCACTTAGCAGTTAATACAATCATTGTTTTACGCTCCCTTCATACAGATCATGCTTGAGGAAACTAGCACAATAGTAATATATAACTAATGGGTCAAAAGCAAGCGAAGCTTCGACAAGATGTCGTGGATGAGCTCGTCAACCAGACTGCTTTTACAGAAACAGAGATACAAGACTGGTATAAAGGATTCCTCAAGGTTAGTTTTGTCACCGAACAATGTGACCCTCTTATTGGAGCTTGTTAGGTTCGATTAATTATTCACTATTTGTTCCAGCATTACTCTGGGTTGTTTCTGATTAGATTTTTTGTGACTGGAAGTTGTCCTAGTAGTTGAAAAAATAGTGATGAGGTTTATTAAGTGTTTCTGAAATTAAACATTACAAGTATTTACTGACCCCAAAAACATAAAAGTGGTCAACTGTGTTCTCCTCGATGGTAGTAGCTACTTTTTTAGATATATATCTGCTGTTGAATCGACTGAGTAACTGAATACTCCTGAGTAGTCAATACATTTATTCGGACTAGTGAAGAGGCAGATGTAAAATGGGGTTCCTCAAGATTTTTGCTAAAGTGATTGAGATCCGTAGCAAGGTCGCTAACTCTTTGAACTTTTGTTTTGTTGGGTATTCATGCGATGAAACTATTTTATACCCATTGTAAACGTTGGTTGATATATTCCCAGTTATTTTATAAGGTTACCTTTATTTAAAGACTTTTTCGTCGCAACTTCTCAAAGAACCTGCATTTTGCCTCCTGGTTCTTTCAACTAAATTACTTTGACGGTTTGCACAGGGTTGTTCGCAGCATGTCGGTTCTTAACTTCATGGCAAAGTTTGGTTTCGAAAAACGACCCATTTTACGGGAAAAAGATCTGGCGTTCTGTTTCAGGCAGGACAATCTCCTATCGTCTCAAAGGTCGACCCTGAAGACGAATAATTATAATTTCATGGAAAACCTACTGTTACGCAACGAAACAATCAACCAAGCACTCAAGAACGAAGCTATTGGATTACCAGTTTCTCCGCTATTCAAAGTCGTGCCAAGTACAAAATCCAAAGTATCCAATGCTACTGGCGCTCGTTTCTCAGTTCCTCTGCGTTATCCTGGGCTCTTCCGCCCCTCGCTCTAGCGTTTGATTCCCTGTTTCGTTCATCTGTTCTGACTGGAAGTTGTCCTAGTAGTTGAAAAATTAGTGATGGGGTTTACTAAATGTTTCTGAAATTAAACTTTACAAATATTTACTGACCCCAAAAACAAATAAAAGTGGTCAACTGTGTTTTCCTCAGTGGTAGTAGCTACCTTTTAGATATATATCTGCTGTGGCATCGACTGAGTAACTGATTACTTCTGAGTAGTGAAGAGGCAGAAGTAAAAGAGGGTTCTTCAAGATTTTTGCTAAAGTGATTGAGATCCGTAGCAAGGTTACTAACTCATTGAACTTTTGTTTTGTTGGGTATTCATGTGATGAAACTATTTTATACCCATTGTTAACGCTGGTTGATATATTCCCAGTTCTTTTATAAGGTTACGTTCATCTGAAGACTTTTTCATCGCAACTTCTCAAAGAACCTGCATTTTGCCTCCTGTTTCTTTCAAGTAAATTACTTTGACGGTTTGCACAGGGTTGTTCGCAGCATGTCAGTTCTGGTTCTTAACTTCGTGACAAAGTTTGGTTTACGGGAAGAAGATCTGGCGTTCTGTTTTAGGAAGGACAATCTCCTATGGTCTCAAGGGTCGACCCTGAAGACGAATAATTATACTGTATACACTTCACTTTATTGGTTCTGGTAATGGCAACTATCCCGTCCAACAAATCGGACGGTTTCTTAAAAGTTATTCCGGCACACCTCGCCACGTGCCTATGGGTTACCAGATTTCATGTGGTGAGATCATTCTCTGATCACATCCCATTCTTGCTGTTTCTGATAATAAATCTAATTAGGTTTATCGGACTAGAACGAGACTTGGTCAATTCTAACTGGGATGTTCATGGAAAACCTACTGCTACGCAACGAAACAATCAACAAAGCACTCAAGAACGAAGCTGTTGAATTACCAGTTTCTCCGCTGTTCAAAGTACAAAATCCAAAGCATCCAATGCTAATGGCGCTCGTTTCTCAGTTCCTCTGCGTTATCCTGGGCTCTTCCGCCCCTCGCTCTAGCGTTTGATTCCCTGTTTCGTTCATCTGTTCCTTACCGATGCACACAGCCTCTTCTTCCAATTGGATCTAAGCGAACCGATCGATATTCTACCCAGGATTAGTTGAATTTCCTGTTCGGAATTTTCAAAGGCGTTGCCTATGTGAAACATTCACAGAATTATCTTAGCCGATGGTGCTAAAAGTATGTGTCAGCTGAATAACCATTGAAATCACATTGGAACCAATAGGTGGTGTATGTCCTGTTCGGAATTTTCAAAGGCGTTGCCTGTGTGAAATATTCAGCCGATGGTGCTAAAAAAGTATGTGTCAGTTGAAGAACCAGTGAAATCACATTGGAACCAATAGATGGTGTATTTACGCACCAATTTATCAGCTCCCACCTCCAATGCGCAGCTACCTACCTCACCTCCCCAAATCACCGGTGAACGAAACTGTGGCAGCTACAACCACTGTACGACAAATACACGGTTCTTTACAGCTGACGATTATTATTTATGAGGCACGGAGTACGAAAACTGCACCAGGTCGCACAAACACTTAGTCCAAAAGCAGAAAAGCCACGGGATCGTTGCTCGATCACCTGTCAGTAAGGGAAGCACGAACAACTACGACTAGTTGAAAGACAGGAATTAATGCATGTGCCTAAAATTCCCCGTCGACAATTGATATAACTGCTCGTTGGAAAGTTGAATGCCTCGAACAGCAATATTTGAACACTGTTGTACAGAGAGAGATGTATATCGCCTGTATTTACAATTTGCAATGGAAGCACGAACAACTACGACTAGTTGAAAGACTAATTAATGCATGTGCCTAAAATTCCCCGGCGACAATCGATATAACTGCTCGTTGGAAAGTTGAATCCCTGGAACAGCAATATTTGAACACTGTTGAACAGAGAGATATATATCGCCCGTATTTACAATCTGTAATGGGAATTCTCAAATTTGATGGTATTTATCAACGTCTGGATTGCTCTGAGAAACGAATCACAGTGACTTTTACCTCTCCATCAGATTCATGCCTCCGATACACGCAGTTCGCAGCCAGTTGATGGTATTTATCAACGTCTGGATTGCTGTGAGAAACGAATCACACTGACTTTTACCTCTTCATCAGAAACATGCCTCTGATATACGCAGTTTGCAGCCAATTGTACGGAAGGGTCTGCATCCGGTGTGCAGTTCATGGAAACAGAATGACTGACCTCTAGTTTATTTAAGGAACGCTAAGTGAATGTAATTAAATGTGCCTTCGTTTCTTATTTGAGTGAACTAGCAATTATATGCTTTCAGGTTACAAGGTATTAACATGTTCATCGCTGAAGACAACAGGGTGTGTAGACGAAATCCTACCTCTACAAATGGATAGGCTTTATTGATCCTCAACGTGGCCTTCGCAATCACCGGATATGAATCCGTTAGTTTTTTTCTTGAGTTTACGTGAGAAGAGAACCTTACTAGTCAGTGTCATCAAGCACTGGGGAACTAAAGGCTGAGGTTGCTGGGGACATGTCCTTCCTTCATTTATCCTGATCCACCGAAGTTTCTGATCGTGGAACTTGGTTTTCATACCACAAGCCGCACGTAGCTGTAGCATTGGCCGCCAAGTGGTCGCTTAGGGTTGTCCTGGTTAAACACTGATGCATTCCTCTTCAATGATAACAGTTCCACCCGGCTAAACCATTTTGAAGCCTTGTTCGGAACCCGACCGGGTTCATGGTCACAAGCAGCAAGATGAAATTACGGAATCTTAGCGAATGGTCTACTGCACAACCTGTGTTCACCCACAGAGACAATAAGCCTTGATGCGCTGACTCACAGTTTTCCAGCTCGACGGGAACATCGTCGATTTCCTTCACCACTGGACCATAAAGTATAGATCCAATGGAAGCTTGAACCAACATAGTATTCGCATCAGGAGAATATTTTTTAGAGAGATGCAGTAACCTGAACTGTTTCACGGAGTACAATAGCCCGGGAGTATCTACTAAGGAAGTTCGTTAAATTTGTGTTCAGCACACTTGTCTGTACAGTACTTTTCAATACCAGCTCCTTCATACCGGTCCAGATCGGTAGCACCGTAACACTACCTATGAGGTTACCGAAATCTTGCAGACTTTTGAAAAACGTCATAAACGAGGGATTCAACTGGGATTCACTTTAGTCTCCCCTTAGCACCAACCCAACTTGCAAATGACTGCATCAACACCATCGATCAATAACTGTTCAGTTTATCATATGCGTCTTTTACTCTATTCAGATTTCGCTAGTCCAGTAACGGCGTCCGAAACCAGTGTTCTTTTTCATTACTTTGTGAAGTCCATCACGCAGTTGTTATATGATAACCAACTGAGTTGTCCCATGTTCATGATAATAATTAAGCACTACAGCGGGGATGTTTGTCTTCTTTCCCCTCAAGTTGATTGTCGTGATTCGTTCCCCGAAAGTGCTTTGTGCAGTTTTTGTCCTTAAGGACATCTTAATTCAATGGCTATCATTTTTATCCTCACAGGACTGTCCAACAGGGCACTTGACCATTGATGAATTCAGACAAATATACATCAAATTCTTTCCTTACGGAGAAGCCTCTCGTTTTGCTGAATACGTTTTTCGCACATTTGATCGAAATCGTGACGGGGTGATCGATTTTCGTGAGTTCCTCTCCACTGTAAGCGTAACCAGTCGAGGAGATTTGGATCAGAAATTGCGATGGGCATTCAATATGTATGACCTTGATGGAGACGGCTACATTTCACGCCAGGATTTATGTGATGTTATAGCTGTAAGTGTGAAGATCTTTCATTTTGAGTAATTTTCCTCCCGACCCTTAGAATTTTATTTTTGTGTGGATTCTGTTAACCTTTAGCACACAGGTGAAACCTAATTTGACATTGCTCATAGTACAGTGAACCATTAGTTGTAAACACTTCTTACTCGCCTTAATTGTGTGTTGGAGTCCGATGGTAACGATGATGGTGCTGAAGACAATGTTGCCGATGGTGGCGTTGGTGATGGATACTGGCTACTGAATTGAGGGAGTTTCAGAGACCATACTCTTCCCAGAGATTCCTGGTTGCCTCGCCACCTTGATCATGAAGGTTGGAATTTAATGGATCGGTTTTTGTTGCTGACGTCTTTATTGCCTATCAGCAGTTTCATTCTACCAGTTAAACAAATCCGATTTCGGTATTGCTTGAGAGACGGGAGGGCTGTGAGCTAAAACCAGTTATTTGACCCCTTGTAAAGTCTTATATTATTGCTTCAGAGCACACACCCCTAAAATGTTTGTTCGGATGTTTTACCTTACTTCTGGCGAAGATGCAGCGAGAAAAAACAAAATTTCATGTACGTACACATGCCGAAACGTCACTTAGTCAAATATTCTCGTTTGTTTTTTACCCTTCTGTCGTCAAACACTTTCTTACCACCTCGAAATCCAAACCAAAATTAGTCTCTTCTATAATTGACTTATTCATCAGGGACCAACCCAATGGTTTTCCTCAAGGGGTGTTTTCTAACGATAGTCTCTTGGGAGGGGGCGGTTGTGCTCACATGCTTGAATAGAGAGGTGTTCGCAACCGTGACGATCATCTATTTTTCTTGAACGTCAATGTGGGATTAATTTTTCCACTCGAGTGGAACGTTAGCGTCATCTTTTCGGCGCGCATTATCCAAAGTTATTTCTGTTATGGCCGAAACGTTCACTGTTCGTTGAGCTAACAATTTGGACAATCATATGGAGTTGTATGTCTGATCGTAACATTAGCGACCGTTCCTTTTCGTCATCTTTATATTTATTGACGGCCGAAACTTGGCAATAACTGATACCCAGATTCTGAGCAAAACTTTCACTGTCTTCTTTTCTGTCGTTTTCGATCACACAACATTTGTTTCTTAAGGCCAAAAATTTTCCGCGTCTTAAAGTGTCAGTAGCACCAATTGGAATTACGCAGCAACTACTGAAACAGACAACGGTAGCTAGGGCGATCCTTCACGTCTCAACCTTCAATTCATTTGCCGTTTTACTGAGTGCATCTAGCCACTGTTTGAGTCCAGACCGTCGCTCGGACAAAAGTCCGTACACATCTAAGATCTTGCTGAAGTTTTAGTGTATTGAAAATTAGGAGGCGAGTGATTTAACAACACTGCTATTGGCACATGTAACTTGGTCAGATGGCTGTTCCTATAATAGTAAGCGGCCATTTTGACGCAAACGTGTATGCTTTCTTCAGCAGCAACCGGTGGTCCACCCCCTGAATTGACACAAAAAAGGCATTGATACGAAGGGCCTGCTAGTTCGGCCCCTTGGCCGGAACCAGAAGTGAGTTATGGAGAACCACTGTAAGATCAAGGCTCAAGTATGCCACCTCACAGGAAAAAACTGATGTTAAGGAATTCCTTTTTGAAGGGAAGATATGTATTTAAAATGACTGTGAAGCTCTGTTAACTCACTCGCACTCGACTTGGTAATGGGGGATGAAAACGATCGGAGTTGGCCGAAATCCGGACAGAATAAATCAACGAATGATCATTTTTAGGCAACGAAACTGGTCGTCACCACATTCGCCATCAAATTGACACAAAGACTAACCAGAAAACTCCGCAACAATTAGGGTATTTGAGATGGCTCTTTTAGTTTACGTAGCTCCTGTTTCAAAATGGCATCTGCTGCTAACGTTCGCCCACGAAATCCTATTGAAGGAAGTCTACTTATTGTCATTCCGAAGAAGGTCTTTTTCGCCGTACACTTATATAGACTTATATAGACAACCGCCGCAATGTGTACCTTAAGTACTGTGCAGACTCATATATCAACATATGACCAAGTTGAAATGGGTGTGCTTTCTTCCGGAACCGCTCCAGCAGTTAGAAGAAATTCATCAGGTTTGCTATAGACGGCTTCAAGAAAGCAATAGAAATGGAAACAGAAGTTGCAGCAGCTCACAATGTACTGATGGGTTGGGATTATTAAAGACTGGAAAACAACCGGAAAGAGAGCATTTCCCATGCAAATCGCTTTCGCACTAGCATCCGCTAATTTGCTTCAGTAGTAGTAGTATGGCGGTTCGATTTCGAGAAGACTCTGAGAAGAGGAATCGGCATACGGTCATCCAAAGAGCCAGTTGAGAGGCGCTTGTATTCAGCTAGTTCACAAACACAGTCTCATTGGACTTTGAGCATTGTGGTGGGACGCAAATGATTCCTGGTGAGGTTAAAAACATATCTGCTAGATTCAGGTCACCTGTTGTGTTATAACGACTACTATCCAAACAGGTTATCATTTCGGCAGAAGAGGAACCAGTAAATTAAGTTAGCTCAGACAATGATTGTGTTTACAGCCAAGAAGCGGAGTGTGCTTTCTACGATTAGGTGGTTGATCCGTCTTACAGAGCATTTGAAACGAGCGTTTGTGCGACAACATCCCTTGGTAGCCCACTTGATACTGCCACCACTCTTAAATTTAAATGAACGCTGAAAGCGGAACAAGTTCTGATCTTCTGGTAAAATGATTCATTTATGAATTTCAACATGAAGATAAATTTCTCGAAACATACCTCTTTGTTCTGAAATGGTCTCATAAGTCCTAGGAGCGGTGTATACCACCCTAACGCCGAGCGGACATCACTGAATATAGCAGACGGGATCCGCGTTCTTCCCAGACTTATATGTTTTGGAGCTACAATGTAGCGGACTTAGCGTTTTCCTTGTTTTCTTAAAGTTCAGAAAGGGCGCTCCCACTGAAATCCCAAGTCAATGAGACGCGACATCGAAAATGAGTCATCATCGTGACTGTACGTAATAAACACGACATTAGAACAAACTGAATTAGACACAAGCCAGTTTAAAATGGGTGGTGGAGGGATCCGCTTCGAATTGGTAAAGCGAAATTCCGAAGCTGGACAGCACGAAAATTTTTGAAGGTCTCTACATTTAATACGAACACAGACAAAAACAACTGATCCAACTGGTGGTGTTATTATGAAAAGCAGATTTTTTCGGTTATCCTATCTGTGATGTCTCGCTACTATGCCCACTTGATGACATTGTTGTGACCTGTTTAACATCCAGTGCTTCATCATTGTTGTCACGTTACTTCCACGTTACTTCTGTTACTGTGCCAGTTTGTATGGAGCTTCTTTAGCGGACCGACGCAACAATGTTTCTGGGCAGAATCTTACTTTCTAGGCTGATTAAGTCATATTTTGTCTTTTTTAGTTTTGGATTTCAAGGTGTCGTTACTTTGATGGTTGACTGAGTACGATTTTTCATTTTTTTAGTCCATCTACACATTGATAGGCTCGACAATAAAACTACCAGAAGATGAAGCAACGCCCGAGAGAAGGGCGAATAAAATATTTGAACAAATGGACACCGATCATGACAACCGGCTGTCGTTCGAGGAGTTCTGTGAAGGAGTGAGGTCCGATAGGAATCTTCTCCGAATGCTTAAAACAAACGCGCAGCAACCCGCACAGCCGGATTCAAATGCAGCCGCCGTTGAGCTGGTACCGAATAGTGCACCGGTTCACCCAATTTTACCGAAGACGTCTTCGAGCAAAGATATTGGAGAACAGCGGGACAATGATATTGGAAATCCTGTTGCCAAACATACCCATTCCAGTACGAGCGAAATCATACCTTCTTGACAATCGGTGGGTTTCACATGCGGCTCAACAATGGTTATTTGACAGTTTGTATCTGCCCAACCTGTATGGCCTTTTGACTTTCCAGTATTAATCTTGAACAGTTTGGCGATCCTTCGAGTGGAAAGGTTTACGTCAACACAACAATATAACCGCTTCACTTGCTGCTGCAAAATGCTTCTCTATGATCGTTTGCTAACTCTCATTACGGAATAGTAGACAGCCCTGGCTGTTGTCCGGTGTGGACTACCATCTAAGCATATAGCAGCCTGATATGGTTCGCCAATGAAAACCCCTGGCTTGAGTAGCCGGCTTATGCATTTGTGTTCGTTGCTACCTCGGACTTATTGCTTGCATTATATCCAGTTGTGTTGTCCTTAAATTGGTTTTACTAGTATATGTGTATCCATGCATGCAGAGCCCAAAGGTATGGAGGCCTATGTGGTTCCTCACAGATGCCCTTGATGTGGGGTTTCGACGTACCGCTTTGGCTTTTTTCAATCTGTTCTACCTCAGTTATCGACCTGTATCAGGCACCCTTTTTTACATGATGAATGGTGTGGATTAGCTGGACCATGTGCAAGTATCAAACGCGTACATTCCCCGTCCATGTCTACTGGACGACCTGAGGAGACTGAACTCGACCAGGATGCCGCGCTGCCTATCTGTTTCCAGTGTGGGCCCCTGACGTGGCTTATCATGCACCTTATGGAACAGGATAAGCTGTTTTAGTACACCTTAGTTTATGCCAACATTGAGTGTCTCATGAGAAAATTCGATGACATCTGTCTTCAGCCCATTTTCCTTTCGAGAGTTGCGCCACACTCAACTGATGCGAGGAACTGGCTTTGAAATAGACTACCCCCTTGTCCGAGCGAAGCCTAAAACTCACTGTCGTAAGTGTCGAGATGACCAGTGGTTAGGGCGCAGAATTACTGACCGGAAGGCCCGTGGCCCAAACCCAACCCCGGCGTCTCGTCTACTCACGTGTAAGCTTGGTTAACTTGTCAGTATCTCATCCCGCGTGCTTACTTTGGATGGCATGGTAGCTATGCACCCAAAGGGCTCGATTGTTATTATTTACTTATTTGTTTATTAAGCCACACTACACCAACTGCATCACTAAGCGTATAGAAACTGATGTGAATCAATTTGGAGATCTGAAAGTCAGGTTGCTGTGGTATCATCAACTGATCTCCTTACTGGCGAGCTCCATTCTTCCATCCGGCTGAATGGTGCGTCGCACAACTTGAAGTACTAAGGCAGTTAGTCGGATCGGCCGGCTGCTTCCAAGATGCCTTGACTGAGTTGACCTAAGCGACCAGCATATAAAGCAGCTGCTAGTTTTTAAAAGTAAAGTCCTCGCTAAATTTCTTGCCCATCCGAACACCGAGGTCGGTAAACAGATATAAATAAATAAATAATCGTTCAGCTGTAGCACCCTTTCGGTGCCTAGCTGCCATGCCACCCAAAGGAAGCACGAGGGCTTGGACACTGCCAGGTCGTCCAGGGAAGCGGAGATGCAGAGATCGAGTTTGAATCACGGACCTTTCGGTCAGTAGATTTGCGCTGTAAACACTGAGCCATCTCGCAGCTGAACCATTCTTATTTCTACAACAGTTGTAAATGATGCGTGAAACCCATAGGGGCGACAGATGCACACACAAGTGTGGTCCGTCTGATGCACCGTGCGTCCGTTGCATTGTAAAGATTGTAAAGGATGCTCGAAATGCCTTCACCCAGCAATTCGAAAACGTCAAAGAGAAAGCGAAGCGAGGAATTCGCTACCTGGCGGTAGCACAAGAAATTTTTTCTCCACGTTCACACCACTCATTTGATTATGTCCCCTTCTATCCTGGTGCAAGTATCCTGGTTATTTCGAACCCAATTGGGAGAGGATGCACTGAACCCGAGTTTCACTTTTATTAGAGGTCTTCAGCAGTGCCTATCTGTGGCCGATCGACTGACCCGCCTGTCAGGAATTTCCAGTCTCAAGTAGGGCCACGAACACTTGAAATCTGCTGGACAGCTCTGACTAGTTGTAGGTGGTTGCGGGGTTGTTTGAAAACCCTCTATAGACCGAACATCAAACACCCAAACCCTCCAGGATGCTGACACGGGACTGAGGCAGACTTTGCATGCAAAATTAATGGATGTGCAACTCCAGCGACCGACGAGCGTCGACTGGACTGCAGTGGATAGACTACCCCGACGAGAAGTAAAACTGTTCCTGGACCTTTCTCCGACTACTGGAAAGATTTGCCAGGTGAACATGCAGGCGTGGCAAGGCAGCTGGAGAAGACATGCAGCAGGTCTGTTCAGGTATGGTGGTCGGACTCTGGAGAACGTATTTCCTTAACTGGTCAATATGACTTTGTAGGAGGAGCGAGCTTCACCAGAGTTCAAGGATGCTGTAATCGTCCTACTGCAAGGTAAAAGGAAACACCTGACAACTATTGGGACATCATTCTGCTCAGCTGTACGTGCAAGTTTCTGGCACTCGACCCAGTGATTTAACTGTAAATTTACTCCTAGGTCGCACCACATGCAATTTCAAGCTAACTCACTATTTTTGACTAGCTCGGGGCGGAAATTGTATGAGAAAATACATAGGTCTACCACGGAGACATGGTCACTTTTAACCGTCATTGACACAATTACAGTACAAACTCGACATTGTCACAGACCTTGATTGCAATACCACGGCCAGTCACCGACGCGGTAACTTGCTGGAGGAAACGATTGCAATCCCTTCAGCTTGTTGGGGTGTAAAGACAGATGCGGTCAACCTGAGTTTTTGGATAACTTTATGTTGATGAAGTCGTTCAACAGCTGGCAGATTTTCAGAAGAAATTGGAATACATTTGACATTTACTTGCTGCAATGCAACTATAACCTGGTTTCGATATCTGCTAGAATAATTGCGCAGATAATGGATTCGTTTCTCGAGCCGTTGCACTTTGGAATGTTATTTCTGTTCTGCACACAGTAAGTTAGTCAAGGGTAACCACAAGTTCTGCCTTTACAGCCTTGGGCTCGATTCACAACATCTGATAATAGAGCAGCAACTTCACTCCGTTTATTTTTGTCTTCCTTATCAGTTAGCCGAGTCTATTAGTTCATTCATTCACTCATTTGTGTATTTATTTACTCACTCATTCCATTCTTTTGGGCTTGTGCTTGTTTCCTTTGCAGGCCTGCTCGCGCGCCAATGCTTTCCCATCCCAAATGGATCTCAGACTTTTTCAGTCGTTCGTCGTCGAATCCTGCATTCCCTGATAAATTTTGTTTGATTGCTCATTTTTGTAATCTCGCAGCAGCTTCCCCCACCTAGTCATGATTCTAACTAACTGGGCATTGTCCGGGTTTTTTATTTTGGTGGTCCTCAACCCCAATTTGTCCGGTGTATAAGGACCTAAACAATTCCTTCATAAGGTTTTCAGGTATTATACTCCACCAGCATTGATGAAATTTTTAGGATCTGGGCATTTTTCTCATTTAAACAGTTGATTTTTCGGGTGGTTTGTTGGTGTACTGTTTTTCTGTCCTCGAATCAATATTTTGGCACCGGACCGTTGGGTTCTACTTGTACGGTTTTCGGTAGGTTCGGGCTGTATCGATTTTCAGGCTGTGCAGGTTGTGGACAAGCCGGCTGATTGCACGTCATCGATACGCTATTATCCTTAACCTTTCTCACTGAAGCACTATTGTGTACCACCGTTCTCACTGTTCACTGTTTCGCTCTTGTCATCGGAACTCTACTCGACAATGTGTCGAAAAGTAGATCAGCATAACACTTGTAAATTACAGTGTAATTCATCCGTTAAATTCCCCCGCATCGAAACTGGTTACTGAAGTTCCCAACATCCTAATATGCCTGCGTCATGTGGGTGTTGTAAAGCTGTGGTCGGATGCAGAAAGCTCAGCAAACAGAGTGCTTTCGCCCCGCATAAGAACTCTACAGATGCGTGTTTCCATGAAGATTCGGGTACTGATGTGAAAAGTAATTTTAAGGTCGAAACTCAAGCGCTTCTCGGTCAAAAGTCTCAGTACCCTTCTGTCACAAATGCAACACTTAAATTTACACCTCAGAACTGCATAGCACACCGTTGTTTCTTGTGAACAGGCGTCGTGCATTGTTTTGACAATATTTCAGATCTTATTTCATGAAAGATTCAGAGCATGGACGCGGACACAAGCACTTTGCTGAACCACTCTTACTTAGAGGAACCAGTCCAGTAAGGCATGCCGATTAGCACCAGCGGTAAAACATGCAGGACTTTCAAACCAATCACATCACACAAGACAGCACGCTGACCAGTCTGACCGGAATAACTGCTGGTATCCTTGTTCCTTAACAAAGACTATCCTCGATGGTGGAAAAGTCGGACAGTTACATCCGATATATCCCCAGTGTAGTCAACAGTATTTTCATTATGGATTCCTGAACGTTTCGACACAAACTGCCGAGTTTCTAAGCACGCATGACCGCTCGAACCACCACTAGAGCATGTGAGGAAATTTTTTGTTGCTCAAAACAAACAGGTGTCTATTGGCGAATGCGTCTTTCAATGACCGTAAATCGCGCAATAAACATACACTACTTGACGCGACAAGCAGGTAGAAACGTTGGGTACGGTTCACATAAACCGCTCACTGAGCTACATCGTTCATTCAGCGACAACTTGGCGCCCCCGAAGCGTTTTGCTGTACTGATGTCTGGAGTTGTTTTCCTAATCCTATGCACAGTGGAAATATACACGCATGCTGAATCTGTTAAAAACAACACGGGAGCGCTGACCAGGTTTGAGGAAAACACAATAGCAAACCCTCAAGAATCATGTAATTCCTAGCCCCAGATGGGACTGATTTGTGACCCGATTCCGGCCATTAATAATGACACACAAATCACTGATGTTGGTAGTGGTACTGAAACTAAGACACCAAGACTCATGACAGGTGCTGGTGCTGTCAAATGCACCGGATGCAATACCTTGTACTGTACGAGGATGTATTCGATTCAGCACTCTGGAGCAATGATACTTAACATTTTGCTTTGTCCCTTCCTGCAACCTCTTCCACAATCCAACGACGTTTATGGAAAGCAGGTTTCCTCCGTAGGTCAGTCGATAAAGCACCTTCCTAGATAACGGGAAGTCGGTAGTACGTGTACAACTCTGGGCGTTTTTTTGTTCAGACTTTGTGTACTTAGAGTTCTTGATTCAAACAAGTTCCTTAGCCTTTGATACGATGGATTTCTTCTAAGAACATGGTCATAGGTAAATTGCCATCACGGTTTAACTGCTTATTCATTTTTCCCAACTTTATCGTATATAATACGAACTGTGTAGAACATCGAACTAAGCTTAATTTGCTCAGTTGCCTGAAAGCTCCAATACCTATGACACACCACTCCCTCACTCTGACACAAACTTCCAACGACCCCCTCTTTAATAGGTAACGACTGTAGTTGTTCAAAACCGACATCCATGGTGGGTTCAGGTGTGTTGTTTCCTAACCTATAATGTACGGATTAGGAGATCAGATATAAAAATGTCGAGCAGTTAGTGTGCACAATAATAGCACGATCACTCAAGTGTTCAACTGAACTCCGTTGTACAAGGTGTGATAACAAGTTGGAACCCAGTTAACCGCAGACGGGTTATCCTCCCAATAGACGACCGCATCAGAAAACGAGTTGTAGTCGAAATGGATGGTGTGAACTAATCAGTAAGGATGGACCAATACAAGAGGAGAGCTGTTCAAACGTGAGTGAAATAAGTACCAATTCCAGGATTACCGTTCGTGTGAACCTTTGATCTGGTGTACAAGCCATGCGAGCGAAACGCACGAAACATGATATCCACACACTGCAATTCAACGTCCCCATGTGGCAATAATTTTGTGCCTGAGGGCATAACTCTTTCTTTCCAATAACATTTAAGGGTTGAGTCTGTGATTTCGGCTGGCACAAACTTTTTTAACATGGTATTTATTCGTAACAGGCGCAAGCCAAGCCACATGATTCGATTGGAAAAATCTCCCAAATGCACTTAGCGATAAATGCTACGATGGAATGAGCATATCACTACTAGGAATACATTTCAGTAGTTACAACCTACAGCACAAAAGTACTGTGGTGGATTGGTGGCCTCAAACTTTCTGGAAGTAGGGTACTGAGACTTTTGACCGAGAAGCGCTTGAGTTTCGACCTTGAAATGACTTTTCACATCAGTACCCGAATCCTCATGGGAACACGCATCTGTAGAGTTCTTATGCGGAACGAAAGCACTCTGTTTGCTGAGCTTTCTGCATCCGACCACGGCTTTGCAACAGCTACAGGCACCTTTACTGTTTTGTGACAATTCGAACTCACCGAGAAGTTGGATGAAATTAGGTTAGCCTGTTGCTTTGTGCTTGATGGGACGATATAACGCTCTCCTGCATGACCTTGAAGATGTTTGTTAGGCATTATTATAATGTACCATCTGAGCGTCCTGAGTCGGCTGTTCTACTCCGGTTGTGCACACTGATTACATCTTTAAGAGACAAACATAAGTCACTGAGCAGTCGTGCTTCTGTAGACACCTTGTGAGACTGATTATGAGCGAAGAAGAATACCAAAAATGTACAACAACGTCAGGAATTCAACACTATTAGGCACCTACCTCATCACCACAGATGATCCGAAACACAAACACCTCCAGGGCATGGGGGGTGGATTCTCTTGGGGGACGAGAAGCACTTGCAACAAAGGTTTCGTTTGATAGGCAAGAAGAATACTGCAACGTCTCTTAGGACGTCCGAAAAATTCCCTATATTTTTTAACTCTGGATGATATCTTTTCAAGATCCAGGCCCCGGTGGAAACACGTGTTGCCCAGCATGAAATAAACAAGTTCACCAGTGCTGTGTCATTTCAAATCAAGTCTAGCACAGTTCTATGCACTTCGAGAGCGGAAGTTTCGGCGCCAATCTAAATGGGTAATTTAATCGGTTTCGACTGGTAAACAAGGCTAAAATACATGCGAAGCAATAGATTTGATTAGTCTTTTCACAACTGGACGCTATGCACCCTTGGGATAAAGGAGAAGAACGGTGCCCGGTGCTCCTAGTTTCCAATGGAACGTTGGTTGGCTTTTTAACTGAATCAGAAGGCGTCCCGCTGTTTCACTTCACGCATTCATCAATAAGTATTATTTTCTATTCCGTCTCCCGCTAACTCTCAAGGTAAAAAGGAAAAATTCCGAGTAGGTTGTTAGTCGTACTTACTGTTCAAGAATAAAGTAGCTGTTTGTGACAAATTCTATAAGTGGCGATTCATTTCCACTCACAAGCATGCATGACATCCACATCTAAAGTACCCCAAAGTTTCTTGGCCAAAAAAACTAAGGTGTGCACCGTAAACTATGCGGTGCTCTCTAGTTTTCTTTAAACCCGAAATTAAATTAAATTAAAATGAATCAACTAATTAATTAAATTAAATATTGAAGTTTTTGAGGACAAAACTCCCCATATTTATAATTGCGGCATTTCCCCAGATTTAGTCTCATAACATTTTGTGTCCGACATTGATCCCTCAGTTCTTTTCTATCACGATTTTCCCAGGGTTTGAGGATTACTAGAAAACCTCGAGAATCGTCAAAAGTTGCCACCAAGCTCATGCAAATTCGATGAGTTTTTGTGGCACTGAGTTGGTTATTAACTACTAACTCTGTTTCTTGTCCACGTGGCTGAACTGTACAGTCCTGTTTTCAATAGAGATTTCGTCCTGTCAGTGAAGCTAATCTGTGCTGAAAAACCAAGAAGCACCACACAGCTGTTTCATGCTTGTTGGGGACCATCAGCAGTTCGCATGTCAGGAAATTCAGAGTTTTGAACCCGCGACATTGCGTTCAGTGATTGAACACTGATCGTCTGGCCACGAGCGGTTGATCAGCAGTATGAGTAGCTCTCAACTAGACAGACAACAGCACCAACAACTCTTCAATAAAAGAAACGCATTACGTTGTTGCATATTGACCGCCTCCTTGAGTGTCATCTCAGAATGCGCCACAGGTTTTACAGCACTCCACACAAGCAATCATCTCATACTACCTGTCGGCCACCCGTCTGAGTTCGTAACTGCACTGTTAGTTGCCATCGCATGTAGTATTTTTATAGCACACTGTCTGACGATGCAAGGCTTCTTTAGAGCAAAACTGCATTTAGCTGAGTGCTTATTACGAATGTAATTAAGGGATACTTCGAAGCTATAACGTCGGTCCGGTGTGTATCTATGGGTTTGCTAGTGCCGAAGACGCAAGGTACAGTTGGAACTGTTCCAATTTTCGCGGAACGTGTCGATATTACCAGTGCAGCACTGATTTAGGACTGGCTTTTGCATTCGAATTGCCGAGTGTCAGTGTTGCGATCAATTTTACAAGTGAAAGGATAAATATATACCCTGACTAGCTCCGCTGTCGTTCCGAGGAGATATTTCCAGACTATTCACACTAAGTTTTGAAAGAAACGAACGTTTTCTGCTGGAGTAATAAAAAACATGGCAGGACAATTCCATCAACTTGATTTACTGCCGGTTAGGTCCACAGGTGTTAACATACAGGCAATAAAGGGTTGTCAGTTTGGCAGATAACAGTCGGAAAATTGAGTGTTTGGCCTCCAGAATGGCAGATAACTTAGTAGGTGGATTCAGTGACATTGTCCATCTACTCTGTCGTTTGAATTAGGCAGTTGAGTGCTAGTATTTGTTATTGGGCCAACGATTTCAATGAGGATGTTGTCCTTTGACTCAAGTGAATGAGAGTTGATTTTATTTCATAACATTTTGAGAGAGGTTGGGATGTCAGCATACCAGTCGGCCGAGTTACACGATTTCTAGTTAGAATACTACGAAGCTGACAGGCGGTTCTCTACAAAATGCACATGGCCTTTGTATTCTGTCACGTGACCAACAACCGGCTTCGGCTAACCTGGGGCTCAAAACATTGCAAATGCTAAGATTTGGGTAAACTGGTTTTCTTACACTTGATTTGTTGGGCACTTGTAGCTGCACGTTTTCCCCTATCCATAGAGAGTTACTGTCGTGTACGTTTAAGTGATTCAAAATCGTATCACGCAAAGACCGATCCGTTTAATGCCACCTAAGAGTATATTTCTTTTTGTGAAATATATTCGCCTCTGATCGTTCTCATCCCACTGATGCCCGAAGCTTTATCGGAATCGGCCATCTTGACACGTAAGTAACCTAACATTGTCACTCAGATAAATTACAACTGCGTGCTAATCGGTTTCGCACGAGACTCGACTAGAGAACGAGACCATAATTATTTCACTATTACTTTGAAGGTGACGTGAGGTACTCTTACGATCGTGTTGAGTGTGGTTCGCAATTCTCCAATCCGTCGAAAACAGAATGACCTGTCTGATAACGTTTTATAACCTATCCGCTAGTCAACGTAATTTCACTGCTATGAGGCAACAAAATCAGCTTGTCCAATAGCGTTGTCAAACTTTTGGGTCAGAAAGGTCCGAGAAGGCTATCCCAGCATTATTGGCCTGATCGATAGAGATGCTGTGCGTACGTAGGCTTCGTTGTAGGTTGGACTATCAATTTTTATAAATTTGCACAAAAATGTCCAAGAGGATTTCTGATCACGTACGACAGCACTCGGTCTTACGATGTGTATTTTTTAAAACCATCGCAAAATCCAAAAAGTGAGTTAACAGTAGAGTCATACTGAAAAAAGTGAAACTTTTGAAATCTAGTGCAATGTTTGGGGTAATGATTTGTTCGAACGTTGATGTCGACAAAATATACGGGTCTCTTCTATTCTGGTGTTCACGCTTGCCCTATTCATTGCCTGGATGTACCTATTCGTATCTATTTGCATTGTCAACACAGTTACAGGGGCCTGAGTTCATAACAAAGTCATAACAGTTGTTTAAAAGCTTATATTTGGGATTTGTCACTTGGTGATCACTTTGTGAAAGCATCTTCTAAATGTTCGTGATAAACGTTTTTGGTCGTCGGGTATAGGTTCGCACGCACGTACTGGTTGGGCGATCGGGCGTATTAACCTTGGACATGTTTTTCCGCTCAGAATGCTTAAATTAGACACATGTCTCCAACTTCCTCGGTTTTACAACCGTTTGAGCCCTGTAAAACTTTGAGTCGGATAGACTGGTGAATATTTTCCACCTCGCATGATCACTTTACCATAATCACCCGCAAACTACTTGTCAGTAAATGTTTTCCGGAATTCTTCGCAGCCTGGTTAATGCGATACGGATGGCACTAAAATAAAAACACGTCAGTAGTGCAGCTAAATCTGCTGACGAATTAAACGCATTCATATACTGCATTGGGGGGGGGATTGTGCACCACTTGCACACTAGCCTTTGAAAAGCTTACCCAATTCGAAACAAGACTCGTAAGCTTGAAAATAATACAGTTGCCAACCAAACAGCTCGTGGTGACAGCGTGGAATAACGCTGCATACCCTATGAAACTAAGTGAGCCAACTGACATTGCAGATATGCGTGACATTTGCAACAAGCTATAGCAGAACACGAAGCGGTGTGCAACGCCCCTTCTACTTAGACTAAGATGAAAGGACTGCAACCGTTTAGAAGAAGCTTATTGTTCCCAACTAAAAGCTGTATAGGTCTTATACATGGATGTTACATCATCGTCGGAATACTTTCTAAAGTCGTCTGATCCGATGCTCTCGCATTCCGCAAGCAAGAAATGAGTACAGAATTTTCACAGAGCCAACATACTGCCGCCTTTCTTCTCTGATTCACTGAGCTCTGATCTTCTCACTTGAATTTTTGTGCTATCAGAGTGTTGTCAGGCACATGACTCGTAGACCTATCCTATGATCTTTCCGCGTGGCTTTCGGGAACCTCAACCAACTAACAATAGTAGTGTTCCAAGCATAGTAACCGGCCACAAGCGTATCACAATACTCTCGCTTCAGTTCTCATGTGACCCGTCATTTCACGATTCCAACAGATGAACTTTCAGCAGGTCCAGACGGCTAAGGAATGTAAAATTTTTCCATTACTTTACCTTGTCCATCATGTGCTTCAAAAACTCCCGGAGCTATGAGAGGGTTTCGTAGTGCGGAACCCGATTTCGCAGCATCGGGAACGAGACTAAATTAGGTCTCGTGGTACAACTTGAGTGATTGAAAGATATCGAGGCAACATCCCGTCCAACCTGCAGGTGAATCACACCACTAAAGAGCTATTGGTAAACCAAAAGAATTTAGTTCAACCACAAACTTGGGGGCTGCGGGTTCGATTCTCCTTATGGACTAGTGAAATGCGCATCACTGACGATTCCCAACTTGGATAAAACCACTATAAAGTGCCCCTCCGTATACCGGAACGTTCTGACTTCACATACTGAAGAAAACCCCCCACTGGAACAGAATAGCCACAGGTTCGATAAAAAAGATAAATTGCAGAAACCTAAATTTCCTATTACCGAAATGACTGCTAGTCTTTTAAAACAGATAAACCAATGTTGCCCACAATAAGGCGTAAACAAATTACAGTCTCATGCACCACCGCTGAACCGTAAGATACCCACAAGTGGATGCAAAGACCAGTAACCACTACGCCCCTTATTCGTGTTTTACCTACATCTGTAAATTTGCGAAGGAAATCAGGCTAGATTTCCGATCAGACTGCCGGAAATCTTTATTTCTTAGCACTCCGTTCAGTAGAAAATGCCACTGCATTTCTCCTGGATAATACTAGAAATTACAAAACGAGTTGAGTAACCAAAATGGGTTAATTTATCGACCGGCGGATGCCACCTCTTTTCAAAGAACACATGTTTGAAGTACACATTTCACTAAGGACAAGTGCGGTTGCAGTACACGCATTAGCCTAAGATAACACTCTCAGCTAAATCTTTTTGGCTTCATAAGGTAAAGGAACTGTGTTGATTTGTATGTTCTAAATTCGAAAATAGACTTTTCGAAAATGCGCTTCACACTTTCGTCGTAGCAGCTCAAAGTATTCCGGTGGGATTTTTCTGTGTCGACCCTGTTAAATTGTACATCCAACAATGAGCACTGAAATCAATTTGCATTCACGTGCGTCTTCATAGGTGAACTTCTCAAGCTCACATACAAAGAAGTTTAGAGGAAAACCACGGAGAGCCCGAACCTGAATTACCGATGCTGAATTTAAAATGAAGCGCTGAAGGCGCTGCTTCAAGGATAACCTTTTGAATGCGCTTCCACTAGTTCGACAATGTCGACTTATCGGCTGATCTTTGTCAAACAGCCAGTTCAATCACGTGAATTAATGCGTACAACATCAAGCCTCGTCAGAGAACAAACAGCACAAACTGATTGGATTTCTATTGTGACATATTCTGTCCATGTATGTCGAAAAAAGGCTGGTCAAAACTACAAATTATTTCCGCCGATTTACAACACCGCTGGTGAGAAAACTTCCATGGCTAAAACATTCGAAAAATGCACTTTACAATGCGGGAATTCAATCTGTTGACCTCTGGAGGCAGTGACTTTTCAAGCAGCTAAAGGGAAGCCATTTAAAAGGAAATGATTTTGGCAATCATTATATGAGAAGAAGAATAATAGGGATGCGAGACCGGCTGGTCTGGGTTACTTCTTTCAAGTAATGTATGTAGCTTTCCATTCAGTATGGAAGACATTTTAATGTGCTTAAGTGCCGTTTGAGGAGCCTGTTTTGTGGCTTGAGTTTCTAATCGCATACCACATGAAAACCTTTTAGAGCCATCAGTTTTGATGGATCCTCTTTACCTCCTTTCGAGTTACAACATTTCGGATTTCTAACTTATCCACTGAATGTATCATCGATTCTGATTTTGTGTGCATGGAATTCCTGACAGATCAGGTTGTCGGCTGAAATGGTGGAGAAGGACTTAGGGACAGTTACAGAGCAAAAGCAAAAGTAGCACATTTTTGGGTATGCAAAGCCCTTTTAAACATCTTTCATCAAGGTATGCCAGAATTCTGCTTTTTATTTCTAGCCTGCCCTCGTGAGTTCTCATTGCCGCTCATCGGCGACATCCCACTGTTTGTGTTAGCCACACACAAACCATTTTACCCCTGTCACATGAATTTGGATGGGTTTATGTTGGTGTCGGTTCCTCCGTCTTGTTCAAAAATTGAATGCCTATCAACCACAGAAATGCGATTCTTAACCGTGGAACGGTCTCAACAGAGCCCCGATCACTCTGATTTCCTTAGCTTTTCCCACACCAAATCAATAGCAAACCAAGCTCTTTGAGTCGCCCATATCGCCCTTCTTGTCATCAGTGAGCTTCATTTTCTTCTAAAAGTTTTGACATATTTCTGACTGGAATGCAGCTGTGCAACCTGTTTTTTCGCCACAACAACAAACCTACTCAGCAAACTTTTGATCCGTATGATTTGATTCGCTGCCTGTTCCGTCGTTCCTCTAGGCACTATGAGTTCCCTGTCCATCGTCAATACAAAGGGTTTGCGCTTTACCCTCATACTGATCTATTCTGTTGTTTTTAGGTAGAACATGCCTCAGTAATAAATACTGAGTTCGATCGGAGAACATTTAAGTTGGAAATATGGAAGATCATTGGTTGAACCCGTGAGCTCCCTATGTGGAGTGCAGACTGGTTGAATCAATCGTCTTTTAACTTCTGAGCTCGGAATGGGCACCGCAATTCAGAAAAATTGAAACTGATCTTAAATTCAAGGACTATCCGTCTTGAGTGGTTTGTGCTGAAGTACTGCATGTTCAAGTTGAGCAGGATTGCAAAATATCCTAAGTCGCTTGGCCATAATGGTGTTTTTCGTATTAAACAGCTACCCCACAGAACGTTCAAGAGATGACTGTCTGAAAGCGTATGTATAAAGACCAGAGTCTACAGTCTGTTAAGACTCAGGTCAGCCAGTTTAACCCACTTCAACATTGAAAGGCAAGTTATTCCATTTAAGATGTATCACCATGTCGTCGTGATATGGAGGGCTTGTTGGTACCACTAAAAAGGCTTAATCCGCAGTGCGGCAAAATTTACAAATACCTCTTAGTATTCTGGGACTACACAGCGGTGCAAAACTAGCAAGGAAATCCGCATGAGTTTTTATGTAAGCTGCTTCCAGGAAGCACCAACCTGGAAGTCACTCACCTAGTTTGCGTTTGAAAACAAAATCAACCGGATAATGGGATTGGCAAAAACAATTTTTCAAGTGGCAGGAATTTCAACGCTTAGTGCACGAAAGTATTTCTTTCGAGCCTCAGTCTAGAGACCTTAAAGCAACATGTTTACACATCTTTTTGTGACTCGGACGTGGAATCGACGCCGCTGGTATCGCTTGAGGTTTATTTTGAGACTATTTACCCCCTCTTTCGAAAAAAGTAGGACAACGACATCGAGCATTGCAAAAATTAAGGGAAGTTTTTGCGGCCACTTGCAACGTGGTATTACTAAGTGTCATTGGTAGTTCGCACTGATTTGCAAATTGATACACTTCTTCCTTCATCAACGGAAAGCTCAGTGCGATAGTTCGTTTTTGCTGGAAAATAACTGTTGAAAAATAGCTGTCATTTTTTACCCAAGGTATGTGGATAAGAGTCTTCAGGTTTGGAAAGCTGACTGTAAAATTCTTGCACACACAGACTGTTTGATTGGGAGCCATAATGAATGGGATGAGATATTACTCAATCAACTTTAGCCCGATTACCTCCAGGGTAACTGGAAACAGCATGCGATTTATTGGCTTAGTCTGTGCGACGAACTTGTCAGGGAATTTCTACAGAACAAAAGATCTATTTGAATTTATATTTGTCTTGTACGCAGTGTCTTAAGTGACAGCGGATTGTTGACCTCGACCGATTTGTCAATTAAGGCCAGAAACAAATCGTCTCAGCATATTCATGCAATAAGTATAAGACAGAGTAGAAGGTAGACATGCTTGAATTTCAGGACTGAATAAATCATTACCTCAGGATATAATGTGTACCAGTAAGTAACTAGGAGTTACGCTCTTTAACAAACATTTGACTGGTTGCTTTGCCTTCCTCATTCCGGGAATATGTAATATGAACTTAAAAGCCACTTCTCTGAGAAGAGAGGGGAAATTTCCCTGTTAACATCTTCTGTGGGTTTGAATAACACAAAATCAATGATGGCAGCTTTCTAGACAGCAAGAAGGAAAACACGCGGGTTGAGCTGTTGCGGGGATCAGGGTGAATCCACAGATACTGCTATTGCTATTCAGACAGGTAGAAACCAGTGGTGGGCGTAAATGTGCAGTGTACTAGATTTAGCAGCCAACCAGGTTTAAAAAGAAAAGTGAAGTTAATAAGCTCAGTAACCAACTTTACATATTTCTAAGGATTCCACGCAAGTGTTCATCAAAAGCTTTTGGAGGCATCGTCCGGGTCTACAGCTTGAAGGTTTCGCTTACGAAGTTGGGAAATGCATGACAAATGGGAAGTTGATGAAATCCCCCCGTCATCCCAGTCATCCTTTCTATCGATTATACCATTGGATAGTATCTGCTTCAGTCGGTATGCAAACAGACATGCCAATGTTCTGGTTTCCGGAAAATCCACACGTTTCTTCCTGAAACCCAATCGATTAAAACCCGCAATTCATCATTTGGCACTATTGATTGGATGAACATACACGTTTCCACTAAAATTTCAGACGTATCAGTACGTGTCTAAAGATAAATAAGGAGCTCTCTCTGTTACAAAAAGGTTCCGCAACTCTATTTCTACAAAGCATTTCGCCACAGGTAACAGAACCGGGTGAAATGACTTATGTTACCCTCCAGAATTTTCACGGACCAGTGCAACCGATAAAAGGGAGAGACTATCCCAGTGATGACCCACAACCCACTGTCGTTCCCGTAGTAATCGACCGTTTTCGTGTACTGAAATCACCTAGTTCTTATTCGAATTTGACTGAAAATATAAGAAACGATGAAATTTTTTTATACTATCGTCTGTAGACACGCACCGTTATTTGCCCACTGACACACTTTCAACAGCCCAATTGTCGCATTTCCCCACAGTTGGTATAATCGCACACTTTCGTAAAACCTGAGGATTTTTGGGGGCAAAAATCCAACACATGGTCGCCTCGTTAAACTGGAAAGTGTTGATGATCTGGAGCCAAAATCCATGAAAGCTGAGGCATAATGTTAACGTTATTTGGTTGCGGGATGAATACAGTCCATGGAAGGATTTCAGGAATGATGCAATCAGTTCACAACCTTAAGTCGTCCCGGGCTAGGCACCCCTATGGAGCGTTTTTCAAATGCCTGGATTTCCTTCCAGTAGAGAAGGTAGAGACCCCCCTTTAAAGAGCACTCGAAGACGAAGACGGTGAAACCAGGCCACTGCTGTCCTTCTTCCAGCAACACAAGATATTAGCTATTAATCAGACCTGCCAGTCATCTCAGTTGACGATACAGCTGGCTTCTTAAGAACCTACCATTATTATCATGTTCCCTGAACTACTTTGCGTACTTCATTTTGTCTGTATTGTGAGGGGCAAAATCTAGCTAGCTTCCCGACCATATCGACTCTCCATGGTCTGCTTATGAATCAATTTGCGTAAATGAAACGATGGGTTTTTGTAGGGCTTCTTCTATTCCCACAGTCAGATGCATCAGTAGACAACCCGGGATTAGCGTACCTGGTAGTTTGCCTTCAGACATTGGAAATAGTCATTTCCTTGAGCCAGTTCTTGGTTCGGTCAATTACAAACACGCACCCAAGCACCTATAAAAAGCGTCGTTGCAGTGCACTTTCTTATGGTCACAAAATTGCGGTGTTTGTAATCATTCTCGCACCAGACTGGTCCTAATAAACTTTGAGCATCAGTTTGCTGGTGTAGCAGGGAGTGATGGGATAATTGGAAAAATCTAGGTTTTACCTGGAGAAATCAGCCCATTTCACTTTTGACGACTGCTTTCCTTAAAGCGAGGATAGCTATCGCTAGTTAGCCACTAGGGTGTCAAAGCTGATTTATTTGGCCTTCGCAAAACGCGGCAATCACCAAGAGGATTTTTAGAAGAGCGGACAGATAAGATGCTTAAAGTACTTCTGCACATACTGTCACCGAAATAGCGATATGCTTATCCAGCTTGAATTGACCAGGTGTTTCCTCTGCGATGCGGTAGGTAGAGTGCTCACATCTGAAGGTCTCAGTCATCAAAGAACCCATTACAACCAGATTTTCGCTTTTTTTCTTACTGTAAACTCGGGCAAATTCAGCAGACATATGCGTATATCAGGCACGAACAATTTAACGTTTTCAGATTTGCTAATTCAGTTCTAAATCCAGCAGCACGGTCCGGCAGAACTTTGAATAAAATTGATGAATTTTGTGAGGACTATGGGAGATATGGGAGGACCGAATTTGGCAATAACTATGAAGTCACCGGCGTTCATGGGGCTGGCTGTCGGTACTGGGCTTTCTGAGATCTGAAGGGAGGCAGGATGGAATGGCGTGAGGTGAAGCCGTCAAAAGCTGCGCGAATTCTGGAGAAAATGTGGTAAAGCAAAGTAAGACATTGATAAATTCTTGCATTGAGGTTACAATCACACTGCGGCACACAAAATTCCCAGGATTCTTGCGACGATTTAACCGCTTATTCTTGAGTGTTGTCCATGCGCAAGAATTTTTGAGGAAATCGATGTGCCAATCAAAAGCCTTTGGAATATCAATTCATAATAATATAATATGGTATAATATAATTAATATATTAATTAATATAATTTCCTCAAAGTTGTCCAAACTGGAAGACCAGCGTTGTGACACAAACCAGACGGAGCCGGACAGGTCACCTGGAGTCATATAGTAATCACTCCGAAGCGCTTCGTTCTCCAGACAACGCGGCAACTTTTGATCAGTGAAGGCCGAGTTTGGATGAAAAGGGGTGATAGAAAAAGGGAAACTGGTGTTACAGCTTAGGACATATTCATGCAGGAAAGTAAAATTAACACAACCAATTCTCAAAGATGATAGAAAAACATCCCTGAAATGGAAAAAATAAAAACAAACGTTGATTTTGGCTGATTTGGGTGAACATTTGAGCATATATATATATATATATATATATATGGAATGATCTCCAGTCCTGAGTGATCACCCGGCTAAGCTTTTCCACTTGTTGATCCTTTGGTTGGTGTTCCATTTGGCTGGTGTGTGTGGCCCTTGAGCCTGGCCTTTTCACTCCTACGGTTCCTTATTCCGATTGATCGAGTTTACCTAAGAATTTCAAGAGGCCTCTTTTTTGTCTTTACCCCCACGTGCCAGTATTTTAGCATTCTTTAGGTTACTATTGTCACCGCTATCTCCATATACGAAGATCAAGGGTGGTAGATCATGCCATCTGAGAGCCATTCACTCAATCACATACTTTTCCTATCAGTTGTCCAACACGACACTTATAACCGTGGTTGCATTTGATTTGCTGTAATACAACGTCACTTGTTTTTTCAATCTTTTATCCCGGTCTGGAAATTAATTTCATTTTATGGCCTACCATCATTCCTCTTCAATGTAGGGAAGGGCAACCCATTTTTGCTGCTTGTTCTGACTGAGGTTGCTACCCCTGCTAGGTTGGTTTCTTCTCAGGCCTCACCTAAGGAACGCACCCAGATATCCACTGTTTAGAAATGCTCCAAATAGCTATTCGTCATCCTTCTTTCTCAATGTACCTGTCCTCTCCTGGATGGAGTTTAGAATCAACTTTCCTTGTGTTCCACCATACGATGACTGTGGTAGTTGGGTATTTGGTCTGTATGACTTCTTTGAGTATTCCACTGTTCCGTGCAAGCTGTCAACATTGCTGTCCACTGATAGGCCCAATAATGACAGTCCTCTAAATTTGATTCCTTCAACCGTGTCACTGATGAGGGCATGGGCGTTCTGTACTGAATGTCTCTTAATAACGACAAAGGTGCCATCCAGTTGGCACAGTACGGTGCGCTAGTTTCTCATTACCACTCCAGTGATAAATCGTGATATCCGGGATCCCATTAATGACTAGTTAGGTTGTTGGTATATTTAACCAACGAAGGTTGGAACCTGGCCCTACAGGAATTCAAGGGCTTGATTACGCTTTCTGGATTCATGCTCCCGGTTTGGTTCTGAACATTCCGGCCTAGTTACATTGCCGCTTCCTCGTCGAGGTTGTGGTGGACTGAGGTGAGGATTGCTGCAACAACAAGCGAAATCCTTAGTTCATTTTCCTCTACCTTGATGTTCTGCAACGTTTTTGAGAAATGAGTACTGTTGGTTATGTTTTCGATTTGCGAATCAAGTGCTTTAAACTTCCACGTTGCCCTTTGCAATAAGGTTGGCGGAAGTACAATGGTTGATCGGATGGGAGCTTCTTCTCCGTATATGTTTGTTAACCCGTGTGCAACTTGAACGTCCCAATCGACCCTCCTTGCTTCTTAGTGATTATCTCGTGCGCTGCTTTGTTTAAAAGCAGCTTGATAATTTTGTCGTTCATTTGTCTGCGCAAGGTTGTGTGATTCCCATGTTGTTGGGATAGTTTATTACAGTCTGGTTTGTCCATTGCCACTGTTCTCTTCTGTTGGTAACGTTTTAATCGTGTCACCCTTTTCCATACTTCTAAGTTCGTCTGTTTTTGCTGAAGTCTTCTTCCCATTTTTTGTGATACCTAGGACTATGTTTCGTCAAATCCATTTTCTGAACCTTCTCAGAAATTTAGTTTGTTTTCAGTGCACGTTGTGAACCGGCTGGGAAGCCTTTACGGAGTACGTCCTTGACATTGAGGTTAGAAGGACCCGTTCGTTTGTACTGAGGAGGTGGTCAGATACTGGTGAGCCTCTTGCCTTGTGTGAGCTTGTGCAGTTTGCTTCACACCGCTGCCATACGTCGGCCCTTGATACTTTTCCTCTCATTTCCATTTTTGGCCCAGTTTCTGCTAAATACCATGGACCTGTGGCAACGAGACTGTCTTGCTGTGCGCGTAATATGATTTTTCTATGAACGGGAATTTTGGCAAATCAAATTGTACTAATGGCTGGATATCAGTCTGGTAGGTTCCATCTAGAATTCAAAGCATTAATTCTGTTGTACGTTCTCTAGAATAATACTAGCTTAAATAAATAGTCCATTTAGAATATATTGTCGATGACTGACATCCTTGACTTAGTACTGGACATATAACAGCTATCGTCCCCAGCGGGGTAGGACTTTACAATGCCATTTCGAGAGACATACTGACTGCGTCTGTTTGCAAGGTGTAATTGTGCAGTAACTACCTTTGTCAGTTTCCCTGTCTGCCTCTGTGGATATGTTGATACAGCTATGCCGGTGAACAACCACGCCTGAAGCATGAATCTGCAACCACGGTGTCATCTCTACTGGATTTACACGACAGTGCGAGGTGACTAAAAACAGCCACCTAATCAGTTGCTGGTGATCCAATCTGTCGGCTTGATCATCGTTGTTCCCAGTTGATGTTAATTAATGCATTTTAGTTCTCATTCGTGTTCCGAAATCTGGCTAAACTATCAACCTGAACTATCACCACTATGTTTGCCCCATTAAAAGGGAATTTCTGGGCTGTTTAGTGTTAGCAGTCAATGTCTGAATGATACTGATCAGGATGGATATTTTTTTGACGCAATGTCGTGTCTGGTTGTTGGACGTCACGTGAAGCTGTGTTTTGCGTCTACTCTCTGGAACTTTTTATAAGCCAAACAATGTTGTATATTGAGGTTCGGGTAGTGAATAAATTGCAAACTAACTGTTGGCGTGCAGAAACCGAGGTAAAATCACGTAACTGTTTTCGACTACGTTATTTGGCGCCCGATACCCACTTGGCTGCCAACACTAGTTGGACCACTGAGCTCCAATACACGTTTGTGACAACACACCCGGACTGAAGCGAGCTAGATGTACTACTGCTGTTGGGCCTGGAAACACAATAGGCCTACTGGCATCTATCAGCCAGCCCAATAAGCATTAAGACCTCATTGAACAAGGTACTCCTGTTGTCGTCCGTTAAATTCTATGTAGTCGACTCGATACATACACATACGTACAGTATCTTACCCACTGGAAACTAACTCATCAGATCAATGCCATCGAAGTTGGCTTTGGGAGTAGGCCCGCGAATATGATAGAAGTACTACAAAGTCATTACGTCATATGAGCAAAATTTATCGTAAGCACACAACCAAGATTTGATCATCACAATGATGTTGCGGTTCACAAAACGAGTCACCATTCGAAATAGATAACATGCTGCTTGGATTTGGGTGGACAGTGATAATAGACCTTTCTGTGCCTTTGGAGGCTAACAATCTAAGGATTGGAGTTTGGGTAGAAGTTGTGCTGACACCTTCCTTCGTTCCTTCATTCCAAAAATAATGAAAAATAAGAGCCATATTTCTGAATGCATTTTTTGAAGCTACCTTTGATGTCCTGAGCTTTTACGTGGAGCACTACAAAAATGGTTTTATTCTGCTTTGGATTCAGTGAATGTGCGAATTTCCGAAAAATTGGAGGTCACACTATGACCCATAATGTGTAATGCAGTATGTGACTGACCTAACGCTTTGAAATAATCACGGTTGAGTGCTCGTTCTCAAGCAGTCGTGTTTGATAAAGAAAGGTCTTTGTAGTTTGTTGAATTGCTTCACATGTGGTTTAACTATAGGCAACCAACCGCCGTTCCCTCAGTACTAACTTACAGACACGATGACCCATAACTATGAGGACACTAAGTTTGCTGCAATGGATTCACAATTCCCGGGCCTAAAATACCCGGAAATAACGAGAGGTACTTCCAACAATGTCGTGGGATAGGCTGGATTAAACAGTTCCGTAAGGAAAACAACAGTGATTAGCTGATGGAGCCATCTTTACAGTGACGGTGGAAAAGTACACAGCATCATTTTACCACTCAGCTGTTGCACACAATTCCACAATACCAGTGCTGTTACAAGTCGACCATCAGCCGTTTATAATGAAATCTCGTTATTCCAGCGGGATTTGACTTTTAGGAAAAAGGGATGAGTTTAAGAAGCCTAAACTCTTTAACCTGAAGTGATATGGGTGCCTAAATTCTAATTTCCATAAAAAATTGAACCCGACGTTCTTTGAAGTTTTGCATGTTGCGAAAAATAGCTAACCGGAATTCACCTTGCTCAGCTCACAATCCTCTTGTTGTTACACGTCGTCTAAGCAACGAGTCCTAATGAGGCGGCTGAATTATAACGACCCTGTTTTCCGAAAAAAATAAGTGGTTTGGAGCGGTTAAAACGGTCACTGGAAATGTCACCGGTATAAAAAATGTAATCTTTTATTTGAAAAACGCGCTTAGAGTTTCCAGAATTCGCGATTGGACCAGATTTGTAATGAATTCAGTTCTTCCTTCATACGACACAGTAATACTGCGCATCGCATACCAGAAATCATTGTCTTATGCGTACCAAGTACTTAGTAGTTTTATCGTTTCACAAAATCTCATTCCCGGAGGGCAGTTCTCGTAAGGCTGCGTTGTGATGTTGCCCCAGGTATTCCTGATATTGTTACCATTTACATAAGTAAATCGAGGATCGACAAATTTTTCATTAGTTGAAACCACGTTTTCAGAAAGTTTTGAATTCGACGCTCGCGAATTGGGATCATTAAGTAAGATGAGGCCTCCAGTAGAATACCCCCGGTGTTCCGGTTCCTTCGAAAAGTCACTACAAGGTGCTGTCTCCGGCTGAATTCAAAACGTTCCACCGGCACTAATTTCCATGGACGATTTAGTTCTCGTAGCAACATTGGGTTATTTCGTCTATCTTTTATCAACCAATAAACAAAATTCATTGGCTCGCTGGATGAGTGAGCGATACACGTCACCATTTGGGATACACAGTCAATCAGCACTGAATATCAAAGAGAATTTGAATGAAAATGACTACTGATCTTTGAGGAAAACTCCCAGTGGATAATTTTCTACTGATTTTGGCTTGCCTTTGCGAACAATGCTATGGAGGCTCGTAAACAGTGATCTCATTCAGTGGCTGATCTACCATCTTGTAACTGCTAGATTAGGATAGAGCTGGTATGGGCAGAACTAACCAACTGAAGGCCATGACTCCGCATTCCGGTTTGTAAGCTCTAAACGGGAAAGAAGCAAAAGAATTTATCTTCTTGTCTGACAGGTAATTTTTCAATTTTACTTCCTTGCTTGTGAGGTCATTCCAAGAAGACTCTGTGGCACTCGCTTTAGGATGAGCCGTTTGATGCCCGTGATGCCTTTGTCAAACGTGCGTTGAAGCTTTATAAAGTGTGAACCACGACCATGTTCCCTCTTTATTGTTAATTCGTTCTGTTAGGATATGTCTTCTCTATTCCGTTGACCCGCCTCCTCCAAGCAACAACTCTCCTAAACCAGACTGTCAACCGGCGAATCGGTGAATAGTAGTAAACTAAAGCAGCAACAGCTTGCTTTATCCGCTCAACCCCCTCTAGCTAACCTGTGATCTATCTTAACCGGACGCCGGCATATGTGAGGGAGCTGACCGGCTGTGCTCAATCTGCTAGATTTGCAAGAAAGTGACTGAGGTACTTCAGTCGTTTATTAGTACCCACCACACGCAAACACCAAGCTTGCTCACTTTAATGGAAGTTGTCGTGACCCTTATGAACACTTTTTCAAGTCAACCGATTTCACGTCTTGTTTTGTGAGTTGTTGGTTTAGAACCCATCGTAGTTCAAAAATTGTGTTGTACGTTCTTTTACTGGTACAACTTTCAAAGCCTAGACGAATAAGCTGATCAAAGGTAAGTTTTGCATTTATCATTGGATCTTTAATGTCAACACTATTGTTGCCACATCTGTGGTGGCGACCACTTTAACCCTCCGTTATGTGACCTATTCGTACCACCAAAGCAGTACGATTTTGAAGCAAACTAACTGCCCTTTTCCCATTTTTGAAACTGGATTTCAAAGCTTTCAGCACATTTAGGCTCAGGCAATCTGAAGGATATACGCATTTTTGTTTTTCTTAGCAGTGAAAGGAGGCTGCGGTCGCTTTGTTTACAGTCCGTAGTATAATACTGTTATATTTAAGGTCATGGGAATGAATTTAAAAACTACTTCTTGGCTTTTCATTCTAACGAAATTTCAGCACTGAAGTATCCCCTGTGAACTGGGAACGCAAGATAACATCAGAGAAATTAGTACCAATAAGACCAAATGCGACCAATTTTGACCGCATCGGGCTTGAAATTACCATTTATTAAGTAACATGGTTACTGTACCGTCAGACGGACAATCCTGTGTTATTTTGAATAAACCACTCGCGATTGGCTAAATTCAAAGGACAACAGATAATGTTCCGTAAAGAGAATCTGTCAACCGAAATGCGACGAACACTGATTCATTTGCGCAAAGGTTTTAAATAAACCTTCTAATGCAAAATGACAAATAGAGGAAAGTGAGATGAATTAAACAACCCCAACTTTGTGAAACGTAAATCCTCCTGGTGTATATAGCCCGATTTTTGCAGATTTATCACACCCGGAGCATAGCAAATAGTACGTAAGGAATATAGTAAATGAAACTGTAATCGATGGACTGGAATCATACCAGTTCAATCCGACCCATTGTCGAACTACCGTGACAGGTACGAGCGTGCAAACAGGCCTTGACATCTAGGTTCTATCCACAGGCTGATAGCCTCACTATTAAACAGTAGTCTTGATAAAGGGATTTAGCACAGTCTGGAGTGTACTGACGCTACCGTCGTACCGGTTGGACTGAACAGCAGAAAGCCGCTATGATGCGTGCGGTATGCGGCATTCGGCGTATGCGATCATTATTGGGTATTAATAAAGTTCAGCGAGACTGAGAGTGTGAAAGCAAACGGAGGCAAAACAGAATATTGGAAGGGTAGATTTTCTGTACATGTGTTTTACGGTGACGTGCCAGAAAGCTGACCTCAGATTTCAGGCGCACGGTCTGTGATACCTGCATAGTAACTATATATTTGCTTAAATGACCAGGATTGTTTTTCGTATCTCTTGTGAGCGTGTTTCTGAATAAGCGACACTGAAGCTGTATACACAACCGGTTCCGAAAACGATCATACCTTTGGCACCGGGATACGGTTTATATGGTCATGATAGATCCGTGGATGCCTTTACCCAGCACAATGTGACAGGATTTATAGCCAGGATCACCAATGGATCTGTGTTGATGACCTGGCAGTGCTATAAATAACTAGCCCAGGACTAAGAACAAGAACACATAGTGGCAAATTTGGCGTTATATATCCGCAATTGCTCTACGCAAGGAGAATCAATTGTATTGTATTATTGTATTGTATTACGAAAATTTAAGAAAAAATTCTGCAGTAAAATTGTTGAGTTCATTTAACCGATATAACCACAGGGACTTTCGTGGCTCGTCCTAATAAAATCCTGCGATTTTGTACAGGATGATGCATAAAATTCAACACTTCGTACGTGAAGTAACTTTTTCTGCCAACATTTCATGTCGTCCGGAAGTCACTACAGTATTTGTACGACACATTTTTTCCCGTTATTACGGACTTTGCCTAGGGTTATTACTCACTTACTATAAGGCCTAATTTTCGACCTCTTGTATAGCAGAAATGATTGCTCCGGTAAGAACAGAATGCTTTTTGAGTGAAACTAGCCAGACCAGTTATCAACGTTGGCGGGCTACGCGTCCTTCTCTGATTTGTGAAGATTCAAACTGGCTGTCTAGTACGACTAGCCTGATAATAAATTTATTCTGAGCAACCATATGAAATCAGAGCCGTAAACGCTATCTATTAACTTATCCTTACGCTTACATCTCTGAAACTGGAGTGCAGAAGGACAAAGGCGAAATGTGCGTTGCACATAAGCTCTAGATGCATGAAGTATCTGCGTAAGGCCACCCAAATCTATCAAATGGTTTCGCTGGTGGTAATTACCTCCCACCCAAGGGAGCCATTTGAGTTCCAGCCCCGGAAATTTAACTATTAACTTGATGAGCAATTTACCTATGAAACTGATAGAGATTTTCACAATTTTGCTATTACAACTCTCTAAAAACAAACACTGTATAAGAAATACACCAATAAATTCTAGGACTGTTGATGCTTATCGAGGTGTAATTGCAATTGTTTTTCTTTACTGTACACTTTAGTAGATCCAGTATATTTATTTGATGCCCGATAATTTTCCAATATGGCCTAAGTGGTTAGAGCGCAAATTTACTGGCCGGAAGGTTCGTGGTTCAAACCCGACCTCTGCCTCTCGACTTCCCTGTCTAGGCTAGGGCAACCTGGCAGTATCCCAGCCCCCGTGAAAACTTCGGGTAGCATGGCCGTTAGACACCGAAAGAGTGCTACAGCTGAAGGAAACTATTTGGCAGCAGACTATTAAAATCACTGGATTTGGCGGTTTGATCTGTGGTTGAAGGCCAGAAAGATATCAAAGCATTGATGTCTTACTTTGCTCACCAAACGCACAGTTGTGGGGTTGCCAGTCAGGCAGGAGAAGATACACCTACTCTTAAGGGCTTATTGTCCTTAAGGAAGACCAAGGGTAGCCATACAAATTAAATCCAACAAACCGATTTCTGTTACAGTATGTCAGTAATCCATTTATTCTGTGTGTCAACCACGTGAACCTCAGTGGAAAGAGTATTGTAAAAACCATCAAAGTCCTTACTATTTATGAAGTACTTTTTAAACTATCAGTTGTTCAGTGACTTCGTACAAGGTGAGACCATAAACGTCGACTTTGATCTTGAATATGGGCTAACCTTAGGAATTAGTGAATCAGTCACTTTACCCGGTAAGCGTGTGAGCTGTAGACCAGCGACACTAGCAGTAGTAAGGCCATTGAGACTCACATTTTTAGAGTCAAAAATGGGCAATGACCAGTAGTACACTAAAAACGAATTTAAAAATCATAAGGACTTTCCAGAACTTTCCGTCACACTGGAAGCCGAGATGTAAGGGCCACGATTTGTTGTTTGTCCTCTCATTCGGCTATACAGTTCCTGAGGTCACACAAATATGCGTTGAAAACTATCATTTACTTCAGGGATGCAGTTCTGTCGACAGTCGCAGCTTTGGATAACATGATATGCTAAGGTAAGTTCCTGAAGAGGGCGAACGGACCCGGACGAGTGTTTTTCATCACTCTGACATTTTGGATTAGGCGAATGTTTGTAGCCAAATACCGAGGTTCTGGCTAAGATATTTTGCTTCCTGCTCTTTATCTCTCCACTGCAAACTTTAACCAGCCAAGTACCCGTTTTTTCCAACTTTCAAACCAGTGTCCGACATAAAGTTGGAACCGAATCCGTTCCCCAGAAAACCTGTCCGGAAAGATTCAGATGAGATAAGTTCCCGGTTCCCGCAGTTGCATCTCATCTCGAATTCGTTGAATCTGGTCCCTACACATAGGTTAGACGACAAGACAGTCGTGCCAGTTCCGATACTGCGTTCGCGGAGCAGCTGTTGATCCTGCGGTTACTCAGTAGTTTAAACCTCTAGAACAGTTACAGTTAAGGACGATGCGGCAAATAAGTAATGTGCAAGGTGAGGGTGTTTGTCAGCAATGTGAGGTGTCTCGTTTTGTGGAAATGTCATAATATGTAAACATCGCATATTATTGACAAGGTTGGTGAAAACTCTTCGACGACTGGTTTCATTCTTTTCCTTTAGCACATTTATTTGAACTACGGCATTGTAAATGACAGATTCGGCTGGATTCAGTTGAGCCCCCTTTAAGACCGAATTCGTATGCAAATGAGAGTACTTGGCAAACTCAATCGTACTGCCTAAAAAGGTCTGATTTATAAAGCCTTGGCTTTCTGATTCTGTATGACTGGGTTTCTTCGATTGCTCACAAGAAGGCTGGTTTGATTTGTTCTGCAAAAATCATAATTTTGTCCAAAAACGTTAATGAAATGACAAGGGAAACGCCAGCCTTGATGAACCTTTCAGAACTGCAATAGAAGAAAAATTACTTGCTCAAGCACCAATGCTTTTTTGTCAGCTAGAATTTTTTAGAGGAATGATGCGGAAGAAAATCTCAGACACATATGTAGAAAAGAATGTGGTACAATGAGAACACAGAGTGATGCTAATGCCATAATTCCTCATGCCTTTGTCTCCAACATAAAGGCAATTGGAATCCATACGTTTGCTGATCGATGTTTATCAGGACTGGATGGACACTGGTTCTCAGACATAGTTAGCCAACTCAAACGTTTATAAGAACGTAAAAACAAAACATAATAAAGAGTGTGACCTTAAGATGGCCTCATTTCGAAACAAAATGTTCGTGTTAGAACATTGGAACATTCAGATTTGTAGGATTTTTGACAACACTTCTGATTCTGGACTTGGAACAATGGATTTTGAGTTCCGCAGAGGGTGAAGTTAGTTGTCAGCAGTATCTTGAATGAGCGGTAAAAACAATTAATCCATCAAGACAGGTAAAGAGCTCGCCAGTCTTAACCGAGAACCATCATAAATTTGATCATAGTTCTGGTTGCATCTGGGTTAAGTTAACGCCGGCTGCGTATACTGTGGTTGACTTTGCTTGAGAATCTTTTGGAGGTTAAGTTTTCTGAGAGTTGATAAGCAAGGAACGCCACCAGTATGTCTGTTACAACACCGGGGTGAGAAAATCTGTGTGTAGTACAAATAGCACACCGAATGTCGTATCCCAACTGGAAATAGACCACATTCATTTGCAGTTTTCAGGTTGGCCTAGTCAGTTCACCTCGCCTTCCAGTGATAAGGGCTTATAACTAAACGACCGCTGCTGAGCAACGAAAAACTAGCCTTTTCTATAAAGCGAAAAAAGAACCACCTAATGATTGTAATATTCAATTTAGCTGATGATACACGGTGCAATTCCAAAAGAGTGTCATCATTATGATTGATGAAACTGAGAGCTTCTTGGAAGCGTATTTCCTTGAGGGCAGAATATTTCATCCCTATAACTGCAAAATTTATCCTCCGAGCTTCAAAGAATTTGTATAAGTGCAACGAACGAGCGTCGTCCGAAACGTTTGCTCAGAGATTTACCCATGCACTTTTTATCAGTCTTTTAGCTACTCGGTGATGTTTCCCTGTGTAATATTTACTGCAAGCGGGATCAGCGGTGAACATGTCTGAAAAAATTGCCAGATCTATCATACCTGAGTTGTTGAGTGATCAAGAATAACTTCTTTTGCGATTCACCACTTTTAAAATTAGGCCTCTTTCTGGTGCTAGAAACTCCTGAATTCCCTGATTAAAAATGATATTCACGCCAACGGACATAGAGGCAGTTGCTCGTTAGTATTTTTGGTGACATAACTCTGAGTAGTTTTTCTACGGGGGAATCACCTGTGGTTCTTTTGTGCCGTTTTAACGAGAGGGCTTATTAACTTGAGGTCATGTTGACAGAAATGTTCCGTCGTCGTTCTACACCTCATTCCGTATACAGTAGGACGACATTATCGTTTGTGTTCGCTGAAAAAACTGCGAACGTCGTTAGCGTTGGCCACTAGCTAACATTTCACGGAGTGGGAACATTTCGATTAGCTCTATATGTTGTTCGAAATCCAGTTCCACCTTGAATTATTGCCTGTCTATGAATAATGAGGTTACTCCTATGGCAACCAAATTTTTCTTGTTGAGAGTGAGCTGCGTTAACCTGTTAACTTGACCACGTATAATACCGCTGATTATTACTCAGACGGACACTCTGTCATTCACAATTATTGTCCGTGTACAGCTTTTGATGTGGAATTATTCTCATTCATGTAGACATACGATACAACTTAGAACAATATCTACCTTTTGTCCTCAGTTCACAGGTTGACGGACCCCTTGCACCGTGTCCTTGAAAACAGCTATCGATTTTATTTTTTGAAATTTAACTTTTAGGACAAAATATAATTGTGTACTTTTGTTAGCTACTGGATTTTTATAGGTCTCAGAAACTGACCCGCATCAAAAATAAACTAGCTGAGTAAATTTTTTTCCACACTTTGCATAACCATGCCCTCACAACGTATCAGGGTCTCACATTTGCGTATATAACCCGATATGTTTGGGGTATCTAATGTTTTCATATCAACGTGACTGCTCAAACTCAGAGTGAGTACTTCCGAAAATTAGTGAAAACTTTGGTAAACTGTGCAAGTGCACAGTTTAAGAAAAACATGTTGTACAAGGTAGTTTCACCCACAAGAAAAAATACCTCAAGATAACTTATTGTAGAGGAGAATTTTGGTAACTCAGGTAACACAGATGGTCGTTGGTTTGTTCGCTAAGTTGGGCGACCTTATTGCTGACGTTTCATCACCAACCGAGATGACATCACCAGTGCGTTGTTGGGGAGCGCAGTGGAGCGTAGCAATGGATCGGTGGTTGTGCCAACTTTTTATGATGGAGTAGCTCGAGTTGCAACAAGTCTCCGAAGGGAACACCTTAGGAGCCAGGAGACAAATACACCCAGGCGTTCAAAGTGGCTGATTTATTCCCCAGCAAGAAATTTCGCGACGAAGAACGTTTTCTACCTGACATGGATTTACAAGCCGATGGTTCAGTAAAAAGCCGCTATCAAAAGCATTCCTGTAAAGTTAAACGGCAGTATAAAGAGACTCTTTTAGACATGACGTAGCTTCAAAAGCGGCTTAGTGTGAATTCAGTCATAATCCGTGTTAAAGTTTCCAAAGTCCTAAGATAACATACAACAGCAGTATAATATTTTTCAAGTTACCGGTTGGCGCGTTGTAGCAGTAAATGACCCCTGGAAAGTTATTCATTGTGTATGGTTAGATGGCACATACAACAGTTGCTCATAAAGAACTGACAGAGTGTGACGGCAGTTATGTTCGCACATTGTAGTGACGCAAAAGTATTTGTCCCAGCCACAATTATACATATCTGTTGAATTTTCTTCACACTCGCTTTGGTGGAAAGGATGTTTATTACATCGCCACGACAAAACCCTGGATATAACAGCAGATAATATAACTTTTACTATGCACTGCAAAAGACGACAAGTATCGGGAAAGCCAGCTGTGTACCCCAAGGAGAAGCATCCTATTGATGAGGCCTTTTTATCCTCCCCCGAAGGTTCGTGTTCATAAGAGTAAGTTTTACCAAGTGAGTGAGCTGCTTTGCCTTAATGAAGCACGAGAAAATGACTTGCTTAAAGAATTTCCCCTTGAATCTCTGCCTTCTTTAACCTCTAACTTACTTCACCTGGTATTCACCGGTACTGGTAGCACATTCAGCTGCATGCCAAATATGCACAAACATTCTATAACTCGACTACTGTTGACATACTTGTATCCACGTGGTATTCGTATCCTCATTTCTGCACAAGTGACCCGTCGTATTCCGGAGCTGCCTGTCTGCTTCTTTTTAGACTCCGCCAGTTTTCGGACAGCACTGAAAATGGAAAACCAAATTTATCCCTTCAGAATTTCTGTGGAGTCAGTATACCTGCTGAATGAAAACGGTAGGCCTTGTGCATAAGCACAATCTCACCATCCTCCGTAACATTAAGCATTTTCACTTGCATCTCCAGAATTTTAGCAGCTCGATTTCTGATACTCAGATCTTCATAATCCGATAAAATCCCAAATTACTTCATCGACAACGAGAGACGACGGCGAGATGGCTCAGTGGCTAAAGCGCGAATTTACTGACCGGAAGGTCCATGGTTCGAACCCGATCTCTGCACCTCGACTTCCGCTATCTGGGCTTGGGCAACTTTGCAGTATCCCAGCCCTCGGGCTTCCTTCAGATGGCATGGTAGCTAGGCACCGGGAGGATGTCACACCTGAACGATTATCCTTATTATTGTTATTTGATACACCTGCGCTATATGTGGCCAAGGTATGTTTCACCGCTCAAATTTGTCTTGGAAGTTTTTTTTATGTAAAGCTGAAATCCTCATTTTTGTTGAATTTCACACCAGCCAGAACAGACGATAAGGTAACTAAGATTCTAATGGAAATCAACAGAGATTTGTGAATTACAATAAGCCTGAGTAATTAGACGCGTTACATGATTATTCCATGTCCCCATTGTAGTTCATCGCATCGGTTAGACATTCCACAAAATACTTTGCTTTGTGTGTCACCTCGTTGAATAGTTCAGTCACCTTAAGGACATATCCTTCAACCACTGCTGGAAACCGCTATCCTGCTATCGCTGCCTATCCTTGTGTGGTACTATCAATAAGGTAACAAGTTTACCTGTGGGTTCAGAGGCATCACAGTTAAAACGCGTTTGTCAGCGTTAACCAACTCCTACCAAACATGGGAAAGAGATGCCCGAGATGGGCCAACTTCTGTGCATGGGTCGCCCGTTAGATTTGGCCCTAGTCTTGCGTTGCATCCCAGTTTTCCTCTTTATAAGGCTCACCAGTGTTACATAGCCCTGGGGGCTAGGGAATTTGAACCCCGGACATGTGACACGCGATGTTAACGTGCTACCATCGTCCCACCCGGGCAGGCTGGGAGCATCTGAATTATCATGCCCAAAAGGCCAGTTATTTTCACGTCACTCAACCGCAAAAAAATTTGCCTGCTTAGAGGTGATGATCCCAGTATATTCAGTGTATGGAAATGGAATAGTAATAACAGGCTTATCATGTATTGTAAATTTCCTGGGCTAAAGTCGAGGAATGACAAAATCTATGCACTAATAAGGGGATTTATGGACTGCCCCGATATAGACTGGTGAGAGTTACTGAAGGATAGGAAAAGGACTGCTCGGATGGAAATGTTGTGAATATAAACTTTATCTACAACTATTGAATCGGTTCCTTTATCCGGTCGTTTTTTCTTAAGAGGCTGTTATGTTGTGTAGTAACTCCACCGGAATGTGTGGTTTCGAACTGCCTGTATGCTGAACCACGGAAAGATGCTCAGGCACTGACGATGTAGAAAGACCAAGGATGAACCACTAGTAGACATACTAACAGTTGTATTTGCCGGAGGAATGAGGACAGCTGGCCAGAGTCAACAAGATTCGCCCCTCAATAAATTCCACAAGTGGATGAACCAGCCTACACCTGAACTGACCTCAATCGCTCCACTACTTTTTTCTGGATATGTTCAATTAGCACACTTTTCTGTCAACACTGAAAAGCTCGGGACCTATTGCTCTTTTAAAATGGAGCAAAAATTCAGTACCTACCGAATAATCGTTCCGATGTGTGGATAAGTGATTGCAAATGTCAACCCACTCCCACAATTGCAAATTGCAGTAGCATTTTCCACCATATGGAACGGAGATAGTCGCAACGAAACAAACGCCTATTACTTAATCCTCTATGCACCCAGCTCAAACAGGCCAGCCTGGAAAATGGACAGAATACATCGAAGTTTCTGAAAGCTGATGCGAGGTACGCTTGCAATTTGTAAGTAGTATGGCGAGGTTTATCAAAATTGTCCATCTGACTGGTAGTGTTTCCCAGTTTAAAGACCAACATCTTGAAACTCGGTCCAATTGAAATCTGAAGTAGAATGAACTCTACAAGTTCAGCTGAAGAACATGACGGAAAAAAATTTCATCCAATGCTCATCCGGATCTCCTGTGCACACCAAATGGATGTGCAAATAGAATGTAAGTACCATGTTGTAACCGTCTCTGTCCTGGCGACTAACTAATTACATGGAGTGGAATTAACGGGTCGGCAGTAAAGTGGCATAGCTAAGTATAAGTTAGTTAACTAGTTAGTAGTTAGTGGTAACATGAGTTTACGAAAATACTAGAGGAGAAAGCTTAGTCAAATAAAAGTTGACTTGTAACAAGTTCATGACTACGGGGAGAAGTGCTCTGACCTGTCAAACTTAGGCCCAACTTCTAATGTATACCTTTCGTGGACAATCCATATAACTCAGGGACTTTCGGCCTTGACCCCATTTAGACCTCAATTTGTGAATAAGTTTAATCACAAGAACTTCAGAAAGAGGTCGCATGACGACCACGAAGAAATCATATTAAGGAGAACAGCATAATGGAGAGCATATTGCAGAGTCTTAGGAGAATACTGGCTGCAAGCCTCCAGATTAGTTGGATGTCCACAAGTGACAACTTATGTTCACTTTCTTCAGTAATAAGGACATAAAAATGTGCTTCTTCTCCTTCGGTGGTTTAGTCAGAAGCCATGAAAGCAGCATTTTGTACCTCGTATTGTATTCATCCGGCGTCTGGGCATCGGAGGAGATGGCCAGACGGAAGCCATTCAATAGACTTTTTTTGTACCTTTTGGTGCATGCAAACAAGAGATTAGAAATCAATCTTTTTGAAATGCGCGATAATAACTTTTATCATTTTTCGTCTGATCAGAAGCTGGTATTTGTACATATTGCAATAAATCAGTGGTTTTTCAGTACCATTGTCTAAACTACCTTAAGGCCAATCGCGTCGCACTGGGGTTTCCGACATGCAGGGTGGTGATGTCACAGTCATTCAGATCACGTAGCCGCACAATTCACGGACAGTCACGTACTTCGTCTGGCTTGGTGCAACGCTACGGTATGGGCTGATGCAACCTGGAGAACAGGCAGCGTAGCAGTGCAGTGGTGATACCCACGTCTACCAGTTATCTGTTTGAACGAGTGCTGCGACTAGACCGTATCGTACCGAGGCGGAACTCAGCAAACAGATGAGACAGATCACGTGTTTTTTGTTCAGTTCACTTTTTTAGCTCACAAACCGTGCATCGAAGTGCATTGGTTCTAGCTGCTACAGCTTCGGCGAAATTCGATCACAAATGTCTGATGCGAGTAAATAAAACCGACAAGACTACATAAGTCTGTATTTCCGATTCACACAACATCCGACTCAGCGCTGTCGAATCGCATAGAAAGAAAATTTGAGGTCTAGTTGTTTTAGGGTCACTCATACAGTCTCATAAGCTCTTACCAAGTCAGTAATAACGAATTTTTAGCGCCCACGGCAACCAAAAAACCAGTCAAACTTTATGGACTATTAAAGTAGAACTCTTGTGGCAAAATTGTATTCAGTGCGATTACCAACAGGCTTAAGCCCACAAGAAGTAACTGTAGAGTATTAGTCTTGTGGATAAAGGATTGGCTCATTCCAATTTGCAGTACTAAGCGCCACCGAATGAGGTTTGCAGGCGTTATACTATTGAGCCACAAACTGTATGCAATCATATGCGAGTGATTTCTCCACACTTCGGTATAATTAAACATAAGGACATTATTCTGTGAAGGATACCTGTCAAACCTACCCGTTTAGCTCGTCACACCCCGCATTCCTCGTTTGTCAGGCAGTCAGAGGGGACTTTTGCCCCCCTTTGTTGTGCTAAGAATCTTTTGAATAACTTTTCACTTAGCCACCATAGAGATTTACTGTTTAAAAGGCTGAGTTTGTTATCCGGACTCAATTCGGTAATTATGAAACGCCTTGTATCCATTCTCCTTTTCAACCCACTTGCTGCTTCATTCACCACAAACTAAACAGTTGATATGTTGTACGGAAGCTTGTGATCTATCGGATGAATAGGTTGCTTCATTGCTCCATTTTCTGCAGAAGCTGACAACTTGAGCTTTTCTTATGTTCTTCTACTGTTGAAGTTGATTGACCCTCGACTATTGTCATGTTAATCAGCTGAATGCTTCTCCACTAAATATTTTGCGTAATCCCATTAGTTTTTTACAACACGGCTGAGAACAGTATTGCGTTCTTTAGTACAAAATAAGGCTTTCATCTTAAAGTCCTCGTGCTTTATTTGGGTGGTATGGCAGCTAGGCAACAAAAGGATGTCACAGATGAACGAGTATCTTTTTCATCTTAAAGTGGATTAGTTCAGCCGTCCGCCTGGAGATATCTGTAGTTCCATTTAGCAACGAAAACTTGGTCGCATTCATACTACTTACAAAACAGCTGAGAGAATGGGAATCATGATGTCGCAGATCTTTATAAGTAGCAGATGTGTAGAGTGGAATGTGTGTTGATCAATATCCAAATCTTTGCAGCAAATTTATCCAGTTTGTTCTGTATGAAAGCTTTGAAGAGGAAAAAGAGATTTTCGGTACACGAGCTGTTTGTTAACAGATAAATGGACGTCTTACAGATAAGCCGGTTGCCACTGTCTGCACAATATTTGAATGCCACACGAAAGAGAATAAACGGATCCTGTGGTTTGCAAATGAAGCTCGCTTACGCATTACCAGGCCAATGAAGATTTTTAACCAGGAAAAATCGTTCTATCGGCTCTACTTTTGAAAAGTTTGTGCACCATGATAGTCGCTTCAAAAAACATAAATAATGGCACTATCATCAAAGCCCACTTGCATACTGTAGTTTGTTGAATATCACAAATTTATCCGTTGGCAGTTCCCCGATAGTACTGAATTACAACACTATGCGTAAACTATCGTCGTCGATGAGAGTTGTTCCTGCCTCCAACAGGACGCATATTTTATTCGCATATGTTTTTTTCAATCCAGCAAGAAATCAAAAAACGTTCTCCGATATTCGACCGATTGTTCTTTGTGTAATTCCGTCACCCTAGCGCATTCATCCACTGTTGAGGTGTTGTACTTTCTTGTCTTCTGGTGATATGCAAGCACATATACGGATTTGATGAACCCCGGGGCACACTGGTGCTTCCAAGCAGCAAGTCAAGATACTAAAAGCATCGGTATAAGGTGTGCACGTACAAATTCCTTCCGCTTAAGCTGATTATCGATTGGTCACCACAGAAGGCCACGAGGGTAAGCAAGTTGATTGACACGCCCGCCCCGGCAGCTTTTCGAACCCAAGATAGGTCTTGTAGGGGTCTTTTTTGAGACAATAATTTGAGTTTAGGATTGACAAAGCAACCAGTTATCATTAGCTTATTTGATGGCTTTTATACCCTGTCCGCAAAGGACCTCTTTGCAACTGCATGAAATAATGCAGAATCTACTTCTGTGGAATGCACAAACTTGTATTTCGAAAAGACATTTTTGAAACCAGATTTCACACAAAGTCACGAAAGCATTTATCGTCAAGCAGGACGGCATACAAGAGTTTAACTGAATTACCGTGTCCAAGGGAACAATTAGACAGTCTCAATGAAAACCTATTCTGAAACTGTTGGCCATATAACTTTTTGACTGTGTATTTTACAGAAAATCAAATTTTTAATTGTATGTTGTCGTTTGCACTTGGGATGGCTGTGAAATAGTTTCCATGCTTCCTCACCCAATCAGTAACGGATCAAGTATCTGATTATTATGGATTACCATACTGTTAGTTCAGATCGAAAAGCGTTCTTCTGAAGGAAGCAGCCAAAGCACAAAAACAAAACTGTTGGCTAAATCTTTTAAGATTTAAATAAAAATCTACAAATCTACAAATGGGATAATACATCAAACCATCGGCCTGAATAATAGAAATAATGCGCGGATGAATTTAATTCTGTCTATAGAGAGATTTCATTTCAGTAAGCATTGGCTTTAAAATCACAAAAACAACTGGTGCATGCCAATGATTCTGTTTCGATAAAATTAACACCTGCTATTTCAATCATTCCGATCTAGCGCCCGCATTCCTTCATCCACTTTGGCGAACAGAAATACCGAAACGTAGTCATATTTTGTTAGACTGAGCAGAGATCTACGCGCAGTATGGTCTTTCTGGAGTTGCAAACTGTCCAATTCATTAAACAAGACTTCACAAACAAGTGGATCATCTGAACATCGGTTAAATCTTATGTAAAAATTGATAGGTGTGCAAATTAGTAACCTATGCAACTTGTTTGCGTTAGTGGTAGCCAACTATTGCCTAGAAGATGGGGATCACGTTCTTCACGCATGACAAAACAGTCGTTCGATTGTCTGCTTTTTCCAGTCAGTCTTATAAGTTGTATAAGATAGGAAAGAACAAGATAGTTGACGCCATCTTTACACTACCATTCTGAAGGAACAAATCTATTTTAAACTAGTATGCATCACACTTGCGCACAGGCTGAGAGAGCAAATGATATATTCATCAAGTGAAAGCTAGTTTCATTGAATCGGTGCATCTATAAACACTGTAGCCAGGTTTGGGATACCATAATTTATGGTTCGAGATAGTTTAGTGTTTAGGGGCAAACCTACTGATCGGAAAGTCTGTGGTTTGAACTCTGCATCTCGACTGCTCCCTTGTAGACTTGAGCAACCTGTGCTTGCATCCCACGGCATGGCACCTGAGCACCGAGATAATGTTACGGCTTAATTTTTTTAAAAAATTTATTAGTTCATAAAAACGTGCCGAAATTTTAATTTTGTCTTCTTTTTTGTCGCACCTAATATATTCAAATCTTAGTGGTTTCATTAGGTCTTACGAATACTTTCATTTTGTTATTGTTTTTAGAAATTTTCTTCCCTGTATGTTTTTCGCTGACAAGAATTCACCATCTTCTCTACTCAGTAACCGTAAGTTATTCCAATTATCACATTAGGCGTGCGATTAGATCCCAAGCATCTGAATCGAACAACAGGTGAACAACAAACTGATTGCTTACGCTATTCTCCGGATTATTTCGACCACAAAGCATGGTTTGTAAGGCATTGTGGATGCGAGAGAAGACGTCCCTGTCAGACTTGGGAAAAGGTTTCTGTATTCTGGAATGTAACCCAACAGAACATTAGTGGGAAAGGAGTCGAATTCATACTTCAACTTTATTTGTTAATTCGTTCCCTTTTTATTCAGCTCACCTACTGGTGGCTGAGAGATTCGTGGGGCACTACTGGGTTTGGGAATTCAACAGCTCGTATAAACAAATTTTCCAATGGCCTACAAGACGAGTTGTTCCGATACTGTACTAACCAGAATGTGAAAGTACCAAACTTCGGCAATCCTAAAGACATGAATGAAGATGTGTAAGGGTGAATAATTGAAGAAATACTTCCCGGTTGCCCAGACGGAAGACGAATGTTTGACTGCGGCACCCCAAATTGAGCTTTTGATTCCAAAGTCTGGTTCATAAATCAGTGGGGTGGTGTAACGTTCCGTTCTAGAACCCTTACCCTATCCTATGATAGAACCGCGAGGGAGCAGTTGTTAGAGGCCCTTTGCGGAACCAATGACTCAACTGTCTGACCAAGGTGGCTGCAGGAGGCTGGTTCGGCCCGAGGGCATATGGAGTAAGGCACAAATGTCTGGCTCCTATAGCAGTGGCGCACAGCAGTTGCCTTTTGAATGGCACCAGACTCTTCGGCTTTAAACTTATTTTGACCGCAGTGAATAAAGCACTGGCAATCACGATCATCACTTTGATGTGTGCTATTTTTCGAGAAGAACATATCTCGTCCGTCCTTCCAGAGAGGAAATTAGCACCACTGCTTCCATAAATATTGATATGCTGGTCGTCTAAAAGAAATTCTGTACTGCTTTTACACTCCTATTGCAGAGGACAGTACACTTTACCTTGTAATACAATTCCTCGCTGTGGGGCGCCTAGCCGTTCTTCGAGGGGGTGTTCCCCGTTGGTTTTCCTGGCAAGCTCGGACCTTAAGGAATTGAGTTCCAGCTAGTATAACTCACAGGATCAGTACAAAATTGCATTCCAACCACAACTGCAAGATGACAGCCGAAATAAACACTATAGTACTGAAAGTCAATGAAACTATTTATACAGACGCATCGATGAGCACACAATTGTTTTGGCGATAGCCGGCGAATAGGATAGTTTTACTTAGGACAGTTCTGTTTAGACCACATTATCATGATAATCCTCCGCTTGTTGATGACCGGTACAGCCAACTACATTCATTTATGCAAGCAGAATGTAAAAAATGAAATTACTCATGCATTTTTTCCACGAATTTCTTATATCCATCTAATTTTTTATTCAGCTGACTGTTCAACTGGCTCAGCTACCAACTCTTACAAAATCCTGAAAGGTGCTTCCTTCCTTTATTTCTTTCTTTCTCGGACTTTCACCTTTGGTGTTCGCTCAAATAGGGTTAATGAGTCGATGTAACCTTTGGGCTTTGAGAGTAAGTGGTTGCATTGAGTGATATGTCGGACCTAAGTAAACGTTAGACGAAAACGGGATTACAGTCCAATCTTTGTTTATCCGAAACTTTCGCTACCGTTTTTCGATGCTACCTTCCTAAATCTCCGTTTTATGGTACCGCCGTTATTCTTCCCCTGCAGCTAACCGAGAATTTTATCTTTTATGGAAACGAAAGTCATCATCCGAAAGTTCATGGCACTTTTAGTGGATTACCCCGGAACCTCACTCCGTGTCGCAGTTTTACCTCCGTACCTTACCTTTACCGTTTGTGCCCAGTTCTTCAGCGTGTACTTCGCCTTAGAAATGTAGTGGCACACTACTTATGCTTGTTCAGCTTATGAAGGTTGATAAGTAAAATCTGGAAATTCACATTTCGTGAGGTAATTCCTTCATAATGTTCCTGCAACTCGTGGCTTAATAATGCACCCATAAAAAATATAAAAAGGCTTTTGCATATGCACAGTTAATCAACTGGTGATCCGGTAGCTCGTTATTTAAATTAAGCTGACGATTTGCATGCACGTCAACATTAGCTTATGATGCTGTCATTAAAGGTGCGGTTTAGGATGAATAGCGCCTGGCTCCCTCTCGTGAATCGAAAATCGATAAGGTAGTCTCTGACTGCTAGATAGACCAGCTCGTCACGTGTATATGACTGCACTGCACTCACAACAAGAATCGTTTGACAATTCGCTGGTCCGTTTGATGGTTGTGCATCAACGCATCAGCGTACCGTCATGTGAGTTCACCACTCACCGTGTTATCTTCTAGTAGCGCATGTATATTCCGCATCATTCTCGGAAGGTAAGATCAAAGGGTATTGGAATAATGTCGCGTCACTACGATAGGCTGCGACAACGGCGCAGAAATGCTAAGTAGTTCGGCGTGCGCCTACAAGAAGTGCGTTCTGATAGGCATGACGGGCACTCTCAAGAGCTCGTCTAACACATTCGTCGTCATGATCATTTGATAGACTGTTCATGGTCCTAGTTGGCAATTCTGCTTCCGGTGCCGACTAACCTGAACATTGTCGCAAATTTTTTCACTTTCAGATAGGATAAGTGGCCTCATAGGTTTCATAGGTGCCTCCAGGTAGTTCCGTGCTACGACATCCGGACTTGCTATCACTGACATCAGTTATGGTAATATTGCGATACAAATTCTCTGGACCATTCATCTCTTTTTTGATGCAATCACGCATCTCAGTGTCCTCCGCTTTTGATTTCCAGGTGCTACGGGTACAATTAATTTACAATTCTAATGATGATAGCGGAAAAGTAAGACATGGGGCATTGCGATTTAACCAAAATCACATTTATATCATATTTGGGGTAGTTACGGAATCGAATGTTATGTATTTTGCATTTTGTGATGTGTTTTTATTCTGGCTGAGATGATATTTTGTCAAGGGTCGTCTTGCTAAAGCTTGTTTGTTGAATGCCTAGCAAATAAATGATTAAAGGACACTGATCACGGGCAGTGGAGATTAGCATAGGTTCCCTTATAGCTTTGCATCAATAAATGGGAAAAGCACCCCAGTAAATCGAGGGCAAAGTCCGACTGTTAGGCATTAGCCCCAAGGTATTCAGTCTCATAGTTTTCCCAAAGAAGGTATAACCGGTTGAATCGATGGTCGCTGTACAGGTCTGTCCAAATTTAACGCTCGGACAACTATGAAGCATCGGACTTTGCAAAGAGTATTGTGGTCAACTATCGCCCAATGTGCTAGCGGCAACCTGGTTTGGTGTAAGTATGAACTGATGTGCCTTGCCTGGAAAAACCGAGACTACTTTGCTCTTTCGTTAGGATTGCCTACTAAGGCACAATAAAATAGGTCAAAACCGAAGGCGCATGCAATTCTGGGGTAGAACCAAGTAGAGTTTATTATCAGACTTCGGAAATAAGAAATTTATAACTCTTCACATGCAGAATATGTTATCATTTGGCTTGTGATTACTCAGTCATTCGCAGAACGCAACACATGAAGGAATCAGGTTTGGTCTGTGTATTTGTTGGGAAGCCGCTAGAGCTCCTTTACAATCATTTTGATTCTTATACAAGTTTCCCGAAGTAAATGAGGATAAACATACTCAAAATATACTATCATTTTGAGTTACAAAAGCGGGTAAATAAACTTTGTTTCACTACCATAAATACATTAGATTAAATAAAGTAAAAAAAAATCCGCTTTGCTGGAAAACTCAAGGAGAAGAAAATCAGTGTAACTGGAGAACGTTTCGTCAATCACATTAATTAACAATTGGTTTGTTACGCAGCTCGACAAGATCTATACACTCAATATCCATGGTAAGCACCCTCAACCTTAAACGATGGGGTTAGTGATTTTTTAGACATCATGTAAAGGGTCCGATCGACGGTCTAATCAATAACACAAACGGAAAATGAAAGTAAAAAAAGGCACAAAAATAATTATATAATCTCACATATAGCCATCTCATACGAACGGTTTCTGATGACGTTTTCAGCCATCTTGCTTCAAAGTCCTCAAAAATCATACTGACATGACAAAGCATACTGTCCATGAGGTCATTGATAACCCATCGACAGCTAGCTACCGGTTTCCTCCTCCTTAAGACTCAGCAGATACACACAGTCTCCCAGTTTCCGCCAAACTTGAGTTCAACGTGAACCCGAGTTATATGCAAGGAGTATGACATAAACGAGATATGTGGCTTAATTCAGCTAAATCTCGTTTGTGAATAAGTGTATTTCCAGAATGTCGTACAATCTGACTTCATGTTCAGGGACAACACGGAACTGTGCATATCTGTTTAGTTTCAAGGAGGAAAAAGCCGGTCATCGGCTATCGTAACCTCGTTTGCGGTCTGTTCCGTCAAGATAATAGATGCAGCGATATCTCGAATGTTGTACCAAAGGACACGTGAGACGGTCCTTTTGCAGGAAATTTACTCAACGAATTTCGTGGAAGACAGATTCAGCTAGATTCATTTGGCCCTTGTTAAAAACAAATCATTTCTCAAAGAGATTTATTTCGTGAACTTCTTTATCATATTTTTTCCACGAGCTTTTATAATTCATTCATACTAGACAGTAAAAATCAGTGCAGCTTCGAGGCATTTAAAGCTTTGTATAATCGTTTTGACAGCGCATTCCAAGGGATACACCTCATCTAATAAAGCTCTGGCTGCTGTTTTATATCAAGAAGCTACTTAGATAGCCGACTTATGATCCCAACGTCTACTGGAATAAAACTTCGTGGAGCAAAAACAGCAGTAATTTTAAGCCCAAATATGATTTGTGGGTACTCTGTAACGCAAGTAAGGAAGCTTTCTAACTAGTTTCCCGACGGTAGAAGGGACTACATTGGCAGGAAGTCAAGCTCTTTGTTATACCATGCGCTTACATGCAGCAGGATTTCGAAAAACGAATTTCACTTTAAAAGAGGGTTTTTTGATCATGCATTTTGTTATTTTTATAATGATAATTTGGAGCGCCACTAATTTTCACAGTCTTGTTCTTCTGCGAATTTAAAATGAGAATGAAATTTTTTCAGGCCTGGACAGTTTTCCACAAGAAATGAAGGGAAAAATTGCAGGGCTTTTAGTATTTGGTCCCAGTTTTATCTGAATGCTTCTTCTTCCAGAGCGGAGGGTAAAAAACCTATCAAAATTGTCCATGTGTTACTATTTTAAGAAGTTTGCCGGAAGACCAAAATAAATCATGTTCTCAGTTGGATAACGCACTGTCGAGAGGTTTCATTCAAAAGCCAATAGCTGGAAAACGAAAAACATTTAACGATGCACGCAAAATGGGGTAGCTATGGTGTAATGTAGTTGATTGGAACCAAACACCCTGCTACGCAATAAGTGTTATGAAGCACAAGACTACAGTATCGACACTGGCTATTCTCTACAAATCTGCCTAGTGGGCTTTCGAAGTGAATAGACTCACTTTTCCACATCAGACCTTTTTCTGTGTTAGCATGATAGTACAATGATGCGAGAATGTCAAAGTCTCCTAATTTTTCAAAAACTCAGCACTTCTTATTTATAAGAAGTTACCTCGGATATCATCAGCAATAGTTTTCATAGGCTGCCATTTAGAAAGGGTGCATATAAAATTATCCATTTAAAAAAAGACAGTGTTTGAAATGGCATGTATTAATGATCTTCTTGACCTATACCAAGTAATTTTGAGTTCGGAAAAACGGTTTTTGGAAGAATTTCCTCTCCGCGACTGCATTTGCACTGTTGCAGATATACGTGGGATGCCTGAATCAGCTCCTACCGGATTCAATGCCCCATAGTTTGAGTGACAAGTCGAAATAACTTGCTCTTGAGATAGCACGTTGATTCACCGTATGGGCACCAATCTAGAATTTGGTAAGCACCGAAGCAACATAACATTAGAGTGAACTTCATTTGGCACTTATCATGTCCTGTCTTCAGTCACCGAACGATAATAATTACAACCTGGTAAAAAAGTGAAAATCCGTTTCTTCTATTCATGACAAAGCCTAATGTGCGAAGGTATAGAAAATTCCAATAGTCCCAATCGTTCCTAAATTTCTTCGACGATAAAGACAGTTTTGTTTGATTCAGGTATGTTAGGCTTCGTTCTTGTTAAGTATTTCATAGACGAGTGTAATCGTACTTACATAACGACTTGCCAGCTTTTTGTTATAACAGTTTCTCTGGAAAGAACTAGTCACTTGGTTAACCTCAACTATTGGTGCACCGTGGATCAAGAAGAAGGCAGCTTTACTTAGCGGAATACACTCACTTGCAAACACATTTGGTTTTGCGAGAGACTCATCTGGAACCCAGCTGAATCCCTCGTTTGTGATGTTTCCAGACAACTGAGTAGTGCATTACGAATAAGCATGTATCGCGATATCGTAGCAACTAAAACATGAGGCGGCCTGGTGCAGCACATTCAGTTGCCTAGATACACCACAAACGAGAGATTCAGCTGGGTTCCAGGTGAGTCTTTCGCAAAACCGAATTTGTTTGCAAACGAGTGTATTCCGCTAATTTCTTGCAATTGGGTTTCAAGTACAACATAAGGTTGACGGAAACTCGGGGACTGCGCCTACCTGATGAGCCCCAAGAGGGGCAAAACCGGCCCTGAGCTGTCGAAGGAATATGAGTAGTGCATTACGAAAGGCAGCTTTAAGTTTCAAACAATGAAGATGCAAAATTTTGTATCGTCGCTCATGAGTCCTCCACGAATAATCCAATTCGAGTAGGCATATATGCACCATACGTGCGCCGTGAAAAATGGCTTACAGCTGGTACGACTGATAGATTAAGCACCTTAAACAGCAGTTGAATGGAATGTATGGTGCTCAGTTATTGTTCGCATGCATAATGAGAAATGATGAAATATAATGAGTGAATAATAATAATAATAATGAATAATAATGAAACAAAATGAGAAACTAACATTTGAGAAATGTGTGTCCAAATCCAGAGTGTTGGGCATCATATGTACTATTACGGAAAGTCTCTTTGAGACGTCAAACCAATGGGCGTTATTCACTTTTCGTAACCCAGTTCCTGACCATGCTTTTGTAAGTTGAAGCTCAAAACCGTTGTTGTGATGGCGTTGCATAGTACTTTCAATGTGTCCAATGGTTGAACGTCCAGCTGTTTTATTTCTAAAGGATAACAGAAGCAAGGTATGATGGGTATAGAAACTTGAACTCGCCACCACTACCATACCACTTCAATCCGAATGTGACTGCTTCTGCGATTTCAACTTTTATAACCGACCCCATGCGTGCTAAGCTTCAAAAACACCTTACCTCTACTAAGGCTAAATTTTCTCCACAAGAGTCACTGTTAGAAATATTGCATTCGTCTCTACATTCAGACAAATTCATCCTGAATTTTAGTTTATTCATTTTGTAGCCCATGTAGTGACGCAGCAATCAGAATGATGGTTCAAAATATTGAAGCTTCATAGGAGCTGAAGAACAAAGTTTCCAATACGTATGAGCTGTAGTCTATCGCATTTTACTGTTAAGAAAATAGACTACCTGGGCCGCTGAATACAATAAAATTCGCTGCTCTGAAGGCCATAATTCAACCCAGGAAGCGCATACAACGGCGTCAGTTAGAAAGCACTGCTTTCAAATTGTGGATTGAAGACACTGAAGCCAGAAAATATTCCTATAGAATGCACGATGAGTAGCGTCTAATGATTTTTCACTGAGTATTGTTGTCTTCTATGCCGCATTAAAATAGAAACGCGTGGTTCCTAAATTTAGCTTGGTAGTATCCGTTCAAATTTGCTAGGCTGATGACTAGGTTTATCACGCTTACCTGCTACAAAGACCTAGGAGAGTATAGGCTATTTACTGCTTGTACTTTATGAGGAAGAGGTTTCACTACACACTCACAAGATCCGTTTGAGGCACTCAAATGTAACCTATTTGAAGATCCACCATGGGAAAACACTTCCGTTTAGGAGAACGGTTGACATCTGTCTCATGTACCAAATTATGGACAACATATTACTAGGCACATACACTAACCAATAGCTACAGTATACACGAAATGCCTCTAAACGATGACAGCAAACACTAATACGAGAGGCCCATTTAGGTTTGTATCGCACAACAAATCCCGAGTTAAATTTCTCGGAATCCCTTATTGTATAGATTAGTGAGCGTTCCTAAATAGAGAGGTTGGGTAATATTCAAGAAGGGAAGGTCTCATTAAACATGGCATGTTCTAACCTTAAAACTTATAGCCTACTACATCCGACAAACTGTTACACCAGTAAAGTAGCATTTCTGGCATCATTTTTTGCAAATACTGCCTGCGAGCTGATCAGCCAGTTTTCAGTATCATGTCTGGTTGCATCCTGCAACAACTCATGGTCCTCTAACTGCAAACCTTTGAAGGGCACTGCTTTTCTGAGGCGTAGAATTAGAAAACGTTTTAGCAGGTTTTGACTACCTATTTCTTAAGCAAGGTAACGCCTGATTCATTCATTACAGCAATATGCTATTTCATCGCGTCATACCGATGCTCTCGAAGCATAACCGAGAAAGCCGCATGTGGTAGGTAATATCGGTTTTCGGTTAGCGTTCGCTAATGTTTCGCCTCTCAACCCGAGGAAGTTGGTATCACTACATCAAACACTGGTAGGGTTGCGTAACAGCGTGGGCGGAATGTCACATGCCAGTCAGCCTGTTTAGTGCGTGTCAATTTGTTTTTGGCTGGTCGAACAGGTGGATTCGCCAAGTTGTCGAAAGCGGGAACACACCCAGTTATCCAAACATATTTCGCAGAACTTAGCAGGACTCTGAAACTTTACTTTGGTCTTCGTATCCAGTTGGGCAACACAGTGAGGACTCGGCAACGGGGATGTCAACAGATAACTGTATAGATCTGCGAGAACCAACCGCACACATGAAGGCTTGCACATCGTTCACGTAACAGAGTTTTGTGACCGTCTACGAATTGATTATGGATAATTGTTGTCTAATGAGACTATAATAATTCCGCAAGAACAACTACTGCTATGGATGACACTAAGTGATTGAGGAGAGTCCAACATTCTGAGACCATTTGGCGATTTTAGTGCGAGCCGAATGATGAGATACGGTTTTGGGCTCAGCTACCATGTTAATTAGTAGCTTCGTTCTTAGAACAAGGTCAGTGATGCATTACTCGAAACACAAAAAGGCAGCCTCAATACTTCAGGCCGGATCGAAATTCCCACAAATTTCATCATAAAGTGAAATCAAAAGCTCATGATTTTCAAGCGCTAAGCCGATACTTTTTTATTTTTAAGTCTCAGTGTTCTGTGGTCCATTTTGCCAAATGGCTTAAATTTTAAAGTGAATCAGGAAGTTTGACTGATATCCATATTGAGGAGGACAAGCAATGTCCTTCTTTTCTATCCATTTGCTTTCCTTTCGAAGACGGGATGAAGAAAGCTTACCAAAGGATCACCATCTGCTGACGTAACGCTTGAGGAGACGTAATCGACCAATCTTTCACGAGTGCTGTTACATATGACGGGAGAACATCACAGTTAAGGTGAAGTCAAACTGTGCCAGACTGTTACAATTATTATGCAATGTATTTTTTCTGCGTGTATTACCGATTGGGATATTAGAACCATATCTTTTATACGCACTGTAATCAGAAAGAAAGTGCGTCTGAACAGACAAATTCTTTAAACTGTGTCATCTTAAATGATAGTAATTTCTAATCGCCAAAGTCAAACCTGTATAAAAACATACCTATAGTTACAGGTGTCCCACTGGGAGATAATGGGCACTGAACGGGTGGCTACATAATTTTGACACGGTACAATAGGTTCTCGCTTTATCAGGAAATCGAATTCGCGATCCCTTGTTTATCAAAAGAATGTTCACCAAACTGAGCTGCAGCTGACCCAGCTCGCAAACTTGCGAGTGGTCGCAGGCTTGCAGCCTCTCAAGGTATGTTTTTGTTTGTATTACGTGAATAGTTGATGTACTTATCCACCTTTGTAGACATACGTCGGTTGTGATACGCCGGCCGTTAGCAAATGACCTCTGTAATATGCCCTATTAGATGCGGTAATTTTTGCCCACTTGATGCATAGCATAAAAGTTTTTACCACTTATTCATAAACTCAGTTTTTTCGTGTGGCTGGCCTTGGTTATCTCTCTATGATGGCCAATAAGATGGACATTCAACAACACAATAGTCAGAAAAGCAGTCCAGCATCATCGTAGCACATATAACTGTATGTACGCTTGGGTTTCCACAAAAGTTCCGGTTTCATAAAGCCAAATGAATGAGTCACTCCGATCAATGATACTTCTCCGCACAAAGGGACCAGGGCAAAAAATAACAACCCGAATAACCCGGGAGAGCGAAAATCCGAATCGTTTGAAATTCGCGCTTGCTTATGCTGCCTGAGATGTTACCTCAGATGCTAATGCAAGTTGAATGTCCAAACAAAGTCTGAACATTGACTTCTGGGCGGTATTCGAATATCGAACTACTGGCTGATAAGTCTCCGAAAAGCTTCGAAAATTACTTATCCTTGTCCTTTGACGAAACTTGCTATTCTTTATGTGAGTCCAAAAAACCGTAATTCTGATTTCAGATACTGCAGAAGTATGACACTTAATAGTAACGAATAGCGAACAGCTAGGTCAGAGATTCATTCGAAGAAGACGTGATATCTAGTACGGGTGCCTCTACATAGGCGTGTGCGGCCAATCAGCAACATGCTTGAGTAAATGCGGAATTTCCGGTCCGAGGTATTTGCTCTACCTCATCTCCGACTGGAGGCACGAGAGGGATGACTGAAACCAACATGTTAATATTAGTAACCAACATCTGTTTCACTCCACCATTATGATATAAGATGACAGTACTGGTAGTCATCAAACAACTATCCACTCCTGCAAAAATTGGCGTCTTTCAGAAAGCTTCGACATGATGTTTCATTTGAAAAACGTTGTTGTTTTCCGTTTCTACCTGCTGCTCGCCACTGTACTTAGGCCGGCTGGTGACTCTCAAAAGGCCTTCGAGTGCATGCACCCCTTGAGCTTACATAGGCATCACTGACTCGCGTTAGTAATACCGTTGACTTAACCCCAATTACCTGTTCCTCTTCTACTAAGTACGAGTGCCAAATACTGCTGAACAGCAGGGTCGTTTGAGGTGCTGGCTGATTTTATTGACATTAGGTTAGATGGGTATATATATATATATATATATAGAAATTCAGGACTTCATTAGGCCACGATATTATCTGTATGACATTATTTGTCTGTGGCACGATGTTCAGCGAGATGTTCCTACAATGAAATCCTACAAAATACTCACGTTCTAGTGTTACAACCTTCACCGGGTGCGACTCCAACTCAGGCTTACCGAATGGCACAAACAGTGACTGGTGATATATCTCCCACTCTGCCCAATCTACCTGAAATCACATTTCAGGTGTAATATAATTTTCAATCTGTTCAATTTCAGACGTTCTTTGGATCAGTAGCCACCAGCGTGTAGAAAGTCTTTGCGAAAACGGGCTTGGCTTTGAGTCAAGGTCTTAAGGGACTCAGAATGCAAGTCCTTTTTAATGAAAACATTCCAAAGGGTGCGACAAATTCACTTCAAAGGTGTTACGGCACAAACACAGTGCCTGTTTTGTCGCAGAAAATTATGTAAAGCCTGTTTACTGGCGTACATTTTGTAATAAGACGCTATTTTCCGCACGTAGATGTGTTTTACCTGCCAGTATTCTATGCCGTTTAGGAAGACCAGTTCAGCTGCAAAACCTACAGGGACAAAAACTTTCGACTCGCGAAATACGAATTTCCATATGTGCTACAAAAACTTGCTTAGCACCACGTAGTAGACAATGGTAACCCCGAGTATGGAGATCTGTAAGTAAATGAGCGTGCCAATGCTTCCGAATCTTCCAAAACCATTGTGAACTGCATCCGGAAAATCGGGGAATGTTGATGTTGACAAGCCCAAGATAACTGCTGGTGTAAAACGTGGTGGGTATTATTTGGTGTTGAGCTTAATCGTCTTCAGCGTAATCATTCTTTCGAAAAACCAGTAAACAAGTGACCACGTGATGTGAAAAAATGAGCGAGTGAATCATATCAATAATTGTGATCAAACAGCTTGGTCTTCAGCTACTAGCCGGCGTTTGGATCTCCTAGGAGGCCCGTGAGATGGGCACCTTTGATGATTCCTAATAGACACGAAACAGCTGTAGTGCCTTCCAGCACGAACCAACTTCACCCACAAAATCCAACGAAAATTTCCAAATTTTCTCGTACCATAATTAGTTGTGCAAGCATGCAGAAAAGCTGTCAAAATACACCTAAAGTTGGACACGAGCCCTTAGTATCCCGCTTATTCGATGAGTACTCCAACAGCTGAACTATCGAGAAAGATTGTTGTGCGTTACATTTAGGCATTTGAAATTCATACCTAACCTGCTGAGTCTGTGATTAGTCGAATAAAATTTGATAGTCGCTTGCACTAATAATGAGGCATTTTTGTTACTTCCACTATATGCAAAAAGATGGTATCGCCTAGGTAATCATTCTTTGGGAACTCACACGTCTACCATTGTGTGTTCTCCAAGTGCACTGCTAAGAGTAGTGTACATAGTGAACTGTTTTTATTTCGAGATTCACCTTACTTCTTTATAATTAATTTATGAAATCGTTTGGTTCGAACTTTATTTGAATCCTCTCCAACAATCTCTCGAGGACTACCAGAGAACCGAATTCACGTTCATTCTGGTAGTGTGTAAAGCGTCGGCTCTGACGGCCCTGAAAGTTTCGCCGGTTGATAATGTATTTCAGACAGTAAAACATGTACTACAAACAATGGAAGGCTTAATAGAACGTTATTACCTTGGACCTTCTGACCTCTGGTAATCTTATTCGACCCCAAGACTCTAATACTCACTTTGTTTTAAACAAGGGATTAATTCTATTGATGGCACCATCTTCCTCGTACGTTCTTCGAAAGACAGCTGTGAACTATTTTCTTTTTATGGATATTTGAAACCACTTCGAATGTCTGTGTATCTGTTATGGATTGAGCATCAAATGAACAACGGTACAACTACATTCAGCTGGATTATTGATTTGATTGAAAACCCCTTAGCTCAGCATCGGAATTACGCTTCAGTGCATTCTGCCTCTCCCAAATTACCGACCGTAGAAATATCAAACCAGTTCGGTCGTGTTAGTATTAGGTGTAACTGAAAACAGTTTTGAAATCAATTCGACTGGCTTCACTCCCGCAAATGAAAATTTAGGAAACAAGCATTTACAATAGAGATGACTGTGAGAAGGAACTGTTTCATCACCACTTATTAGGGAGGAAATCCAGCGTGCACAATTAAACAGAAAGCAAAGGCGCAGTTAAAATGCGATTGTGAGGAAAGAATGAGAGCATATCTAGTTTTCGTTATGCAATGTTGTAAATCACAAACGAGTAATGCAACTGAATGCTTTGTAATGTGTTCCTATATATATATATATATATATATATATATATATATATCCACCCACTTCTCCCAGATAATCAGCCATCGAAACCGCGGCAGCTATAACCGGTGCACAAGATGTGGGCATTTTTTTCAGTTGAGGATGATAACGATGGAAATCATTTCGGTTTTGTACCTTACCAATAGGACTAAGGTGGTGAAAATGATAAACTGCATACCGCAAATTAATCGCCCCTAGCAGAACTTGAGAAATATTTTGAACTTTGTTTTAGGATTAGTGAACAACTAAAGTTACAATGACGATAAATGGGCATGGAATTTTTCCGAGTAGAAATTAGTCTAATATAGCTGATACAATCAGGAAGAAACCGAGATTTTCCCCCGCAGGTCATTCACTTTTATTGTATTGTCAGTATTTTACCCAAGAAATGCTCCAAAGTAGACAACTGTAAAATCATTCAAACTGATGAACGAATGCTATTACAATGTTCTTTCAATGCCGGGTGATTCATCACTAGTTACTAAAACTGCACAGCAAAATCAGATGAACTAGCTTTCTCGTTCTGTTTTGTGTTGTCTAACCATCTTCTCCTCGTCAGCCTGACTTTTCCCAACTAGTACATAATCTACTGGTAAACAGTAGAGGGCAAGTAAAAAACAATGGTGAAGCACATAAATTCATGGCTTTTCAAAGCAAAAGCTCGCTGTGGTGAATATTTGAGTTTCAGTAAATGCTGGTCGGAATGGATGCAGAGATTTTTCATTTCCTACTTACCTTTTAGATCCGCTGTTTCCCGCTCCGACAGGTAGCCCGCTAGCGCTCCCACCAGAACCACGAGAATCAAACTCATAACGAATACGGCCTATATAAAGTAGGAAAGACTACCAGTGTAGTTAGCAAACAACGATAATTTTGTTAGGGAGAAGCACATTAAGGTGAGTATGCTAAATATATTGAGAAAACTACCCAACTGCAAGCTCCACGGATATTGGAAATTGTAGTACCTACAGCGGTTCCAAACATATGGGTTGTTAGGGAAATTCACTTTCAACTTCAGGGTTTCATAACGAAAAAGCAGCATGTCTTATTTAGAATTTAAATCCGACAGGTGAAAAGCTATCGGGTTAAACTCACCAAACCAGAAGAAACTGCCCATAGTACTGCTTACCATATGTTTCAGAATAAGCGAGGAGGTTTGAATGGGTTACGGGCCAAATGGAAAGTGCAAAATGGATAATATCCATTTTCAAGGATGCCGTACGCACAAAGCGCTAATTTCACAGAGGCCTAGTCTGTAAGAAGAATCTTACAACGTGACATCCAATTTGATGGTACACAAAAAATGGAATATCAAGGGGGATTAACGCAAGAAAACGGAACTTGATTAGGTTCTAGAAGAAGAGGCATAGATTAATTTGTTCTTCGTTCGCAGGTGGTAAAACGAAAAATCCGCGTGATGAACAATTGTCATCAGTTAGGATTTCAAGCCTAGCGGTAAATTATTTAGAGACATCAGGTTGTGACTTCCTGCAAACCTCTCAAGAATTATGGAAGATTACTTCCGTAAATGAGTAGAGTTTCACGAGATTCCTCTACTGAAATTTCAAACATTACACTTTTCCCACCAGTATATTTGCAAAAAGAACCCAGTAAGCACATACTTGAAATGGACAGATACTTCCTAATCGTCACTGTACAGTTGCAGCTTCGTAAATCTACTCGATTGTTATGCTCAAGGTTAATGCGTTTGCGGACTGCGCAGCTCCTCTTGATTTAAACCCTGCGAAAACACGGATGAAAAAAGTAACCTGAACAATCTGGTTTCCTTATTTTCTATCAATTTCGTCCAGACGATGTACGTCACGGCAAAACAAAGCCGTACAAAATTTACTCATTTGTCGATGGAGCTTTGAGTGCAGCTGGCAAATTCCTTCGATAACACAGTGACATTGATGATGGAAACAAACTAGGAGCAGACTGTGAATCTTTAAAGAATGAAAGCCGCCAAGGGGAGGCAGGATGTCACTGCAACAACAGTCTGCGCGTAAAATAGTCGCGCGAAAACCTACTGTAGCTTTTTTTACTGAACTATCCGTCACAGAACTTTGGTCGTTCAAACCAAAACACAATTAAAAAAAGATGTGAAAAAGCTTATCGAGGGTGCAAGTATTGTAACCTTATCTGGTACTTCACTACCGATGTAAAACAATATTTTTTACGAGAGAAAAATCCGACCACCAGCCTAACTGGAGAGATGATACTGTGCTTTGGATTGGTAAAGCATTCCGATGTTTAAGCCGGGGCGACTTATCGAGAAACCTTGTCCAGTACAAAGACGGTATACAACGTGACAAGTTTTGACTTGAAAACAACGAGGGGAATCCACAACCTAAAAACCTGGTCGCATCTGTATCTTCCAGCTTTTTAACGGGGACATCCAATAGCCTAAAGATCCTTTCAGACATGACGAAGTCAAAAAAAAAGTATTTGAGCTTTCGCGTCATCTTCAGTTCAGAGTCCTGGGAATAGCACACAATGTGTAACCATCACGCCATACAGAATGACGTAATTAAGTCACGTAGTCTTCGAAATACACAGTTGTTTTGGTTCAGCATTTAAATTTATGGATTCTCTCTACTGAAGAACGACTGTAAGACCTAAGCTCCACTACTAAACGACATTTGTTATTGATCAACTGTGTGCTAGGCGGAAGAAATCTTGCATGTTGGTTCTCTGTTTGTCTTGAAACTCGGTAAACTAAATGTCTGCCCACCTCGCCTGACGAAAACTTGTGTCAGAAGCAAAACTTTGTCTACCTACAAACCATTCCGAAAAGATAACTTCTTAAGTGGCTCCAAATTGTTTATAACTGATTTGAATTAGAGACCATTTTAAGCGCCTATTTAAGTGGCCTATCCGAAGAAGAGAAATTCATCCGAAGTCTAATAAGGAGTTATATAGCCCGTTATGCTAGACTTCATCACTCCTTTTCGGTTGAAAACATTTTATCCAGCTAGCATCACGTGACGCTGATTATCTTATCCTGGATGTTGCTAACAGTAAAAGGAAGAGCTCCGTTAAGTGCGGAGTTGTTTGTTGACCAAATGAACTAGACGGTTAGAAGCTATCTAACAAGAAAGTAAAGACCCTATTTGCACAGCTTTGAAAAGTCAACATCCAAAAGTGTGTTCCCGAAAGTTCTATAAACGCTCAAGCAGAACAAAAGGCTGACGGAAACTTGAGGGTTGCCCCTACCAGGTGATCCACAAGAAGGGCGAAACCGACCGTAGGCTGTCGCAGATCTGTCAGAAAATCTATCGGTCGTATGTTTCCTGGACTTTGTTTGAATATTAAACGATACTAAACAAGCAATATAAAACACTTCGATACTTTCCATACCAACCCTTCCTCAGATGCTTAGCATCATTTAACCAGACGCCACTCTCATGTTTTATCAGTAGTATACAGAATTACACCAGGGATGTGAATGCACTTTCTGTGTCACGACATGTAACCGAAAAGAGGTCGTTATTGTTGTAAGAAAGCTGCACTTTGGACAACATTAATTACTACTTTTCGGTTTCTCGTACACACTGCACAATACTAGGAGGTTTCAGTTGGATGACCAGGTGTACTTGTCCAATGGCCGATCAGACGCCGACGAGACGAGACTTTAGTTATTTTCTTAAGTGCTTGATCGACCAACTTCTCCCGGTGAAACTGTATCCAGAAGAGCATGTTTTGTAACTCAAAACTCAAAACACATTTTCTACTGTCTTGAGCCCAGTTGAGCAATAGTCCATGGCATTTGAAGAACTGAATTCCCCATCGTCACATTCCAAATGGAGAATCTGTAATCCAAATAACAGTAACCCTACAAAACCGCCAGTTCGGACCACATTCTAAGCTTCATTAGCTGTCCATTTCGCAAATGAATGACATCCATCGGAAACTAATCAGAGTTTTTCAGATATCGCCCTCGAAAATAAAACTAAGAACACTAGAAGTGGTAATCTGTGAGGCTGATGCCAAAGTAATTGGAACCCTGCCAATCAGGTTAAGTTCATTGATGAAACTATCCTCGGGTAACCATCTTCATACTGAAATCGAATGACGAAAAGTATGAATGTTATATGTTTGTGTATGATGAATTCATGAGGAAGCGTTGCCCTAATGAGCCCAACGTGCCACTTGGCTCCCATGGTATGCTAAACACCATTATTTTAGCGCAAGATCGCATTCAGACAAAACTCCTCAACAATCCAACTACTTATATAGGTATGAAATTTACTATGTTGCCTTAGAAGATGTCGGTTTTCATAGTTTTGCTAAAAAAATAGCGTCCATTCAAACATTTTACCGGAGCCTATTTGTAGGTCTGGCTATGATTCTGACACAGCTCGCTGTCTGCTGAAGTCGTTTATGTCCATTTGGATTCGGTAGTGACAGACAAATTCAGTGTGCCTTAACCTGCCTCATCGCTGAATTTGTTGCCCTCTTATGCCATGTAGGAAGCTTCATAGCACTAGTCGTTCAGAGAGAATATCTCCAATGGTTTGCTGTGTAAGTGGATAAAACTAGATGCCATCGTTTTAGACCATTTCAATCTTTACCCCCTCCTCAGTCACCCTATTGCTTCAAAATGTGACGTGTGCGTATCATGTGCTAACCTTATGTAAACTAGCGCATTCGGACACACCCATATTCATCCACCATATTCATTCACCATTCAACAATGGCCCTATATGGATCACTCATGTGATAGACACGTGAGGATTTCTGAGAGCAACACAAACAGACTTCGTCTTACGGCTGTCTGTTGTACACAAATAGATAAACCTATCGTCACACCTGTCAGTTACCGTGGTTACCATCCCCGGCTGTACAGGACCCCTAACCCACTACGAAATATCTCACCTGGAAGCATATTGCTTCAACTATCTCATTTCCGAAGTTGAAGCTTCCAGGCTTCCACACTAGTGAACATTCACAAACACAGATACACTTGTAGGTCATGACTCTCCCTTCTCAGGAGGAACTTATCGGGCAGCACAACCTCAAGTCCATCGTATCATGTATGAAATTGTTTTTGATCGTATACGCTGAGCTGGTAATAAGCCACTCTTTTGCTATAGGGTAATTTTACATTGACATATTGATAAGCGAAGCGAACGGCGATATTATCCACCTAAATATCGAGGAATCTTTGTACCGAGAAATGGTATCTGATGGTGGCTTGATGACATAAGCTTGTGTGTGAGTGCTACCTGATCATAGTATGAAACAAGTACAATCGTAAAAACTGAAAGCAACAACCAGAATGGTGCGTCTGTGAGATGCAGTATGCACCAGTATCACCACTTGCAATTTCAGTTCAGCTTTCTTGTTAAACACATAAGAATGTAATGCACCCAAAAGAGTCATTGTGAAATTGAGAACACAAGTTGACAATCAATAATTTTTTCACGACATCTTCCTCTGGTCAGTACAGGTCGATGGATTAGGGAACTAAGAGCGAACAAGGATGAAGCAGACTGCGGGTAAAATGAAAAAGCTGTTTAGTTCACAATAGTTGGTCTGAATGGCCAGCGGTCACGTGAGCAGAAATTGAAAGATTCAGTTCGTTCACGAGAGCTTTCTGAGTGCACAGATTCGGATGGGGAGGCACTGGGTACGGTATTAGAAAGGCGGTATTAGAATTAACAACTTGACTGGTATCAGCCAATCGGACAACCTTTGCGCTGCTAGTAGACCTCGTCAATCCAGTTGTCAGCTAAAACGGGTTATGCCCCTTTATCGCTTCGCATAACTGCCGTTTCGTTCGCCCTATGTATTCTGCTGTATATTAACACGTGAAGGAGTAGATTAGCATGCTTTGAGCTTGAATCAGTATTTGGCGAACCAAAACAAGCAGATACACGCGGTCACAAAGAAATGCAGCGGCCAAATATTGATGTGCGCGTTAATTGCGTTTACATCTCTTTCCTGTGCACAAATAGGAATATACAAGGCAATATACAAGACCCAAACATGTTCATCTTAGAATCCTCTTAGAATCCTCCTTAAAATCCTCTTGATTTCTCAAAAGACCCGAAAACAATCGTTAGATCAGTGAGCTTTTTTTTACCTTTAGGAACAAAAGTTCTCTTACAGTAAATTAAAGATTACGGTTGGAAACACCTTATAAACTTCAAGGTGAATTGTCCTCAAATTTCGGATCAATTCAACTTAGAGCTGCTAGTACGCAGGGATAAATCAACACGTGCACAAAATGTGAACTGCCACTAGCAGACAACAACTACGTGTAATATGCTGTCTCACATTGCAGTTTAACTGTTTTGTGTTTCTTCCTCGATTGCAGTGTCTTCGTTCTCTGTTGGTTCCAGGGCTGTCTGGAATCTCCTTGTGCTAGGAAAGAATTTGGTCACAGTTTCAATTTTCATTAAACAAGGTTCGTCAGATTCGCCCCACTTCACGCGAGCTACGTAGGATAACATGATTTTCGTGCAATCTGCATGCTTTTATTCATGAACAAGGAGGAGATCGAGGTTTGGTGCTATTTAGTACTTCAACTCTCTATTTACAGGAAGAAATCTCTATGAAAAAGTTAAAATCGCGTCACTACTTACAGACATTTTCATGTCTTTGAGTGACTTGATTGACCGTCATACAATTGTTTATTGTCAGGAAGTTGGTTGGGCTGGTTTTTACAGAATAAACCCACAAAGTAAATCAGAAAGCGGAGAAAAGCAGACCAGGGGTGTTAAAAAGTCTTCAATACGTCACGCATGGCGCATCATTACGGTTTCCGCTAACATTATGTTCTGTATGAAACTAAATTGCAGGCAGCTGGCGATACACACTCATTTGTGAACTAATTTGGTTTTGATGGGAGACTCAACTGAATCTAAGCAAAATTCTTCGTTTATGATCTTCTGCTTCAGCTGACTGTGTTGCATAAGACCGGCAGTGCGATACGGATGTCAAGCTGTTGGTGTTTTGTTTCAGTGCTAATATTCATAAGGAAATATGGCCCAGTGAGGTATATTACACCAACGCCCTGACTATCTAGCGAAGAACACGGTTTCGATGACGGAATGAAGACACAAGCGATTTTTGCGCATTACGACAGATACTTTTTAGGATAATTCCTGGGCCAAATCTTTCATTGGTTGCTTTATTTGTAGGCCCTCATTCCTGTCACAGTATTCGCCAGCCGGGAACTTTGGAAGGTTATGAGCATATAGGTAAGTCTTTTCTAATGGAAACGCTCTGCACTGCGTCTACCAATAATAGAATTTTTACTCGGGTATGTGTGGACCAAAATAACTTGAGAAAGGCTACTTTCATCCAGGTCCCTGTTGATTCGGTGGGTTGACCATAGGGAAACGGTTTGCTTCTCACTAGAAAAACGGTGTAGGGGGTAAGTGTATACGAGATCGGTTTTTGATAACACATGATGCACAAGAGGGGTTTTAATTGTTGTGCTGGAAATGGAAATGAGCCAGTTGTTGTTAAATTGTTTACCAAAACCGTTTTTTTTCAGTCAAGATTTCGTTTCGTAAGTTATATCGATCTATGCTGAAATCTCAGAAGTAATGTACGGCTATATTATCCTTATTGTGAATCACCATCAGCATTGCACATCTGACGAGTCTCGTGTGGTTTTCGAACTCACGACCTCCCGACTAATAGTTGAGGCCTAAGCCGTTCGACCATGCTTAACTGCTCAGCAGTGTGATAAGCACGCAGTTAAAAAGCAGCAACGAAAGATGACATCGTAAGTTTTGACTGTTGGAGTTGAATTTTCTTTCAACCAGATGTAATAAAAGTTAACAGTTCGGCTGATAAGTGCTGGTTACCATGCGATGTAATGTGACACTGATGTGTCTGTCTTGAAAATCGACTCAATAACCAAGTGGATGGACCACAAAAGCGTTCACTGCAAAAGTAGATGCTTTTAAGGACATGGATAGAGTCGACTTGGACAGATTAGATTTGTTCTAACATGCGTTCTAACATTCGTTTAACTGGTTTGATTAATGTTTGAAGAATATAAAGAGGTCTTAAGCTGATTTGTATAAAACTGAGTCACATTTCATTCACGATCTCTAAAAGATTCTGATATCACTGAAACGTCATCTATGGGCTGCAGTTTTTGTATGCCTTTTGTGTAAATTAGTGTTCTTCGGGATTAATCGGCGATTTAGACTAATACTGCATAGTTCAATAGCAGATACACTTACTTGTTGACGGAATGTCTACGGTTCTCTAAACTGAACAAATCTCACCAGTATTTCTACTTCCCCGTTTAGTGACACTGATGCGTTCCAACTTACATACATACATATGATACCATTCCTTCAACAAAACTGGGTAATTCAACCACTAGAATCTGTCGGCTCAAACCTTTAGCACCTCCATCAAAAACCGCAGCAACAAAACGCAAGCTTGGAACCCATTATGGGTCATATGTGAAGCCCTGATTGTCCACAGGTTTTGATTAGGGGAATGAAGTATACCGGTATCATGAACGACAATAAGAGCTGTTCCTAAAATCAACAGGAACCATTTCATAATGAAGTTGTTTTATCAGGCCTTTATTGCAATTAAACAACAGATTATCGTTCAGTAATATTTTATAAGAGGAATATTCAGAAGAGAATCATCATCCGTTTCAAAAAGTACGTCGGAGGCGGAATCTCTGTCGTCCGTTCCCAATGACAATGTTGAAAACCTCTTGGACGGAAGTTAACTAATGAGCCTGAAAATGCGTCCTTATGATACAGCTGTCTCCTATAAAGAGACAACCTTAAATGTTGTAACCAAATGGTTCCAAACGTAAGCTAATGACTGAAACCTCTTGGACAAATAAATGGGTTACTTCATCGAGAAGTAGGTGTAGTTGTTCAGCTGTTCATAATATACGTGGCAACCAAGATCATGGTTACTGAGTTGTTTGGTGAAACAAAGCACATAGTTGATCAACTGTGCACTATTCGGGAGCGTCTCTCCTAACGGAACTTTCGACAGAATAAACGGAACATGACTGCTGACCGCTTGTCCGATCAGTAAGACGAGTAATTTGGTTGCAAACGGTTTTTCCCAAACTGCGATGGTATAAGTGTAACGATGGGCGTTGATTCCACGATGCGTCCACATACTGTGAGGTTTTTATCTAATTGATTCCGAGGACATCTTTGAGCTAAATTGGTTGAAAATCTCTGGAAAATAGTCTTGAGGATATTTCGCTTTTGTGAGAAGAAAAGTGAGGTACTTGTCGGACAACTTAGGTTTATCTTCCAACAAAAAATGCAAAATAGTGCGAAATGCACAAAAAAACGGCATTTCTGTTTAGATGATGTGAATGCCTCTACTTCGAGAAAAGGAGATGTGTTTAGTGCACAGTCAGCTGATCGATTTCTCTACTTAAGAATACTTCAGGTGTCACGGGTCTCTGACATTTGGACAGTGTAATGATTCTGTCGTACCGCTTTGTTAAAAGTGATTTTAAACGTGTATGTAAAAAATGTTGACTCCAATATATTATATGCCATCTAAGTTTGAGGTTTGTTTGCAAAATGTTAAAAGTTACACGTCCGAAGTTAGCTTCAACATCGTACCAAAATACTAGAATCAAAAACATCAAAATTTTGTAATTGATTTTTACTATCAGAACAACCAGTATACTACTAAGTAACTGGCAGATTATCCCTTCAAAAGTAGAGAAAGAAAGTTTATAGGCACAAATATGACAGCCCGCGAAAAGCATTGCGAAGATAATGGATGGTTACGTGACATCAGACAAAGGATAGCCTAAAACATCACGGGAACAAAGTTGGCGTGAAAACCCACAAAACTACAAAGTGATACCACAATTCAAAACAAATTTTCATAGGGCTTTCTAGAACTTTCGTCGCGAAGCCTTTCTGCAGTTGATCAGTACACGCGGAACGATCCTACTACTCTTTCCAGGATGTTAACAATTACGTTTTCGGAAAAAGGGCTTCTGCAAATTCATACATTGACTGCTTCTGTACACCACTGAATGAAGCTAAAGGGCATAGGTCGGTTACTGTGATTCGGTGTCGACAATGACTGGATGACTCAATTAGGTGAGAGGAAATCAAGATTGCATTTTTCTGTTTAAGTATGTCACTCAGGTGTCTACTTGTGAAAACCATTGGCTGCGAGAGATACTCCAGCAATTTGGTAAATGCAAGGGAGTACCGTGAAGCACTCAGTACTGTTGACTCGCTAAGAAGGCCCTTGTTTCAAGTATGAATAGAAGAAATGTGTGAGAATGGTAACCGCCACCAGTAAGAGCGTGAGGCGTTTTGAAAAATTGAAAATGAAATGCAGCATACAAACAGCTCTATCCTCAGTGATACTTAACTTGGACGAAATGCCTACCAAAAGAAACAATAGACGGACGTTGTTATTAATTGCTTACAATATTATCAGACTAGAGGTTCAAGTCTAGCTTCGGTTACATCCGGGAAGTGCAAATCCCATTCAGCTGGGGTACCGGTTTGGAATGCTACATTTCATGGCAAAGTAACTAAACTGGAAACAATGAGTTGTTAATCATACTAGGATGTGTTTACCAGAAGTTCAGGATAATTAATGCTAGAATCCACGATGAAATGCTGTGGAGTTCACAGAAGAGAACAGTGTTTTCCTGTCTTATTAAGCTGGTAACGTACTAGATTGTGCAGTTGACTTAAATGGGATATGACGAACGAATTGTAATTGGAGACTAGTGATTTGAAGCGCCGCCTCATTTGGTTTTGCAGCACATTCCGCTGATTATTGATATCGTCCTGTTAGCGATAGGGATAGGCACTGAAGGCACTATAGGCGGTATGGTAGTGCCGTTGTATCACAATCTAACTAATCGATAAATTTCATCCTTCAACCCTGTGATCTAGTCACGGATTCATTTCACCTTTGCGTCCACATGTACTGCTTTCGTTTGATCATGCCGCCTTCAAACGAATTAAACGTTTAATCTACTATACAAAGGTTGGCATTTTGCAAGTCCTTCAGGTGACTGAAACTGAGGAAACGTGTTGACATTAGTTCAATTAGTGATGTTGCAGAGACCACGGTTCATTTCGTTGTAAATTAAAATAAAATCTTATGAATAGCTTCCAAAGGCTGTATGACGTTTCTCATAGCCAAGATCTTCTAGATAGAATACACCTCTCACTTTTAAGACAACTTCTACCACGGCACTAAAGTCATTCGGCAACTTTCAAGTTAAATAAAACACGGAGTACTGCTCCATTACGTTGATTACGTAATCCTTCATAACGTCTATCGTTTGATCAGCTAGTGTCATATGACAATCTCCCTAAAAATACCCTCTTGAACGGGGGTTACGTCAAAATATGTCAGCGATGATCATTTCAAGCCAGTTTTATAGAAACCCTCTTCCCTGGAAGGGTTACTCTTAACTCATACAGATGGTTTATACGTCTGTACTACGATGATGAACCACTGACCACTTATCGCAAATTACAAGAAAGCAGCGTATTTTGGAATGGCTCCATGTGAACAACGTGCGTTCTGGGGAGATTAAAAAGCACATATTGGCTTCTAAAATATTCGTCAGTTTTATCTCACATTTGGAACTGGAAACATACGTAATGCACTACTCATAAGGTTGCTGAAACTTCTTCGACAGCCCACGACCGGTTTCGCCCTTCTTGGGGCTCATCAGGTAGGCGCAGTGCATTACGCAATGCATTACGTATATACATATATCGCGATATCTCGAATACCGTAGGAACTGGAACATGAGGCGGCCTGGTGCAGCACATTCAGTTGCCTGAAAACATCACAAACGGGAGATTCAGCTGGGTTCCAGGTGAGTCTCTCGCAAAAACCAGATTGATTTGCAAATAAGTGTATTTCTTGAAACTGGAAAGTTATTTCTACTGCTTGTCAAATAGTTGGCTATGAGTAAAGGCCTATTTTCCCCGTCTTATTAATACTATATTAAGTTCCCTTAATTAAAATTACCTGTTCGTAGTAATGTGTTCTCGAGCCAACTTCTGATTGTGATGAATGAGAAATGGATTAGTATTGGAGCTATGATACTGGTGATATTTCAATTCCAAGTAACTTTCTGGTTCACTCATGTTGTATCGTTATGTAGCCGCAGTTACAAATGATGCTAATTACACCTTGCATTGCAAGATATTATACCACATCCTGCGAGACAGGCGAACACTAACTTGTTGGCCGGTTTTTTTTTGGGGGGGGGTTAATAGTGAAGTACTTATGTAGAAAGTCTTGGGCTCCGCCACCAGTTGATTTTCGTGTGAGAAAACGACCAGTTAAAATGCCATAATTCCAAGAATGACCTAAGTTTATGAGGGCTTTTCTTCGGAAAAGAGGGTAAAAAGATGCTGAACGTAGAAAAAGTCACCTAGTTCGTCAAACGATTAGGAAGTTCCCGTTGAAGCAATATTCGTAACATCTTATTATCACCAAAGTAATTCTGTGTGAGTTCCATCGGTTGGGTGACAAACTCAATCAAAAATAGGTTTTCATAGGCAGTCCTAAAGTTCCACAATTTTCTGAAGACCAAATATCCGCACATAATGAGGCTAAATTATATTCGTTGCACTCAAAGGAGAGAAAAAATAACCTTGTGTTCTCTTTTAAAGAAGAATCCCCATCTTTAGAAGAAAATTGCGGTGTATATTTGCCTTCCACTTATATACAGTTTTCAGTGATGGGAATTTTGTTGAACTTGCTAGCATACCTTCACAATATAATCAGCCTTATCTGATCCAAGTCACTGGTCCTCTTCAGAGTGATGATAATTGGTGTAAAAACTTACATATCGTCCGTCGAAATAGACGTTTTACCACCAGGCTCCAGCATATATCCAACGCCTTTAAGTCCTTAGAATGACCCGTTTTGACGGTACTGTGCAGCCGTCTCATCCTCATTGTAAATCATAGGTAGTGCGCATCTCATTAATTTCCAGGACTCGAACTCGAAGCTTTCTGGTCATAGGCGGCTGATCAGTATAGTAAATTACTCTGTTGATCACTTCCAGAAACAGCCGTACAATGGTTCCCGACTTTTCGGTATAGATTAGCGAAGATTAGACAAAATCTTGATTTGGAAATAAACTCCGTCAAATGACTCTGTCGGTAAATTTTTGTTCAGGCTTCTTCATAAAGAAACCGTGGTCTTGATTACCAGTTTGAGGATCTTCATTTACCATTTGAATGTCTATCCCACGAAAATACTCTAATTGACTCAAGATGCGACGTTAAACGGACTGATTGTAAACAGAGTCCTCCTAAACGGCTAGGTTACACCTATCTTCAGAAGAACGATGTGCATCTCGACCTTTATCATAATCTGAAAAGCGTCGAAAACTTTCGTTTTTCACCATTAACTCTCATGCAAAACATCTAGACTGGTTTTTGAAATTTAAAATCGGTTGACAAACGTTACTTGTATCACCTTTTAGTGCAAGCTCTGAATGATAGCTCTTTTCATGCAGTGCCTAACTGTTGGACTTAACTTGACCTTATGATAATTCCCCCGTTTTTTGGCTTACTCGCCTATGTACTTTTGATCTCCAGTTGCTTTGCTTCTCCGTACCCGCCACTCACCTTGCCGCAGAGGCCGTCGCGCCCGACACTTGCGTATTGGCATCTGCGTCTGTGTGTGTATGAGCGCAACTGACCTGCTTACCCATGCGCGTTCATGTCCCGTTTGCTGAGCCTGCCTTGGTTCGTTTTGTCATGTGTTCCGTGCGGTCGCAAGTCCAATGAGAATTACGAGACTATCGTCGGAAGGGACGATCGCAACCAACGCTACTGAGCTACTATTCCGCTCGCCGTTGTTTGGTTTGCGGACGCTGACACTGCACTGTGCCGGTCAGTGACAGACCTGTGAGCTTGTTGACGCTACGAGCGTGAACAATTGAGGTTTGTTATACGCATTTGCTTACCCTTGTGTAAATGGTATCGTAGAATTACGAACCCAATTCTTCCTTTTAATATTCGGGATTATCGAACCTACGCGCCACTCAAAGTTCCGTCTCGGGAACCTCAACAGTAACTTTCGTGTATTTGCTCAGGCCTCTTAATCCAGTCCGAGCCCTACGGTAGTATTACTCACCTTTATCATTTTAGAAACGCCCCGTCGAATTTGACGTTCCGTCTTGACAAAGTACACGGTTCGTTACGACTATTGGGAGTGATAAACTCACTAGTGACCAATTCCCACTTTTTAGAGTAGCACACACTACTCCAAATAACGGCAGATTGAACAAGCGACGACTCACTGGGAAGATGCCTTAAGGTGCATTAAAGTGAACAACAACTCAGAACATTCACATAGGGTTTTTGAATATCTGGTCCAAACGCTCTGTGCAGGCTGCAACCCGAAACCACACTGCGATTGGAGAGTTCACGAGACAGGAGTTGAGTTTGATATTACCTACGCCATGCTCCTCTGGTGAAAGAATGAATCTAATTCTGACCAAAAGAGCAAACTCGTCTATTTGTCACTGCGTGCTGGTAACCTGCTCAGCATGGTGAGTCTGACTGACTCGCTATTTCTGTTCCCAATTGTCACCAGAGGCTGGAATTAATAGTGTGCTCTCGGTTGTCCATTAAGCCTGCACTGCTGAATTGATCTCGTTAACTACAAGAAAAACTGTGTTTACTAACTGACAGACTGGCCAGTGTTGTCTCATATCATGAGCTTTAGGTGCGAATTTTGAGTACGTCCATTGGTTGTATGGATGACCAAGCGTCTGGACGGACTGAGACTGAAAAGATTCGCACAGGGAATGAGTGGGCTTGTGCGCACTGTAAGCCACTATGGTCACCTCAATCCAATATGGGCATATCCTTATTTTTAATCTTTAAACTCAAACTAAAATACCTGTTGTTTTTTATCCAGATACCTTATAGATGATGCCAGAAAGCTTCTGCGTAATGTGCAGCCATCTTAACTTGATGGAGTTGTCGATGCTCGGACCACGATTTTTCTAGCAAAAACTTTTTTCTTCAATTCAATTAAATTTTACTCTTATTTCGAAACACCAAATACAGTCCATTAGATTGGCAAAAATGGAGAAAAAACGAAAGTTACATGTACCATAATTATTTTTCTCCAACAAACGTTGATTTAATGCTTTGTGCAATTGACTACATATGTTTACATATCAAACCGGGGGGAAAGGGACTGAATTGGGAGGACAAAGACTGACTGCCGCTCTTTGACGCTCCAGTAGTATAAAAAGGCACTAGAACGGCATGGCCGTGAAATGTTTTGACTGAAACAATGGAATCGGATGGACATGTTACTAGGCCCTCCTGAGGGTAGTAGCGATGTTTGGCTTCATTTTTTGTGTCCATCTCTACAGCTGGATTTGGTTCACGTGACGGGAAACGTGGACAAATACTTCTCATTCTGGAACCTTGCTGTTTTGCGGAATTCCCAATAGGACAAATTGAGCGATGAAATTCAACAGTCCAAACAACATGAGCAGAATGTAGAAAAAACACCGTATCCACCAAAGTACACAGGTCTTCTTGTCGCACCAATCACGTAGTACGGTCAGTTCACCAGAGATTTGAAGAGAAGGTTTGCCATTTTTCGCGTAGTCGCTGACAGCATCAAATTCTATGTTGGGATGCACAACTGCCTCTCGCCCTAGAATGCGTTTGTTGAGCAAAGTGATCAGAGGGGGCAGTGTAAATATAAAGATAAAGCCGCCTATTGCCCCAATGAATCTGAAATACAAACAACAGGTAGAATATGAAAGTAATTCAAATTGTACGTATAACGTGCAGAAAAACTAACATTAACAATGCTATATGTTGACATCTGCTTGACCATTTCGCTGGAAAAACCACACTCTGACGCACTGCTCCGCTCCGCCCTTTATACTGCCCTGGTGATGCGACCTTGAGTACTGATGAAATGCTTTCAGCAAAACCGTCGAGCTCAGTGAACAATTCAACCACTAACTAAGTAATCTGCCTTACCAATAGTCTTTCTGTTAAAAGTTCAGCGAAAATTTCAGAAGGCGAATTCTAGTGGTCAAAGCAAACATGTCGACAAAACCACATTTCTTCGACCCACAGAGGCATTATTCGAGTGGGTCGCTTTATGAGACTCAGGGGTATTGTGACTCCCCTCGGTATTTATTATTAGACGATTTTCATGCAAAGTTAGGTACAACGAGAGATGAATGAGATAATTAAGGAAACATGTTTCGTAGACAAGTTTTCATAACTTTTGTTTTTGAATTTCGTCTTGCAAGTCAATGCAGCTTGTGCTGAAAGATGTTTCATTTCCCATCGAAACTCGTTATCAAGTTCCGGTAGTAGGCAAAGAACGGAACCCACATTTCTTCATTTTCGTGGTCGTTAATTGGAGCATCCGACAACACCACGTCGCGTTTAAAGGAGCTGCGTCATCGCTATCACCTGTTACACGTAAGTAAGCAGCACAACTCGCTGATCACCCCGTGGCTCGTAGTTAGACTTTTCAGATCTGATTCCTCAATAGTTGTACAAACAAACACTGTTGATGATTCTTTACCAGATATTTGCATTATACTTCCCGCGTTTCCGCACAGATTGTGATGAGATCCAATATCAAACTCCAGCTTGTGATTTTGTTATCAAACAACAAGAACAACAGAGTCGCCATAATTCCCTAAAACAGTGTTAAATAAAGGCTTTAGTTGTTGTTTAGCTATTTTGCCTCAAGCTATCAGTCTACCCTTCAACGTTCTAAATATGAAGTATGCTGGCTATAACAAAAGGTAAATGTTTCTGTGAATCTTTTGAAGCGCACGCAAGCGTCGTTTACCAATAGAAACCTATTCACTCTACGAGCTTGTGAGCGCTCTCGCTGTCCGAAAATTGTGGGACCAAACAAGGATGAATTGTTGAAGATAAGTTTAATAAAGATGATGAGCTACTCCGCACAGATTCACTGGCTGGTGAACCTAGTTGAGTAGAGACAGAATAATTGTCTAAGCCTAGTATTAAGCAAACATCCGATCGGATGATATACGTTGCTTTGAACTGTGACGAGTGTGACCCATTAGTATCAATCCTTGATATCCTTAAGTGCAGTCTAAACTTTGGTGTTTCTAACAGTAAAGATGGTGGTGATGAGGACAATGGTAGTAATATAAGCGAAACGGAAAACTCACCGGATGATCGTGCCAATTTGCGGGTAGACGACGGCAAACAAGACACCGAGACCCACGACAACAAGATGGAAAATAAGCACATGTTTCCAGCTGGAACGGTAATACTAATATTAGTTCATTTCGGAGAGTTCGTATTCACCCGAACTCAAACATGCATAGTGAAACCCACCTCGGGTAAATGTTGCCAAAAACAGCATACATGAACTGTGCTCTCAAAATGAAGACAATCATCGGATAGACCGTCGACATCTGAAACAACAGAGCTAGACGTCCAACAAAAACCGGAACATCAGTGACCAAGTTGTCCAGTAAGTTCTAGCAAAAGGAAAGAAAGACAAAGATTGTTCTTGGGGCAAAATTTCCAAGGACCGAGTAAGAACGGGAATGGCTTGAAGACGTCCTTTTTAGCAAGGTCTTTAGAGGCCCTGTAGTGTAACTAATTAAGGCAGCAATGCAGGCTGAGTAAACAAGCAAACACTAAAAGGTAGACGGCATTTGTTGTTAGTCAGTCAGCATCTAGGTTCAAGTTTAGCAGAAAAAATAAAGTGAGCTTATCAGTGTAGTGACTGAAATGGTAAATCTTTACTTCTATCGATTCTTCTGAACAGTGTTAAATATGCTTGTTTAATCTTTGCCTGATTTCTACAATGATATGACGACCAACATGTTTTTCCACAAGGCGTCGCCAAGAAAACCATGAACGCCCAGATGAATATGAGGTGGTACCTTCGATACTGTGAGGCTAGAGATCGATACATGCAAATGTGGTCATGCTGTCCACAATTATGAAACCGAGAAGCATCCTAAAGGCGGACTGGATCGACATACTTAGATACCCAAATTTGCCGTTTTTTAACGTCAAAAATCAGTATACTTATTATCCGCTATTATCGTACGTGAGTCTTCGGTTTAGGTGAGACTAAAGCAAACAAATGTTTTCATGAATGGAACTCAGACATGTGAGAAATAAGAGGCAAATGTTTGCTGCTGTCGGAAATCAGAAAATGTTTTTATGTTGTAAACTAATACCTAATTCACCTAACAACGATAGCCTGATCGCTCATCTCTATACAGTTATTAATCTCCCTGGTGAACGGATCAATCGACTTGAACTGCTTGATCACGCTAGCTGAGTTGCTGCTTTCTCCAATCAGCCAGTCTGGTTGTTCAATACCCTTTTTATCAGCTACCGCGAAGGACACCTTAGAATCCTCAGTATTACAGTGCGTACTCAAACAAATCAATCGCAGATTTGTGTTCTTCGGTCAAGCCTTTAAGGCCATGGAACAATGGGCTGGTGGTGCGCATTGCCTGAAGTGCTTAAGTTGAGATTGCCAAAGACATTTTAGCCTAAGATGACTAAACTTGCTGTAATTTCACTGGAAGATCGATTGATATTGCCAACGCAATACAGCATAGTACAAAGGCTTGTAAAGTACCGATGCTTACACAAAAACATCGTTGTCTCAATAAACACCTACCTTTAAATAACAATCAAAAATCCCAAACCTGTCTGGCTGTCGATTAACACAGCAATTATAGCTGATTTCACTGAAAGGGGTTTAAAGTGACTCTAGAAAGGTATGTTTAGTGAAAGTTCACAGTGAATTTAATGCAAAAACCAAGACTTTATGCCACGCTCATGAAAAACAGGCTTCTGTGTCATCAGCATATAATTACCGGAAGATTACGTAGCACATTTTTCACCCTTAAAACGGCCAAATGGGACACTAGCGCACGGAACTGGATAAAGCACGACAAAGTACTCACATCCTTTATGCACCGCTTGGAAACAGGGAAGACGGCGAAGAAAATGCAACCAATGAGGGAGTATGTTAGAGTTGTAAACCCGAAAGCGGCCAGAATAACTTGTGGCTGAGAAAAAATTAGAAAAAAAACGTGACGGCATTTGAGTTGTCAGGTAGAATTGTTTTCAAGCTGCACCAAATGTCAGTTTCCAAGCCATTTGGCCATTTAATCGTCTTGAAACAGCTACAATAATGTCTTAGCTTTTTGACAATAGTTCATGCAAAATACCAGTGTCGACACATCGAAGCTCATTGAAAGTTGATCATGCGCAAATCTCAGACAAGACGCTCTCCTAGCTTATGTTTTATGAGCTTTTAATTGTTATGAAAAAACAATTGTTCACCTGTAACACCCTCTGAGTGCCTAGATTCTCCGAAACAACCTAGATGGCTTAATTACTGCCATCTTTCCAAAGCCTACACAGGAGTAATTGAGATGCCGGAGTTAAGTTCAAACCACGGACCTTCCGGTCAGTAAGCTAGCATCTTATCCACGGAGCCATCTCCTGCATATGCTTTGTCGTGTTTTAGTTGTTGTGCTTAAAAAATTTCTGGACCGGGCAGAATATCAGCTTTTACTGCATTGACGGAGTTATGATCCAAGCCACAGAAAACCGTAACTGAAAATTACTTAGATGCGTAGAAGAACCAAGGCGTTTATAAAGAAAAACCCGTGTCTAATGCTTCCATTTTGGCGTAAACCAAACGAAGTTTGTGTGGACGGGTCACGACTGAAAACTTTGGAACACATTTCACCAACACCAAAAAGCAATTGATAATCGGACTTATACTCTTCTGTAGCATTTAGGCTTTCTTGTTGACGGAGAATGAAAATAGAGTGGATGTGACGTTTGGATTGTACAGGTAGTCCAGAGTCTATATGCCTCCAAAACTCTATTGTACGCTTTGATCTGTCAGATGGTTGCCGATCTGTTAGAACGCGAAGTCGGACGTGACATCAGCGAAAAGGCTCTTTTGGAATCAGTTAACTCACACAAGCATGAACACAGTTGCTTGAAAAACAGGTGCATTCAGCGTGCGCTGGTACAGTAGAGGGGTTTGAATCTCTGCGCGGCCAATGATATGCTCTGATGGTGAGTTTTAATAAAGGTGATACTCAAGTCCACTGTTTGCTCAGTTTGTTGTAGACCCATCACTACGATTGAGCCAGGACTGCTCAAAGGACTAATGTGAGCACTAACATCGCCTCCTGTTGTTTCATGATGATCACGAAAACGCTCCTGTGGATTGCAGACGGGCGGGTCTCTTCCAGGTTTCTTTTTAGACACTGGGGCTTAAAAGGACTAGCCAGTGTCATCATTAGTATTTCGTAACTCTGCGATTAGAAATGATGATATTCATGACGACACTACTGTTCACGGAAAATTTTCTTTCAAGGCTCTCACAGACGTTGAAAATACACTAGTTCTACACATTTCGGGTAAACGGAACCAATGTGCTGCTTTAATATCAGAGTTACACTGTCCTTTTGACAGAGGGCAAGAGGCTTGGGCAGCCTTTGTTCGACTGCCACACAAAGCTTACAAAACGTAACTTTTGACGAACTTAGTAAACCTTGGTGCCGATGAAAATTGCGCGCAAGTTACTAGAAACAGAAAGTCTGGGAAGTAAAATAAATTATAGCCCAGTAACCCAATACAGTGTCAGAAAGCATGGAATTCATAGGGATTTGAAACGCGCGAACACAGTCGGCACTCCATTCCAAGCATTGTAAATATCCTATCGCCGAGCTCTATTAATTACAAACAACTTATGGGGTACGAAAAACAACGAGAACTGGCTTAGCTAAAAACGGTTCAACCGGACCAATCTCCGAGAAATTTTGACAATCCGGGGTTTGAAGATTTACAATGAGCACTTTTGCCAGTGGCATGGTGTTCATGATCTTGCAAATCGAAAGACAAATCGGGCACTATTCTGACAGTTAGTGCTTGTCGAGAAAAAGTCTAACGGAAGTAGATGTTCATCGTCACCGATGAACTACATTAAATGAAGCTCAGCTATCAATGCGATTTGCAGATTACAATGCATAAATCGGCAATGTTGTGTAATATAGGTAGCTCGGGTGCGCTGATTGATTGTTGATCTGTTCGCCGAGCTTGGCAGTTGGATTGCAACCGTTTCATCACCAATCGAGGTGACATCATCAGTGCGGGGTTGAGTGGGGCCCATTCAACTAAGTTGAAAAGCTTTGGTTAATTGCGCGCTCGTCGTACTTACATTGTGCTTCGGTGTGCGCTGAGCCCGGAGAATCGTGTGTAACGCATTGTGTATAAAGAACGCCATTGAACAAGCACCTGTGAGGCTGGCAAATAAATTTCTATAGTCTGAAAATTAAGCAGATAAGAGCACGTGAGTATCAAAATCACTTGATATGGTTTTAGAAACAAAACGCTTTCTGGTGATATTTTAGAATGGTTATTGTTGTTCACTTTTATTCCAGGAAACAAATCAGCTGTGTCTCAACGAAGAATCCTACTCCCAATGTTAAGAAAAATTGTTATATCTGCTGAGTCATCTATCTGTTGTATTTGCTGAGTCGCCAATCTGTTATATCTAGCTGCTGTTCCCGCTCCAGTGCTTGGTGCCGGAAAAAAAACTCGCGGATAAGGAACACAACAGCTTTATTGCGAACAAGCGAGTGCGAGAGCGTGAGTGCGAAAATAAAACGGCCTTAGGCTATTTTATTGGAGGGACACTGTCTGACCTTAGTCCAACGCTGTCTCACGCTGTCTGGCTTTGATGCAAGGATGTGACGCGCTGCATATTGGAAGGGCGTTGTCCGCCTGGTAAGCCTTTAGTGGAGTTGAGAGTCTCAGTAGATTTTGGGCATTTAGTGGTTACTTTCAGGAATCTGGCCCTCCTGATAAAACCTCTTTGAAGGCTCACATCCCATTTCGTCCCTCCTTAGAGCATATCAGAAATAGGCAGTCCCCCAGTTTCCGTCAACCTTACGTTCTACTGGGACCTAAATTGGATGAAATCGCTTGTTTTTGAGAATCTTCTTCAAGATGAGTCTGCAGTAAAAACCAAATTAATATGCAAATATAGCTGTATGCCTTACTTCGCCCGCACTTTAATACTACCACCTTCAATCCGAAAGAGCCATAGTTCAGATGTGACCAAATATCATAGGTATGCTTACAGTCATCCATCCTGTGGTCCCCGCAGTGATTGCAGATTATAAAGTTAGCGTCACGAGAATCTCCCAATTATTGAAATAACACTAATAATAAATACTCATTAGCCATGTGTCTGTCCTTGACCAGAATAGGCGTCTCCGACAAGCACTGGATGACTGACAAACAAGGGCAACTAAAGTGCGTGAAAAGACAAATTTGCCGGTTTGCCAAACTACAGTGCTAAGCTATCAAGCTCACCGACACAACTTACAACCAAATGAAAGAGATGGTTTCGTTCACTTCTTTACTAAAGGCCGTTCCAGATGGTCACTTCAAGCTGATTTGAAATGGCCTTGACTTTTAATACTACGTATTCGTATTCATCCATTAGTTTAACAGAGCGTGAAAATTTCACCAAACACTCCTTTGCATGTGTTTTGGAATGGAGAGGATTGGTTTTGGGTAGATGTAAGATAATATGACCATAACATATAACGCATACAAAAACGGGGAAAACGGTAACCAGAATTGTGCAGAAAACTCAGCAAAGCAAAGCCAGGTGGAGCACTGTATTCACCGTTGAATCGATACCATATCTAAGTAGATCTGTGGTACCATTTAGGATCAAACACTAGAGTAAGCCTTTGAGAAAAATCAACACGTGAACGGTGACTGCTTTCACATTCAACCTTAGCCACCGAAAGGCTGCAGACAAGTCAACAAAAAAGGATATCTTAATGTCAAGCTGTTGATTTTATCATACTCACGTAAAATAAAATCATTGGGAACACAGCGGCTAGTCCTAGTTATGACGCCAGGTAAGCTTCTGATCGACAGTACAAAATAAGTTTTACTATAAGACGCGAAAGGCCTTGAAGACTTTGTCAGATCGCGTCAGCTAAACCAAATATCAATTTTTTCGTCCGTCTTGCTGGCATGATCCACCCAGTTTGTCTTAAGTGTAGCTCCTGTGTAAAAAAATTTCGTCCAAGAACAGTTCAGGTTTTTTTGGTTTGTCACGGTAAAACATTCCATTGGTGTAAGGATGTTTAAGAAGAATTCCATGAAATACGAAGCCTTCGTAACAGTGTATGGAAAAATCACCAATGCAAAATATATGCAGAAAAAACCAATGAGTAACCCACTGAGGTAAATTGTGATCACTTCACGAACATCTCAAAAGTAGAAGGACAAATTTCACCCAAATAGTAAATATTGTGAGCATTTTTGAGGTATCGGTGGAAATGAATACGATTTTATTGCAAAAAGGATTTGTAGAAAACACAAATGAAACAAATCTCGAGAGTTTAAAGGAATCTCACAAACGGTTATCAGTTGCAAACATCAGATGCAAACATTTCAACTCCAATGGTTGATCTAGTGCGCCACTTCACCACACAAAAAGGTAGTGACGATGTTACCCTAATAAGCGGTGAAACTTTTACAACTAAATCTCCCAGTTCTCTATACAACCAGCTACCAAGTAGGCATCATGAACATCTAATATTCCGTTTACATGAAACCTCATTCTCACACGGGATAGTAAATAAGTTAAACGGCTATCGGAGATTCAAGATTCCCGTGTGTCTTTCGAAACTCCCAACGTATCTGAAATAATACTGGTCAAATCCGATTACGTGAACTACACTGATTCCGCAAAGAACACATGAATTGAGCTTACACCAAGATCTGTTTTATTTTGGCCCGGGTAACCGGCTGATACCCACGCAAACTTCATTTTCGACTATTCGGACTCAAATCCCCATGTGAAGGCTTCGTAATGTCCTGAAATTTAGTAAGCGTTTCGTCTAGTCAATAATGAAGTATAAAGATACTAGTGTTATTAGAGAGCACCGATAGAGGATGGCAGACAAGTCTAAGGAACGGTTTTGATCTTCCTCCTTTTGTAATGGATTTTTGATTTCGGGTTAAAAATGGTGCGAACGGCAGTATTTTTGGCCTATTGGCATCCTGAATGTGATGAACACTAATGGCGATCACAACACACTGTAATAATGGGTTTTTGGTCTCCCTTTATACAAGGAAGCCTATTGGTGTGCTCTTTCCTGGACAATTTTGTGGCTGAAATTCCGCAACTGGTCTTTTACAAACGGGATTGTTCTATACCCAAGTTTTGTTATGAATGCAAGAAGATCTGCAATCAAACTCACTTTCAACCGTCCCAGTGACCTTGTCCGCACTCATGTTCACCTTCCAGTTGTAGCCCTTAATTCCAGTCAAGATAAATAGATATATAACAGAAATGGTTGCTGTAAGAGAATAGGAAACAGAAATAGGGTAAAGACAAATACAGCTACCAGTAAACATGTTTTCTTAATCAGTTGGGCCGCTCAAACGTCAAGATGGTCTGTTTGGTGTGATCAGTTTGTGGTTATTTTGAATTCTACCACAAAGGGGTCGACGGCAATCGCTTGGACGACTGGTATCATGGTTTGATGACCCTCGTCCTACCATGGTTTGAATGTCAGGTTACTTGGTTCTGGTGAACCTATTGGGTGCTTGTAAAGTCCTGGTCTCAAGCAAGCCAAATACAGATAGTTCAGACACCAACGGTCACACGAGAAGACAACATACAATGAGTGTTCGTCAAGTGTAAGTTAGGTTTTAATGTAGAATCGGACTGTTCCATTTTGTGTCTTGCCTATCGTAATAAAAATTCGAGCACGTCAGCACACAACATCAGCAAACAGACTAGGACAATCCGACTACCACTAATTCATTTAAGTTGTGGATAAGAAAGCTGACCGATAAACTTGTCAAAGTTAACAAGTTCACCGCCCCTCCCCCTACTACTGTTACAGGATAATGTCCTAGAGCTGATAAACCGCACTTCGAAAGTGAGGACTGAACCCAAGAAGGATAGTTTTTTTGCACGCATATGGTACACACAATGGAATGCTGCCTCAGTGAACGCAGTTAACTTTGACAAGATCCAGGCTTGAAGTCCAAATGCGTGGTTAACAGTTTTGAGGAAATTAACAATTGCCCTAAACCCCACTTTGGGAACTGTAATCACCGGGAGCTTGCGCAACGGTCGGTTAGTCATTAATTAGGTTTTACTTGATGGCACCAGATAACTGTTGATTTCATGAACTTCAATGGTTGAACAACTCTACCAAGTATTGTCACAACAACTCAACTCTAAAAATCTGGCATTTACCAATGCTATTCGGTGTAACTCAACTGGACGATCGCATAATACGAATGAAAAATTTTAATTTGACAAATCTTCTTCCACAATCTAGAGCCACTGATTGCATATGATGAAGTGCACTCAATCCAGTAAATAGAAAAGTCGTAATTCTTGAGGGTACTTAATTCATATGTTTGTCTCTGGGTCTTGGAAAATGGTTGGGAGATTACACGATTGTCATGATGATATGATGTCCCGTACAATGTATTTACTATGGGTGGCATTGGTTTCCCCGTTTGTCTGTCACATTGAACTACACTGCTGCACATCCACGTAGAACCCAGTCTTCGCTGAGTCGCGTTTGCAACCGACTGAACACTTCGTAAGCCTAAGGAGATGGGAGGATGGTGAATAAAAGAGGCCATTAGCTACGTAATGCACTACTCACAAGGTTGTCGAAAGTTCTTCGACAGCCCACGACCGGTTTCGCCCTTCTTGAAGCTTAAATTTGCTTGCAAATGAGCGTATTGCGCTAATTTCAAGTAGAACATAAGGTTGACGGAATCTCGGGGAGTGTGCCCACTTGCTGAGTCCCAAAAAGGACAAAACCGGTCGTGGGCTGTCCAAGAATTTTCAGCAACCTTGTGAGTAGTGCATCACGTATATGCATGTATCCCGATATCTCGAATATCATACCAACTGAAACATGAAGCGGCCTGGTGCAACACATTCAGTTGCTTGGAGATATCAAAACGGTCGATTCAGCTGGGTTTCAGGTGAGTTTCTCGCAAACCCAAATTTGTTCGTAACACGAGTGTATTTCTTTAATGCCATTAGCTCATAACTATTGAATCAGGTGGAAACAATAAAACGGCTGAACCCCGTGGTGTAAGCGACAGTTGGCCTGCTGGACCACATCACTGACAACACATATCTACAACGCATACATATGGCTGGTTTTTGCGAGCAAACAATCGGCGTGTTTCGTACAACAATGGTCACATATAGTCACCTCTAGCATCGCTGTTGGCTTATTCAGGATTAAAGCAGGTCACTCGCAGATGTAGGCATGAAATACGCATAGATGAAATAGAATACAATAGGATATGACACAAGGAATACAAAGTGACTGTGAACTGGCGGTGAATTCAAACAGACAACCCGGCTTCATCTAGCGAGTCAAGTAAGTTGTAGTTTCTTGAACGATAGTGAAGTTTGTCTACCCAATAATGTTTTAGGGGAAAGCCTATGTCCACATAATATGAATGACAGGAAATGCCAAGCCATCACCTTCCACTTACTGAAAGACTGTTTTACCAGTCAAGCTATAACATATGTTAAGTTTTCACAGGCCTATCCACAAACAATACCAACTTGGTCTCACACTTGCTACCGCATTAGCGATTTGTTACATTGTTCACCTTCAGTATTCAGCAGATCACTGAAAAACTACTTTTTTCTCTATAAGATGCATTGAGCTCTTACAAGCTTCCAGTTTTAGTTTTCGATTGGATTCCTTATTTGAAAGTCATCTCAGTGTTTGTGGAACATATTATATGACGCATTGTGGGATAAGCTGGTGCGCCAGGTCACCCTCACGGGACCCAATACTCGTAGAGATACAAACCGCTGTTGTGGTGGTTCAGAATTTTCCTGATGTGGATAAATAACTGAGACGCGTCGGTCATCACCTAGGTAAACTGTTCCTGGAGACGTTCGCGACCGTTCTTTGCCAGGTCAAATGGTTACGACAGTTAACCGGAATAATTATGCAATAATGAAGAACAAAGCTTTGGAAAGTGCTAATTACCCACATTACTGACAACGCAAGGCTTTCTGACTTCTTTCCGACTGAGCGTCGCGAGGTCAATCGCACTACATTTAGGCAAGCACTTTCCGTCGATGGGCCTCAGAGTCATGCGCCGATCTGCGCGGCTGTTGAATGTGCATTTGATGAGCTTTTTGAGTCACATATTGATTTAGCCAAGAAAGTCGGCTACCGTTGAACGATAAACGTGATGGCCGGCAACATTTTAATTGAGAAATTCAACCGATAATCAGTATTCATATTGCTTATCTCAAAGGCTTCTTAGATCAGAAAACAGAATAGCTTGACTAGCTTCCGAAATTTTCTAGGGTTTTATATACTGATTGACTGCACCACACGTTCAGATCTGAGGTTGTAAACTTCAAGGTTTATACAGAACTAAACTCGCCAAACCGGCCCGACCATCTGTTAGAGAAATGTGTTGTTCGTCCGCGATGCCGTTCTTTCTGACACAAGAAAGTTCATCCATTTCTCGCGCTGCTTGCATTTTTCTGTCCACCCAGTTGGCAGTCGAATGCTCTTACGTGTAATATTCGTTTACATTGTTTTCAAAAGATATGTTATTTTTCTGCGAAGTGGTTATCTAACTCCGTCGAAATTTTGGCCAACTGGAAATTTTCAAAGTTGGTTAGTTTTGTTCTTCGGGTTTACTCAGAGGCCTAATCTTGTCAAAAGGCTTTTTCAACTCAAAAAGTATAGTGGTGTGTTCACGGGACCTTGTATTGCAAAATGGGAAGCTCATTTGGAACCAGCAGATATTTTAGAGAAGATCCACATAAGTTAGAGTGCTTATTATCTAGAGCAGCAAAAGTAACGATTTACCAGCATTGCACCGTCTGACACAAAAGGTTATATGGCAATTCGGAGTGATCAGAGCGGCCAGCATGACAACCAGGAAGTGGACAAGCCGTGTTCCTCAACTCACCAAGTGCAGTGAATTTCCCGAGAAATGTGGGCGATTTGATCGATACCAGCGGGAACAAAATAAGCAGAAGCCAGACAGGTACAGTGTTCTGTACGTGCCAAAGCTTGCCAAAGAGTTCATTTGTGGTTGTTTCGATGTAACTGCCATTGATACCTTCGACGTCGCAAAGTACTGTGAAATAAATGGAGTTGCACTCGTTTGATAAGGAATGTTTTCAAGAAAAGCGTGAGCATCCATGCGATCTCAGTATTTCCACATGTAAAACAGACTGTTATAATACCAATAGGTAAGAAACGGCTTCCCTTTGGGACGTTTACACTTATGCTTTCGCTATCTACCAAATCCGTTTCGAACAACGAGTGTGTCCTTTGATGTGGAAGTGACATTGATCCATTTGGATACATAACGAACCTGTACGGTTGAACGATTGGATGTTTTTTTAGGCTGCAGCTTCAGTTGCCTGCTGTGATGAAGCCGACAGGGAGGCATTTTTGGGAGATTGGTGGTTCCTTTACAACAATAAATTCAGCCAATTTACATTGAATTAAAAAGCATAGTTAGTAGTGCAACATACTTTTTTCATGCTTCCAAGTAACATTAAACGTAACACATACCTGCTTAGTGAGTTACAGGAAAACAACTCCCAATAATTTCACAATAAGTCTGAGATTTGATAAATCTTGGAATATTATGGACAAGAAACGCACTCAAGATCTCTATATCTTGAATACTTTAATGGCAATGATTAAACTGGCCTTATTTTGGCTATTTGTATGGAGAAATCACTTAGTTGACTGGATTTGCGCACGTGACAGATTTAAGCACACGCAATGTGTGGAACACGCAGAGTATATCGAAAATGACTAGTAGTAACAGTAAACAGTTTTCATGCCAGCCACAGGAAGCACCAGGGTTGAGATATTGTCAAGCTTCCACATGAGCAGTCTAGATGTTGGAGTTTGGTTTGAACCATTGGCCTTCAGGTCAGTAAACTAGTGCCTTTACTACATATCATTTCGAACTTCAACATATGGTTACTCAGTAAACAAATCATTTCCTTACAAAAGGCATTTTACCAACCATCCCCACCAAAGTTATGGAAACCCACGGGACGTTTTATCTGGAAAGACCCTCATTCTTTAGTCATACCCATAGAGCACACCACTGGTTTGTGTTTTAGAAAAAAATTACTTTGATTTTACTAGCATATTTACCCGGTTTTGTTAATCTCAACCTGTTTGTGTTTAGATCTTTCTGTACTGGTGTGATTATTTCCCCATTTAATTCCTACTTCAAAGGTAACCAAGGGATGACTAAGCATGTTGCTGAAAAATATCGAGAAAAAATTTCCATTAATTTGGAGCATCTTAAATGCTTTATCATCCAAAAAACATGTCCAATACATCAGAAATTGTGATATTCGTGACAATAGGACGTTGACTGTTATTAAGTAGTTCATTTCAAGCCAAATACCATGAAACCATAGAGAAATGGTCTAATTTATGGACTGGACATCCTTAGGAGCTGATCTGGTGAGAGAAGACATTAACTTACCATCTGTGAAGTTCCTTCCTCCGAATGAAATTGTTGGCGGTATGGGGAATTCGTTTGTTGCGCTCTCTGTGAAGTAAAAAATGACCAACCTTGAGTTATAAGTCAAGTAAACCATGAAAGAAGTATGCTTTATACAAAATGTGGCGGCATGATATCAACAATGTCGACAAACCATTAACACCACTTTTGGGAAAGGCTTCGAGAGGTGAGTTTCGCAATCTCGACTAATGTGTGACGTCTTCATGGACATCTATACTTGTCCAACGGATAACTAGTTATTTGTGTATGTTCCAGTATCGACCTCTGATTTCAACGTGGCGGATATTTTCACCGTTAGACTAGAAAGAATCCTTTCAGCTGTTCAGGAGCTTCGCACGTAGATTGGATTGACATGATGAGTTTGCATTATCATCATCAACTCCTGTTCCCTGGACCACTACAAAAAGGCTATATACCTGCTCACCGGGCATAAGCAAACAACAACAAAATGTAACTTTTGTGAGCTGTGTGCGAGATAATACTGTGTTACGTTCATTAGGTGCGACAAGAATTTTGCATCACCGGACGTTTGTCGTCCCCAGACTCCGCATGTTTAATCCTAGGTGCATAACATTTGCACACGGCGTATTCAATAGGGGGAGCGTCTCTTGAGGTGCGGTTCAACCCCTGAGGATGTTGTAATAATTCCTTCATATAGATAGACAGCAAGCTGTTAAAAAGCATATTACCACAAATTTAACTTCCCGTATGCGGTTGTCAAGATTACAGCCTGTGTCCCACTCAACTGACTAGTACCTAGTCTTCTAGAGTATAAGTTTGTCACGAAACAGTGTACAATCACGAATGACTGAAGCTTTTCCTCAAGATAAATACAATAGAATTGTCGCAAATGGCATCAGCCGCTCTCTATGGGCTGTTTCTGAACTTCAGCAAGGCTTTCAGCTCAGTGAGCAGCGAGATGTTGTAAATCACTCTACAAAAGTGTAGCTGCACGGGCAGAGTTGTCAACCTCCTCAAAGGCTTTCGTGTCGCGACGTGCAACTAACTCTAGCAAGTTCGAAGTGGATACAGATGTGAGGCAGGGTTGTGTTCTTGTCCCTGCCCTATTCGACTGTCTGTGGAGCGGCGTTTCGCGGTTGCGGAGGTGCTATACCAATTTAATTCCATGCGTTTAAAAGCCAAAATGCCACGCTTTTTTACATTCAAAGGAGGACCTACAGCGGTACCTAATTTTATGTTGCATATACTGTTTAAAACAACTGCCTCCTATCAGTCATCATGATGGTCTAACAAAAACTTAGGTCGTTCGGCTAAACAGCTGCAATATAAATTGCTTCATAAAAAGTACGGTATCTACAGACCTGAAGCTTGATAGCTGAATGAATGCGCAAATCGCAAAAGCCATCAAGGGAGTCGGGCATTTTGATGGTGAACAGTAAAAGGCGTCGGTTCTGCTGGTTATAGAATTTTGTTTGGATCAGCTGTCAGCTTTTAACAGGCCACCATCCTTCCATCCATCTTATTTTACACATTGATACCAAGAACTGGGTGCGAAATTTCTGTGTACTGTTGCCTAGTATTCTGATGACTGGTGGTCAGAAAATCCAATTTGGACGCCAGTCCTTCATATATATATATATATATATAATATGTATATACATAAAGTTCAGCTAGATGAACCCAATAAATAACAAATTCGCAACTGGTAATTATCAGGCTCACTTACGATAAATATATTTTCCCGTGTTATACAAGAAATTGCTCAGTAATACATAGTAGACAATTGAAGCTCCAAGGATTACAACTTGGGAAAATACCGAGGTGATTATTCGACCGGGTCTGCCAAAATGGTAGTGAACAGCATCCGAGAAGTCTAGGAAAATGTCCTTCGGCAAATTTTTGATTGCTGAAGAAAGAAAAAGAAATTTTGACGGGTTTTCGAGCGGGAAAAAGTTTCGAGAGTTATTCCAATAGTGATCATAAAAATAACTTTTCATACAATATTTTTTCTCGAGCATTTACATCAATTGTGACTAATTTTAAGCCTAGTTTGCACCACACCCTCTACGTCAAAACGATCGTAAGGGATAAATTTGACGCTTATGAGAATACTTAGCCTGCGAGTTTTCCAATACACTACGACTGTCTTTATAGGCATATCCAACTTTGGACAGTTATAATCACTCTCGGTTAAATAAGGCTATTAATTCTATACAAACAGAGAGGAACGGAATAACGAGGACCTCGCCCACAAAGCTTAGGTAAGGCGTGCACTCCGTTTGATTCCTAATCAAAATAATGACAAGTGATTTTCAGCGCACATTCTGTCCGCCATGATAGTGGACCTCTGGGGAAAAAGTACATAGACTGCTTCTATACGGCTAATTTGACCAAACAGAGCAAAGATTTTAAGCGCTGCAGGATATCCGAACTAAGCTGCTCCTAAAAGCACACAAAGAACTCAACTGAAGGTTCCACCGCAGTCATCCGAAGGAAAACTAAGATTTTTTGGTGAATATCACTTAGGGTGCATACATTTCCCTCTGTACATGCTGTCAAAACCGATCTTTTGGCTTTTGGTGAGAAAATGGTAGGAAGGAAAACATCTCCAGCTTGACTACGCTCCTTATGTTTCATACAGTAAGTTTGCTGTGATAGTTTGGGCCAATGTGAACCTAGAGACCATCGTACCTTGTCGACAGCAAAACTATATCATACTGGTTCTTGTTTTGATAAAGTAGCAATAGTTGTTTATCAGCGGGGCTTCAGTGGGAGCCTCTGCTTTGGATCCTGACTTAAGCTCCTTTGGCACTGCTGTCTTCAAAATGGTCTATTTTTTCTACCGTAAAATCCAAGCCAGTCGGAAGCCGTAAATTAGTTATACGCAACAACAGTACCGTCTTCAGTCAGAAGTCTCTTAACAGATCCTAATACTTTCTGTGAAGTAGAGGCACGTCGTCCCTCTTTCACAGGATACAGAAGAATGTAATCTACTACTACGTTCTTCTAACTTAGGTAAACATCGAATAACGCGCACCGCAGATACCCGACGATCGCTGTTTTCGGGTTTTGTTTGCGCGTATAGCGCGCAAGAACGCCGCCATTCTACATGTGCTGATGACTCATCGCAGTGGGCGATGCAAGTCTCCCAGTCTATCGATCGATCTACACGTTCCCGTCCGTTGAAATTCAGACCCGGTTGTGGAACAGTCAATCTGTGGGCAAAACCTTGTAGACAGACGCTAGGAGGAAAAAATCAACCATTTTTGGATGTTTTCATAGCCTACCCATGGACACAGCTGGGAATTAGGGGGCATAGCCGTGGAGGTGCTTCGCGCAAGGCACACACTGCAAGTAACTGGGATGAAATAAGGAGTGCATTTTTAAAACTAGTTTTGATACAGAGCTATGAAAACTCAAATACTCACATCCAGTTCGCAGAAAACCACTGAAGTCTAATTGAGAAAAGTTTGCTTTGCTCACCTTATGTTGAAATGCAATGGTCCAGTATATGACGGGCATAAGAACATGTTCGTATCGGCAGCGTAAGCCAAGTTCATTCGTTTTTTACTATTAGAATACGCTTATCTCTTTGGGAAATGCTCTCGGAAAATACCAACCACATACAGTTGTGGTTTTAGCATTGTTGTTGTTTTAGCATTCATCAGCTCTTGAGCATTACGATAAATCCAGTCACTCCAAACATTTTTTTACCAAAAAACCTAACAAAATATCACCTAGCTTAGCTGTTGGGCGCCATTCTATACCTCAAAGGAAATGTGTTGGCCGCAAAATAAAAGAACCTATTACACTATGACTTTCGTGATTTTCATTCCACTTGGTGAGCTTCATTCAAGTATGTTTTCGTCATCTTTCTATTCAAATATGGATAATTCTTCTCCTCGCTTACAGTGCAAAAACCCAAACAACTGTCTAATTTCTTAATCCCTTATCAATTTCTTGTCCAACAACAAGCTATTCCATCACTTACAGTGGTTGTAGTTAAAAGGATCTGTTCATTTCCACTTGGAATCCGTGTCCGATAAACTTGGGATGCCTAGGTCCAAACATTTGGCGCTGCCTGGGAATTTGTAGAAAAGATGTCAGGTGCTCCAATCAAACAGTTCGAAGGAGAGTGCAGCTGTCTGATTCCGAAATGATCTGCCGTTTATGAGAGCTGTATCCAAGATTAACGCGACCTTTGGTGGAAGAATGCTTACTACGCATGTATCAAGGTTTGTTGAAATACGATCCTCAAGAAGCCAAACAATGAAAATGCGGTTGGTCCGGGTACCTTACACTTACTGGTGTACAGTACCTTTGAATCCATGCACGAACCCGCACTCGAGATCTTGTGTCATTCAGATTCAAGTGTTGAGCAACGCTAATCAGATTTTAATATATCCGTTCAACTCACGCGGACTTTGTTGTGAAATAGTAGGTTGGTAAATGAAGGCATGGGTTGCGACTACGGATCATCGTACGACAGCACCAAAAATATCATACGAGGATATTTTTTTTACTGAACTCTTTGAGCAGTTTGTGGTAACCAGTCGCAAACTAGCAGTCAGCGGATCTACATTGCAGGAGACGGTAGCAAACCTTGCTTTCCACAGTAATGAGGACGCATTGTAAGCATGTCGAAGTTTAAAATGCGTATCGGCATTACCCATAATAAGTGTCACCAATCTTGAACCAGCAACCACTAACGAAGCTTCCAAATAAGCTAATAAACTTGCATCTAGCTGTCTGTCTCTTAGATAGCTAAATGTGGTTATTCTATAGATGGAAGCATCCGCTCCTCAGAGAGAGAGAGAGAGTGCGTTCAAGAACGGTGGTCCGGATGGTCCGAGGGATGAGCATTAGAACTTGGACTTTGATTGCCTGTGCAAAACGATTTGAGCATACTGTATTGTGGTGGCTCGTACCTTCATTTAACCTAATCTGCAACTTAAGAAGTTAACCCCATCCAGGTCAGAAGGTTTGTCCAAGATTGGCAGTTTATTTGATGACCATGAGTTTTGTAACGAGCATCGAGAAAGAAATGTTGATGGCTTTATCTTGAGTAGTCATCTTAGGATATGCTGACTGCATACTAATACAAGAAGATATTTTGAAGTTATTTCTTACGCTTTTGCCTAATGGCACCAATATGTGCGAAAGCAGCTACATGCATCCCGTCATTTCCTCGCATCGTGGCTTTCCAGGCGGTAATTTACGTGCGTCATGTGTCAAACTAGGAGTCTGAGTTTTGTTCTAGATTCCACAAGATATCGAAACTACTACTACTAATAATTTTCTGAAGCTCACTATATATATATATAGTTGACGTATGGGAATGAATGTACACTGGCAAGGTGAATCTGGCCTATCCACTGTACATCGCCTTTCTAATCACCGACTGTGCATACAGTTCTCTTACATTCTTACAGTCTGCCTGCGCGCGTTAGAACAACCACCGGAAGCATGAAGAATCCGAAGATACTGGGTTGAGTGAACCTAAGGCGCTAAGTAGATGGCGTTCAAAAAGCGCAATAATGATGTGAAAAAGTTCATTTTTCACCATACATATTAGTATAAAAACATTATCACTTTCTATTGGGTTGGCACAATTGATTGCATCTGTTTATAGACTGATACTACTCCCCATATCGTGGTTGTTCAATAGGATATGTGAAACTATTGAGTTTCCTTTGGAAGCATGGCAGCCATTCTGAAATTGGACTCTGTTGACTTGGAGTTGCTTGCAAAGTCAGAAGACAACGCTAACCAGTAAAACCCAGTTAACAGTAGCATCTAGTTGCAAATAATTCATACTCACTCCGTAAATCCTCTGTGATACGTTCAGCCAGATAAGCAGTATAGGTCGCCATTCCCGCAACCAAAAGTATCAAGAAGATACCGAAACCGAACCCAGCCTGTTAAAATACGGATAAAATAAACAATGAGGTGTATTATCAGGAGATTTTTCGGACTGTAATTTGATAGCCGCTGATCAGATTCCTCCAATGTTATTGGCAAAACCTACCGGTGGTGGCCCTGGCATTTACAAGAGGCTTTGAAGCCGGTCCGAGCGAGCCAGTTCCTTTATTCAACAACCCGAATATACGAAAGAAGCTGGATCGTAAATGCAGAGGATGTAATTTTTTGTGCATTATCGGATTCACTGATAGAAGTCACGGTGTGTGAAGCAGCTGAACGCGTTAAGCTCAAACAGTGAATTTTATGTCTGATGATGAGTACTTATGGCTTTCATAACTCTAGCTCTTTGGAATGAAAAAGCAGAAGTCAGTTTTCCCTCTCGACTGAGTTTGCGCCACCTGGCCATGTTTTGGAATTGTCAGTTTACTGTCGTTAACCCGTCGACCTTCCCCAAAAATATCGATGGTACACAGATTTTTGAATTTTATTGGGAACCAAATTATGCCGTAAGTTAGGACAAACGCTGGGCAAAAAATGTTGTAATGTGAACTTTACAAACGGATCTGTACGAGCACGAAGACGCTTGTACTACTAGATCATGGAGTTAAACGTGGTCTTATGCTCCGACCGCTACATTGGAGAAACGTCAATTGCTCGATGGACGAGTCGAGCCACATAAAGTTTGCATTCTGGATAGGGTGTCATTGGACTGGTTCATTAAAACCAGCTTCCCACGGCCGAGCCGCAGCACTAATGGTCGAATCGTAGTGACTCCGATGGTGGCTGGTAGTAGTGGTGGACTGACTGGTTGCGACTTCAGGTGAGATAAACTAGTACTCGTGCTCACCCGAATGAAAGTTAAAAGCTACTCTCGTCGACAAAAAATGTGACAATGGCTAGAGTTGGTCCAACTGGGTTGTCTAAACCAATTTTCTCTAAATCTTTTATTGACCGAACAAATATAAGGACTTCATGATCTAGCGCACATAACGGCCGAATTCGTCGACCTTAACAATAAACCCCCCAAAGGATGGTAAAATGGACTTTTTAAATGATATATATCATGGCAGTGAATTTTGTTGCCTTAAGTCACCTTTTCAGAAGCTCATACCCAGAATGAACTCTAGCAGAAATACCCTGATTTGTTACAGACACGTAAGATGAGTAAGAATTCAAAATACCCACTTTATTCTTTCCACTACTAAGCTTCGCTTATATGGATTCTGGTAATTAACTACGTAAAGTTCTTCTTGTCCATTTATTAGTTATATAGTGATTGAAAGCTACTCGAAAGTCCATCAACGCCTAGTTTTTTGGTTTCCAGGAGCTTCGCCTCCCACTTGTACACCAAGCTGTTATGGGGAGTCTCGACTGTTTCTTGTCTGAGCCTCTCGTTTACGACAACACTGAAATGAAATGAGAAATGAGACCTCAAGAAATGAGACCTTGATATCTTGAGTATCGGTTACAGTGGGTCATAAAGTGGTTTTTGTGTTACAAGCTCGTGAAAGAGGGATACAGGTGAGTACACGTTATCATCACCTTATTTCGCAAACGAGTTTGTAGTTGCACATGCGAGTTTATAAGGTAGCATCCTGCGATTTCTGTACGCCCCTGTGACAATTCTGGGAACTAACTGACCCTTTACTGTTGACCAAAAAGTTAACTACTATCTTTTCAAACCAGTTTTTAAGTTAAAAACGATAAATTCTCTCCATGCTATAGAAAATGTGGTGGATTTGGATCATGGTTTGTTTTAGCACGCTTATAGCTGGGCATCGGAGGGATTTTCTTCTCTTGTGTTTTAAGGCAAACTAGGTTTTGCTGGAAGAATGGAACCTTTAATTGATTTTGAAAGCCTTAGCTACAGCTGTATAATACAGGATCTCTACCACACAAGCAAAGGTAGCAGAAAACTCAACGAGTATGCTCTCTTTCGCTAGGTAACCAGGACAGCGATCATGAATACAACATCCAGTCAAACGTCTAATTGCCTAACCGACGTATGTTTTTTACTAGAAAAACTGAAGGCTTTAATTTATCGTTTAATGCTCCTTGTAGTGAGTCGTGTAATGGTCTGTCCGTGCAACGAGTAAACATCAATTTTTCGAAGGTGAAAAACCTATTTCCAAAACCAGTGAACTCGTTTTTTTGTCACTATTCATTGTTGAATATCGTTTCCATGAGTATCGTGTACACGTAAACCGAAAATGCTGTCCCGTGGTGTTTTCAGTATTAATACTGAAACCTTTAGATGGTTTCGGGGAGTACGGTGTTTCCGTTTTGTCTGAAACTGGATAATTGCGTTCTCCTGATGTTGTATCAACTCTCGTCTTGAGCCCGCTCTCCAAATTAAACTCCAATTGATTACAGCACTGATGCACAGCCTCATATGTACACCAGCTTACTCCTTATTTGGCTGAGTGGAACAGACCGTGGAAATCACCAAAGTAGAATACGGATGAGCGGCCCACTCTACGATCTTTTGGTTGCAGTCTATTCGTCATAATGCAAGCACCTTAACAGCTAGCTTCATCCTCCCTCCCACCTACCCATCCGAATAGCCACCAGGCCGGCATATCGAGCGGTCGATACGGCGATTCACTGACATGCTGCTGTCGTCAAGGCGAATTTTTTTGTCTGAAAAAGTTGGAAATGTGCACACCTTGTAATAGGCTAAGCGCCTGGATTTGTCTGGGACTTGATCAGATCGAGATCTGTGCTCGGTTGTCATGTTGAGAAAGTGTAATAAAAAGTGAAAAACTAATTGTATAGGTGCAATGCCATTCCAATGCCAGGCTTCAGTGCCACCATCGATGGCATTTCAGTCTTAGACTAGCCCGGACCTTGAGTCTGGAACGGCGTGTAAAAACGGTAGGAGATATCCGAGGGCACTTAAATTACAATAACCCAATCAGCAAAGCATATTTTTTATTAAACTTTCCTAACAGACAATTAGTGTTTCCCTGGCAAATAAAAACAGCAAGTTTAGAACTGTGTTGTCGAATATGCAACATTCAGGTGGAGTGAAAAGCAGCACCTAGAAATCTGCTTCTATAAGTAAAATAAGTATGATGCATGCCTTGTTGAGGATCCGTCCTAATCTGTATGCAACATACTGTTCGTCGGGAGTGGGATCAAATTTTACACACATGATTAGATAGTATCCTTTTCCCGGATTTTTAGCATACATACTGTCCAGTTTGTTAGGAACTAGAGAGAGTATCGTTCCTTAAATCACTCAACCATGCGTATGAAGGGAGAGATACATATGAACGCCCCACAATTTGTGTATTCCTGGATTTTCATGGCTCATTCGGCCCAGTTTGCCGGTCTGTTCTCCTTAACACGAGGAATAACTCTGAAATTTTCCAGTATGGTGGGGATTTTTTTGTACTTCTGGCTTAATAGGCGCTTAAAGGCATATAAGAAGCTCTCCAAAAGCTTACACCCACAAAGTGATGAAATTTAAATGCCCATTTTCTACATTTTTATTTAATTCCGTGATGGATGAGATAATGCGTCGAACGCTGGAAGGTCTTTCCAAACACTGATTATGAAAACAGCTGCTGACGAAAACCTGGTTGATCTATAATATGCGGACGACATCCTTCTCATCTTTGAAGAGGAAGGAGACCAGTTTGGGTTTTGGTTTCACGAAATGGGATACTCTCTGAGATGTGAGATAAAGAAGCCACCCACTACAGATTTATTAAAGATCTCACTAGATCAACACACTGATGAAAGAAAATAATGCAACCTACCTGAGCAAGAGCCCAAGGTATTGCCAGAATCGAGGTCCCCATCATCGTGTTCCAAATTGTGAACCTGCAGCGTAAACTACCCTTTATTGATCAGTTGTTACAGAGGTGATGATGGTACCAGAAATATTGATAGAAAATTAACAGGAATCCAAATACTGACCAGAACTTTGATCTGGCTAAAGTCTGTATAATTAAAGTTCATTCTGACATTTTGAATTGAAAGACTGTCATTAAGACTCGTCATTTACCATAAACCTCTTTTAAGAGGATGATGTTCCTTTAAAAATTTGAGATGGACTCTTAAAAAGTTTAGTTCTTCTTAATCACTACTGTTTCGTCCGCAAAAAATGTCTGTAGTCCCCACTGGCGGGATTTCACAACGCCTCTTATTTCGACCGTATCGATTGCTTTGCGGCCTAATAACTACGCAGAAAAAAATATATCTTAAAACATACAACTGGCTTAAAAACCTTTCGAAACTGCACGGAGTTATTAATTTTTTTCCATAGTACACTAAACTGTGCATCTAATTTACCCGGAAATCTTCAGCTGATTATTCAAAATCTCCCGCAAGCTTCACTGAAATTCCGAGGATGAAACACTTAGTTTACGTGTTTTTGAATGCTCATACCAGTATAACGATCCCAGTATATTTTGACACAGCAAAGGAAACAAACTAGAACGAAACTCTTATTTTGCCGTTTCTCTCTGTCTTCCGAATAATATGTGTAGCAGTTGCTTCGAAGGAAGACGGAATTTGCTTTTAAAGGAGACGAGCTCATCGCGTCTAGAACATGAAAGCGTGCAACTCACACAGTGATGACACTGTTTTGCTTTGGACTCTTTTCTTCCTTGTCCTCACCAGTTGTTTTAAGATTAGAATCGGTAGCAGCTCCGGAATCATCTAATATTAAGTACTTGTTCTCTGCAACGGTCGTTTCAGCATCTGAAGGAATGCAAATATATGTGACAGGATGTTGCTGGAGAGCAGCTTCGATTGTCTGATTGTCGGTAGTAGCGTACGTGAACGTTGCTTCATTGGTCCTCTTGTCACTCGACATGATTGCACAAAGTTTTTGATCTCAGTAGCGACTAGTCCTAAAATGCAAATGCAAGTGATAAGTAAAAGGCTTAATATTGCTTGATTTGTTAACAAACTACCCGTTAAAGTAGGCTAAACAATGGCCATCGTTAATACATAAAATATGCTTGATTTGTAATTGGTCTGATTTAATTCGAGCTTAACTAGTCAGTGGTTATTGCTAGTTACCCATCAGCGGTTTGCAGTCAAGCGGTTTGCTGCCGCATTATTGACAATTGGAAAAGAGATTCGACAGAACCGGACGTCGGTTTTTATTAGAAATCAAAAGCCAGCAAAAGCAAGGTCACAAAGAAAGATATCACGCATATATATATATATATATATATGAATACACACATGGGGGTTGACGAACTCGTCATACCAAGCTGCTGGCATCTTTTTAAACAAGTCTGCTGTATGTCTGATGCGTCACTATTTTGACAAGGATATGCTTTCAGATTTAAAACTGTATCAGCATTGATGTACTGACTCAATCCACAGAGTTGAAGGTATATTACATGTCGGCTTATATGTGACCCGTATAATCTCTACTCATTACGATACATCGGCCAGTTGTTAGCATTTAATCACGTGCACATAATCTTAGAGTGGTTTGATTCTTCACAACGGACGGTCCTATCTCAATGCGCACGAATTCCATGTCAGTCATTTGCAATTGTATCTGGTACTGCGTAGTTCTCTGGTTCAAAGTCAAAGTAGGGAATACCACTACTCGGTACAATAATACACATAACTTTGGGATGATGGGTAACGTCTTCATAGATATGTGGTGCTTTCTAATGCAAGCGAATATGGTTATTCGTATCATCCAATGTCTATCTAGTTCAAGCATTTCAATCGCTGTTAAGAATCACTCAGTTGCTCCAAACCGCCTTCCCAAAGTGCAAGGTTGCCTAATGAACATGCAGTGATTTAGCATAAAACTCACAGCAATCGCGGAGGTTTTAGAGAGTCACGTATAATTGGTGAAGATCTATGCTTTAATCCATCTGTTTTGGGGATTTTTCACAAAAAAAATCGGTCAACTACAAGAATAGAACACTTTTGCCAGTACATTTATATGCCATCTGTAGGTGTGATCTCTTTACCCACACGCGGTTTTCGGAGACCGCTCTCAAAGACCAACTGAAATACTCTTCGGACATTCCCGGCTTTCTGGAGCTTTTCCATTTCCGTAGCTTTACGTGTCCCCCAGTCTTTACGAGCGGCGAGCTTACTACTTCCGGCTTGGCCTCTGATAATTCTTCAAGGTGAATTATGCTGTTTACCGGCGGGAACGTTTATCGGAGATTTATTCAGCGCCACTGTGCTGTCTGATATGCAGTGCTTGAACGGACCTGGTAGCGGCTTGCAACCAAAAAACTTTCGGCAATTAGGAAAAGTATGCAGATGTCGCCGCAGCTCGACTTGACATCCGACGGCGGAGCAGCTGGAAGAGAGTCCAGAAGGCAATTATGCTAAATTCTACAACTTCGAGATGCACCAGCGTCTCAGTTGCTAGGTGAATTGTCCGCCGTCTACGTGACCCTAGAAAGCATCTTTGAACAAGAACGTGGTCATAATCCACACTGTTCCAAAACGAGCGATAGTCAATAATTGTTTGGGATCTCGGTAACTGATGCCGATGTTTTCAACTTGTAGTAGTGTTCGGGACGCTGCTAGAGGACACTATGCGACCAGACGAATTCGGTTATTTCGGAAGCTAGCACCGCATGAAAATAGTCTGCGGATAGCACATAGGTAAAATCACTCGTTTTCCACTGTCCGTACGTATCAAATCCAATACAAATAGTTTGCTTATTTGAACTCAGATGCGGCAAGTTTTCCCACTTGTGCATTCGAATCTCTCGCAACTACTAAAAAACCTGAGATTTCGGTCCGTCGAATCGGAACAATCGAGGCGTATTAAAACTTGCCTCTGATGGTGTCAGAGCTACAGTCAATTGGAGCGTTAGCAAACACGACTAACAGGCAACACTCACTTCCCCGTTTGTGTGATTGTTTAACAAATGTTACCGCACAAACCACACAGAACCAGCTATCCCCGGGTGTCCAGTCAAGCAAGGATTATTCCGTCCAGTGACTTAGGATTATGCTAACCCCCCCCCCACATCCTGTTACAGTGGCCTCTGGATGGTCAGTTTGCTCGGCGGGAAGCTAGTGGAGAGCGAGAAGGCAGTTATCTCAACCATTGTGCTTGCATCATGAATTCTTGCTTCTGATACGCAGCACACACAAATGTCAAACAGGTCCAGTGGGAGGGCAAGAGCAACTTGTTGTCTTGCTTGCTTCAGATGGTAAACAGTGAAAGCAGCTAGGTAGACTGAGCCCTGAGACATAAAGTTTAGTTTCGGGATGCCTGAGACATTCGGCAATGGCTTGGGCGCAGGTGTTATGGATAAGACCGAAGCAAGACGAACGGAGTCTTCAGTATTATCGGAGACAGTCCTACAAGGAAAGAGTTCGCTATGAGGTGGGGAAAGGAAAGTAGAAGTGTGTAAAAAAAATTAGCGTCAGTAGTAGTCTGTTTTCGCTCACCCACCTTACTGTAAACAGGAATTGAGCTGGCCTGGCTGATAACATTATTCGACGTAGCATGACAGCATTGTTAGCTGTACGGATCCTGACTTTACGTGGCCTTGGATACTGCAAGGGTACGCTGATCTAGACAGAAGGACAATTAGGGTACTCGACTAAAGTCTTTGGCTCAAAAGCCTGACCACAATGCAGCGTTGTTTGACAGGAAATAACCATGCATTACATTTTTAAAAAGAAAGTCGACGCAAGTGTTTCAACCGCGAACCTGATGGGTCAGGAGACTGAGCTAGTCAGAGCTCTAACCATTGTGGTGGGAACGACACATCCAATTACTCAGTTTAAATGACCGGATTGATAATGATTTCAGCATAAATGGTTCAAACATAACTACCTCAAACCCTTCATAGTAGCAAGTTCTTATTAACTTTTGGAAAACGTTTCGAATTTTGGGAAAAGAAAGAAACACTTGTCAACACTATAACAAACTGTCAAAATCGTTTGCGTGAAAAATTGGTCTTCGGAGTTCTAACCTACTACGTTGATTGACGCAGGGGTTCAATTGACCATTAGATATAAATGATTGAAAACGTTGTTGATGTTTGCGTTTACTAAAGTACACAAATGTCCTGAATTCGACGTCATAGGTACAGATGATGGTGCTCAGCCAACTAACTAATACAACAGAAACTCGGTGATTAAACTGGGTGGACCTACCGCACCGAAGCCGCCACCTCGTCTGAGTACAACCAAAATTTGTTTGGAAACCAGAAGCCAACAAATGTGTTTATTGACGTGAAACTGATATAGATAATCCAAACACACACGGCAAAAACTCATAAATACAACCGGGTTGTTGCGGTTGACATCCTGTTGAATGGATTAGCATCAATAACCACAAACAGACAAGTTTCGTGCAGGTCTTCAAAATGAATCCGCCTTGGTTCGGTGGAATCGAGCAGATTATTCTCCGGATAGACGGTCGTTACTTTTGTGAAGATGTTGACTATGCATTCACCATAAAACCAGTGATGCATTATTGAAGCCATATAAGCAGTTTCTTTTTATTTGGTTTCGGAAATACCTCACCTATTTTTGAATTTTTCTGCGGGAAACATAAGTCAATCTTTTTTCCAGAGGTTAAAAATCATTTTGCATCTACTGATCTAGTGAGTACCTTTAAATAATTCACATGAGCTGCGTTACAATCGATAGTCACATGATAGTGGTGGCCTGACAAATATCTATTGGAAAGAAATCAGCCAATGAGGGAACGCTTTCAAAGTATACCTCTACTCCCGAATCGCAACCCTGAGTAGCTGAGATTACCAGTGACTTTAAGCTACGATATCTAGCATTGTGCTAAAATGCACCTGTACTGGGTACAAAATCATCTACCCTCAACGAAGCGGAAAAAAATTTGACCTGTGCCAGTACGTGCCTACAGGGTCATCTGGCAGATAACTGAAGTAGCTAACACCTAACGTTCTACGTCGAAACGAATGCGGCTGCATAGCGACTGCTTGACCACAGGGTCTTGTAATTATCTAAAAAACTCGCTAAAGGATTATAAATCGTAGCACTTATTCCAAACCATTGTCCGATGAAATACTATTCCCTCCCTGCTTTATCGATTTACCTAAAAAAACCGGTAGGATAATCAACATGGACGAAAGTGATAAGAGATAAATACAATCGCTTAACCAACAACCAATGGATCACACCAGAACCAGTCGATTTCCCGGTTTATTAACCCAAAGACTTTTTTCGAGGCAGCGGAATATGTCTGTTCAGGTTGAGCCATTTTGTTGTAAACAGCGAGTGGGGTCTTATCACTATCCACCTAAGCAGGAGCCATTAATTGACGGGATGTGTGCATTTATTGGCTTAATCTGCTGCGCCAATGAGCTGCAACTTGAGACCAGTTCCATCAACGTTGTCCCCAAGGAAGCCATGTTTCAGTTAATCAGACAGCCATATGGATATTTATATCGGTAAAACACCCAACTACTTAAAATACGTGTAAAATATGGTTGGAAAAATATCCCAGCTTAAGTGTGAGCGCGGTGGTACGTCTCAATACGGTGACGGAAATGTGCTGTTTTATGTGTATTGAAATTGGAAATACGTTTGGAACTACAAGACAGCATTTAAATACCGTATCTTCCCAAGTTATGAAGTCAGGACAGAAATTAAACTACGCTGCTGCCTTGCAAGAGAGTGCCCTCAGAGTTCGCATCCAGGATAGCAAAATGGATCATAGTCGAACTTATTGGCTAACCAACGACAGACTTCCTCCAAAGGAACATTACAAGAGATGATCTGCCGTGAATTCAGGTTAAAAAGTATATTATGTGCATATGACTGCGCACACTCAAACCTACGGTTTGGGCTGCTCAGGTAGGGTGACTGTAACGGATACCGATACAAAGACCGTCTAATTAGATGGCAATAATATCATCAACCACGATTAGTAGACGGTTTGGCGCACTTCGAAGATAGGAAAGAACCAGCCCATGCACCCGATATTGCGGGTAAACGCACACAAATGCATCAGATTAGTTTGTTTTAATGAAACACTGTACTTCACACACATTTCACAGTCAGGTGGCCTTAAGACGCTATCTCAGCCAGCACTGCATAAGATTGCACCATAAGTTACGGCTTTCTCTGGACATACTAAAAGACAGCTCAGAGAGTGAAACGATTTTCCAGTGGAATATTTAAGAGGTTGGTTCAATTTTTGTGTGAGGAAATCTCCGAGAGCTGACGACTAATTTTTCTAGGAGTTGAGTAACGTCGTTTGTTTGTCAAAGCAAACTTGCGACGGAATGGTCACACCACTTTGCTGCACCATAAAAATGAAATAAATTTAAACAATTTCTGAAACTGTTACGCAACGTTCAAATTGCCAGAATTGCCCTCAACTTTAATCCGCATTTCTTAAATATCTCATTGGAACATCACAATTTGTATGCTTGTGCCGAGAAGCATACGTTGTTTGTACGGCAAGGTATTTGTCGGATAGAATGCGAGAACACATTCCCGTATCTCTGAGTGGTAGTTGGAAGAAACCAGGCTCAAGTGCAAATGTTTCACATTTGGCCGAAACCAATGATATTGTCAACAAAGAGCAAGTCTCCACTATCATTTACCGGGTACCCTTGAACCGACCACGACTGATAGGATCCAGACTACTATCGATCGCAGAGGCCATTGGAATCCGACTGTTGGACCAACAACTTTGCGTCAAAAAGAAACTTGTGCGAACTCCGAACTTGAACTGGCCTGCGAAAAATTTGCTCCCACAAGCCTGTCTGTCACTTATTCGATTCCGTGACCCGTTGACTTACCCATCATTCCGACCCCCATTCATTTGATTTATATTTCTCTAAAGTGTATGTACCCCCGATTTTAACATTTTTCACGTGATCTCTGGTACCATATAAATTTATAATGCGTTATCCATGAGGAACAATCAGAGAAAACAAGTTTTGTTCGCTACCTTCTTTCTTCTCATTAATATTTCAAGGAAGCGTGTCAAGCATAACAAATTTTCGCGCGTGTGGTAAAATTTAATCCCTCCAATATCATGTTGTGGTAGTTGCACTTTGCCTTAGTGGCCACAGCACCAGTCTATTTTTTAGAATTCACGTCTAGGACAAGTGCCTTTTGGTACGACTTAAAAGAATGACTTAGAAACGACGAGATCCGTCTTCCTAACAACCGCTTGGAATACTGCTATTTGAAATGGGTTTCGGCAAGCACACCTTCCGCCCCCAGCCCAAATGTACAACGTTTCTATCAAATTGAAATAAAGTCATTTGGATTTTCTGACGACACTGGTATTCGGCCCGCCTTAAACTGCAAGTACTTTGATACATTAGGTAAAGATGTGATGAATCAATACAACTGTAATTTGGAATTTCATACACTGTAGTCCAGTTACCTTTGATAGGGAAGCAACACTCAACAATGGATGATTTCAAGCCATCTCTTCACAAAAGAGATGCAGTTTAGCTGTGCATTGTTCGCCTGAAAAGTTCACGTAGGCCGCTCACAATTACGCTTGAAATTTGGTTGCAACCTTCCACGACGATGTGAACATTTATTTGCCCGTTTAGTCTAATTCAGTACTTTAGTGATGGCTTTTTGTGAACTTGCCATTTCAGACTGCTTGCATTTAGGAATTCCAGGGACTATAACATACGCACGTCCGCCTATCGCATGCTTCGATTGACCGTGCCAACAAAATTTATTACGTAACCTACCCGTCTCGCCGTCCATCTCAGCGCTTCGATTCAAGGTATTGGCATAGCAAGACAGCCAAAAGATATAGTATAAAACAAATTGCATCCATCTGCGTTGCAAAACTTGAACATTTTATTCGTCCTTTCCTCGATCAACCACAGGAGCTCTCTTTGAGTGTGAGGCTAAATGTATAAACTCTGCCGATTAACTGAACCAGTAGCATTATGAGTTCTCCAGTTGAACAGCTAGCCTGTTGAACGTTGTCTTTCTAAGTTCTTATACTGTCAGGTTGTTCACTGAAGCGTGATAGCCACCGGCTCACCAATTTTGACACTTGGTAGATTTATATTAACAGGTTTTCGAACATTTTCACAAGAAGTGAGGTGATCAGGCTTTTACATTTAGAAACACGCATGGTCGCATTTTCTTTTGCAATGCACTCCTTTGACATCTTACTGCGACATACTCCAAACGGAAAAATGCGGTTGAACCTTCGGAGTATCTAAAGGACGTCTCTCGGAATGTTTCAAGGTCTGTAATCGAAGAGTGTCTCGTGACCAGTTCGCAAGAAGCCCCCGGTGATATGGTCAAACGAGTTGAACAAACATGCGTTCAAATCCTAGTGGAAACTTGCAACAAAATGTCACGTGCATTACGATGGTGGACGACTTTTGCTTATTGTCCGGTGAAGTTAGTCAGCCGGCCTGTAAACAAAACAACCGGACAAATAAATGGACGCCCTTTCTAATGGAACTTATTTTACTTAGTTGTTTAATGTTTAGTGGAAATATTTAAAGGAATACGGTATAGTTAGGGAAGCACCAGATTTTATCACGTTACTGATACCAAAATCCACAGTTTTCTGATTGAAGAAACCAGTAACATTTGCTTTTTTACTACACTAGGAAAGTTGACTATGCACTTTGGCTGTTAATAATTCCCTGTCTCGTCTGAAAAATGCACGTGGGCACATCGTTACTAGTGTGTGCAGGAAACTTGGTCGCAGCTTTCTACATGGTCTTTTAATTTTGGTTACAACTGGAATAAAGGCCCAAAAAACTTACGGCACCAGATAATTTACAGTTTGCCTGCTAAAGCTGTTTGTCATGCAAATGTTTCGATCAATCCTCCCATTTAGGCTTACATTCTTCCAGGACACTAAACAGGAACTGAATAAGTCAAAATGCATTCGTCCCGTCGTTCCAGAACAACCTTACAGACTGATGTTGAATACAGGCTATTTTCCTCAATTCGTGTTTTTGTTGGGCCAGTCAAATTTTGGTTACCCTGATTGTTATCTCAAATGTTTTTGCTGGTAGCACAAAACATTACCGCCATCTTTCATTACACTTATTTCACTGAAAGCCGCGTAGCCACCGATTTATACCGACAGACATACAACCGGTTCACTGAATCCCCATCGATAACATTTCGGTAAAATTGCGGTGACTTGCATCCAGAACGAGATAAGATGGCTTTCACAAATGAATGTGCACATGGTTCAACTTTGCCCCACATCTGGTCTGTTAACCAGCTGGTGACGTACAGATAGGCAGCGCGACAAAAAATTGCCCCGTCAGCTTGGGCTTAATTATCAACTGACGGTTTAATGCTACATGGTCCGTAATTTGAGTATGGCACAGAGACTTAACAGAGGGCTCTTCCTTCTCTTTGAATGACGAATAATGTGCACAGCCCAATGTTTGTATTTAGGTGCCCAGGGAGATCCAAAAACTTCGTGGTAGTAAATTATCGTTAGTGACACAACCTAGTCCATGGAAAAGCTCTAAATTTACCATGTTTTGCGTATGATTTTTCAACACCTCAATGTTAATTTAAAAACCAACACGTTAAGTATCGGTTTGTTCAGTTGGCAGTGTTAAAATGAGCAGTAAAAGTGATAACTGGCTTCATCAAAACCGCCTTTAAGTTGTGTTTTCAAACACGTCATTTTTAGAACTCAGTGTGTTACATTTGTCCGTCAAACTGTGAAAGTCATCACCAAAGGGGGTTGAGTTCGGTCGGACTGGTCAAACAGATTATTGTAAAGCATCGCAGTTTGCTCCATGCGACTTAAACGTCAAGCTGGTTTTTCTTTTGTAAAGCGAAAAGCAATTACGCACTCCGGCTATCTATCTGACTTTACTTTATACTCCAAGACTAATCACTAGGTCGTTTGCATGCATTCAACTGGCTGTTGACTGTACGACTGATTTCCGAGTTTGTCACACAATGGAGAATTGCAGACAACAGTGCATGGAAATTGCTGCGAAAGAACCACCAAAGTTTAGTTTACATTGTTTGATTGTGTGTGGAACGAGACCAAAATGGATTGAAAAAAGATGGAACATTTGTAAATTACTGGAATGACTCTTGTTGTAGCTATCAACATCACACTCATCGTAAAATCGATGGCGGTGGATACCTTCCGACAAAAGCCTTAGGACCACTAATATGCGCACCGTTGAAATGAAGAATGTGTCAATATATCACTCATAATTAAAAAGTGATGTGACTACTTTTGTATCCAAAGTTCAACAGCTGTGAAAGCCATACGAGAGATTTAGTTTCACAATCATGCAAGGTCACCCTAAATAAGGAAACCAATTGTACACAGTACATCATATCACGAGAAAAAGGTTGATTTAGCCTAGGACAAGTACTCTCGCTTGCACACGAATTTCGTTTTGACAGGAGAGTTTTTAGAAAACTTATTAGTGTGCACAATGTTCGAAATCTTGGAATGTTTGGGGGTCTATGCAACGAAACAAAGCATCTAACAAGTGAAAGGCAAACCAAGGTAGACAACTTGGAGCCATTGCGGTATACATATAACGGCGTGAGGCCGGTGATCTCAAATATCATTTCTGCTACGTGGCACAACTTCCAAAATAACAGCACTGAAATCGATTTGCAATTATCGTTTGGCATGTTCAATGATAATCTGAATCATTACAAAAGGTACCGTTTTTGAGTGTAAGCTCAGGAAAAAATTCTCCCTAAATGTGAAGGTTGACTTATTTTGTACATTTCAATTCATCTCGAACTTTTCGTTATTTCTTGGGTCTGATACGATGATGCTGTATTCGATCAGCTGGGCGGCTATCTCACCGGTCACATGACTGGCCAGCCCGGTCCTTGTTCAGGCTCAATACATCTCTCCTACAGACAACGATTGGCACAGCCGACAGAGCTTGGTGAGCGCTGATCAAATTATGGATGTTTATGACAAATCGCGAATCAGCAATCTAACCGTGAGAGTGGTGCTGACAGAATTTGAGTGAGCCGAGTAACTTGAACACTAGAATGATCAGGCACGTGGCTCATTTGAATGCTGTACAATCGATCGATTGTGAACACTAGAATGATCAGGCACGTGGCTCGTTTGAATGCTGTACAATCGATCGATTAAGAAGACTGCCAATTGTGCTTGATAGAGACCGTAGCGAGAATTGGCTTTCAAGTGCTCTGTAGGAAACATATGAACATCCTGTTTCTTCAAAAACGTCTACTGTTTTCAAATCATGGCGAGCTGGCACGACAGTGAGTGGATGTCTCTACAGCTGCCTCCTTTGGTCCTGCAAAAATGCTTTCGGAAGCAATTTCCTGCCTACAAGCTTAATTAGATTCTCATCGTTAGAGTTAAGGGTTAAAGCTACTTTTACAAATATGCTAAGTGTTTCAAGGGACGATGGAACTTTCAAACGGAATAAAAAAGGTCTACAGGAAATTTCCTCTCAAACATGGTGTTGAATAAAGCTTCAAAATATCCACTTTGGCGAAACCGCAGAGAAATTTCTCAGTCATCTGCCATTTACTGAGCGGAGTCACCTCATCTGTGGATGCTGCCACCAACGATATGTACTTTATTGCCCGCTTACTACTGACATCAAATCAATCGGTTATTTTACGTGCATCCGTATAAGTATCAGATATTAAACATGTAAACCTTTGAAACTAAAGTTTGCACAAAAGTACGGTGATAATCTTGTGCTGTTAGTCATCATTGCTAGTTAACACAGTTCGAATCCTAAACCACGCATTGCTAAGGGGATTTAGAACCCAGTATATATCACATCTCGATTTCCGTTTCATAAAATGAAACCCAACGAAAAACCAAAAGTGGTTGCTCCGAACACTCAATTTTCGTATTGCAATTTATGTAGAGTTAGGTTTATGTCGACGACTCTCTTATCCGTGGGTTCAAATACCCATGGGGTGATAAGGTATGAAGAGGCTTCTTGACCTTGGACTGTTTAGGTTTACAAATACTTACTAACTTATCGCAAGAATACGCTAGTTAGGCCTCAGAAATGGATAGGAAAATGTAGATATAGATTACAGGCTCTTGGGGTTGTTTTCCTTATACAATTAGCGACTGCGTAACTAGCATCGCATGAATAACAAATAACTCAAACAATTGAATACAAATATCTGGTTCACTCTCGAAAATAGGGAACTCACCGGGCGCCACCAACCGTTTTGCTGCCTAACCGTAGTTCTTCTGGTGGGCTCGACTAACCACTCCATTTAAATTCCCCTTGGTTGGCAGTGCTTCGGTCGTATTGGTGGAAAAATCCAGCCAATGGGAAAACTGAAGAGTTGAAGTCTTGGAGGCAATAAGTGAGACCGTATCAGTCACTCTGAATCACTCAAACTTGGCGTTGACAACCACGGGTCATTGCGCCCTGCATGACGTTTGAATATAGCAGTGGGTTGCGACCCTCACAATCAACTTTGTTATGAATGCATGGTAATGATATAAATACCATAATCATTAGTGGAAAACATGGAACGAAGCATTGCAGAAATTTCTAGATCCACCCACTTGCGGGTCGATTGGTGCAATGAACGTCAAACCACAGATTTACACTGACAGAGTGTGCACCACTCCCACATGTACGTGCAGCACCTGCTATTTCGACTCTGATCTTGATTTACAGACAAATTTAAGCCAACACGTAGTCTATGTAAATCAAAGTACAGACCCACGACTGTTCAGGCTGAATTTTTCGTTAGTGTGCAATAGGACAACCTGGAAAAGCGAACGTACTTTCATGGTAAAAAAAAGTTGAGTTCTACAAAGACTTATTTTTATTGATAAAATTCTTTGAAAAACGGTAAATATTTGTAACTGTTCAGGAAGGGCGTTTGTTCTACGTTTGGTTGGGATGAATAGTAAGCATGATTTCGATTTAGTCCCAGCAATCACATCACCTGAACCCCAGTGGAGTGCTCCAAACTGCTGTGTGCAGAATAGGAGACAGTTTTAAGTGCACTTCAATTAATCTAATAACCAGTTTTTTCCACATCTTAGGGAACCCAAAATCAGATATATTCAACACTTACTTTTTAGTTATACGTATCGAAATTTCAAAAGCATTTTGCTTACAAGTTCTAAAAGAGAAGACAAAAGGGCAAATTCACGAAGCTGTAGCTATCGACTGATTCGTCACATATTTGTAGATGTGGTGCAAATAGCAAACGAAGAAAACATAGCTCTGCGGCCGATCCAACGCTTAAACATATCACATTATGTAAAGCAGGGAAATCTCCGTTTTACACCATATATTCAGAAGATAGTTGGTAGCTTACCCATACATAGCCACCCATAGACCACCGAGCAACAAAGTCATTCCGATACACTGTAGAAGATAGAAAGAGAGCTCTGGGGAAGGCCTCTTGTTTACATCCGCGTGACAAATATTCCACAACATATATAACAGTTACATTCACAGCAAACTGCACTAGGCTTTCGGCCAAGCAATACTCAGCGTGGCTATTTTGTTTACCTATCTTAAAGTGCATCAAAAGTTGCGAAGCCCTACCGTACACAGCGAAAAAGAAAAAGAAGAGTTACTTCATTCTTGGAGTCCGAAGTGACAAACTGAAATTTATCCTGGAACAGAAAGCGTTGGAGTATCTGGATGTAGGTAAATCCAGTAACCACAGGTGTCGGCGTAACCTTGTACTCTTGGTGTTCTACAAGCTACACAACATCCAAATGTTCATTTTTACCCAATGCAATATATTCTTTGGTCAACCACGCCCTGGATTAGTGTTCAGTTCTTCCTGACACTGTCTCACATATGTAACTTCTCGTTTCTTACACCCACCAACTATCTACATGTCGTTTTGCGCACAGTTTACTTCTGCGCTCCACCACACGGGTACTAAAACTAATCTGCGCCAAATCGAACAGAGAATAGTACCTCTCCAAGGTTAGAAGTGAGCACACTTTTCTTTATTTTCCAGGTTGTTGAAATGCTACACAATAGTCACATAGGAACGTATCACCGACATACAGGTAAAGTATAACGTATTTAGAAAACCCCTTTCCGTCCAACAGTACCTAGTTGCCGAAGTTAGACTGAGTATACTTTTACAAGCCGTGATCATTGTGGTTCCGGTGGGATGGAGCAGGAGCTCAGTGCACGACACGCTCGCGAGGTCCTGTGGTTTGTCCAACAAGTGTTCACCAAGGTCTGCACCGCCCCCACGGGAGTTGGTCCTTCGGATTATTTAAAAGCAAGATTATATTTAAAGAACCCGAAATTGAGGCGTTTTATTGTGGGAAAATGTCTCCGCATTCCAGAGCAAGCTCTTAGGAATGTCCAATATACCTGTCTGAAGAGAGTTTCGTGTAGACAAAATTTCGGAAGCAATTTTCAGGAGCTTTTCCGATAAACAAGCAAGATGTTACTAATCCATGACAAAAAATTTGTCTTACTGCATCGCCTTAGAAATCAACTGATGATGAAGACACAAGTGAATCCGAAAAGCAACGGTTTTATTGTCAGGAATAACAGTGGCCAACATCTTCCTCGTACGCCAAATAAATACTTGGTTTGGAAGATTAACGTCACCCTAAACCCGATCATTGTTTGTGCAAGATATTTGGACCAACTCTGGCATTTAGAAAAAGGACTGGAACTCTTTACTACACTAATCCCATATTTTTTGCTCATGCACGTGATGTCGATTACTATGACGTGGATTATGGATAACATAAAATCCTACGTTCCATTGTGCCATGTCACATCTTGTCGACCTCTGTGTTTCTGCCTCCTTGTTGTGGGGATGAAATACAGTGCACTTATCGACAGGCCGGAATGCGGCATGTTTAACACATGGCCTAACAAAATTAGCTTGCAATTCTGCATGCATTGTTTGAGTGCAGTACTAGCTGCTTCATCAGAGATCCGTTTCCTAATCAACTCATTGCAAATTCGGTGGTTCCAGCCGTTTCCAACCGTAGTTCTGAGACAGCGATGGTCAAAAACCGAAAGATATCTCATACCCTCCGCCTGAAGTGAACAATCCTAGCAGTCGTTCAACAGTGCAGTCCTCACCCTCTGCATCCCGCAGATATGTAATTTCGATGCACCAAGTGAGACAAATTTGAGGTCCTTGACTTTGAGATTCATGTGCTGACTTCATCTTTTTCTTGAGATACTAGTGGTTTTACACAATTTGCAGTGTAACTCCTTGATTCCTTGTGCGAGTGTTCAAAGACTGCACTTCCTGAAACAGCCTTGCACTCTGAGCGCGAAGCACACGATGAAGGGCTTGGTGACCTTGGTCATCTTTTTTACTGACGCCTGCCTTAACTGCTCCGGTCCCAAAGTGATGGCAATCTACCATAGCAACGGAAAATTAGGTTGAACGAATCCACATGGGTGTTCCAGGAGGAATGACAAACACCAATCGACCCACGTCATTTACAGCTAATCTTGTTGTGGTGTATCTGTGTTTGTATGTTGGTTCGCATGCATGGAGGCACCATGTGACCAAGCGGTTCCGGTTGTTAGTTGTCATCACACAAATACTGTCTGTGGTCAGCACAGGCGCAGCACGCGTTCACCGTTATGTGAGCCCCTTGTTTCCAGTGTTAAGAGAATCGATACCGAAACCTGACCAAGAAAAAATAAATGCAAATAATACCTGCAAGCACTAGTTGTCGCATTGTCTCAAACGCAACGAGCATTTCAGTGTCCCCGACAATCAACCAATGGAAAACCTGGAGCACACTAGTCTAAATAAATCACATTAGAAAAAAAACTTCAGCAGCACACAGCAAGTTTATACACCAACTTTCGCCACGATATTACACATTGCTTTAAAGTTAAAGTTAACCCAGTAATGGACACCGTAATAGTAACTTACCACCTGAAGGCCTAAGTACTCCTTATCTTTACCATGCTTGCGTTTTTTGCTGTAGTTCAATAGACCTTTTGCAAGCATGAATGGCTGTTTTATCACAACTTGTGTCACACCAGTACAGCTGTGTGACCAGTACCTGTGCATGCAACTACCTTGAAGTACAATGTAACTGTGGCATAGTAACCACATTGGTTCACATGGATAGTGCATGATTACGCAACCACTTCGTATTGTCTGCATTACTTGTTTGTTTTGTTATCATGGAGCAAGAATCAGAATTTCCGAAAGAAACTTTAAATTTGGGGAAATGCGCGTTTAGCAATTGGGTGCTGAATAACAGATTGTTGCCGAAAACTGATTCTGTAATTGAAAAACCATGTAAACAGTAGCAATGCCACGTCACATTAAGGCGGTTTAATCATGTTCCTTTTTATAAAGCAGACTAACCCATAATATCTTCAGCAAAGTCATATGTCGCAGAGGACCAGATATAGACGGTGCATTTATTTCATACAAATTATTACAGAAAATTGTATGCTGTAGTAGACGCGTTCCCTAATGAGTCCGTGCAATGTTGACTATGTTGTTGCGCAAGACGGATAAAGCTAAAATTGATAATTCCCACGCGCCTTCAATCAAATACAGGAACGACTGATCAACTGAGTTTTTGTTTAGGGTTAAACAATGTTGCTCATCAATGAGGTTGCGTAATGCTGGTAGAAGAGTTTGACTTGTGCAACCGTAGAAAGTGAAATCACATGATGAAAACTGCAAATATCTGACTGATATGTGGCTACTGGTGATCCATTTCTGCCTGTAGATGATTTTGCAAGCACGAAACCAGGATAGTCACGCTGCGATTTGGGGTTGTGGTATGGCTGCTCAGGAATTATACAATTCTGTAAGCTAAACGTAGGAATGCATCTTGGTCAAAGAATAACTAAATACCGAAAAAATCGGCTACTTTCTGGAATCTTTGAGTTGTATAATGTATAATGTATGTATTTATAATGTATGTATAATGTATAAAAAGACCACGGTTGTTGCATGTAATTCAGTCATAAAACAATTGCAGATCGGTAAATAAGGTGTGGCCGAAGTGTTGCAAATAAGCCTACATGTTTAGTCCATTAACCATACAAGAGACTATAATGATGCCTAACGGTGTCATATGTACTACCCAAATAGGTCTAACTAGGCTAGAGGCACCCACCCTGAACGCAGTACTAGCCAAAGCTAAAAAATGTAGCTACAGGATTTGCTCAGGGAAGAAAATACGTACGATTGAAGCTCAAGCGAAACATGTAACTGTTATCATATTGACTATCACCATTACTGAAATGGTTTAAGTAGCAAATGCTGCTGTGAAACTTATTTGCTTGCAAACTTCACCTTTAGCTGGTACATACCAAACAGTTGTTTTCCTTGCATCACTCAGAATGGCACAAACCGCAAGGTGGATAACGTATGACTCGGCAGAAGTGTGGGAAAAATTACAAACGGTTTGAATGTCGCTGGTACGGTTCCCCATTCAGGATTGGGTCCCTATGACTCCATTCCGGTGACTGGCTGGAAACATTGTAAGAAATGGTGGCTAATCGATTTCAGTGGTCTTTGCGCCATCAGTTCCTTTCCACATTGTCTCTTTGAGCGCTTAGAGGAGTAGAGACACCAGAATGCTAGTGATAGGCTAGCCCCAGGTCCCCTCCCCAACTCACCGATTCCTCTTTTCCTTCTGGGGATTCAAATACAATAATGCAATTTCCTTTGGTTGTATGGCAGTGAAGTATCACTATCAACACTGATTTTTCTGCCATCGATGACGGTGATGCCAAGCAGGTCGAAGTAACAATTGGCTTGCATGTGCTCTAAAGATGGCAGGAAATCTAGGAAAATATCCATTCAATTATCGCTTCAGAAGACCAGGTGATAAATGGTGACATTTACAAACACGTATTTCTACAAAGTTGGCCAACAGCATGGTGTGTTAAGAATAATACCTAGCACCAAAGTTTGATTTGAAAGGTCAGTAGTCAACGAACAACTTCAACCACGAAAATAGCAGTCTAAATGAGGCATGACGTATTTTATGTTCTACCAGATACACGCAATCGTGACAGCCGTCGCTTTGCGCTTAACCTCCGAGATATTAGTTTTCCGACTAATTCATATGTCTGGTAAACATTTATAACTACAGTGTGCAACAACTTCATTAATCGACCTAGAGAACGAGGTGACAGTCGTAAAGCACGAACACACAAAAGTTCAACTTTGATATCTACAGCGTTGGAACAGTTTCTTGTTTCAAGTTCAGCGTGTGAACCTTGATTTTCTGTTCGACAAAAAGCTGTGCAAAAGTTTTGTTTGTGTGACACTTCATTATTTCCGTTTTATGCAAATATTCGCTGGACTTGGCCAAACGTTCGAAATAACACACTAGAAGACAAAGCACAGCACCGACAAAACAGGCCTTTGGCATCTCCACGCGATTTGCCAAGACAAATAATAGGGAAACTTTTTCTTGCAGTAAAACCGTATATTTCAGTTTTTATTCTGATCCGACGCAAACGTATGCTCTCACACTACCCATCACAGTGAGAGAATAGAAATAACCCTGTGAGAAGGTCAAGCCCATATGCGGTGTCTGTCGTCTTGGCCACTCGATTTGGCTTATCACATGTTGTCTATCTCTTATGTAGGTTACACACTGAGCCCGTTTTTGGCATGATGGTAGTGACCGGCGGAATCGGCATGCTAGAAATGATTTCGCTTCCAGTTGTAGGCGAGCGGAACCGCTAGAGGTACCCGAAACCTGTTAAAATTACTGGTCTGAGCCGGAGCCGATTGCACAAGTGTCTGCTGATGGTGGGTATCAGCTTACCCGAAAAAACTCGCTCCATTGTTTAGCGAGTCAAAGACGACCGATTAACTGCACTGTGTAACTAATCTTTCCTAAATTTAAGTAACCATAGGTGGACTTACATGACCTGATGTTTATTCTAAACAATATCGAAAATCCCACATAAATCTTTGGAAATAAACCTGAGCATGGTAACGCAAAGCAGCTCTACGCAGTGTCCCATCGCAACTGGAATCAAACATCTTCCCAAAACTTTCGTTCTCGAATAATGGATATGTGTATGCCAGTTCTAGTTTAACGATGGAAGAATTTACTGCTAAGTTCATCATTTACTGAATCCAAAAATAATCAGCTTTCGTTCCCGCCTTGTTCACCACGCACGTAAAACAACGCCTAATCACCTGAGTGCTACTAACAAATTGGCTACCCTACTGCATGCCAGTGTGGATAGACAGGATAACCATCGTATGCATTGCGACTCACCCATTAAAATCACCACCATGCTCTTATGAGAATCTTAGAGTGCCACAAGAAAACTGCACTCTTAGTTTTCCAAGAGTCATGCAAAATCGGAGAGCTCATGGATTCCCAACACGATATAGTTATTATTCACCCAAACCTTGGATTAGTGATTACCTGCGAAAATCTTCCTGACTGTGTAGCATACGAGTGACTTCTTGCTCCTTACTTCCGCTAACTAGCTAGATATGGTTTTGCGCGTAGTGGTTGACCGCATTCAACTGTCATTACAGGGGACTCTGACTATGAGACCTACCTTCCGCTGCACTCCACCACACAAGTAATAAAGCTGATTGGCGAAAATTCGTACAGGGAACATTACACCTTCTTTGCCATCATGGAGATAGTAGGCCTTATCGCGGTGTGACGGTTTGTGCACCTTCATTATCCGTTGAGCGATACTAGGGTGTGTACGTGGGACACTCATAGAGCCTGTCATACGAAGTCGATCAGTCGGTATAGGTATAGGCATGCATGAGGTCGGTGTTCAATACCGATGCTTCGCTGCCGTACAACCATGATATATTTCAAAGCCTTATTGTAAAGAAAAGAATAAAGGTGGATGGGGAAGGGACTTTGTACTAGCTTACTAAAATCAACCCGAGGTGCGTACACCTCCGAACATTCACTCAGACTATCTGGATAGAAACTGACAACAAGAACGCCACTGACATCGGTTGGCAGCCATATCTTGTAAGGCGCAGTGGGGATCACGCGGTCCATATCCTGGAAGGCGAGTAGCACCGACAACACCCAAGCGTTTCGTAACCTCTTTCACACCCCTCTGCCAGGTCAAGGGTTGGCCACCTCTCTGCTTCCGCCACTCTTAATTGGACATGGAAAACAGCACTTTCTTCGGCAAACGATGGTTAGGCACACACAACACATGCCCCAACCAACGCAGCTTCTGGTGCTGGACACATTCTCCAATTGAAGTACCTGTTGCACAAACCAAAACTCGCTTTCTAATTGCCTAGTTACGGACTCGCCGACACCAACCTACAAGAGTTATGGTTCTGAGACAACGATTGTCGAACACCTGAAGATGTCTCATTTCCGCTGCTCGAACAGGCCAAGTCTCACGGCCATACAACAAAATAGCCCGCACTGTGGCTTGATACACACGTCCCTTGAGATTCAGGGATACACCATTCTGAAGCCATAGGTATCTCAAATAGGCAAACGCGACCCGAGTCTTGCAGATTCGCGCATTGACCTTATCTGTCACTACAATCAGAACTAATACAAATTCCAAGATACGTAAAACGCTCCACAACTTCCAGTACCTCTCCCTGGATTGTCAGTGGTGGGTTCAGTGACTGCATGTCCACGAGCATGACCTTACACTTTGATCAACACAGTCAGGTGTGTTTGGGACATGTGCAGAGACTTTCTCCAAAAAATGTAGGCTGCTCTGACGGTCTTATGCCAACCACCGTTGGCCTGCGGTCAGGCTCCTGAGGTAAATGCCTTGGTTTATGATTCTAATCGTCCTCCTGTTTGGATGTGCATGCCATGATAGTATCCCAATCCGCATACAACCCTGAACGTCACAACTAAAAACATTATCACGCGACATCGGCCGTCGCGTGATGTTATCATTCTGGTCACTTTACTTGGTGCGTACATCAGGGGTAAGCGAAAGCATGCCACTGCTGAAGCTTCCATTCTTACACTTTCACACACCCCGTCCCCTATCCCTCCGCCTTAGTGTGGTTACCCCCTCCGAAGGTTCCGGCAGTGGAACTGACCGTTTTGTTTTCCATACTTCACGCTTAGTTGCAGCTTCTGTACGTCTGACTTCCGTAACCACCATTGACACCTCGAATTCTGTTTCCAAACTCCAAAAGTGAAACGCGATAGATAACGCGGGAGTTGCATGAGCTTTGTGAGTAGTGGGACAGATAAAGTCAGCACATGAATCTCAAAGTCAAGGACCGCTTCTTCAACTTTGTCTCACTTGGTGCATCAAAATGACATATCTGCGAGCTGCAGAGAGTCCGGACTGTACGTTGAACGATTGCTAGAATTATTCACTTCGGGTGGAGGGTATGAAATATCTCTCGGTTTTTGACCAGAACTATGGTTGGAACCGACTGGAACCACCGAATTTGCAATGAATTGATTAGGAAAGCGGTCTCTGATGAAGCAGGTAGTACTTCACTGGAACATTTTATGCGGAATTGCAAGCTTATTTGGCCAGGCCATGTGTTACACATGCCGAAACGTTTGAATACCATTTACATCTCCTGCTTTCCAGTATGTGAGCCACATCGCCCTTTGTGTACTTCGCTGGAGACAGTGGGAAATATTTTGGCCAACCGATATCAGTGTTATTCGTGCTGTCACTCCCTATCCAGACTGTGTGACTGAGTTTTGGATGTGTAAGCACCTCGGATGCTTGAGGCAGACCAGCTATAGGTCTTTCTACGTGCCCCGTGTTTGGTTCTTCCACTTATAAAAATTTACTTAAGTAAATTAACTTGGTTTTAAAGCATTAAATTGCCAGTGTTCTCATTTTATGTTGCTGTCAGTGACCTCACTGACTATGCTCATGGTGCACTGCTTAGCTGAGAGCAAATCAATTTAACAAATCTTTGGAATGGTTTTCAAGGTATGGTGAATACGCAGAAGAATTTGTCACTGAATCGAGACATCCGAACTTATGTCCTACATGCTAGCAACAACCCATTAAAAGTTTTCATGTTTAACTTCACTCGGATGGCATCAGAAAACGCCACACATTTTTACCAGTTTTACACAAGACTGGCTAAGCATCGCACCACAGTTTGGTCTCCCTCGGAGAACTCTGCCATTTAGAAGTAATAAATTACGGATAAGTGGAAGTTGCAAAACTTCCACCGGTGTGATTCTACTGAGCAAATAGTTGTCAGAGATTTTTGCACTGTTGAAAAGCTTGATATCCACAATGCATAGAGTTAATTGCGTTATTGTCACTCACCTGTTAACAGCACAGGAGCAACTAGAAGCGTCATCATTGCTCACCGGATGCACGAAGGCTACACGTTACATACACAGCTTTTAAAGTTATATATATATATGTATATATATAAAGTCAACCAAGACCCGATTGACTATGTACGCACATATGCACTGAAAACAGGTATTGAGCAAACGGACGCGGCAAGTCACAGCTTTCTCGCTAAACTGGCCACCAACATGTTCCGCACGGAACTATGGTTGGCATTGTATAACATCCGTGTACCTTAGCGCCTGGATGACATTTTTTATTATTTCGTACTCGTCTATGTGTGTCGTTTGTCTTTTTCATGCTACATATGATTCATACTGACCAGCTGACTTCAATCTGAAAACGATGGTCAGTTGATTATGGGTTACTTTTTATCAAAGATGTGGTTAGAGGTCAGTGAAAATTTTCATCAACAGAGAATTACCGAAGCAATATGGAAACAAAAATGAAACAAAAACTTTGCTGCTTATAAATGGATGCTAAAATGCCAAGTGCAACAAATTTAGTAAACCTCTTATCAAATGTAGTTTGCTTTCTCCCATCCAAGAACACTTTTCATTTGCTAGACATCATTATTAAAACTGGGCTTCATGGGCAGCTGAAGACCTACAAGACCATTTCGTGTCACTCGTGGGATGCGAGGCACAACCTGCAGCTACTGAGCACATTGTGCAGAAAAGGCGATTTCTGTAACAACGAAAGCTTTTTAGACAGCAGAACTAAATAGTCGACAAAGTAATGTGATATAAAAATGGTAATAACGGAAACAGCTTTACGAAGGTAATTACACGATCTTTGCGCATTTACATGTTCGGTGTGATTTGCAGGCGTCTGGAATTAACACCTGCTTGAAAGCAGATTGAATCATCTTCATTTTTGACCACAAAACAGCCGATAAAACGTTCGGGAAAACAAACAACAATAAACTTGCTCCAACACGTATAAAAAACAGTTAGTCCAGTTTAATTCCCAAAGGTGGCATAAAAGACTAAAACAACAAAAAGAACATGGAATACCCATAACTCAGATTGCAATATTTTTTTATTTGAACGGTCGCTGATAAGTGCAACTGGAACATGATTGTAACAGTAGACGTGGCTATATAAGTGAGGAGGCAGACGGACTTCGACTACAGCTGATCAGTGAAAGTTCGGGTGAACGAGCTCATCTTCCCCGATATCGTGTACAGTATTCGGTCCAGGGGGATTGTAAAAAATCATCCTAAAGATCACCCAAACGTGTTTGCATTCATGCCACAACCACCAACCCATCGTCATGCACCACTACGCTCCTCAATAACGCACTGATGAGGTCACCTCGATTGGTGATGAAACGTTTGCAATCAAATTGTCTAGCTCAGTGAACAAGTCAACGACCAGATAATGAAAAAATATTCATAGTAAAAACGGAGCTATCATGGTGATATGTCTACTCATAGTTAGGCATCCCCTGACTTTGATTGAAGAAAAATTATAAGAACTCTGTAGATGACCTTTGAAGACCAGATACAAATTCTCCGCAAAATGCCGGGGGTTGTGGTTGAGTTCATTATTGACGAACACTTCCGGCAATGAATAAGCCTCAATCGCACAAGCTTCACAGATTTGGTCTTTAACTGCGAAGCTTCCTCCAGGCACGAGTGACACGGAGCATAAACGCATTACCGGTCAGTTGACGGACAGCGGCCGCCGCCTGCGATGGTTGGGGCACTGACCAGCATAGGTCCTCACTTTTACAGTTAGATCGATGAGGTCAATAGCTGATACTGCACCAATAATATACAGGGCCCTTCCGTTACTGCTGGCAATAATGGCAAACGATCCTGTATCTCTAATTAACCGATTCCTCGTCCTGCAGGAAAACAGTGTTGAGCTTGGAAAATTACACTCACTTGAAAATTACGTTGGTCTTAAGGGGAGACTCAGTTTCATTCCACCTGAATCTCTCGTATATGATGTCCTTCAGTTGAATGTGCTGCACAAAGGCTGCCTCATCTTTCACTTGCCACAATATATCAGATATCACAACATTAATCCAGGATGTAAACCACTACTCACAAGGTTGATGAAAGTAATTCGACAGCCCATGACCACTGTTGTAAATGACCGTGTTCCTCCAACCGCATACCTTGGGGTATTCAAGTAGACCATAAGGTTGATGGGAGATCCGAGACTACACTCACATGACTAGCGCCAAGGACGATAAAACACAGAGTTAACACAGAGTTAACAGGTTAACAGGTTAACACAGAGTTTTCAGTAGCCTGTGTGTTCTGCCAAGGTTGAAGCTTGTTTTGTCGACAAAAACGATCATACTGTCTTTGGCGTCTGCTTGCACATCCCTTAAAACGTATCAGTTAGCTACTATCCATTCAGTTCACTATTCATTGTAAATAGTGTAAATCCTCCGGTGTACTCGGTCAGTGCTATCAAACTCACGTTATTCCCACATTCAGCGGCAGATTGCGGACGCAATCAGTCATCTTTAAGTCTAAATATATATTTCTATTAAGCCGTGATTTCGAATCCTATTACGTCAAAGAAGCTTTGAATTAGTCCCCCAAACGTTCACTCTATGACCCATTCTGAGACGTTTTATGCCAACAAGTGATACAATCTTCTCATGTTCTTTCCTATCACCCGTCGTATTTTAGCAGATTATCGTTTATGAGGGCCGTGTCGAGCGATCTCACTGACTGATCTGAAAATATTTGATTCGAATTTTTTCCGATCCGGTTAGGTAAACTCACAATCATAAAGCCTGCCAACCGAGCAAAAGTTGAGCTCGACATGTAGGAGTCGCTCAGCGCTAAAGACATGGCTGAAAATCCAGAACACCCACGTCTTGTCTGATGTCCACGCCTTGAAGGACGGTTAGCACTGATGTGGATCACTAACTTTGCGGCGCAGAGGGCCTGCGTTAGCATGCGTTTCTCAACCGAGCCGAGCAGGTGTGAGGTGACAGTTTGCGGACAGGACCATGGGGATGACTCACCCCGTACTTGAACCGATTCAGCCTGAAAACTGCTCTGTGTGGGGTGGTAACTCAGTCCAATTTAGATGGGACACAGGTGCGACCTAACGCTGACACATTCAAGCCATAGTGACCAAGGCGTCTTGAATCCGAATGTACAGGCCAAAGCGATCACTAGGTCATATCTTACCCAACCTTGGTTTTAATTGTTCGTTGACCGAGGCATGGTGCAAAATGCACAGTAAAACAGAAAATTCCTTTGGACGGTCTATGCTAGTTCATTACAAAAAATCGATGGAATAGGAAAACAAAACACCGGTTGTTCAAGTGCCCGAATACCAACACAACACCCGGTGTTGCGTGCACATTCCCTCGAAATGTTGACCCTGATATAGACCGCGGTCATGCGATACCGATGCTTCCTGGATCATGTGAGAGCTGCATAGTCTTGAACAGCTTGAGGACGTAACTCATTGAATCTAGTTTGGCATCCATTCATTTACCTACTTTGTCTGCGTGCTTTCTGACTTCCACTTGCGTTTCTTCTATCTTATCATAACCTTTGTGCTCGCCGTTTGCCTTACTACAAATATATGCTTACGTCTGTGTAGATTCTGTCTCGATTCACCCCCTGCCCGCTTGGCCTCTTCTGCAGTGTCCTTCAATGATACTCATGTGACACTCTAACAGAGTTGTGAGAATGGTCTCAGATAGGAAAGCAAACAAACCACACTATGAAAACACATCTTCGCCTGCAGTTATCTGAATTGCGGATTTGTAACTATTGGCCGTGGGCTCGCTCTTGACCCAAGAACATAAGCTATTAAGCTGTGTCCTGCCTACTCCTCTGTAAGGAGTACAAAATGTTTCCTTTCATGGATGACCGACCACTACTCCCGAGTATTGGGAATAAATATTTCGGAATCGGTGCACTAGCAGGGATGGGCTTTTTACCCAGCCATCTGCATCCCGGAAATTAAGTCACAAACTATATTCTCCCTAAAGATATTTGGATAAATTGTTCTACGGAAATCGAACAAATTAACCGAACATCGTGGAAAATTGTGAGCGCCTTATGCACTCGATATTAGGGAAGTTGCTTCACCCATATGTTTTACGTCAGCAGAATTCCACAGTGGACTTTGAATATGTGCTTCACTAAAAACGAACAAGCGAGAAAATTTGTTTTTACTGCGAATGGGGATAGTGCGTACAAGCAAAATGGTTTTGGAGATGTCTTGTACTTTCCTGTACAGATAATGTGTGTCCGGATACGTTAAAGAACGAGATGAGTGACTAGTTCAATTTTGCCTGCACGCGATTAGTCAATAAATTTGCTGAAGGACGTTTTGTTTGTCGTCAACCTTATGATTTTTGAGTCCCAGTATCGCCTGGGCAACAAAGGTCACATTAACGAGCTGTTTGTCTGAAAAGCTTGCGTGGCTGTTGGCTAACCGGTTTTCCTCTTTGTTGATCTCTAAGAAAGGCTAAATTTTCTGCAACATAACTTACACGGTTAATCATATCAAACTACAAACTCTAAGCATATATTGGTTTTTGGTTTCTGTATCCAGTATCGTGTCCGTAGCGCCAACATGCCACTTCTTTTTCTAACTTTTTTTTCTGCGTCACTACTTCCGAAATTCACATTTTAGCACGCTACTAGTGGAAGTTCTTTAAATTGAGTAGACAAGTAGTACGACTTGACTTGACCCTAAAAATCATGTTGCATGCTGACGACCTGGGAAACTACAATAAGGGCACTTCATCGGTCCACATAAATGTAAGTAAGCCGGATTCTGCTGTCGAAGTGCGTCTTAACGATGTGTCGGAATAGTCACCACACATGCGTTATTGTGCTTTGCCTGGTTAATAAACCTGGGTCGACTTCCAGGTGAACAAACGGCCTACTATAAATTCTATATATTTGGACTCCCAGGAAGTTGTTGGGAAAACTAAATAACAAGGAAAGCAACACGTCGATTATAAAAAGGTCTCAGTCCGCATCTGAGGTTCAGACATCCGAAACACACATATGTGAACAAGGCTCTTTAGCTAATCGAAGCACACATGTAATGGCAAATGTACTAAATTGTTAAACACCAGGTTTTGAATTAATTTTGTACCAGTGAGAGTCAAAAATTAATCTCCGTTTTATATCATCCTTCAGTTAAATGTGAGGCACAAAGGTCTATTAAGGAGTGGTCTAAATATGAAGCGAACCGGAAGACCTAGACCCTAAGCTGGACCCAAACTCAGGTAGGCTCCCCACCGATCTTAACACTTTTTTAACCCAACCCAACAAATAGAATACCTTTACCTACACATAACACCGATTTAGCCTGACCTTACTGACTGGTTCTCCTTCCACCTTAAATTTCAACAAATCTCGTAACCTAGTCGCTTGCTCTGACGAAGCTTTTGTGTCAAAAGCAAATTGCGGTCCAGCAACAAACCTATCGAGTGTTTCCTAAACTTTTCAGAAAAAGGCCTATTCTTGTTTCATTTGGGATGTTACTATAGATATCTAAAACTTTTTCGCATGAAAAAAGATTATGGGAACTCCGAAACAACCAAATACGGGTTCCACCTGTTTTGGTGTTCATCGGGTAAGCCTTATCCCCGAATTTTAATCATTCTCATTCTCCACTTGAACTCCAAATCGAAATTAACTTGAGACGAGCGAGGTAACTTGGTGTTAACGAGTGATTCCAACAGAATCTTTCTTCTATGACCTTCTTTAGTTTGATGTTGAATTACAAAATAAGGCTTATGGAGGCAAGAGGATCAGCTCCGAACGCGAGCGAAAACAGTTGGGAGATGACAAGAGTTTTCATCAACAGAAAAAGCAGTGTCAGACAGAGGGGTAAAATGATGTGCCCAAAGTGCGAGCTGAGCGGTCTGTGTTTTCCGTTTGCATGATAAAGGAATAGAAGAGAAAACTCATATTAACTGATCTCAACCCACGTGTTTTTATGGTTTGACTGTCTGCAGGGAATTCCTTTGCGTTTACATGCTACTAAGAAAGCTGTAAAAATGTTTAAAAAGTTGCTTTGTTAATTCGCTATAGCTCTAGTTCAAGCTGTGATCCCATGCACATAAGAACCGGAAGATGAAAGATTGGCAGACAAACTCTCAGGAGCATTTTCAGTGCTGTCCGTCGGTTTAAGCATAATGGCATCACAAATGAATAATGCCACTGCAGTAAACATCGAGACACAAGTATTATCCGTCCGCAGGTAGATCCTTGTATAATAATCTATGATGAGTATACATTAATAATGTATGTCTATGTATGATACCGCAGTATCATTCAACCATGTATACCGAGGCTTTCCAAAAAAATCGTGTCCACTGTAATAAGAATGCGAAGATGCAGCTAGCAGAATGGCATACTTTTGGGTGTCAGGAGTTAGAGCAAACCTATCCTAATAGAGAAAACCACTCAAAGCTTGATGAAAACTCATCGACAGCCCACAACCGGTCTCGTTCCTCTTAGGGCTCATCAGATAGGGGCTGCGATACCTCGGATATCGTACGAACTGAAGCATAAGGCGGTCCTTAGGCGGCACAATCAGTTGAAAAATATCATAAACGAGAGATTCCGTTGAATCTCCCATGAAAACAAAATTCATATGCAGATGAGTTAATTTGTTGAAAAATTAAATGATATGTTGGTCATTCGCGACGGATCCACGAAGAGTGCGCTGATGTCCCACAGGTTTGCGCACGACTAGACGTTCACAATATAAACAGCTCCTTAATTTTGATAGCGCAGTGCGTCGTCGTTAAATTTTCTCTGTTCCATGGATTTATTTTTCCTTCTTCGTGTCGATTTCGAGCTCTCTACCATCCTTGTAATTCAGCTTTAGTCAACCAAAATCCCATTCACTGTTGGCCTGCCCGTCGTTGCGAACCGGGTAGTGCCACAGCGTTCTCGCACAAGTATCTGCAGATGTCTGACAAACTAGCTGAAGCAGGATGTCCGGTAATGTTTGTGCCAATGCCCCTCAAGCAGTTGGATTAGGTCCTTTCGGTATGGCCCGTATGTAGGGTTGCTTGACAGGATCGGGGCTATGAAACCGTTCTACCGGGTGGTAGCAGCACCGGGAATGTCTTAGCTCGTTTGGCTGAAAATGTGGTAAGACCTGTCCGGCTTTGTGCTAGCCCCTCGTAGGGTACGGGTACCTCTGATCCTGTACCCTTGCGTGCTTACTGGTAAGGCTGACTCTTGAAGAGAGTTTCGGGTCCACGAAACGGCACAATCAGCGCACAGGGTCAAACGGTGATTCCCATTGGTTTTGAGACCGTCCATCTGCGGTACCCATCACGTGTAAATCAGTACCAGCCCCTGATTTGAGGGCGTGGTTGATGTCATATGGAGATAAAACAGCCATACCACAGCCACCGGTTCGTGTCCTGGTTCTGGTTCTGGTCTCCGCACTGACTCGCCAATCAGTCAATGTCTTGTTGTAGCACATTGTTTACTGATCGAAGTCCAATGTCCAGTGGTAGAACCGTTGTATCGAATATTGTAGTAGCTGCTTACATTTCTCTAACTCGCTCTTACATATGCAGATAATATCAACGTTAAACGGGTTTAATATAGCTCGCAACTGGTCCACGCCCCTGATATCATCTTAATATGTCTGGATGAGAGCAAGAAGTTTAGTGCTTGCTTTCTGCGGTGAAAGACAGTAGATCCGTTATCCATTTCCAGTACACATGAGACTAGGTTAAAAGAAGCCGAGCCCGTTGAAACAAAGCGATGGAGAATCACATCAGGGATAACAGCTCATTATAGATACTGGGCTTATGTTCATTGTTACACATGGTCTGCTTCAAATACACGGTTCACAGTCTGATATTTTCAAAATAACGGCTTGTCTGTGAATAGCAGGAATGAACAGAATTGTTCCTGGTTATCTGCCTCTTGGAGGACTAAGTGTTGCTTGTTTTCGGTATACAAACTAGGGAACATCATACTTGCACAAATCACCGTTTTCGACAACAGTATCACCTCCTTTCCTTAGCAATACAGTAATTGTGAAAATCCTACAATACATCAGCAAGTAAACTTAGTACAACTAATACAATCTGAGTCAAATTCATGGGTCAACCTATATCCAATACCTGTGATTCGGTAGAAGCCCCAGTGCCGGCTGAATTTACCAAAATTTGGTAAAAAAAAATTTGGTAAAAAATTTGGTAAAAAACTCTGGGTTTAACCTATTTTAATAACATTTTCGTCAATAATTTCATATACTCTTAGGAGAACAATCAAACCAAGAATTAGGGACACTTAACCCCATTAAATTGACTATGGAGGCCGCCAAAAAATTTGATACATCAGTGATATTTTTTGATATTCTGCCACAAAACCCAAAAGCTTACCTCAATCACTACGTAACACGCCACACATGCCACATAAAACCTTGAGTCCAATGCCTTTTGCGATCAGAATGAACCGCGATCAATCGTTTTGCTTAATAAACGCACCCGTTGGTCTAATACCAATTGCAGAATGAAATCCCAGATGGGAGCCGAGACTTGCTCATTCCTGCAACCAAATTTACTGATCCTGGATTAGCCACTATGGTGCAGTACCACCACCAGCAGTATGTCGACATGTGCGGTATAAGTGGTTTTCGCATCCACACCATAGACTTGCTGATGTTGTACTTTATGAGGAAAGTCTTGCCATTGTTCTTGCGTTGTTCACAGTAGCTGAAAACCTAAACGGAAAAATCGCGAACTCGGTTTTCAGAGATAGCAAATTGTATGTCGTTTGGAACTAGTTGGATACCAGTTTAATGCTGGTTGAAATTTCAAACACTACAGATTGTTTCCTGGTACGCGATGCCGCACGACAATCATCCCCATTTGCTATTCATTTCCACTTCGTTGTGTCGTAAACAGTGTGTGATTATTTGAATAAGTTAACCACTAGCAACGATGGTCATTTTGCCACGAACTGTGAAAGGTTCCGTTGGTTTTAAAGTAGGACTTTCCAACCGGAGACGTTCAGTACATGGTCTCAAAAGCTGAAATAACAGTGAGTAGTCGCATTCATATTGTTTTATGGCAGATCTTGTTTCTTCCTTATTCTTGTTTGCTCCAAGTGAACTGGGATTTTTCAACCGCTTTTGACTTTTTTCTACGTAAACTCTTGTGTTCCACAAATTATTCTCCCGGACAATGGTTTCAAGCTGTCATACATGATCCGCAGTTAAAGAGACAGAACGAAATTGTTGGAGGTGCCGCTAAGAGCGCACTGATTATGAAATAAACGACCGGGAAGCCACCGGTGAATTTAGATGGACCAATCGTACGAAACGGCAATACCTCGAAAACTGCTTTCATCCAAGACATTTATTGGTCAGGATCTCTTTGACTATTCAAAGCCATTCCCACACAAGGGAGAGCAAATTCAGTTGTTAGATGCTATCTTGGTAAGGACCCGCAGCACTTCACGGCGGTTGACGCCATCTATGTGAGGAGTGCTTTTAATGGAAAGTCAAACTATCCTCCTGGTGGTTGTAGTGGACAGATTTCAACTCCGTTTTTCAATCAAATGGTCACTGCAACCGCAGCAAGTTTCACTGTTTTTCAGCCCTCAAGTGCGTTGGTATGAACCTGCTCTCAAAAACAAAATGCGTAATAAATGTTCGAAAGTGCTCATCGTGGCTCAAAGCACTCGTGTAGGCACTTGAGTATTACTCACAGTTAGAGCTTAGAAAAGTGGAATTCTATTCAGTGCAGTTTAAAGTAGGGAGGTGTTAGAGAGGATCACGCATAGTCATTGACTCATGCTATATCCTGAGATGATGTCTGTCATATCCCGTGATTCCTCCAATGCGCAACTTAGTGTGCACTCTGTGCGGTTGGACAAGCTCGTTTCATCAGATCAAATGAGCTTGTTCCAAAAGATTGAACGGTCCTTATTGATTTATATGGTATCTTTGGATCCTCATTTTATATTCGGCAATAGGGAACACAATAACAATACGCTGGTGTAAAGTTGCTCCTGTCAAAGTATACTACATAACGCATAAGGTATACGTCAAATTCCTCTGTGGAATGTGGGGTATGAGAACAGTGCTCAACATTAATGCGAAGGCAAACAGTAGGTTAGGTTGAGAATACTGGAATGTATTACTGATAATAAGTCTTTACGAATAATAGTAATATGGATATAGAGATATGAATAATCCACATCTGGATGTGGCTAGAACATGGGATGTTTAGCTTCTGTGGTGAGCAAAAGTGACGACCTAGAAAACCTCCTTCATATCTGTCTGGCATTCTTATGGTGGATAGTATAGGATACAACACTGCAGTCACTCTAAATAAAACACAATTAAAACCAGATCATGTACATTTTCAAAAGTAAATTCAGTTGCACAGGGTGCAGGCTGGGCATTAGGTGCACGAACTTACGTTGACATTTCTTCCGATCAGACCACACATTCAGCTGGGTGATCAGAGATTCATCTCCTTGGCTACCATGACATTTATCATGAACTTATGTTTTGTGAACGAACATGCCACCGAAATTAGCTCTCACTAACTCAATCATTTTTATCCTTACATTTCATTTGCCAGTTGCTATCAACTGCAGATTCCGTACGTGCATGTCCTACGGTGTTGTCAAGCTTAAATTTTGAAACGAAGAAAACCGCGCCTGAAAACTGGCTTGGTATGCACAAGGAGACATTACCTTTATTGAAGGATTCCCTATTAACTGTTACTGACTAGAACCAACGAGAAGCAACCAAATAATGACCTTATTATTAGTCGGCAATATGACAATTTCCTTGGTCTTGAGAAACAGTTTTTTGGTGCGAGATTGCTTGCATGTCACTTCCTGTTTTGCTATTTTATCAAAGTTCTAGCAGTCTGCTTTATTCTGGAACGAGCATATCGAAGCTAAAAGCTACTATAAAATTTTCAGAGCGATTGATTTTTGAAGAGTGAGTCCGTGATTTTCTGTTGAAACATACATATTTGTAGGCTCCTTTGATTTCTGGTTAATCAGCAAACTTATGAGACAACCAGACAACCCGAATTGCTTTTTTATTGGCATCTAAACCGTTAGACCCAACCAACATTGTTATGAAGCTTTTTCGTGTTCTTTCGTCAATTATGAAACGATCAGTACTGTTTCAAAGTCAATGTGGCATTACAGTGAACTGAATTACTGGTCCTCACGAGTGAGAATCAAGTTGTATGTGGTAACATTTCTACTACAGTGGATGTGTTCAAAAAGCGATAGACGTTTTTATATGATACGGGTGCCTCGGATGAGGTATTGGTGTCAGCGTAAAGCGAACTTTTTAGCCGAACAATCACCAAAATCACTGTGACTGTGACGAACATAAAAATCTAGACAGGCCTGTCCACCTCAAACTGTGTGCAGTGGCGAAATTCTGGGAGCGCAAGCTACTCAGAGCAGCACAAGTGAATTCCTTTAACGGGTACGATTAAGACAAATGCCGGTTAGTTCAAAAAAAGAAGCCTAGTACCTGGAAGTAGCTCAAAAACTTTCGAACGCATTTACTGACGCATTTTTGTTGAATTATGGTATTGCAAATTAACTCTTTTCGGACTGTAGTTGCATGACGTGACAAAACCACAATCAGGCTACTACAAAATCCATGTTTCTAAATACGATAAGCTTGTCTAAATGTCTGCAACACTGCGCGCACACCGTAGACAGTTTAGAGAAATAATACCAGCAATGGTGCGAAATCTGCATAAAAATAGTTAGGCTAATTTTCAAGAAGAGTGCTTCCGAGAAGACCATTATCTAACAAAACGGGTTGAAAAGTATTTATCTGGCCATCAATGAACCTTGATCGTTTGAGAGGTATAAATGCTAGGACGTGGAAAAATTCCTGTAAACACCGGTAACTTGGAAGCAAGTTATTGTTCTTGAGCAAAAATTTAGCGTAAGACTTTCGCCGACAGAGCATACGAAGATCGTCCAGCCTATGAACATGACAGAAGATACATAATGGTATATTAATCCACACAGAAGTGTAGCAAGGTCTCTGTCTAAGCTAACTTGCTCACTGAAGTACCATACAAGGAGTATGGTCATTAACCGGAACTGAAAAAATCACGTTGAGCATATTTGATGAAAGTAGCAATAAGAAAGTCGCACTCAACGCCCTATGAAATTGAAATAAGAATTCCGACTTTATGAAACCTCCAAAATTAGGTTTTTGTGAGAACTTTGTCTTCTTGGTTATTGGTGAGTCACAAAGTTCAACCGAGTGTTTGTCCTGCAAATGGAGTCCAGAGTGACTCGAAATCGTGGCCTTCCGGTCAGTGACTGAACATAAGGCCATTCAGCCATCAAATGTGTAACCAGTAATGTGATGCACTCGCACTACAACAGGATATGGCACCATTGATCCTCCAGTCACATCAGTTACATGCTACTCAAATAACGACTGTTTAAATGTCACGCTGAAGCCTGGAAAATCATAAAGTATGCAGTCCTGGTACATAGCAAAAACGGCAAGGTGGCCGCACAGTGTCTCGCAGGTTTTCAACACTGAACGGAATATCATGTAAGGCAGGTTTACTTGTCTCGGTTGAGAAAGAATGGCAGCTTGAGGTAAGTTTTGGCTTGTAAACGAAATGACAGAGGAATCAGGTAACTACACATACTTGGAACTCGAAAGGCGCCTTCAAATGAGGTCCGCAATCCATCCAAGGCAGCCTATGAGCGATCTGATTTTCCAAATTGCTTGTTTCTCAAGTACATCACCTTGTTGGGAAAGACAAGTACGGGTATCGTCCGGTACAATGAGCAAAACGATTGGCGTCTTGTAGCAAAAAATACTCTCGTTACCGGACTTTTATTTGCGGAAAATCCATTGTTATCCCTAATAAAATATTGATTTTTTATTCATGGCATCCGTAACTCTCGCACATCCATCTAATCATAAGGCCACACCGATTAAAAAGAAAACTTCCTGTGTAGTTTCTCCAACTGGCACACAAAAATACTTAAGCAAAACCAACAGCCAAATTAAATGCTTCGAGATGATAATTTGAGTGATGTCGTGGAACAGACTCCAAAAGTTTCAGTCTCATTTTTCTGACCGCGAAAGTGCACGTCACATTTCATAATCCAGCAACGAAAAACAAAAGTGGTGGTCATTTTGGAGATTTCATTAGCTGGTTCACGGATTTCACCATCGCACATGTGATATGAAATCTGTTGCTTTCGGTTGACTGGCTACTTACCATGGATGGCCTTTATATAAACGCAACACATAGCCCATGATTTTGCTATAACTCTCCGAGAGCCCACTACCGATTTTGTCCTTCTTGGGGCTCATCATATAGGCGCAGTTTCCGAGTTTCCGTTTACTTGAACGCACATTGGACAGATATTTTTATTTATTTGTTTATTCTACTTACACACGAATTCAGTTTTGACAATAGACTCAACTAAATCCAGTTGAATCCCTCGTTTATGAAATTATTCAACTGAGTGTGCTACGACAGGCCACTTCATGTTTCAGTCGGTGCGATATTCGAGACATCGCAATGCGTGGTGTTCTAAACGCAGCACACTGTTAAACTCAAATGAGAGAGATGACGCTTTTCCGACCAAGCTCTCCGGAGGGAGGACGCGTTTCCGCAAGCTATCGGGCTCAGAGATCACAGCGACGCCTATAATTTTCTAGCTACGTGAATGCAATCAGGTGGCACCGTTTTCTCATAGATATCTTGTTGAGTTGCATTTGCGAGGCCTGAAATTCTTTGAAATGAATGGATGGAAGCGAGCCAGTCAGGGTCATGTATCTCCGAATTATGGAGACGTAAACGGTAGACCGTCCTGCTTAGATACTGTTTTTTGTACATGAGAATAGTCGCACAAAACCGGGTCACCAGTTTCCGGATTTTAAGAGTTTTGGGCAGCTTGATTGCATTCAGAGTACAACTTCAAGTGTGCTAGGCTGTAAAAACGGATACCATTCGTCAAGACCACAGACCATTTATCCTGGAATGCATATGAAGTGGCATTCAACTAGTATCTGAATGGATGTGATTTCAAATCCTCTTAGGAATTTACTATATGCACACTTTTGATGATTTCGACACCTGTACACCACACGTCATTTTCATGGACAGCCTGAGGCTTCCCTCATTGGACGAAATCACAACTTAGGCTTCCTAATGACTCTGCATATCTCAGTTTCGAATTTCCGGACCCCAGGAGCTTCGTCAGAATATGTGGATTGATTCAGTAGTCCTTAGGCCGCCGAACGCTTATTTTTGAATTCGCATCTTTAATCACGTATTCACTGGTGAAAACATTTTGATGTGATAACTGGAAGCGCTGCTGATGGTTTGGGTTAAATGTTTTGGCAAACGGTTCCGCTTCAGTGTGTTCATTTGGTTTCACGAATGACCTATAAATGGACGATTTTTTGAAAAGAATACATCCGAATATTTGTACGGCTTAGTGAAGTAGCTAACAACTATCCACACAAAGAGAGCAAGCAACGTTTTTCCTAAAGAGCAATATACTATTGCTCTTCAGCTTGTTTAAAGGAAGCGATATTATGAGTAAATCAATAAAATGGCTAAAAATATAGATTCCCATTTTGGACAGAACTATTTGAAGGAAACCATTCCAAATTGCTTCCTCAGGGGTTTCCAATTAGACGCCAAACACTTCACGTTGGCTTTCAAAAATAGAAACAGATAAATTTTAACTTGATATTGCATTGGTACATTGCTTCCAGTATTCAAAAGTTCATACAATTCGCCCACAGAAAAAACGAAGCAGTTAATTAATTGCGTCAGCAAAATCGATTGGCGTGGTCTGTTCCTGATGATCGATACATCCGGGGTTTTCACAATGACGTTTTTGTGTCCTTTGTCTAGTTTCATTCTACTCAGGACAACAGGCCACGATTGATCAATACTAGATAGAAGATATTTTATTCATAAGAAATCAAGGAAGATTGATGGAAAAATTCCCAAGGTGAATAATTTGAATCAACCTTCGAAATATTCTCCAGTTCACTGGTCAGTTACCACTATCTGAAACCACTTATTGCGATTGTATTTCCCAAATTCACAGATTTTGTAAGTTCTAGGACATTTGTATCCAGCAAATCTTTGATTCACTGCTGTCGATTGCAAACGTCCACATTTGGTACTAGGTTCGAATATTTAGTGTGAGCAATCAGCTCATCGTGATCAAATAAAGCAGAACAAACACAGCAAGATTTATCGGTTCTATGAGGGTTCATGTGAAGATGCAGCTACCTTTTAGACGTGATCTTTGAGATACACTACAGGTTGCAACAGGTTATTTTCAGCTTTGGAATTGCTATCGTTACCCTTACTAAATTTCATAACCGAAATTCCAAAGGCGAAGCCAAATTACAGCTTAAATATCAAGGTGATAAACCTATGTTTTCTATCACAGAGTTTATGAGCTCTGTGAACAAATATCGTTTTTGGACTGTTCATCCTTAAGTTGAGTAAAACACATGTGTCGAGTAAGAGATGATCTCAACCCGACAGGAAGGCTAAGGAAGAAAAGGCGAACGGCAACCGGTGTTGTCACCGTCATTTGTCTTTAAAATAGTGACTTGGGTATTCAAGAACAAATTGTCCCAAACTTTTGTTTTCCCTAATCAAGTTTGTACACGTCTCAATACGTCTCACAGGGCTTTACACAGTGTTCTTGTGAAGGAAGCAAGGTGTCCATTATTCAGCCGTTGACAATCAAACCTCAGGCCTACCAATCTCTCCTACAATACGCCTCAGGTTAAGAAAATAATGCTGTCGGTACATTTAGTCGCTCACTAATAAGAAAGCTTTCGGATCATAGGTTGGTTGAAATCTTAGAGTTCTTTATCCAGATGGATGGTTCAGCTAATATTTCTGTGTACATAAGAGGCCAGAAGAGGTAGAGAGCTATCCCGAAATCCTGAAAGATGTGTTGCGTGCCTGGTCCGAAGCGTCCCGCATTCATTGGATTCGTGACCATACTAATAGTCTGGCTTTTGAACATAGATGACTGTCGAATTCTTCTAACAGGAGAACAGTGAGAATTCTAGGCAGTGCAGTGTTTGAGAAATCTTGTGTGGTGGCCAAAAATCAATTGGGAAATCAATGCTACATTTAAGGAATGCTCCAAACGTCAGAACAGAGTCGGCACATATCCGATCAGGATCGTGGCCATTTTGTGGAACTATATACACACTAATTGCTATGGATCCACCGGCTGAAGAATGCTATTTATAGTAGTGGCCACATATTCGAAACCGACATACACACGAACTATTTCTGTCCAACCAGTTAAGGAACACCGATACTTCCCACGTGGTTCTAGCAAAAGGAAACGGAACAGTATTTACGAGTGAGGAGTTCAGGCGATTTGTGAAGCACAGCAGCCTTTTTTCAAAAGGACTTCCGGAGAGGGTCGTCAATCTAATCTAAATATAGATACATTGCCCAGATTTTTCGGACATCCTCCACATAACAGGGATAAACTTCACATACCGCTGCCGGTCAGTCCCTTTGTGATCTGCAGATGGGACGCAGATTGTTCCCACTCTTGAATCGGTTTTGGTCTGATCTCAAAACTGGAAATAAGCAAAAACAAGGTAATGAAAACTAAAACTAATTTCGTTTTTGGGAAAAGGTTGAGATTCACTCGGGCAACGTTTCGCTTTTGACACAAAAGCTTCTTCAGGACAAGTGACCAGGTAACGAGGATGGTCTATTTTTAAGGCCGAAAAAGAACCAATCAGGTACATACGTAATGCACTGCTCATAAGGTTGCTGAAAATTCTTCGACAGCCCACGACCGGTTTCGCCCTTCTTGGGGCTCATCAGGTAGGCGCAGTCTCCGAGTTTCCGTCAACCTTATGTTCTACTTGAACCCAAATTGGACTGATTTCGATAAATCGCAAAAACCAAATTGATATGCAAATGAGTGTATTTCTCGAGAACAGTCCAATTTGGGTTCAAGTAGAACATAACGTTGACGGAAACTCGGGGACTGCGCCTACCTGATGAGCCCCAAGAAGGGCGAAACCGGTCGTGGCTATCCAAGAATTTTCAGCAACCTTATGAGTAGTGCATTACGTATATACATGTATCGCGATATCTCGAATATCGTAGCAACTGTAACATGAGGCGGCCTGGTGCAGCACATTCAGTTGCCTGAAAACATCACAAACGGGAGATTCAGCTGGGTTCCAGGTGAGTCTCTCGCAAAACCAAATTGATATGCAAATGAGTGTATTTCTCGAGAACCAATCAGGTAGGTCAGGCTAGATCAGTGTTAGGTGTCTGCTGAGGATTTTGTTTGTAATCCACTCAAGTTTGGGGATGCGTCAAAGCACACAAACTAAGTAGGTGGATTTGTGGATGCAGTGAAAATGCGATGGAAAATGGAAGTGAAAGATTTCATTGCCCCTCTATGAATCGCTTCAAGCGGGCAAATCTGTGACATGAACGAAAGGTGGGATTCTACGGACGGCAGTAGGAAAGCATAAAAGCCACTGAGTGTGAGGTTGTGCAGGATTGACTTGATAGGATACGAAGGCCAACGCTTAAACAAAGTTTGTTTAGAAGATATCAAGCATATCATATTCGTTTTGGAGGTGGCCTGTAGTAGCTGCCTTTTCGCCGATGATTGCGTCTTTTTACCCCACGCTAACCTAGGCGGAACCACCAATCATCTCAGTACAAATCGTGGGCGTCCCGAAATTTATGCGTTTCCTCTGTCTTTTTATTACTTACACCGCATAGGTCGATTCAACTCTCATAGGTGATATGGTTCGTGATTCAGGGTGATCGTCATTAACGGTTGCGTTATATGAAATGCGATGATGAAGGAGAAGTGACACTAAGACCTATTGAAGCTTGAACTATTTCCACAAATGGTTAACATCTCGTGGTTGAAACCGATTATCTACATTTCACTCCGGAGTGTTGTGGGCGGAGAGAAATGCAAGGATTTACACGATTCACTGTACACGCACTTCTCCATAATGCCTGGTTGCCTTTCGGTATAGCGGTTAAATCCAGTGACAGCGTGAAACCTGTATTTGAAAAGTTGAATCCTCACTGTCTTCCAAGCTACCATTTCTATTTCTGTCTTAATAGAGCCCAAGAGTGTTTCCGTTAATTCCTCAAAGCCAGAATGTAATATAGGAGGGTGAATTTCAAGTGATATACAATCATGCTAAGTTTGACGGTGACGAATTAGTTACTGTGTACTAGAGAATAATAACGCAACAAAAATGAGTGAAGTTTCTTTATAGGGAGGGCAACCTTTCAGTCAAGATATGACAAGTTCCCAGTTAATTCAAAAAAAGAATAGCAGTTTGACTTCTAGGAATGGTTGAGCTCAAAAATTTGGGACCCTCGATTTTTGTCAGCATTAGTACATTCGATCTTTTTTGAGAAACAAGAAAGGCGAAATTGCGGAGCACAAATTACCGCTGAAATGCTCGTCCACAGCAAGTGAAACCGTATAGATAGATTTTATGACACATCCCGAAAGACTGGTTAAAATCAGCCTCTATCCCACTTGTAAGTTAAAAGAACTGCTTAGAAATTTGTTTGGAACGGTAGTGCGTAAACGTTTTGAACTGCCTTCGACGCTTTACTGACTATACACTCTATTCCGACTAGCGAGAATCACAGATTAGTTCTTTTCACTCCCTGTCATGATGAGCTATTTGTCATGGAGAAAGCTGTCAAAATTCCAGCCACACCCAACGAAATTTGATTAGACGCGGTTTCATGGGTTAGACTTTGAAATTTGTCATAGAATATATTCGAAACTAGCATAATATCACCGGAACCATACTTCCAAGCGAAGAAGTGTGGCTGTTGAACAAGAACGTTTGCGACTCTAAACTGCCGCCTTTGTTTATCATATATGATAGTATTATTACGTAATATCCTGATAGCTTAAGCCCCAACCTGTTTTCTCCAAAGATTAGTGACTTCCTTAAGAACCTCAGATGGGTACACGTTCCCTTATAGTCTTTTTCCCATTTAAAACGTATTAGGGGAACGGTCGAGTCTTTGAACTTTGGCAGAGTTTCGACAGTGAAATCGGTTCTTCAAAATAACAGTTGATACTCATTTCCAGTATTTTGCTCGAGTGTGTTCGAAATGTACCGAAATATCCGTAGACCCAATTTGTTTATTTGAGGTCAACGTCGAATATGAGTGGCCATTGTACGGAAAACAAAACCATTCCAATGACGCATCGCGCCTAGGTAGTACTGGGGACCGCCACAGCTCTAGGTTCACGTCATTGTCAGAGACAGCAAAAGCAGTGTTGACACTGATCACTATCAAAGGACCGTAAAGTGCATTTCATAATATTCAACACCCTAAAGTGTAAACAAGACAAATGGATGGATGAGGAAGGTGTTAGCCAGTCACAAGCATTCTGAGGTTTCCCCTTCACCATCAAGGACTCAGACTATCTGGAAAAAAACCGACATTATGGAAATGGATCAGCCTTCATTTCGTGCATTTGGGAGCAGCGAGACCAAATCTTCGAAGGCGGAACGCTCCAACTCCTCGTAATATCCTTTACGCACCTCTGCCACGTCACAGGTTGCTAGCCTTTTCGTTTACAACATTCTGAAGAAGGCATGAAGAACAACACTCGTCTCGGTAGACGGTGTTTCGGCCTGCGTAGCCAGTGGCTGAGCCACCACAGTTGATGATATTGGATGTTTTACGCGAGTGAATTAGCTGCTGCACAACCGAATACCCGTTTGCCAATTAGCGCTGACGCCACCGGACCCCAGAAGCACCCCTCAGACATAGGTTGTCAAAAACCCGAGAAAGCTTCGTATCATCTATCCCTAGGGGCAATGCCCGGCAAAGGTACAACATTTCAGTCTATATTGCAGTCTGATGCACGCGACCATTGATGCAGCTACTGAGGTATGTAAAGTTCTTCACTACCTCCAGTGATTATCTTCGAACTATAAGGGTTATCTTCAGAGAAGCATGACTCTGCACCTGGAATGTGTAAGAGACACGCTAAAAGAGAGTATTCACTTTATCCACCAAACAGAACGTATGCTTTTCCTTCATCTCTAAACGTGAGGCCAAAGTCGTCTGCATACCCAATCTCGACAAAGTTCACACCAGCAACGATTTGAACACTGGGGTTTTGGGGATCCTCCAGCATTCGCCTCGTTAGTTCTTCAATGGTGAAGCTTAACTAGAACAGACTGAGTGGGTGTTCTTACTGGACAACCACGTTTTGAAAGAAGGTCCAAAAGCTTTCATTTGCTTTAGATCGAAGAGCTACGCTTGCCCCTAGTAGTTTCGCTAACAAGAAGATCCCGAGTGCAAGTTGAAAAAAGTGAAAAAAAATCTGTGCTGATACTGGGGTGAGGAAGAGAGAAGAACGAATGCGTGAAAGAGGATGAAGGGCAAATTCAGCGGTATCCCGTTTTCGTCTACCGCCATACCTTATGCAGCAGGTAATGCCACCCGTCTGATGGTACCACATGACCACCGAAGCGGCATGATGGTAACTTCAGATATGACATTCCTGGCTGTAGGCGGGATGAGGTACTATCATGGTGTCTACAATTAAAGAGGACTTCGAGTGGGGTCCCCAACCAAACCTTCTGGCTCCTGATCACACGGCAGCGGATGGATGCCGGCATAATAATACAGTAGCAGCACAAGTGCTCTAACGAACGACTTGCCATGCCTGCTTTATATCCCAATCTAAAGGACCAAACGAATGTGTTGTCCAGACTCTCACCCACTGACCAGTCTTATATGAGAAACTCTGTGGGTGTCAAAATGAAACATCTAGTGTAGCTCAGTGGTTCATTGTGACACACAAACCGCCAAACCGAGACAAGGTCCAGTCTCTTTCAGCTTATTGTGAGGCACGTGTGACAGAACCAGTACCATTCTTCGCTTGGTTCGCATGCTTTTTCCTGGAAAAGCACTATCTTTCTAGTTCTGGAATATGTGCCTCATTTACGAAACAAAACATTATTTAACCCTGCTTCTGTGATCTCATAAATGTTCCCAGTATTACAGTTTCTGCTTTACTATCATGGGGCGACTGTTTTTCATACCATCCATTCCTAACTTAACCAGTCTTGATACTTTTTTTCGTTGATATTCACTGATAACTCGTCTTGGTTGATGTAGTTTCTATCGCCAGATTTCTGACAAGGCTTAAATTTAGACTTCGGCATGCGTTTTTTAGAAACATCAGCCCCTTCTGATATGCCCGGGTAAATTCCACTTGTTTGATGCTGCTCGGCTGGCGGTCTAGGAATGAGCCAAAAGGTAAATCACAACTTCTTATAACAAAGTTCTAGAGGTAATTGAATTAAAAGATTAGGAGAAAAGAAAGGTTCATATCAAGAGAACCATCTGTCAGGTTCGCAATGTCCCTAGCTCAAAATAAAAGGCGGAACCCGACGAAATTTACTGACCTTCATATTCGGCAGTTAGGCAGTGGGACACTGCACACTTGTCGGTGCTGTCTAGCTCATATCGGTGTTCTGATTAGTGAAGACCTATTTATTTCAGATTACACGCAAGCGAATGATATAATTATGCACGCAATAATTTAAGCGTGTGGTGGGGATGAATGAGAAGTGATTTAGGCAATCATTAGTCACATTCTAACTAGTCGGAAAACTTCGTTTCTAAATGAATGACTGTGAAAACTGTGGAAACGCCATTAGATTAACTCGCTTTTGCTGTTCACTTTGAATGTATCATGAGATCAGCATAACAGTTCTTAGTAGAAAAATCTCCGTTCAATCTAACTTTCAGAGTTGATTTCATTTCTAAGATGGCCAAAAACTGCACTGCGGGAGGGTAAAATCCACAACGACCCCCAGGAAAAAGAATGTATAAGTATGCAACATAGAGACAAAAAAGCATTCAGAACTATTTGACAAGCTGACTAGTAATATTGCGTTCTGATTGGTCAAATTCTTTGTGGTCGATCAGCTTGGTAGGCCCGACTCAAATCGAATGGTAGATACTCGAGATATTATCTTAACCAGTTCATGTCCCAGGAGGGCCTGTTTCCGAGTGAGCTCTTGTCTTGGTCTGTGGGTCAGGCAATCGATTGCGGTTGATTGTTCTGGCGTGGAGTGTTTGCGCTTTGTTCCACATACCGACTGACCGAACTTCTCTTGAAGTATCGTGCTTCAAAAAATCCTTCCTTTTGTTTCCCATCTCCATGGCCAAGATTTTAACGTATTTCAGGTTGACTGTGTACCTTTTTTGCTTTTCGCATATAATGGCCATGAACAGCTTATCCGATAGGCCTGTCTCATCGGACTACGCCGAAAGAGCCTGTCGCACTAGAGGGCATGTGCGGCATGTGAAGCCGACTTAACTCATTGTACCCGAAAACCCGGGGGAATAACTCCGGCAGGCGAACAACTCAACGCAATTCTAAAGCCATCAGCACAACCAAGTGGTGGCCCATAAATGTCAGTTTGAGGGTACAACTGAACAGTTGAGCCACATAGTGCACACAAAAAGATCATCTGGTAGTGCGCAACACTCATGAGGTGCGTCCTGGGCGGACACATATGGCCACTTAGTGCTATCTACTATTCAACTCGTTGTGACCAATAAGTGTCCTAGGTATTTTTAAAACAAGTCGGAAAGTCTGAAGCACTAGTACCATAAATGTGTAGATGGATCTACAAAATACACAAAAAATGCAACTTATAACAAGTGAAAAAACAGTGCAGTATAGCACAGCATATGTAAAAATGAATTGGGGAAAATGATGAAAACGGATAATGCAGCCACCCAAAACAGAGTCACTCAGCAGCGAACCACTCAAGGCTTCCTTAGGCCAAGGCAGCAGCGAAAACTAAAGAGCTGATGCACACCGTGTAAGCAAAAGTTCGTCTGGTGGTCCGAACAACTCACGAGACTCCTCTCAAGAAGGCACACGACCAGGTTATGTTGGTCATTATTCAGCTAGTTCTGCACAACGACGACGACAGAAGATCACTTCTGGCAACGTTGTGGGTTTAGCAGTCACAAATACCCGTGAATTCGAGGAGAGAGATTTACATGCACGAATGGTGACAGCTTAACAGTTGAATCCGTTAGTGCCTGGTTTGGATAGATCGTGGACCTGCATCACTGATCATAATGACCCAAAGTACGTCCGCATGGCACCCTATAGTTAGTCATGGTATTACTGGATTCCGTCGACACCACTTAAAACCACTTCTAGCAGCACTACATGCTTGAAACGCCGTGTCACTCAGTGCGCTCATGCATTTGGGTCGGTTTCAGTCTGTATGACTACAGAGTGTCATTTCTAGAACTATCGCGGGAGTTTCATCAAACCGCAAACGCATATGTGAGCAAATTACTTAGTCCGTTCGGCAGATGCATCACCTTCGTCCGCTGGTGGCCAAAAAAATCCAATTCGGTCGGTACAAACACGGCCGCAGTCATCACTCATCCAGCCTGTTGCTTCTCCAGGTTCAACAGCCTCGCAAGCTGTCTTGCACGCTTCACCTCTCCAGAACGAATTCAGGGATCGTTGAACTAAAGATCTCCAGTCCATATTGTTTCCCCTCATGCTGACCACTTCTCTGCTTCCGTTTACTACTTAACTATACTCATTTTAGCAGCTCTGACAAAAATTTTCAGACCACGAAGCATTGTTTACCAGGGCTTGGTTTCTTCGTATACGGTTGAATAAACAGAAGTTGCTTCGTAATTTTGTCGTCATTCACTTGGCAAAAATCTCCCATAAACCACAATTAGGCTGAATTTGATTCTGGCCTCCATTACAGTGTAACGCGCCCGTCCGTGGACTCCTATCCCCGCTATTCGTTCAACCCACTGAAAACTAAATATCCCCTGAGGCTACGCAATTAAAATATGTTTAAGTATGGTGTGTTGCAGCGGTATCTGGTCAGTGTTTCAGTGCTGCAGAAAGGGACAGATAAGAATACCACCTTACGGAAGTGTGGCTTGACTTTCATTCCTAGGCATAATCTCCAACACACCCATTTTCCAGCTTATCAAAAAGCCCCACTAGGTGAGATCCCTGCACACACTCCGGTATCAGATCAACAGAGCTTCCAAGGTAGCTGAATCTCGCGGAGTAGTCTACTAGTTTTGTTCCACTTCGGAGGCATAGAGCAGTGCTGGCGAATTTGGTGCATAACTAAGCTCCTCTTCGGGACGATACACAGGCCAAACTTTGAGGTACATCATGAGTGTGCACACCCAGTACACAATCTTCCTCCAACGTAAGAATGTGCAGCTTACTCTGGTAGACCGCACTCTTTATATCCGAGTGCTTCATACTAACCAGAAGCCCGACAAACCGATGCCCTTCACGAAAGTTGCATTTAGAATGACGGCGACATGGGCATGCATGTGAACGGTGTAAGACGGGATCGCACTTTGGCGGATGCCAGCTACTTCCTGCGTGAAAAAAAACCTAGAATTTCTGCGTAATTTGTAGGCGGTAAGAGTTTCATATAAAGAATTTCGATGAAATGGACAGAAACTCATAGCTTTCAAGATGGAAAATTAACTAGCTGACAGTGTGGGCTGAGCAAAGCAGATGCGATGGACGAACTGCTCGCAAGTGCATCAGTAGTAGAGATGAATAGGCCACTTTTGACGTGTGTGATTCCCATAGCCCAAAGCAAACGTTTGTTTCTTACGAAAAGATTAACGGTATTTGTATATTTTCTGATTATTTTTTCTATACAGTTTCATGATTTTCTTTTAACAGAACGATTGTTCTCTTGCCTTCAGAAGTTAAGCTTCAACACCACACTTCCTCAAGGAATAACAGGGTAATATAGTACGCACATGATGATAACACGATATTTGAGCCCGACGATCCATGAATCGTGGAGCACATAAAAATGCTTAGAAGAATCAGGCGGCCGAAGCAACCCAAATTGCGTGGTGACTATCTGCACACTTGGTTTACTAGCTTAGACCACACTTCACCACCACATAGTCCCGGTTTTGCGATCGCAGGATAGGAATAATAGAACCAAAATTAACGACACATTCTGCCCAGTCGATAGAGCGGTTTTGCATTCTCTCATTGGCAAGATGCCAGAGGATTCTCAAGGAAACTACTTTATCCCACTGAAGCTTGAAATGTTAGCACTCACTGATAGAGAAAGCCATCGATTTATTAGTGCATCCAGTGCAGATATCCCACACACCGAAATTGAACTATGCTTTCTCGAGCAGTGCTCACGAACCAGATCAACCATCGTCTCGTATTTGGGAACGTGTCTTAACTTTGTGAGCGGCGTACTTCTGGTTTTGGTCACTTGGCACTTTCCGGGTCTTTCACTTTTCCATCCAGTATGGACGCTTTTCAGCACAATGAATTCGTCACGAGCTTATATTTGGAATCTGCCTTAAAAGCGTTCCTTCACTGACTGAGTTCCCTTCAGTGACTGTTCTTCAGGCCACTATCATCTTGTGACCAAAGGTGGTAAAGAGACGTATGAAATTTCTTCGTTGATTCTGACCAGCTGAGCAGCTGATGCCTTTGACTGTGCAGCAATCCATGCTGGGACGTTTGCCGTGAATCTGAGAAGACAGTTCAAAAGGTTAAACAGTCCGGGGATGATACTTACCTAAGTTGTTTAGATATTAAGGTCTGTGGCAGAACGTTGATGAACAGATTTCCTCAAGCAACCCACTTATTTAAGAATGCTGCATATCTCTGACGGAATTTTTTCACAGTCCAGGATCGGTTTCGGTCTATCTCAGACACAACAGGTTGGCATATTCCCCAAGCCTTATGTTCTGTTTGAACCCAAATGTGACGCAGTTTGTGGAATACATTTATTTTCAAACCAGTTTAATGTAGCACATCCAGTTGGAGGATTTCGTAAACGAGAGATTTAGCCGGAGTTTAGCTGATTCCTCTTTAATACCAAATTGGTTTGCAAATTAGTATTTTTCGTGAAAAGAACAGGAGTGGATTTAGTTTGGAGAAAACTTTGCTAATCATGTACTTATTAACGCTAATCCATTTGACAACGGTATGTTCTAGTGTGTGTGTTTGGTTTATTTAGATGAGTGTCTTATTGAAGACACGTTTATTGATTTTTGGCTTCCAAATGGCAGCTGCACTATGGTAGGTTCGAGCGGCTCTGTTTTTTATTTCTGTGGTATTCACTTGTTGTTTCGGCAGCAGCGTTAACAATTTCTTCACTGAAGTCACGCACCAATCCATTTTTAAGTCTTTACTGGACTAATACGTTAGTCAGGGTTGATCAGTTTGGCGTTCTCAGAACGCCGATTTTTCACGCATAACGTATCATCGATGTCGTATGGTGTTGCTTCAGAAAATTACAAAAGTTAATACTAATTGGCTAGTGGTGAGGTTTTCAGGTAAATACTTCTAGATCAGTCATGTTAGGACCTGATATCTGACATTAAACAACCCGTTTTGGAGGTACTACATTTTGGGTGATCCGAAGCCCCAATGGTGCCTCTCATTGACTAAGGACCGAAATGAAACGCGCTGGGCCCATTCAGAAGCTCACTGCCTAAGTAATTAGTTTGGTTATTAATGGTACGGGTATTGTTATGCTGGATTCGGATAGAGTAAATATGTTCCTCTCCATGGGTTCTGTGTTAAAGGAACGGCCAAGAAAAGCCTATTCTGAGGGTGCCTTATTGCTTAAGAGAAAACGTGTTCAAGCAAAACCTAAAGCAACTGCCTTAACGGAAAGACAATGCTCTACAGACTTTCTACTGTGCGACTTTTTCATGTTCTGTTGAGATAACCATGATGGTTGGCGAAATCTGCCCTGCTGCACATAATTTTAGAATTAGAGTCACTTTTTCAATCAGTCAAAAATCTTTGCGCTGTCCAGGAAAGCTAGTTTATCTGCGAATTTCGTCGGTCGACGGGAGGAAAATTGTACTAGTCTTGGTGTGCTTAGTGGTACTAGGATACATAAACCACAAATTTCGGCACAATAACCTTCTTACCAACCGACATCTGATAAAAGGAACCAGCCTAACTGCTTCGAGGTAGGTCAATCAAGATATCAACCGCTCCAAACCCAAAAACAAACATGAAGGCAGAAGAAGCGAGAGAAACCTGGGTGACTAATTAATGTCTTTCATCATCATGGTTTGCCGGTACCAGTCGTTTCGCAATTTTTAGCGAAATTCATTTTTCCTATCATTCGCTCAAATTCTACAACACCTCTATATATCCCACCGAATGAGCACACATCAAGACATCAAGACAATTTTTTATCGTCTGCGAAACCGTCATGCTTAGAAAGTAAGGTTAAAGTATTAGTTTACCTCTGATCTCATGTATACGTCCAGCATGTAACAGCCAGCACAAAACCAGCACTTTCGCACAGTTACTCAGATGTTATTCTTCCACTCGACTTTTCCAAATCTAACCACTGCCGAAATAAATTGGGTTAGGTTAAGACAGGTCTGTCCCCCAATCGATAAGTCCACCGGCCTGCCCCAACTCAGCATGAACGTCCGAATAAAAAAGACGTCAATAAAGCTGTTCTTAGTGGGCTGAAAATCCATCATCATGATGCTCATATAAAAACTAGTACGTCTGAATTCATCCGGTAATCATAATTAAATTACAACACCTCCGCGAACTTTTCTACTGATGACATGCTGATAGTCTTTGGTGTTGAACAAGGTATGCCCCTTAATACTACTTTCACAGAATGTATGTGTGATGTTAATGTTACTGAGAAACCAGCCAAACATAAGGATAACGTAGTGTATGAATCAAGGGAACACGTCAAATAAGTTCTGCCGAATTTCTCACAACTCCGGTGCCACAGAGTAACCTTGTTGCTGCTTTTCGTGAAGAAGAATTGCGTACTTATTTGAGGATAACAATGACACTGAATTGATGATCCAGGTTAACTCGACATTTGTCTCAATTCGATCTGTCGGTGACGACTGCAACAAGTTCTACTTTGGACGGTCCAGGAAGAAATGATCCACACGATTGTAGAAACACAACGCGGCCGTTAGGACAAACGACGCTGTATCCTAGACATCCCTATGTGAAGACCAAAAAGGCTACAAATTCAACCTGAAAAAAAGCGAAAATCTTGGCATAGGTACACATAAGACACTGAAGGGAATTTCTGGAAGTATGGCTCTCGAATGTGGAATCGAACAACCGATACACTGAACTAGAACCAATTTACGCACCGCCAAGTGCGAACGACCAATGTCACAACCGGAAAACTCAAGGAGATCTGAATGTCGGATAAACAAACCAAGGAACAAGAAACTTCCTGGGGGCTCTTGTCACAGGCTGGAACCCAGAGAGGTCAAGAACAGAGGTCACTCCAGCATCGACCAGAGTACAAGAACAGGAGAGGCGAAAATCGAAAGTCACTTCGTCATCTATCAGCCAGGATACAGGATAGCACAGCAAATGATGGAACCACCCGACCGAGCCGCTAATCGTTATCAAAGGTCAAGCCCGAGCTAGCGGCACGTATATTAACACACGCAACACTACTCAACGAATAACCATTGGTCCATCGCATTTATCCACTGCGCACTGATGATGCCACCGCGATTAGGGATGAAACGGTTGTAATCAAATTGTCCAACTCAGTCATCTACGCTGCCTGAGCTACCAACCTTCCCTTCAAAAGCAAAGTCATCGCCATACATTGAGAAGGCACGTCATACAGGACAACAGCTGGGCAGATGCAGTATAGTGAAACACAGGCACATTGTAGGGTAGGTATGCATCTGTGTGATGAAAATCTGTTGCCTGAAGAAAACCAACAAACTTCAACTATCAGCTACTGGCATGTTCATTGTGTGATCCCTGAGAAGAGACGGATGCAGAGGTGGATGACCACACTTTATAAGAAAACGTAGCTTGATACTCACCTGTAAATATAGTAGAATGAAAGGAAATTACTAGTGGTTGAAAGCTGAACGAACCAGAGGTTTCAGCCGAATGCTGATTTGTTCAAAGCCATCTAGCATCAGCTATCTAGTCTCGGAAATTAGTGGTGAGAAAATCTAGACTTCTGAGTAGCCGTTCGACGGCTGACAGAAACTAGATTTTACTACAATTTTAGCGAAACTTGGCTTTCGTATTTTGACTTGCAAGCTCTGACTGAGATGCCTCAAACTTTCATCTACTGTTAGATATGTGCGGTCTCCGAGAGGCATCTGGTATGGGGGAGAGATCTTCCCAAACAAATACGGATGCAGACAAAAGGGAAGAAAGCGTCTACAGAGGAACCCTTGACTTTTATAGCTTTACGGATAGTCCTATATTTACGACTGCTTCATTGGGAGAATGATGCATCCCGAAATAACAGTGAAAGCATTTCTATGTATAAACTCTGGGCTTCACCTGCCTTTCAGTTAGCAACGCTTCCTCGCAAGTAAAACTCTACTGTGCGATTGTCCACTCTAAGAAGCCGTTTTACGTGCGCCATCATTTCAAACTGAAAACTGAAATTTTTCAATTCAAGAGTACTTCAATAGAGACGTAACAATAAGCGAGTTGCATGGAAATGAGAAAGCTTAAGAAATATTTAATGGACGCAAGTAGATTTTACAGTTCTTTATCTGTTTGATTGTTGATAGCATTTCGTGAGGCTTAATTGACGGATATCAACAGCGTTTGTTTCTATGAAGAGGAATCTGACAGTGATATGCACTTTGCTACACTGAGAGTAACAGCTGAACCATATCCAACTGAACGGCTTAAAACAGTGCAAAATAAACCTTGGATAACGCATAGAACCAGCTGCTAGTTATATTAGAACCACGTCGTTTATATTTCTGAGGGCTTCAAAGCTTGAATGATATTATACTTTAATTCATGCTGTACTTTAAAGATCCAACCACTGGCGTAATTTTACGAAGCGATAGCGATAGGTTGGGCTACCTAAAATTCACAGGGAGGGTGTCCCCATAAGACCGATAGTGGATGGCACAGGTTCAGCAACACATGAGCTGGCCAGATTTCTGACAGGTATCCTTAAACCACTTGCCGGCAAGTCACCCACACCCATCCGGAATTCGTATGATTTTGCTAAACAAAGTAACTGGGTTTCGGCTGGTGTCAGACGAAACTCTCGTTAGCTTCGATGTCCACTCGGTATATACGAATGTCCCTAAAGCGGACGCTTTGGAAGTAGCGAGAAAGCTGGTACTGGCAGACACATCGCTGCATGAACGAACGCACCTCTCCGTAGACGAGAGAGTTAAAGGTATAAAAGTGTGTTCAGACCCCAGTCATTTTGTTTTTGATTCAGTTATATACTCTCGAGAATTAGTTCTAGCTATGGTATCTCGAACATCTCCGATTTTGTCCAATGTATACATGGAAGACTTTGAACAGTCGCTTCAGACTGATTCGATTGTCCACTGAGGGTTTTCTGGTGTTACATAGATCATAAGTTCGTTGTACTAAAGCGTGATAAATTTAACGAATCCGTTCTATATCTTAACACTTTGGACTTTCACTTTAAGTTTAGCATGGATCTAGAGTCCACATCGGGAACACTACCCTTACTTGACTGCGTGGCGCACAAAAGTGATAAGAAATTAAAACGACTGTTTATTGTAAATCAACAGATAGTGGTGCGGTCTAGAATACTCCTCAACACACCAAAAAACAGTATACGCTGGTATAGTTTCAAAAATATTTAGGAGAGTACTAGAACTGTGCACAGAGGAGGTCAACCGAATGGTAGCACAAATTAAGGTAAAATAGCGACTTCAAGACAGCGGATACCCAGTGGGTGCAACTAAGCGGCAACTAAGAACGGTATTGGTCCCAACACCAAGACCCAACAAAGAGTGGGTTGGAACAGCAGTAATTCCATACAAAACAGGGACATTTGCAGTGATTAGAAGGGTTTTGAATACAGCTAACATTAGAGTAGCATTTTAGAAGGGAACTACACTTAGTATTCGTGCAACTGTAGGATCGCCTTCCGGTTGATAAGACTAGGGACTGTGTACACAAAATAAAATGGAACGACTGTACAAAGGTTTATATGGGTCAGACAGCCACGGAATTGTCCACCAGCATCGTTGAGCCTAAGCTATGCATTCGCAGACCACCGAGAAACGTAGAGGAATATCGGACGATAGTCGAACTCTCGACAATGGCAGTGCATTCACTGGACACTGGGCGCAGGATAGATGTGGAGAATGTGGACATTTTGAACGGGGACTAAGATTCACACCAAAGCGACTGGTGGTCAAGGAGGTGAAAATCATCAACATTCCTAGAGTGAGTAGAATGGAGGACGTAGAACTGGCATGCGTGTGGAGAGCGGTTTTAGATCAGCCCAGACGACACGAGGTGACGAGCAATTATCAGTAAAATGATCTGTGACACCCATTTAACACCCCCCTCAACCCCAAATCCAATTGTCCCGGCACCTCGACACACACAGACGGTCAAAATCTGTGAATGATCCGTAAGAGGAATATTATAATAGTTGTCCTAGACCAGAAAAACACGGCTGCAAAATCCGGATTCGACATGAAGCTATCCCCTCTCACCAATCTGTCGTAAGTGTTAGTCATACCCACTAACCGACAAGCAGAAACTTCAGACGGACACCCAGCACTAATCAGGTCGGCAAGTCATAGGGAATCTAACGGACTCGTTCCCATACTGCCTAAAAACCCGATCAATTTGGCAACGTACTCACTTGTCCTAACGAAACCTTCATATCTTGTGCCAAACTTTGCCCGGTAATAAATCCACCAATTTGTTTACCAAAAAACCTCTGAAATGAAACAAGGGGCATCTCAGGTTTTGGAAACGCTAGGTAAGGGGGTCAACTGTAGAGGATATGGAATGAAGCTGACTGTTTTTTCACAGAATAACGTCAACTTTTACTTTTTTTTAAAAAGTATTTGCCAGATATTCTGAGTACATCAGCTGTCAAGATGCACACAAGATGGAAGAACTGCGGTGTCCAAGATAGAGGTAGGGGAAAACCATTAAAGGGAAACAAAAATCTGCTGACGAAGTTGAGCCGTGTTTGAAGCATAATTACGTCACAGCAGGCAAAATATTATACAGAATCAGTAGCCACACGAGTGCTTTTTAGAAACAGGGTTAGGCGAGGTAAATCTTATATCGCATCTTCCGAAATAGTCCCCAATTCAGTGCGAATAAAGTGAAAAGAATTAAGCTTTGTAAAGCGTTTTGTTTGGTAAGTTGGGAAAACAACGTTACTATGCTGAGATTAATCCATCGACCCCTCGGCCATTACAGGAGACTCTTTTGATGAAGAAAAAATTGCAACTAAAAACGGGAAACAGAAGCCACATTGACACCTGCCGTCACATGTAGTCCTTTTGATTGTTCGAGAAGACAGAAACGTCCGTGGATTGGGGCTAATTTCAACGCATCACGCGTCTATTCAGTCTGACTATTGATTGGTTCCGACCAGGCAGCTGACATGACTTCCGGTTGACAGCGGAAGTGAAAAGCCAGAGGATCCTACAAAGTTATTCTGCATGCCTCGAAAGTTTGCCTGAATTCAGTGACCCTGGCCAGACAAAATTACCTGATTTTCCACCAGGCGTGCAGAAAAATAGCTGAATTGCATTCTAGTTTCTGTGTCGAGACCTCTTTTCTCATCCTCTCAGTTGTTCAATGATCTGTGGTACTAATTAATACTACAATTCATCTGAGGTATTAAGATCACTGTAGTGAACCGATTTTTAATTTTCTTGGGTTGTGGCCGGACTCACCCATCTGCAAATTACTTTCGTATTATTGAGAGACTTGACTGAATCTCTCTTTAAGGATATTCTTCCAGTGAATACGCTACCCGGCGGCCGCCACAAATTTCCTTTGACACGGTATTCGAGATATTCGACTGCCTTGTCTCAGCTAATCAGACGAGTTTCGGTGTGTTTGTATACTGGAAATCAACCCGGGAAGGTAGTTGGGTTATCTTGATTCTCATATACAGAGGAAACTGGCTTGCAGCCACCAACCTTACAAAAAACATTTGCATAGGTTCCCAAAGATATACTTGTTTTCATTAAGGATGACAGATGAGTATTCAATTAAATGTGAAATCCACTCTTTACATCATTTTCAGCGTTTACAAAGTCAAACACATCGAGCCATTACTAATCCAGCTTTGGCTGATTTACCGAAGAGAATTCGTTTAAACACCAGGATGTCAGTTGGGACCAGCCAGTTTCTTTCACAAGCTATATCTCTACACAGTTTCACATCAGCGATGCTCACCTACCGTCGATGAGTTCATCGTCATGTGCACGGACGGGAATTATAGCGCCGATAAGTGGAAATTACGGTTTTTCGACCAAACTTGGACGCACACTAAGTAGGCACACCGGCTCGCAGAATGACGACGATGGATCCGCGGGTCCTTTGGAATGAAAGGGCATGATTGGGGACGATAGAACTTTCCAAAAAGGTAAAAGGATCAGTGTATTCATAGACCGAAACCTACAGAGGATCGGCCCTGTCGGCAAAAATGATCCTTCATCCCCGCTAGTTTTTATAAGTCTGACACTGCCAAAGATACTTCCCATGTTCTCACATCACTTTCAGCTTAACACTTTCCTCCTGTCTTTGTGAAATTATTCTTACGATTACACGCCAAAGGGGGTAGACGCTGAAATCAAGTGCCTCGCTTACTGAAGCTCATCGAAGATGGCTAAGTTAGTTACTTCAGCGCTTAAACCTCGAACGTACGAATTGCGACAAATCATTGTCACCGATTCTCCAGCAGCGCAAGACATGCATATAAACTATCAAAACTGAAAAGACGACCATGTTTACTCCTGAATGATGTGTGCAATAAGCTGAAAGCTTAGTACCCTTGTTAGTTGTATCGGTCGACTGTCGTGCCTGTCCGGTCTTCTTTTCCATGCATTGCCACGGACGCCTGTAAACTGACGTGCAATATTATAGACGTAAATCACTAATCAGAAGGTTGCTGAAAACTCTTCCAGCTCATCATAAACGAGAATTTCAGGTGGATTCCAGGTGAGTCTCGCGTCAAAATCAACTTGTTATACAGATGAGTGTATAAGTCGACTAACCTGCAGTTCTTTCATGAGTACAAGAGGTTCTTTCACCGTGCTTCTTTCTACAGCCCCTGAATGTTTCCAGCCCCAGATATCCAAGTCTGCTCAACTATCATGGACGTTATGCAGCTGAGTGTTCGATCCAATTATGCATTTGGATGGCTTGGTGTGACAACACCATATTATTCTCCAATCAGTCTTATCCACTGAAACAGGAACAGGCGACAATAAGACGGACATCCAGAAGATTCAACATTACACCTATTCATGTTGGGTTGCCATGAAGTATTCGTTAGACACCTCTATAGAAATCTGCACGTATTTGTGAAACTCATTTAACTAGATGCCTCTCCTGACATCCTAATATGATTGAGTCGTAATACACTATTCATAAGGTCGCTGAAAATTCTTGGAAAGCTCACGGCCGGTTTCACCCTTCTTGGGACTCATCACTTAGGCGCAGTCCCTCAGTTTCCGTCCACCTTGTGTTCTACTTGAACCCAAATTGCACAAAATTAGCGAACCACACTCATTTGCAAACAAATTTGGTCCCACCCTACAGGAGCACTCAAACTGCAGGTCGCTTATACGTATGGCGTTGTTCTAGCATCTGATGGAGGGTAAAGATTGGTCAGTGCACATTTATCAGGTCGGAGTCCTACTTTCCGCTTTTGAGTCAATGCTGTACGGGTCACCAAAAGACGCCCAAGGAAAGGTGACCCCAAAAGTCTAGTTAGGAATGTGGTCATACTGATCCCCTTGTGATTGCCTCACTTACCAGTCTCCATTTTCATCATCGATGCGCCTCAGTTATCTTCGACAGACTCCTCTTCTCAAATAAAAGCAACTAAGTGAAACTAGTACTGACTGGGGACTTTATCCCCATCCTTGAACAATGCTGGTAAGAGCTGATCCGGACGAGGAACTCGGTGCCGTTTGAAGCAACATACGCAGCCGCAAGCCTACAAGGCTGCAGGTGTTTCAGATTTACCGTCCTTGGTTCTAGTCCAGTTGCCGGCTTCAGCTGAGAGGCAGCAGGTGGCCAGGATAGTTGCTGCTCAATGTGCTCGACCCAGTGGTAGAGTCTTCCTTCTTTATTCAAGATATTCGCACTAATTTGACCCGTGATGGTTTCTCCCGCAGACGGTTTCCGGGACCCAAACACACAAATCACCTGAATTACTCTTTGGGTATTCACCGCTTTCTGCGTCTCGTCCGCTTCCGTAGCCTTCCGTGTCCAATAGGTATCGACGCGCAAGCTAAGGTTGACCTAAAGTCCGATAATTGGCCAGTCAAGACATCATAAAATTTGGCATTCATCAAACCGGAACAACAGTTGGTTGGGTCGTGAACAGACACGAGAAACAGTCGGGGATCAATTTTTCGCTTGTGCGGTTTCTTCATGTATGTCGCCAGACAAACGATGCCGATTCGACTATCAACGCTACCTACTTAAGTAAGGATGCTTCCACCCGGTGGCTCAGGATGATGCAAACGCTTCCACCATCCTGCTAGAGCGGCCTCTGGACGTCAGAGGTGAGCAGCGGGAAGCGAGTGAAGAGTGATGGGGCAGTTAGCTCAGCCACTACGCTTTCATCTTCAATTCTTATTTTTGATGCACAATAAATATCAGTGTGAAGTGAGCTGAGAGTGAAAGCCAAACCAGATTGTTGTCAGACTCGTCTCAGAGAGCGGACATTAAAAGCTTTCAGAAAGATTCCGCATCGATACTTGGAGGTTGATTTTGAGATGCCTGAGGCTGTCGGCACCGTCTGAAGCCTTGTTGTCGGGGCCAAGACCGAAGCTAGATAAATGAGGTTGTCAGCCATGACGAATGGGTCTACAAGAAGAGCTATTAGTGGGGTGAGGAACGAGGAAGAAAAAAATTATTGACAGAGCCGGAAGAAAAGCGTCACCAGTGGTCTGATTTTTCTTGCCCACCTTGCTGTGTGTTGCAAGGAATTCAACCTTACTGATTGCATCATGCGATTGCTGACTGGACATGACAATATTTTTAGTTGTGGTTATCCTGGTTGTGCCTGGTCCCGAACTAATGCAAGGACGCCAAGCTTTAGGCAAGAGGACGAATCGGTCCTTAACAAAAGCATTCGCTTCAAAAGTCTGTCCGCAAGGTAGCGGTGTTTGTCGGGAAATGCTAGTCGATTGCCAGTTTGAACCTGTTGCCCGCAACCTGAAGAATCCGTAGTCTGTGTTGGTCAGACGTCAAACCATTGACCAACCTGGTATGAGCTGAAACTAGTATAGCTCAATGGGTAACGCAGGCACAACAGTGAGTTTCAGTCTCTTCTTGGCAGGGGCTTCGAAGGGTCTCAACTAAATTTTTGATCAGAATGGTATTCCAAAATTCGTCTTGAATCTTGAATCCCTCCTTCTTATCAAGCTGAAGAAACAGTTAGGGAGTCCTCAATCAAATATTGTGGGTAGTTCACGAGTAATCTGTGAAAAAGTATCAAATAATGACTGATGCTTTCCTAGAGAAGGAACAACAATTAAGCTTCGGAAAGCGGAAGTCACTGCGTGGGATGGGTCACGTCACTGCTTCTGTTGGGCCGAACATTTTACAAGAACATGCAGGAAACAGCAAAAAGGAATAAAAGAAAAAAGATGGAGGCTAACTTAAATTAAAAAATGGTGAATTTGTGATAGTTGGGGCAGCTTTACGACAGCAATCAGAAGAAATGCCGAAAGATTTGTGTTTCGGGTTTGACGAAGGCCGTACCTTGAATAACGGGTGTATTCCAACATGGTAGTTAGTGTGTTCGGTGTGCAAGATGCAAGACTATGTTGGTCGTACCCAAACACAATACCTTTTGAGTCTCAGAACACAGCAACTTCACCCAGATATTCGCAGCAATTGTTTTGCATGTTAATACATACTACTCACGAGTAGCTGGGACGCAATGACAACTGATATATACAGTGCCCAGAAAGTGAAAACGATCGTACAACGTTTTCGATAAATACACTCATTTGCAAATCATTTTGGTGTTTGTGAAAGACTCACCTGGGACCCAGCTGAATCCCGCGTTTGTGATGTTTCCAGGCAACTGAATGTGCTGCACCAGGCCGCCTCATGTTCCAGTTGGTACGATATTCGAGATCGTACAACGTTTCCAAATCTAATAATCTCACGCCCACCCGTGAGCGATGACCAATTTGCAGTGCTTAACATAACGAGTTTTTTCTACCCGTAAAGAGAGATCCAGCGAACTTGATAAAAATATACCAAGGTTAGTAAAATGGAAAAGGTTCAGACATGTGTGTCTTCTTACGCACTTGACCAGAAACCAGGAACGCTAGCACAGACGTAGCAGTTAATTCCCCTCTAGCCGGTATCAGAAAGAGGTTCGAAAGCTTAGTTATGTTGTGTTAGTTGCTTCCGGTATGTGTTTCAAATACCGACCTGAAAAATTCACTTACTGTGGTGGCCTGCAGCAACTCATGATTTGTGTTTCTGAACGTGAGCCCAACCGTGGTCAGTCTAGTTAATCTGTTTGGGAGTATTCTAATGTATTGGTCCATGACCTGAGCTATGTGTGTTACATAACATATTATTCGTGTTGCTAAATGACAAAATGTGGACCGTTCTAACCGGTGGTCATTACTTTACGGGACACTGTTCAGCTGACGTAATGCTGGTAAAAATAGCCAATAACAAGGGTGGATTATTGTCAGAGTAGATAAACCACAAAAGGATTCACCATTTTGTAGGTTACTTATTTTTTTAAGTTTTGGATCGCCTTTGTAGACTGCTACCGCTTTGGGTACAAAGACGCTGGCAACTGTTAACTGCTCATCGGAATTGAGCTATTTGCAGTACCTAGACCACATAGCTGCCATTTTTAAGGTGTGTTTAGCTACACATCAACCTAGACCAAATAAGCCTTCAAACTTTCGGAATAAACAACAAATCGATCGTCACAACCAGGACAGTTACTGGGTCGTCGTTCGATGGGTCGGGCACACCAGTCACATCGCTCAAGTGTGAACACGTTCGCCTGTTCAGACGTGAAAATTCAGATGCGTCCAACGTGCGTTGGTGGAGTAGTGGTAACACGCTCGCCTCGTATGTCAGATGTCCGGGGTTCAAATCCCGGCACGGCTACTGGATATACACTGCTGATGAGCTCTAATAAGAGCGAAACTCGAGTCCAGTGCTTCCCTCTGGTGTGGACTTATCGGAATAATTACGCCAGGACAGGAGGACGACTGTTCAAACGAGAATGGTGTGAATATGAACAAAATACCTATCCCGCAAAACCCCAAATGCAAACAACAAAACGTTGTGAATAGTTTGTCTACTGCCGCAAGTCAATTAAAGGTGAAGCGGTAAGTTACTTCGGAAAAAAGCCCCAGCTTGGTCACGTCACGGCACGACGCAATGGCTCCGTCTTCGGATGAGTGAGTAACTAAATTCCGTCTTCCCGAGCAATAGAACCGAATGGTTCTGATAGTTCAGACATGAGGGAATAGGGACGTATACAACCATGTTCAGACTGAACATTCTGTGTAATCTCTCAGGATGCCAATTTTCCCACCGTTAGGTTACGTTCGACTAGACTTTGTAGCGTTCAGCCAGTACGCTGCGGTATGCCAAATGTTTTATTTCTTGCACTGCACCGCAGGTGGTGATCTCTACCCGATACAGGAATTTGGGAAAGACCAGTAATATGGCTCCAGAATACCTTAAAGTTCTGCTTTATTATTACCTAGAAAGACTGCTATCAGCATGGTCCATGTCTGATGCAACGTAGTTTGGGTTTGTTGTAGGCTGAGATAATTTGTGTGCTATGGTCCGTCGTCCGGTCAGTCGTGAGCCTGAACAGGATTAGTCAGCTTTTAATTACTTTGTCTTCTGCACGGACATCCTGAACTGGATTTGATATTCAGCTCAGTTCCTCAGCTTTGGCAGAAGTGAGTGTCACGTCAAAATGCCTGTTATCAGTGATCCTACTGAAGGAATAGGTAAAAATTCATCCAGAATGGAGAGTTAACACGGCCAATATCAAGAATAATATCTAGCCTTTAAAGCAATAATTCTCAGCGCTCTGCTCTAAGCATCAAATTAGTGATCTATGGAGGTGAAAGACATTCCGTATCTAAGTTCCTCAACGATTCTCGCTTCCAAGAAAACGTGAAGGCGCGCTACCTAGAGAACTCCTCATGCAGATCTTCAAAAGAACCACCATGGCCACTTAGTTTGCCTACTGCTTCAGTCAGTCCAAAGTGTTTCCAGTGTACACTGCACTGACCGTATATTTAAAAAAGCCCTGAACGGCTCCGGGGGGGGGGCTCGTGCAATCAAACCAGGTTACAAGTCTCCTTCTAAATATATACTTTCAAATGTGGTTTTGCATAAGTAAGGCTCTAAGTGGTAGACAAACCGGCCGCAACAATGGATCGTGCTCCGACAGCTGATCACATTTATTTGGGAGTATCTGCGTGGTACATCCCTAGAGCCGAGTCACAAATTCGAGGAGGAGACGCACAACCACACATTCCAATCAACCACCCCGGTTGAATGTATACACTAACCGCAACGTGTTCTGCTTTACGGTATGTTGTGGGTCAACACAATATGAAGCAAAAATTTGCACTCAGTTCTTCAACTCCTATATCGATTCCAAGCAAATTAGTTCTCTTCATGGCCTGATAAAACAATGCCTTGCGAGTAGGAAAGAGGGTTGCAGATTTATGTAGAATCTGCGTGTAACTTTGCTTAGGGTATTTTACATGTAAGCTGCTGTCTCTCAAACTTGTCTGAGAAGATTGTTGTTGCATCTGAGCCAGTTGCTGCAATAATTCTGTCAAAGTGGATAGCAAACTGGGATACTGAAAAATTCGCTTATTTGGAAAAGCTCATTCATTTGAGCGGCTTTTTTATGGAAGTTAATTCCTTTTTCACTACATACTGTCATGCCCCTTGATATTTACTGTGTCTGAAGGTCTACATTCCTCCATCACGAAACCGCTTTCACATACGGTAAACGTTATACAGATTTTCACCAGTATAATGGCGTCTTAACAGAAACGGGTCTCATTGCAAGCATGTGGACAAAATGCCAAATTCGTGTATCCAAACTGACCTCCATTCTCTATGGGATATGGGACAAAACCGTTTCCAAACGTTGACACATCATTATTCCAGATTCACTGTATCCAAAACTCCGAGTTAGTCAGTTATAGCCCTCGCCTTGTAAACGAAAGGGCGGAACTCCTTGTAACCACAAGTCAGAGTGTGAGGATGTGTTAGGGTTTGTTAAGTGTTTCTGTAAAAAGAATGCAACGAATCGGAGTTCTGCGCTAGATTAATCAACAAAACTTGTTTTCCGAGAGTGTATCTCACAACTATTCCGAATAAGTGTCTCTTTACAGATTTGCATGGTTGTTGGTTGGTCAAATGATTTTCAACATTTCTGTTGACTTTATTCGTCCTGATAACACTGCTCTTCGAAAACAATAAAAGAACTAATAATGAAACCACGCAAGCATCCATTTGCTAGGCCCTTAAATGGGAAACAATCAAAATTACAGATTATGATGAGTGAATTCACCAATGGTGTTGAAAGAAAGAACGTCCTTTAATGCGGAGTTGCTTACGGACCAACACGAACTAAGCGGTTATAAGCTATCAGACACAAAAATAAAAATCTCATTTGCACAGCTTTTTTGAAACATAAACATTCTTATGCGCCTTCTTGAACATTCCTAAACTTTCTTCGGACATCATACAGTGAGAAGGAGCACTTCAAAGCGGCTCAATAACTCCCGTAGTGACCTTTCATCAGATGTTGGGAGGGAGCCTTGACATGTGGCCAGACACTTATCGCATGTTTCATCACTAGTACACACCGTTACACTGGTAGCTAGATAACTGCTGATCTGTACTGAATAGGGACTTGTCGCTATTTGTGTGCTTGGTTAGTCCGAAATCCATTTGACGCCCACCTGGTCAACAAAGCCTATTGTCTTCCTTTGTTTAAAAGTAAAATGCACCTTCCCCAACATTATTACCTAAATTTCGAATAAATGTGGCTCCCAAAGCCTATCACTTATGAGGGCTTATTGCCCTTAGTTGATTCCATTGTACTCTGAACTGTGAGCGGGACTTATAGCTGTCCCTATTTTATCAAATAATAGTTCCAAGTTGGTTGGTGGTTGCTACAAATCATCTATTTGCTTACTTGCCATTTTTACACAAATCAGCTTTCCGCACATGCACACACGTGATCTCAAATAACTCAAGGCCAGAATATTAATCGTTAAGTGCAGCCTTTCTGTTCGCAAATTAGACCGCTAATACTCCAGTGCATCATGGTCGTTGAACTAGAAGCTCTTCACATCGCTTCATTCAGGGTTTCGGACTGAGCACTCTACAAAATACTCTTATCTCATCCCACCTATTACACCTCATCCTTCCACACTTTAATGAGGTACGGATTGTAGCAGTGGTGCTACTCACCTTTAAGGAAAGTGGAAACCAAGGGATCACTCTTGGTAAACCCATCAGCCAATGTGATGCAGCATACAAGGATCTTCGTTTTGGCCTTGCCTTAAGCTTCTCTCAAACCATATTCTGTTTCAGAATTGTTTAGGGTTACTGCAGCAGACCACAATGGACAGAATATCTCCTATGGACGGAATATCCATCAGCTTTCCAGCTTTTCATCACTGCCCTTTATATACAGCTTTTAGCTCTCCACGCTTGTAGGTTTTGCACAAGTTCAAAATAACTTCTATTTCGTAACCTTATGCCATTTGTGTCATTCTTCCAGATGGACACAAATCTGATGGCTCAAGACGAAGGCTAGTGGTTGTTTAGGTAAATCTATCTTCCAAACCTGCTCTCCAGTTGGACTGTTGGTGTATTCCAGTTCTTCGGTTTCTTTATATGCACCTGTCATAATGTCTTAGTCTGTTCGCATTATAAAGTTGATCTCTCCGGTGTCAGTAGTTTTCCAAGGTGATTTAAGTCCGGAATGCCAGCTGGCCAACACTGACCAATTTTTATAGAATAACCAGGATTCTACCATTCACGTGAGTTTTACGCGTACCCTTCCTAGGGTCAAATGTAAGCATGTGGTTGACAAGTACAAGATAGAACTTCGGAGCATATCTCCAGGAGAATTGTTGGCCAAAAGAGAACCGAGTCTATCACTAATTAACCGCTTCTGCAAGCTCTTTTACTGGTGTGGTGGTGCTGCTTTCAGGGTTGATTTTGTTAAAAACATAGGCAATCCAGTTTCTTCTGACGGTGAATATCTAACTACAAAGAGTGTCGATCGAATAAAGGAGGGTGTTTGCGTGAAAACTAGACCTCTTACAGAGTCTGTGGGAGATTTTTCTCAGGTCCGTTTATCTCTTTTATCCATAATTTAATCTTTGATACACGGATAATTATGCTTGGAATTGTTCGCATCAACCACCTTTGCGTGCGTTGAGTCTATTTGCTGGAAGCTATGGTACATGTAGAACACAACTCGAATCACAGATAGGCTTTTTTCCCGTCTTTTTACATACACAGAGAAGCTAAAGGTTCCATTCTTCGGACTGCAACGACAATTTACCGTTTGCACAGGGACTTTTGTCTACGCTTTATGTTACCCAAGCAACTGGCAGCTGCCTCTATCACAAAACAAGTTCAATCAAACCTGCCGATTGCGCTGGTTGCCAGAACTACGGGATATCGACGGTTGGGTTGGGGAACTGGATTCGCCCAACGCTAGTGAAGTGGTTTTGGGGGCTGGGTGATACCGAATTAAATGAGCAATAATGTATTCTCTAATGATGAACGCAAATTGTCCATCGATGCTTGGTTGAGCATTTTTCTACTGCTAGAAGTAGATAAACGAATAAAAGTGATCTTTTCAATCTATTACCGTGGAATTTAAACTCTTCCATTAGGAAAAGCATGGTCTTCAAATGGCTTCTGTATCGTAAATGGGGAAAATACGGATTACCTAAGCTATCGTACCTTCGTGAATCGTGAATTTTTGTTTTGAGAGCGAACTTCGCGAAGTAGTGATTTTCGTAAACACTCGGTTTTCGATTGCGCCACAACATCTGAAGTGCCAAAATGCTGAAATATGGGTTGCTGGATGGTGTGTTGTTTTTTTTAGTCTATTGGCGAAGTTTTTTAAGGTTTTTTCCATCAACTGAAGAGAAATTGTTGGTGAAAATAAGAGAACACCATGCCAGATTCTGTGTACTATCAAAACATGAACTGCTTAAACAGACTCAAGGTCCTCACATCTGTCTGAATTCCAATATACGTGTTTTCTTTGGATTATTGTTTACGTCACCTGGTTGTAGGTGTCCGTTTACCCGAAAGTAGGTCACTTGGACCTGGGCAAAAAACACTTCATATGCGGTGCAGCTGAAAGCACTCAACGACTTACTCGACTGAACCAAAAACCATTGTATTCAAATTAACATCTAAATCCTCTGGTTGGCCGCAGTACCCACAAGTCGTGCAAACGCTACAGTCTCTACCTAAAAGTTATAGCATAATCAGGTGAACGCACAAGCATCACGGTCAATTAAAAATGAATTCAGACCGAATTAGTTCTCTAGTTGAAGTTAGCCGTGCAAGTTGGTGCGGATTTCGTTTAGGTGTAGTGTAGGGCAAGTCTTTGAGTTTATCTGGACCTGCTCGGCATCACTGATTACACGTCAACCCGCTGACAAATGTTCCGAGACCGGGACAGGAGGTGGTCCCAGTTAGGGATGAGTTGACACACTTGTTTTTACGTAGGTTACGTATTTCTAGGAACTATGCTATACAAAATTTCCCGAGAAAAATTGGTTCGCGAAAAACAATTCGAAAGCCAGACACTAAGTTTAGTTCGACGGTATGCCATGGCCGATTCTGACTAGGTTAATGAAAATAAAAATGGTTTTTCTACAGAATTAGAAATGGGCCGGTTCAACATACGAAAAAGTCCTGTTTTCTACGCACAGTAGCATGAGGGTGGAGGACTCAGCGTATTCTTCCCTTCAGCCGTTGGTGAGGTTTACTCAACGGGGACTAGTGTAACAGACATAAAAACAAAAAATGCAAGGTTAACCGAAACAAAACTGTTGCGAGGTGTCCAACTCCCAGCTGTTTTGCTCTTTTGCTGTACACATGTGGGCAGTCGCTAAAATTTCAGGATAAACTTATGGAAGCAAGCAGTTTGAATCTAATATTAATTGTTGCCTCTCCACATAACCAGGTGTTTCGCGGTAGTTTTCTCTTTGCCATCAACCTTTTGTAATTCAGGTGTCAGATAGTGGTGGTAAAGCGTCCATCTACACTAGAATAATATATACTGTACTACACTGTGAAATACCATAGCGTTGTATGTTACTCGATTACAGTATACCTTACGAAGCTAAACCATACTTTGTCTTACTACACTGTGCTATTGGTAACAATCGATATCGTGATTTTGATCTAATCCTGCTTAAGTGCATCCTGTAGATTCTTATCGCCGCACTAGAGCGTTAGAGATTTTGCAGTCACCAGCGAATGTCTGCCCTGCTTCTGTTTTCAGGAGCTTATTACTCACCCAGTCTAGTGAGCATTAACTGATCAGTGGTTCAATGTACTCGTCTCACACTCTCAGAGACAAAAACGTATAAAATTGTCAGTTCTGCAATTTACTGTGTGATGGAAAAAAAACTGGATGACAAGTTGCTGTGGTCGCAAATACTAACATGCATCCTCTACTTTGCAACTTCGTAAGGCAGCGCTATCCATTTTCCAACACAACTTCGTAAGCTATCCATCTCTTAACAACATACTGTGGAGTTTTCTCTCATTGCTTTTGGCAAGGATGAAATTTAGGTTCTCCAAATACCATTAACAGCGTACTGAAATGTTCGCATATTTTCGACTCTAAGTACTAAAGGTGATTCGAGCTGTTTGCTTTTTCGGATGAAAAGACAAAGAATAATTTTCAGTCTGCGTCCGACAAAACACTTTCTTGGTTTTAAGAAAGCTTCAGCTAATCCTGTATTCTCTTCAAATTCTCTTCCAGAAAAAATACTTACAAAGTAATCTTCTTTATTTGGGAAATAGGCTCCAATCGTTTGTGATGTTGTGGTCACTGAGGAGTAAGTCATATATGACGTTTGCGTTTGTGAACAAATGTTGAAAATTCGTGCCCGAGTAATTTTACAAGGGAGAGCTAGATGCGATGAACACATCCACATCGACAGGAGGTGAGCACCGGTAGTCTGGTTCTATACCACTTGCACTTCTCCTGAGGCCAATGTACCAGGCAGAAATAGCGCAAAACAGTCACATCCGTAAACTCAGCTTCCTTGCAGAATAAACCTGGTGGTATTGAACAAGACGTGCCACCAAAGTTAACGCAAAACCCTTGCTTAATATAACGAGGCCAATAAGTTTGGCCAAAATCTTGCCAATAATAATAGACTGGACACAAAGTGTAGTCGCTCAGCAAGCTTCGAAGCATTTTACGAACCGCTCGTTTGAACTTTCCCTTTCGTTTGCGGGATCCACGTTTAGTTCTGGTCCTCAGTTTTTGAGGTGACGTTCTTTGTTTTTCTGGAAGGTACGCCGAATTGTTTAAATGCAAAAAAGATAGCCATCCGTTGGAATTACGAGGTGTTGTGAGCACTCGATGTCCATCAGCAATGCGTTTAAACCGTTTATAAATGGCGGCGAATCTGTTTGCGTTCTCTTCTCTTCTTGCACCCAGGGTACGGTTTCCTGTTCGCGTAGTTTCTCGACGAGCGCGATTGGTCGATGGCCTATATTTGAGCAAGTGTAGCCATTCTTTGAGTCTATTTAGCCTTTGTTTTGAAAGGTGTCTGGTAAAGAACATACCGGGGGTGTGAGCCAGATTTCTAGGTCTGTAGAGCGTCATAAATTTGCTGTCATAATTGCTCTCATCCAATAGAAGTATCATTTCTCGTGGGCTTAAAATTAGGCTTTGATTAAAGGGGCGCTCGTTTGAATTTGTTGGCATTTCAACCGGAGCTGCAGGCGCAGGATCTGGAGTGAGTGTTTGAATCATTTGGGAAAAATGCCCTGCTGGGATTTTTATCGTTCGTTTATTTGAAATTCCGTCGGACTTGACAGCTGACACGTCCATGTGTTCTGTAGGGGAGTGATGCAGTGCGTGCGATTCGGATTTGGATTGCTGGTTCCGTCTCTGAAAGCTATTCCACACAAGTCGAGCTGCATCTGGTCTCTGCAGCTGAAAATACTTTGTTGTTGGTTTGTGAAATATGAAGCTGGTTCTTCCTGCTTCAATTTCATCAACGTAAACATTCTCCAGATTGACTGGTAGTGCAACGGGAAGACACAGTAACAAACGATAAAGTGTTCCAAAGATGAATATGAGTATGTTAGGAAAATCGAACCACACCATGAGTAAGAAGATATTCTTAGAAAATTGTCTACATAAGTTATAGATAGGTATGCTAGAAAAGTTACAGGCTCGGTCGGTGGGCTGTAAATTGTCCTGCACTGCCCAATCAGGTTGTCAGAAAATAAACCAATCAAGATAGCTCTGCGTGGCCAGTTTGCTAATTGCTGCCAGACGCAAACTTTCAGCATGAGATTTGTGATATCAGTGGTAAGACAAACGGCAATTTGGTTTCAAGACAGAATCGCAGTAAACGCCTTTAATGGGTAGTTCAATCTCAACAGTGGGGAAAACCCTGTTACGGTGACGCTGTTTGAAATCGCACAGACGGCTACCTTCAAAATTGTGGCTACTTTTGCTCCCCTAAATGGACTAGCTCTATAGCTTAGTTGGAGATAATGTAAATTCGCGACGACTGTATGCCAGAAGTATTCCTCAAATGTAGCATGTTGGTGCTAGTAATAGTTTATTGGCTAAGAGACAACAGCTAGCATGAAGTGATAATGTCTCATCGGGAGTTTGATGGAGATTTTAAACATTCGTGACACAACAACCCGTAGTAATCCTAGGAAGCTAAAGGAATCCGCCCGTATTTTGCTAACTCCACAATTTCACTCGAGATACCGTGCTTCAAACGTGACTTCTTCTAGACCATGTTGCGATAATTCTGTGTAAGCGGATCAAGCAGGTCTGTTTTAGAGATATATACATCGTGTATACGCTAGTAGACCTATCACTGTGGTTCGGAATGCAAACGAAGGCAGGCTGGACTTGCCAGAACACTATTTCTTATAGTAAAAGTTTTATCATTGCATATCTTAATTTCTTACTGAAGTAGGCTTGTCCCGTGAAAATCTCGTAATTATTCGTGCGCTTGGATGTTTGGTAACGAACGGTAGAATGAAAATTGACGGACGATACATCGGGTGTGATCATCAGCTCAAGATGGAAGTAGTAATTTTAGGACCACGATGTCAAGACGACCACTTATTTTACACTCCCCTCAGGAGACTCGTTAAAAATAAGAGTTGAACTGAGTGTAGGACTTAAACATGATCGTTGAAGATCCGGTCTCACCAATAGGAACTAATAACTACTGTCCATCGAGTAATGGATCTTGGTGGGACAAATTACTGAAAAAAGAAACACTTCATTTACCCGGAGATGTGTAATATGTACAGAGAAAATCTAGAAAAGCCGATAAATTTAGGTAGTATGTGAAAAGTAACCCTAGTAGGATAATCACTGCGTTAGGTCAACACAGTTTTCCAATATCTTGATTTTATAGAAGTGCATATGTGATCATTTTCCTCACACAACGACACTCTAGTTTCATTATACCGACTACCGTTGTCTTCTGGTTTGTATTAAGTTCTCCTTCCTATCATGTAAACCTGGACACTCTAGCAGCACACTAGTTCTCCAACGCTTAGGAATCATAAAAGTATAATTTATCTTATGGTACACTCACCGCCACTTGCAGCTTTCCCCGTTCGTTATCACAAGACGGATAATTTACACTCTGTTATCGCTTGAGATTTATACCTTGCATTTCCTGCTCTTCCGTTTCAACAAGTAGGAATTATTACCCACTACTAGCAGACTGCTGACCATGTTTCTGGCTAAAATCCGCATAACGTACCGGAATATTTCAACTTTTGATTGGGGAAGTAGCGCTGGCATCCCTCTCCATGAGATTCAGTCAACTCTAGTTTCTATGCAGCTCGCGCTTTTGCTTCGTCCATCTCAACAAATATATCAAACACCCGTCTAAGTGTCAAATATATTTTCCCGTTTACACTGTTGCCGTTTGTTAACGGATTGCTGAATATCATGAAATCATGTGACATATTTCTCGTTCTCTTTACTGACTGCAAGTCATGTAAGGATATCTACATGGAACTTCAGTTTTCTCTTGCATGCCTGGGTTCAAATTTCACCAAGAAAGCAAATTTTTACTCTCACTCACTACGTCGGAATGTATCAGTAGCGTATCTTTCTTTTGCGATTTTGGATGCAAATTTGCATTGTACTGTTGCAGATAAATTTACATTGTCTATTTATCACCAACCCAGGCAATCTCAGAGGAGGAACATATCTGATGTTCTTATCTTTATATATGCATATTCATCTTTATAACTCTTGTGTATACATACATCCGATATGTGTTTTCCTGTCAAAAATGCCTGGACCACTGAACGACCACTGAACGCATGTAAACAAGTGGTTTGCGCTGGGTAGGACTTTTATAATGGTCGAGTCCTGGGATCTGATGTAAACCCGAAAGAATAATATCGACAAGCTAATTTGCAAAGGTATGTTGCCAGCCATCAGTCAGCTCAAGCCCGATGACGGTACAGTGAGAGCTGGGGCCATATTAATTAATTATCCAAGTGTCTGTCAACGCTGTCACGTTTTTAGCTTGATACAACATTTCCTCTGAACAATATCATTCCATCGTACTTGCCGGGGGTTACCCGGAACGAGACATTTCGTTTTTCACAGTTAAGCAACGTAAGTGCAGTAGAAACACAATTCCATGTATTGGGGACTACAACAAACATACGTAGAACTTACCTCAGCTTAATGACCGCCACGGAAGAAGAGCGCTCGTGTCTCACAATTCCTATTTCGTTTATGCAGATGCATCCAGTTGTACAGCTGGCCAAGTTTATGGGTGCGTGCAGGCCGGTCGCGGGTCGATCACGAATGAAGCATTTACGTTCAAGTATCATATCCAGAGACCTCTCCTTTTTGGTTATGCAGTCAGTGTGTGTTTCTTCTCTGTACGCTGTGGTGTATGAACCAGTTGGGTCTTTCCGAATTTCAAGTGAATCTTCTACACAACTAAAATACCCTTAGATACTCTCATTTGCGAACTAATCTGATTTTGATCGCAGACTCGACTAAATCCAGCCGAAACGCCCGATAATGGATGAATTCGGTGGTGGACTGTCGATGAGTTTGCAGCATCTTTATGAATTATTTGCCACGTCTAGATGACGTATCCTCAGTTTTACGAATTTCTGACGGGAAGACATGAAAAAGCTGTAAACATTGAGTTTTGAAGCCGTAGGTTATTTCACTGATCAAAAAAAGGAAACCGAAGGCTGCAAAACTTCCTAATTGGGTTCTAGACATATCCACTTTTCAGCTTACATAAGCATTCCGCGCGGTTGATTCTTGCGGTAACAAATTCTTCTTGGTCCACCCTGCATAATGACTTCACCAGTATTTCTATTCTCCCGCTCCATTACACCAAAAGTCTTAGATAAAAGTCGGATATTGTCTGACTTTACTAGATATTTTATGAGGAGTAAAATTTTATAACAGGTAGTCCTGTGCCCAGCGTCGAAAGCGACATTCTTCCCCAAAGTTGAAGCCGGAAGTGAACATGTGAACGGCATGTGGCATGCATGGTCACACTCTGACAAAAAAACAGAAGTGGATAAAGGACCACTCAGTTACCGCAAGTTAAGCCCAACAGTAAGCAGTGTCTAGTCTCTGAGTGGCACCTTCGGTAACCCAGCTGTAATTTTATGTAATGTTAAGGACGCTGGTGAGCGGTATTGCTACAATTTCATGTCAGCCATAAAGTCTTCAAATGCTGCCGAAACAGAACCCCCTAACGTATCATTCTTACAAAACGGGATTGAACACATTGACTGAGTAGGTTACCTCCTCATACGTATCAATAGAGTAAACGGATGGATCCAGTAAGACGGTCACGCTTTAAAATAGGTTCTCCGAGGCTGAGACGTGCGTTTCTTGCAAGCGAGAACTTATTGTATCAGAATGCGTCCACGGCCTTGAGATCATTCAATATTCAACGCTATCTAGTATTGTTTGTGAAAAACACGTCTAAGTTCGTCAACATCGAGTTCTGGTGAATTTGCTCAGGGAAAGGAAACCATTAGGTTTCAAACCTCGACGCACCAGCCAGTTTGCATCGCAGAGCCTCAGTTGGATACCACAAATGAATGATTTGCCTGGGATTCCCTTGCATTCCCTTGCATTTCCTTGCATAATTCCATGAAATAAAATTAGCGACTCATAAGCAAACTTCTAAAGTCAAAACAACGTAATGGAATACGATGTTATAACCCGGCGCATTCGTTAACGTGATTCATTTTGAAAATGGGTGAATTTTGGCGTATTGCAAGTTGGAAGGTTGCTCATTGAGGAGACTATTGTATTTCCAAATGCCTCAAACCTGCTAAGTGGTTTAACTCCAAGCCACCAATCTACAGAGTGGGTCCACAAGATATGGTACCATACAAAGTTCAGTTTTATGTACTCGTCGCCAGTGTGTATTCACCACTCGCAGTTAAATTATTATTGCGCTGCTATACAGTGACAGATAGTAACACACCGATGTTTCCAACTTTTGATGAAGTGTTGAGAACATCGCTGAAGACTAACAACTGAATAACCTGAGCCACCATCTCTACCGCCTTGCAATCTTGTTGGCCTAATTTTGGTTCTATCAGATCTAAGCTCCAGGAAACAGTACTTGGTAGTAGCAGTTAATCATTAATCACTTAGAGGTTGTTTTATATCAGACACATCTGCCGATTACATAGGCATTTGTGACCCTTTTGCCTTGTCACTCTCTGTCGCTTGGTCAGTTTTTCTGCATTTTTACCACGAGAATCTGTTGTAAAGTTCACGAAAAATTCTAAATTGCTTGGATAGGAACAGCTGCTGCGTACATGTTGCATCAGATCAGTCTGCTTTGAAATCCAGCTGCTGCTCAAAAGCTGACTTTCTGATGCCTTTTATATTCCAAACGCGGTCTTTCCTAATCCTTTTTGGTCGTCAACGCCTCTTTGTTCGTTTGGTCTACTTTGTCGCGCTCGCCGCAATGATTTTTTTATTCGACTTGTTAAACCATATTGGTGTGATCTATGTTAAAGTGGAAGTTAAGCTTTATTTTCCTACAGCTTACTGGTAATCCAAATAAATGTCTAGCTCCACCCTTTTGTCGAAGTCACTGCGCACATATCCAGCAGACTTTTAGAAACTAAACACTAAATGGAAAATCCCTCTTGTTTTACACGGTGGTTTGACGCTATCTCAGAATGCCTCCAAAATCATTCATATATATTTATATATTGGACAACTTAGACATGCTGTTCTTTTGTATACCCACTTCTGCATCATTATGCTGCATAAACGCCTTATCATACGCTTACCACGCAGCCACAACTAGAAATTTTCTTTGTTCATCATCAGGTTGTAAAATATTTATCCAAACCGCTATGGGACACACTACTCACAAGGTCGACAAAAACTAATTTTCAGCCTAAAACTGGTTTTTACCCTCTTAACTCACCGAATAAGTGTGGTTTCCTAATCTTTACCAGCCTCTTGTTGTAGCTGAACAGCAAATTATGAGCAAGTGACAAAATACACTCACTTGCCAATTTGGTTGTTCTAACCGAATATTCACACGAAGTTCATTCAAATAATGAGATCCAATTGCGTCTCCAGATGACATCAATGAAATATGCAAATGAGTGCATTTTATCAATTGTGCACAATTTTGTGTTTACACAGGACATAATGTTATTGGGAATCCCAGGATAACACCCATCTGACGAACCTCAAGAAGAGCCGAACCGGTCGTAGGCTGTCGAAGAGTTTTCAGCAACCTATGGAATGGTCTCCCTCATGAAGTCATACTACGATATCCCGAATATTGTGTTGAGTGAAACATAAGTCTATTTTTGTGCAACACCTTCAACTGAATAACACAGGAAACATAAGATTCGGCTGGATTCAATCAGCAAAACAAACTTAGTTTGAAGATGGTTTTATTTTGTGAGTAGCGTAAATGTGGTGCCCAAACATACTGTAATGTTGACGGCAAATCGTGGAATGTATCTACCCCAGGAACCCGGAAAATGGCAAAACCGGTCGTGGATTGTCCAAGCGTTTTCAGTAACCTCAGGAATATGGTGTTACGTGAGTACAAAGTGCTGCAATATCTGTAATATCATAGCCTTTCGCAACACATTCAGCTGAAGAACATGGCAAACAAGATATTCAGGCGGGATTCGGTTAGACCTCCCTTCAATGCCAATATAATTTATAAGCGGGTGTACTTCATCGGTCCACCCTGTGCTTTTTTCTCGTTCGACCGCGGTAGTAAGCTCACTCACCTCGTCAATTTCTTCGGACACTTTTCTGTATCATCTTACTTCACTATAATATGAGATATCTGTATAACAAAAAAGTTCCACCGTTTTAAATAAAGGCGCTGAACACATTATGGAGTGGAATATTCAACACAAGTATATTTTGTTCCCGCTAATATCGGTTTCATAATTTGCCCCCTAAATACGCGGCTACAATAACCAGCAGAAAACCAACGCATTCAGACCTTTGCCGACTTTCCATATAGGAACATCCAACAAGTAAGAGAAACCATCGTAAAAATACTGGTGAACACTAATATTTCATTACGGGTGTTTTACCCGTAAACCAGCGTAGCCCATTCACGTCCTGCCTACCTCTGAATTGACTGAATACTTTAGCAAACTTAGCATGAGCGGTAAAGTTCCCAGTGGATAGAACAATACCTTGCTGTTTCATTGCTTGCTTGCCCGATTGCTCAAACACAGATCACCTTCATGAGCCTAAAATTAGTAGTTTGCAGTGCCCTTTGCTACCTTTCCGTGGTGTGACTCGCCAATAATATGGATGACAAATAAACACAGTTTGACCTGAACCTAAATTCAGCAAATATTGGTTAAATAGCAGGATATTTCCATTTACAAAGGTGAATTCGGTTAATGCGGAATTTTGCTTACACACCGAACTATGAATTTTCAAGCTTCCGGCTCCATGTCAAATAACTCAAGGTAACTTGTCGTTTGAAATTCCATAATATGAGACTCTTTGGCCGCGTTCCTGTCAAAGTGCACGAATTTTCTGTGTTTACATTCAGATTATCAGCCCAAATGCTTACTACACATTGTTTGTTAACTGGAATTACCAGTCTCTTGCGATCTACCAGCCTTTTCTTCCTGACCACTGAACTCAGAGAGCAAGTCATAATCTAATTATGGTACTCATAACGATGAAAATCTACTGTTATTTTGTTTATCACTTAACCAAAGTAAACGAACTCTATGCTTTTTCGACATAAGTCCCATTGCCATCATCTACAACACATTCCCCGTGTCTGACCCACACAGCTGACACAATCGTCCGTTCATTTTTTGCCCTAGGCAAAACACTTCGGTATGGAACAAGTAATAATCCAACCAACTCTTTTTATGTCAGCCTTGGCGCCAAAGTAATTAAGTCTAAATCAACTGGGGACACCGGCTGAACAAAGACATGAAATTCGGAAACTTCGCAACAGGGGTCAGACAGAGGGTGGTGAAAAGTAATCCACGTGGTAATTGAACTAGCCACATCAACCGAGGTTTATTATCGTCTCAGTTCAAACGCACGCAAGCGGCAGGCTACGTGGCAAAATCGTCGCCGTTTTTTTGTAACGTTCCTCAAGATTGGAGTGATTGGTTTAGCAATCCGTGCTGAGTCCCGCAAGCGCTGAAGACAAAGGAAACTGGCCTTTTTGCAAAAACGCGTCAGCTTGATCACAGATGGTAAGAGGTACATTCAGGATTCGTCGGAAAAACACAAAAGCATTATGTTGGAAGAATTTGAGTTGACCGTGTTTATACGCTAAGCCGCCTGCTTCCAAAGTTGCAAAGTCGGATATAATTGTACTGTTCCTCAGGTTCCTCAGGTCATTCATTCACGATTCGAGCTACGGGAACACACAGGTACCAACACAGTATATCACTGATGTTCCAACGGATTTCCGTTCGCTATTGGTGTTTCAGCTCGAAGACTTAACTCACTCAACTTTCAGCGGCCAGTTAGGAATCAACAACTTGTTTAGAAGAGCTTCAGGTTAGATATCACAACAGGCAGTTCCTGCAAGTTAACCTAGGTTTGTCTCTCTTTGATAAAGTTCAAGCAGGACTTCATCAACATATTTTATAGGACTGGAAGGATTTTTACAGCTGACTGTTTTGAAAGTGTGGTGAGTTTTTAACAACAGTGAGTTCGATATCCACATTTGTGTAAAGGTGTGTTGAAGGTGACGAACTGGACCGCTAAAAAATGACGCCCTGTGTTAATACGATTTTATCCAGTCATTTAGGCGAATGACGTGGACTGAAAGCTGAGAGCAACTTTACAGCTTACTTGTCCGGCAGCAGAATTAGGTTGGATGTTGACGAATCAACGAATTGTGATAAAGAAATTAGTACGCCAAATCTCAGACAACTCTGCCTTTGACTTTCGCTTGCAGTTACTCTGGGCATAAAATAAGCCCTTTTATCACATATATAATCTAGCTAGCCAGTAAATGGTGCAACCTATACCAAGCTTTTAGGCTTTCCTGAAGCGATAGGTCAAATTTCTATGAAAATTGTGATCAGATTTGCTGTTCTGATTTGAAACCACATTTCTTCTCTGACCAACCGTCTGTTGGGTTTCTAGAACCAAACCATGCAAAACGCTAAAATACCACTGTAAATATGTAGTCTGATTCCGAAAAGCTAAGCCATACCAGGACTTGTACCACAGTGGAGTCAAAAAGATCGACACGGAAGGATCGGACATGCGACACTGATCGGTGTTTCCGGCTTATCCATATCTCACTAAACAAGACAACATGAGCCTACACAGCTCTATCCAGCTGAGGGATTCGATTTAAATAAGAAACTGTCTAACAGTTTGGTCGAAGCACAGTTAGGTGTATAATACTGACAGAGGCACAATGTCTAACTATTCTTCCTTAAACTCGGTAGCATTTTTTTTCTGATGTCCTTCTCCATACCCCTAAAAACAGAAGCATATCGACTTCAAGACCATAATCTAAAAATCCATACATTTAATTTAGAAGGGTAAAGACAGCAGTGCTTTAAAATGTTATAGATTTCAGAGATTTTTTGGTTTTGTAACAGTTGGCGACATTTGAAAAAGACCAAAAGATTGTCCCTTACAAACCGCACTCTCCAGTAAGACAGCAAATCCCAAGATTTCTTAAATTGAACGATACAGAGACATTTTTACACCACAACATGGTTGTTATTATTTAGCATTCATTACGAGTATGTATTTTGAAATACGACATGTCTAGTTTGATTGATGACATGGTTCTGTAATTGGGTGTTGGCGCCGTCTACCCTGTACAGAAGTCGGTGACAAGTAAAGAAAGAATGTTGGTGCGCGAAATCTTCTCCCAATCATTCGCACCTGGGGCCTGAACTTACATATCCATTGAAGCCCTCCCCTTTTCCGACTGCCGAAACACAAGCTGGAAGCACGGGAAGCACATAGTGCGCACTGGATGGCCGACGTATTCGAAGCAGAAACATAACAGAAAATAGTGACAGTCACTTTTGTACACAGACGCATGGCGCCAAGGAGTGTATTAGCCACTGCAGGCAAAATGTCGTGACACTGACACCTAACGTGTGAAATTAGTTCGGTTCTAACAAGCACGTGCTACGAACATTTTCCGAACAATTTCTAACTTCCTAAATGCGCTCAGACAAGCCACTCTCTACAGATGATCCCACTGTTATCCTAAAAAAGTGAATGCGCACCATGTTTTTCTGAACAGAAGACGTTTTTTTGTTCAAAAGCGTTTCATTCGTATGACGAAGCCAGAGTGGTAATAATTCCACGAAAAAATAGCAACTTGGGAACACCGTTTGGCTACCCATTCCTAGTTGATGTGTTCTTAATTGAGCCCTTTTAAATCAGCTTATATGCTCATGCTAGTTCCTTGTCGGTGTTAATAGCCTCCGAATATTCGTAAATTCAGATCAAGATTTCCTCCTGTAAGTAAAGTTAATCTATACACGAAGGCCGAGGAATACTGTACAGCTTTTGCACCCTTATTATGAGTTGTGAGAAGCGCGCGTCACACTAATCCACATGGAAATAATCTGCCCGCTAGTAGTTGAAATCTAAACCGTTTGGTCGCGAGCAGTTGCTGAGCAGTGTGATAACTCACATCTAAACAGGATATAGCACCATTCGTCCTTCAGTCACAGAAATCACATCACATAGTCCTTGGATGAGTAATTTCAGAATGGGAGATCCACGCGTCGTGTGAGTTACTCTTTCTTCCGAGAGGTCATTCAACAAGTTGTACGAGACTATTAGACGCGTAAATATAGTGCGATTCAGTCGTATTGGTGAACATTAGCTTGCATCCAGCTTGATCGAATCTTCAACAGATAGCAAATAGATAGTGGGTTCTAGTCTCCCAGAAGATCCGTGCCATGTACACCGCTGAGGATTCTAAATATAAGCGAAATAAGTCTAAATAGCCTCCTGGATTTTCTGCACGGACCAAATTCAGCTTCAGAACAAGATTTTCTCAGAAGTGGTTATCAAATGCAGCCGAAATATGTGGGTTATAATGTCATGCCTTCATGGTTATTCCGAACAGATTCATTGCCTCAGAAGATTCACTGCCTCGCGGAAGAGGCGGTTCAAAACAAAACATCCTTCATCTTATGGATATGACAATTCAGCCTTCCACAAGCGTGATAATTTAATCTACTGTGAATTTTGGATCAGCTGGCTTTATTTGTTTTGATTTGCCTTCTACTTTGCAGCCGACACAACTTTATCTCTGTTTGTCAAGTATTCACATAGGACAAAACCAAGTGCCCAAACGTTCGTGGGTAATTTGTAAGTTGAAAATCCAGAAACACATGAGAAAGTAGCGAGTTATCGCTGGAATGAAATTCATAATGATAAAATAACTGCTGGTGAGATGTGGTTTGAGCTGAAACGGCTATACAGTAGTGTTTACCAATCTTCTCCGCTGATCTTAACAAGTCCGTATGTGACTTATTCGGGCTCCTAAATCCTTCCATTACATCTTGCCGTTTATCAAGACAGTCATTTTAGCAGTGGGCTGTGTTGTGACGAGTTCTTTTTGGGCACTAGCCCAATAATACACCTGGGAAAAGAGATTCCTCACACTTCCAAATTTTGGAGAGTTCGTTAGTAAAAACTCCAAAATAATTTGTGAAGACCTCTGACTATGACATGGAATTTTCTGCACAGTTGCGCAAGAACTGTAGGCACACTAAACGGTATAGTGTTGCTTTTGTTGTAGCTCTTGTTGGTTTTCCCCATCCTGTCAGTGTGTTGGAGAGTAAACTCAGCCATTCACACGGTTTCACGTACAAGTTTGTAGTCAAATCATTTGATGAAAACTATTCCTGGTTCATAGTTGTCTATTCCATTAGACAGCAGTAGTGCTGAGTGGTCACATTGGGGATTTTTCAGTCCCAAGGTATCATGAGACAATTGTTCCCAAGCGTGATTCCTTATCTTTTGCTATATTACATTTTAACTCGGCCTTTGTGAGTAGAACTCGAACTACTTTAGGCAGGTCCCCATAGAGCCAAACGATTTTTCCTTTTGTGGATTTTCTTGGATCAGAGCAACTTCGGTTGACCATCATAGTATACCAACAAAGAGCAGCACCTATTGGCGTAAACCTCCTAGAATGTAAACCACTCTCAAGAAAAGCCTGGTTAGTTTGGTGAGAAGTTTATAAATTATCCAAAACCAATGTTCTGCCAATGTTCTGCCTTCGAACTGTGGACTAAGAATTCGAGCTGGACAGCGGTTTTGTACAGTATTACATCAATATTACATTTTGCTAGCAGCGGAATATGAATGGAAGGCATTTGACTCCATTGATTGTAACATTAGGAGTGAGAAAAACGCATTGGCAAATCACATGCTTCTTAATGTTTCTAATGCTTCTTAATGTGCTGGCAAGGTCCAACATTAGGATATAAAGTGAGGGAAATTTTCGGTGTAAACGCGGAGCAGTCTGACGCTCCTAACAACTTATATATTTACTACATTCGGAATGGATATAGTTTTTTATAAAGTGCGTGCTGCGTCCTCATTTTAAATAGATGAGAAAAATACAGTCCGAATTAATAGTATTCAGGCGTTTTTCTGAGTTTACAGGTCTTTTATTTGCAACTGCATTGATTTGCTTTCTGCACCTGTAATGCAAGACGTCTTGAAAAAGCGCATAGAATACATTTGTAATCTGATACCTTGCTAAGGACGGTCAAAGGGTTTCTCTTGTTGGAAATAATCGATTCTCAGTGAACACAGGCTTTTCGCCTACATGCTTTTCTCAAAGAAATTTGGTGATTTGCAAACTGACTATCAATCTTTCCAGCTTCACCTCATTTAACTCCATTCAGAGCTCGTCTTTTCCTTCCTCAATCTTTGAAAATGTCAACTTAATTTCTAATATATTTTTAGACAATTTATTTATATTTTCATCGATTGCTCTGGTAAAATCTTTTCTAACAGAATGCAAAATGCCCAGAAAGGTTGATGTATGCAGGGTTAATTTAACCAAAACAAAAAGTTTTTTCACAAACCTTGCCTTATTGACGTAACTTTTGCTGTACTAGCAGTAGCTAGGGGCCAGGTAACCTAATCAGACCCTGCAACGGAGCAGAGTCCTAAGTCTCAATTGTGCTGTTAATTTAAAGTGGTGTGTTTAAGCGGCATATTAATTTGGATTTAAAACATAGAAAATTGTTAGTTTTTGGCTTGTCTGCCATTCAGTTTAAACCGAATTCACTTATCAGTATTCAAAGGCCAACCACGGGTTGGCTTTCTGTGCGATGAAGTTTTACCTAAATTGTATGCACCAGATGCTTTTTCCAAATAGTTGGCCAGCGGTGTTGTGATACATTTAACAAAGCAACAGATGTTTTAACCAGCGAAATCGGAACACCTGTTAGACCAAACTTTGTGGGTTGTCTCGCTATCTCGCGCTCCGTCTACGCATTTGCTCGTGGACAAGCACCTAACCATCACAAGAGCGATTCGGAGCGAGCAGAGCTGGTTAGTATTTGTCAATTCTGAAGTCAACAGAAGTTGAACAGTTTAAGACGGAAAAATTGACATTTCACTGCAGGTGATTATTCATAAGCTGACCCCGGCAGATGCAGTAAATGAAATAACACCGTTTTCTTTCCATGCGCCAACACAAACTATTCTTGAAAGATAAATACAAGTGAATAATGCTAACAATATATGTTGCATGGAATGGCATCCACTCGCAAATTTTCGCCGGGTGAAGAACACGTCACACAGGTTAATATAATACCTAAAAAGTAAGAGGTATTATTTTCTTATTAAAGTAAGTTATGTGTTTGCTGATTAGATGCGTTAAATGCAACTGACGTCTGACTAAACTTTGTGTAACTACATTTAACCGATCAAGTGCGTCAAGAATTTGTCTGCTTAGAATTTATACGATTTACAAAACGCATAGACCAGAACTACTAAGGATGTCAACCACTGTTGAGCCTGAATAACTATATTTGAGATCATCAGTATTTCAGGATCCTGAGTTTCGACAGTGCGACCTGAAGTTGTTCGTGCGAACAGGATTAATGTGTTCAAAAGTGATAGGCCAAGGTATCCCGATGATAGAAACCAATAGTTTTATCTAAAGAAACATATGTGAACAGTGATTGAATGCCAAAAATGAAGAAACATTTACATATGTCACCTGCGTTGCAAGTTGCAAGTTTCAATGCATCAGTCAAACTGTTGATGGCCGGACCAACTTTTGAGGCATGATTTTGTGATCGTTTATTCAAAGTTGGTAAAGAGGTTGGTGAGCTAGTCAACCCCCATGCTTATGATTTCGGTTATTCGTTTCAAGCGTCGCCCCAATGATGGTTTCGAACATAAACCGAAAGAAATTTGGCTTTTTCTTTGTTTTTTTAATCAGACAGCGATTTTGGGGACAATCTAGATGGTTGTGAACTTTTCCACAAAAACATGGCCTCAACAGTCAATCTTTAGATACATAAGAAAGAATCCAAACTCTGATTTCGGTCATATACAACAGCTTCTTCAAGCTCTGATGACTACAAATCTGTTGACGTGTTTTTCCCCTAACGCTGATTCATGAGATCCAATCTTTGGGCCATTAGCAGTGAGTGATTTGGACATCAGTAAAAACAAAATAGAAAAGCCACCTTGTTGGAATTGCCGTTTTAGATATTGGCATTTTTAAGTTAGTTTTATCCCTGAGATATTTAATACCGCGTCTTCATCGTGACTTTTATTATCAGCAGCTTACTCCCGTCAGTCGTTTCAGCAAAAGCGTGACTACTCTCTGTCATTTACCTAAGCTTCAAAAACTATAAATAGCAATATACGGGATTACCGAAAAAGAGGGAAATTCATATATCCCTTCCTCTAACCAAGTGATGCGGCAACAATTCACCTGTTCATAAAGACACTCAAAACGTTCTTCACGTGAAGATCAGGAGAACCAGATGTTATATTCCACTCAAACTTATATAAACATCCTCTTAGCCGGTCGGTTGTGACACTTACACAAAAAACATCTTTACCGATACCATGCACAGAGTTAGCGTGCTAACAGGAAAGATCTTAATGAGTGCTTGCCCTTTTTTAAATTAAAGCCGCTTTTAAAACAGCTCAGTTAATGAACGTTTTCGGTCAGAATACAAAATCACCCTTGTTCCACTCGGGTGTACTCATCTAGAGAGTTGCACAAAATGGTACAGCAGGTCAAATCGTTGTGTTGCATTTGACGATCATCCCACATAAATAATAAGACGCGATAATACATGCAACCTACAGGACAGTCTAGGGACTTTTTCGAAGCGCGAGTAATATATTTAGTTTTGTCAGAAACTGTCTACATTAGGAACACAGCACATCTTGTAATTGCCATCCGCTCAGATTACTGCTGGACAAATCTAATGTACAATGAGAAAACATGTGTTGCGCTCGTTCATCGTGCTTTGACGATCGCGTGCACCGCACACTGACACAATTTTAATTAGTCCGCGTCAGAAACGTCAAATTTGACAACCAGGAGGGGGGGGGGACTTTTAACAACTGAGGGGAAGCAAACTAAGGGGTCTTAGTAACCACGCTGTACTCCAGTCCGCTAGGCAGGGCGATATTTTGTGAACAACTGTTGGCGACATGGATGAGGTCCGTTGTTCGGCCCAACTAACGCAAAAAGCATGGTGGGGATTTGTTGGAAAGACTCACACCCAATTTTCTTGAATTCATTGCCGAATGATGTCAGACAAGCGGAAGGGTACCAAGATGAAATTTGTCAACGAATCAGTTAATGTGGACGAATGAAGTCGCAAGTGTTGTAGCTGATCAAATATTTTTCTGATTGTCTCACGCAATCCCAGACCAGGCAAAGAGAAGTTTTAAACACGCCCTTATTAGGAAAACAGTCATTATAGTATACTGTGCGATAACACAGCAATCAACATATATTATCCCTAGACACTAATACAGAACGCCTAACTTGATGCTGAAATATTGTATAACGTAGCGTATAAGTGATAAATTAGTCGCCTAATATTCTTGGCAAACTCCTCGCAGTAAAGCACATAAACTGGGAATAAAAACCCGAAAAATTTCAGAACTGTTAGCATAGCCTTTTAATCTACTGAAATGACCGTTCAAATATTCATTTTTGTGCTTTGTCCAGAAAGTCGCAAGGTTAAAGAATTATTCCCGTCTCTGTCACACTTAATCATCACTGGATTGGGCAGTCCTTGGTAGGGGCTTTGTATAAAATTTGGGGTTAAAACGCGCGGTTGTGGGGTATTGTGTGATAATACTACTTTTCGAGTGCCGCGGGCTGGGCTTTCAGTTAGTATTTTAGCGAAATGAGTGATTGCGTAATTGTGACTTCACACTGTTTTTTTGTGGTGTTGGCCAAGAGGATGTAGGCCTCACCGTCCTACACCTTGTGTGACATTTAGATTCTGTGATTTCTTAATCCAGGAGAGATAGGCATAAGGCTGACTCCTTCTCCAAGGCTAACACAGTGTGCGTGTGTGTTGACAGCCCTAGTGCGCGTGCGCAAGTCCTGACCAGAACTTACTTGACCGGCTTGATGGTTTGTGTTGAGTATGTGGACTGTGACCGCCAAGCCGCGTTTAACTAATTTTAAGCGCATTTGAGGTTCTTAGAATGAAGCCTGCGTTTTGTGTTAGCCCTGTGATCCGCACATCAAGCTGCATGGATCTTAGGTTCATGTAGTCGGCAGGATATTCCGCGCATGCCTATGGCAGACGCTGTTTGTGTTCCAATAGGGTGCTCAGCAATTACGAGAAGGCTTTGTAAGGTGTTACAGGCTCCGAAGAAATCTTTAGCACGCAGAATATAAGAAAGGCTCAAAGTAGCTTCCGGCTTACTTGTCTCGCTATCCATCATTTCCGGGAAGTGTTCTCGCTGACTTTTAGTTACTGAATCTCGTAATGAACTGTAATGAACTTCTGAGCTGCGCTACTTCAGATACTTACCCATCTCATTGTAGATATTTGGCACGGTTGCTTAAGCAACCGCTAGATTTTTTTCCACTCGTATCACTAGTGCGAAAACTTCTGATGCAGTTGTTTCTCAGGGTGCGTAGATTTCTAGTAAATTAAAGCTGAGAATTTGCTGTTGGAGTAAACAGGAACCAGCTACTCAGGAAGCATATAATTTTTTCGCTATCACTTCATAAAGTAAATTCTGCACTGGTTCTCTTTTCCCTTTCCAGAAGCCCCGTTATTTTTGGACCTCATGCAATCGCAAAGGTGTCATCAGCGTATCTAAGCCACCTTGCTAGTGGATGGATGAAGCCAGGCAAGCTTTCAGCTTCAGTGCTGTACAATAAAAATATTCAAAGTCACCAGCAAATTAATCCGCAAATATCAACGCTCATGTAATTAAATTATTTTTTGAGGGTAAATATCAAAATTTGGAATTCTCTTTTACACATATATGGGCATTTTTCTGAAACGAATTATGTGAGTCGTATATGTGAGCCAGGAAGCGATGTCAGTGTGTTAAAAGTCCGGTACCTCTAACATACTCTTAATGTGGCACATGACAGAATACATTTGGTCCGGTGAAGGAAAGTTTTAGTTCAAATTGTGTACATAGATTTCCTCTTCGCAAGCACAACCTGGCTAGGCTTCGTGCACTTGTACTAAAAGCAGTAAATATTCCGGAATTTACAGCTTTTTAGACAAACCAAGCATGTAATTAGCATAAAAAATTGAAAGCAGTCTATCAAGTCCATCGCAAATCAATGTCAGTTGTACTTTCTAACTACGATAGAAATCCGAACTAATTCAGTATATCATCCTCATTCTCCTCCCAGTTTTTTAAAATCATACATCACCATCTGTCACTGATGTTTAACCGATGTGGAAAAACATTATAAGTTGGAGAGAAATGCACTAAAACGGACTGGAGACGCGAACACTAGCAGATGGTATCTTGGTGACCAAAGTAGTATAGGATCACCCGTTGTGGTAATTAGGATAATGTATGGAAGCCCAACCTAGGCAGAAAAACATAGTGAGTTCGTGGGCATAGCTTGTGACTCAAAATTACTAACCGCAGTTTGCGCGTTATCAGCCCAAACGTCTGGGGGGAATTCGATCTGCTGATCCAGTATTCAACCCTCATAATTAAACCTGACGGGAAAGACTGCATAAAAGCTGATAAATTTCCAATATAGCTTAACATGCTTCTCCTCCACAGGAACCGTTACACTGCGGGAAAGTTAGTCACTGCACTAAGCGAAAAAATGCATACCACTGGAGATCTCCTCTGGTTCCCAGCAAATTTTGTGATGATAGATTGGCAATAACCAGACAGGAGCATTTAAGATAAGATCAGATGCTTGTGTTCTTTTTAGAAGTGACTAAAAAGCCAAGTTAGTGTTGATTGGGAACTGGGCCGGAATTCACTTGCATCTGTCGTTCACGACGCTCTTCACAAACTTTTGGTTTAAAACGATGGGAATTCTGGGACTGTTCCTGCCTGACGAACCCTACGAATGGCGGAGAGGTAGTGAGCCGTCCAGGATTTTCTTCAACCTTATGAACAAAGTCATGTATCAGCAGAGCAAAACTTTGATTGCTGAACTGTCTCTCAAATGTACTACGACAGTCTCAGTCATCCTTTTCTGGGTTGTTGAAATGAGTTGTATCGATGTATTTGTACGAAGCCGGATTTTTGACAACAGTGTATGCACAAAATGAGTCATACGTTCTGTTCACTACTGACAGCCACTTGAGGCTATAGTTGACGAAAAACTAACTGCACACACGAATTGCACGTGTGCCGTGATCTTATAAGTCGGCCTTCTGTCGCCAGAGATCAAAAGGACCTCAGGTTTACTTAAATTGCCGAATGCTCCTTGAGTCAACGTTTTAGTGAAACGTATTTTCAATTTACGTCTGCATCCTGTACTAGTCTTCCTGTTATTATCTTACCTCAAATACAATTACCCTTGCAGTGATCAATAAACCGGCAAAACAACGTAAATTGTCGACTTACTTTACGAAGTCTTCTGAGCTGGGCAGAGAGTTGCACCCTTTCCGCGGTTCCCTTATCAGTCTGCATTTCTTCTTTATTTTTGAGCCATTTAATCGGTCTCTTTTGGGCAACTACAGCTTTTGGTGGTCATTATCTACAGTAAAATTTCTAGTGTCAAGCTCTTTCTTTACCAAATTTAGCATATTTGCCCCCTCTGGTACCCGTCCTGTCAAAAGTAGTCACAGTTAGGAAACTTAACTGGCAGTGAATGAACTTTATAACTGAGGCTTTAGTCTGTCTCATGTTTTTAATCATGTTTTAATCATGTTTTAATGTTTTTAATCATGTTTTTAATCATGTTTGTAATCTCATGTTTTTAATCAGTCAAGAGTGGTCTTGACTGATTAAAAATTCGTATTTATCAAAAGGATTTGCTGTACTTGATAACGGGTTGAGTCGTTGGGCCATACAGAAGCGGGGTTAGTCAGCATTCCTCTGCGAATGACTTGCAGATTTCCTTGTCGGAACCATTCTGTGCTTATCTGTGTAAGTAGATCCACACCCTCCCTAATAGGATAGTGACGGTGGGATAAAGCCATCGTAAGTGTTCCAAAATGAATGATGCTGGTAAACTCTCGTGGCATTCAAGAAGAGGACAGTGACTCTTGACATAACGTACGGATTCTGCCGGTTACGCTGTTCTTAGGGATTAGTACTGATGAATAATCCCCATGCTTCTATAGAACTTGTGCTGTACATGAACACTGAACTACACGATTGAGGGAACACTGACAAATCTAGGTTGTGTCGCAACTTCAAAACCTCTCATTTAAAAATCACTCGAATGAACCTTTCGTTTACACTATTTCTTAAATGAATGTGCTACACAAAGGCTGTCTCATTTTGCATTTGGCACGATATTCGAAGCGTCTATTTTTCTGACCTTGGTCGGTTAAGAATATTCATCCGCGTCGGGATTGTTTTTAGCTTGAAAATTTGTTTGGACACATTTGTAAAGTGAAAAAGGTACATTTAACGTGCCACTGACTGTGTTGTTGCCTAAAATGTAGCGTTGGTAGTGATATACTTTGTCTGCTATTATGAAAAAGCCAGCTTGTTCACAGCAGATTCACGTGGTGCGCCGCTGTGCACTGTCCCAAAAACGGACGCGAAGAGAATAGTCTGGAGTTGCACATGGTGCGACTTGATGAGTAAACGTGGTTGCCATGCAGCAGTAACCATACCTCCGGACAGGTAAGGATGAAATTTCAGAAGCGTACATAGAACACAAATGAAGAGTGAGTTCTGATCGCTAGGTCATCTGTAAGCGGAATTAGCGGTTCCATAGGGTGGACACCCGGTGCTGCAAAACTTATGGATGGTGTTGTGTTTTTGTCAGATGACCAGTGCTTGGTATCAGCTGCTCTGCTAACGCAGCATGATGCGTGAGAAGTGTACAAATAACCTCACAATACCGTAACACCGGTGAGCTCAGGTCGGAAGTGTTAGTCAGATATTGATGCGTCTGCTGGGTTGCCAAGGCAACCACAATATATCGGAAACACAACCAACAAGGTACCGAAATGCTGAGTACAAGTCACTCTCTAGTACTCTAGGGTAATCGGTAAAACTAGGTCACCTGGTGGACTTTGGGACAACAAATTCACTCAAGCCCCTAAGATGTTATTTATTCACCGACTAGAATATCTGTATACTCACTGAGTAACGTTTTTTTTTCAGAACTCGTTTAGCGAGAGCATTTTGCAGTGTCCGGTATTTGTTTAAGTTGAGTTTCAGTCAACCCATTCCCCGTGCGACCTGTTCTCTTAAAAAGGAAAATCACCATATGTAAGCACTTTCTGATACCCTTCGAAACGCTCATGTGGTACAGCGAAACAACTATATTAGATCATATAAAAGTTAACAGGAAACACTCTCTGGATTTGTCTCTGGAAAATTCCACTCAGACGATTCCCTCAGATCTCGTTGTTCCTCTAATTGTTTGTTCGCCTGGCATCAAATTTACCTGTTACTTCACTGCAGCGGATTTTCTAGCTATGCTCAAACTGAATCCTATTTACAAAACGTTTGGCGTGTGTGACTGGCAGAGTTGTGGCACTTGCAACCTATTCCTGGAGTGATATAATGTGTGAATATTCCGTTCAGCATGAATAAGCGATCGATGGCTGCTTAGTATTGGAGTTAACTGTATGGACTGTTATCCGAGGAAAAACATGACTAGTCCGCAACAATCCATATGCTGCCGAAACGTGTGATCAAGCAAAACCAAAGGAGATCGGTACCAATGCGCCCGGTGACCCGGTGGTATCGAAGACAAGGAGCTGAAGTTAAGATCTGAATATCAGATGACAGTGTCCAGTGATATACGCCTGATTGCCTAATATATTGCTTTCCTAGGAACGATAATTTTTGCTAGGGGACTAGCACTTGTAAGTGTATAAGTCTGCCGCGTGGATAGCTTGGATACGTCTGGAAAATGCAAGAAACTTCATAGATCGTGCGATTTTTTCTAAACTGCAGAATCTGCTTGACGCATCCAGTGTCTCACTGAGATCGGCTACTAATTAATCATCAGTAGTATGCTGCTGTACTGCTTTTAAAATGGAGCCGTTAGCTAAAAGGGCATCGACAGTTCTGGCAACTGTGCTACCTACCTACTACCCATTCACCTACCTCTTCATCTTGCTTGGGCCGTCCTTCTTAAGTATACGGATGTAATTTCTTACGGCCTTATCATTAGTCTCAGGACTAATAAACCCATTTCAAAGTTTCACCATCCCACAAAAACAATCTAATACGCTCTTGTTCGTATGTTAATGAGCACAGTTTCGAGCCGCGTAAATAAGATTGGTGGTTGGCCGAAGTTGTGACCATCGTTTACGAGATCGAGGTGGTGATTCTGGTTACAGATGCGACGATACGGGTGTCATGCTGGGATAAAGTAAGCTCAGGAAAATGGAGAGCACTTGCTCTAAGTAGAATCAATTACACGGGCAAATGCGAGCCCTCACCTGTTTGCATACACTGTCTGACTAAACGGCCAATAACGTAAAGACCACGACGGATTTGAAAGCCACGAGTGAACAAGGCAGATAGAGATCAGTAAGCACATAGGCGGAGCAGGTAACTGAATGAGAGAACAATCAAGTTGTCAAATTAGATTCAGCAACAACAGTAGGCAACTTCGCTGCTGCTGCAGTCGACGGTTATACGGTATGAAATATTAGCACGTCAGGTCCTGCCATCTTCACGAATCCTAGCTGTTGTGTTAACCCACATTAATCTGGCTGCATAAATTTATGGTGGGGGTTCTTTGGAATACAGATGTTTTCAAGCCAAACAAGCCCGCATTCTCCAGGTGTTGTAAAATCGAGGAACAACCCCAACCGACATGCTCACGATCCCAAGCAAGACCTCTGATCTCTTGTCAACCGTCGTCGAAATTATCCAGATCAGTTACTGCACGAGCAAATGTGCTAGAATACTTTCATCACCTGGTTTATGAGCTATCGTTCTTACACCCGTCTTTTAAAATGTTAAAATTGTTTTTTATTGAGTTCACTTACGCAGGCGACAAAAGTGAATCATGAGCCAAGTTCTTTCTCCTTTGTTGTGGACTCACCAGAATAATTGCGCCAGAGGAGGGTAGTTCAAACGAAAGTGATGTGGATATGAGGTGTACAACTTTAAGAAAGGCAGCCAGTGACAAGTTTGAGAATGCCGATATGCTAGCCTGTGATCTTATCCCGCCAACCAAACGAGTCTGGCGCACTACCCCCATTACACAACAAATTGATCTGGCAAATGACTGACCTGAAAGTAGTTTAAAATGTACATGACTAATTTTCTCAATATTCATCCACTTACATATTCACTGAGGATTTTTGGTAGCCGTTACACCTTTCCTGAATAAAAAAACACACATCGAGCGAAATTTCTGCTGACAAACACAAACACCTATTCCTATTAGTTTCTAATTATTGCTGCGTTTCGAAAGTTATTCTGGGAATTTTTCACAATGTTGATGACATTCAATGTCCCGACCCTTACTGTGACCTTTCGTGTGATATTTGGAGATACTGTAAGAAAGGTTTCAAAAAATAATGTAAATGGGTATTATCCGACTACCTCGTAGACATGTGTTCGGCGGTATTTCCGCTATGCGTCTTATCGAAGGGGCTCCTGATCATTGTCAACTTTGACACAACATAGCAAGTGCGAGAAGGGTTGTGAAAGTCCTTAAATTGATGACAAGGTTGCAAGAAATTAAATTAGTAGACTAACCCAAGCAGAATAAACAGGTAGCAGATTATCGAATGTCGGATGAGCAGCAGAGCGCGCAGAGGTCATCCTTTCCAGAATGGTAACCTGCACCATCGTAAACTGCCATACCGCCATATTACTAGCAGTTGGGTAGTAGGCAACTTTTCGTCGGGCTTTGCTGATTCTGCTAGGCAATGGGTGAGCTGTGTAAGTTTTCCGAACTGAGATAAATGTTTTGGTTTGTGAATGTTTTGCTCATTTTGAACAACTGCATGTCAATACTGACGGTGAAGCTATGTAAATTGATGGATACGGTCTGCCTCCTTGTGATAATCCGGAAACTATCTGCTAGAGGAGGTGGTGTTATAACTTTGTTACATCTGACTTCTGTCCCCGCTCCAGTGCATAGTACAGAAAAAAAAGACTCGCTGATGAGGGACACAACAGCTTTATTGAAATAACCGAGTGTGCACAAGTACAATGGCCTTGCGCTGAATTTTTAATGGCACTGTCCAATCTTGATCTCAGGCAGTCTGATCGGCGTTTAGTGGAGTTTGAAGGTCTCAGTAGGTTTTGGGTATCATGGGATATTCTTCAGGAATCTGACCTTCCTGACACCTCTCCCTTTTGGCCGTTCAACGTAGGGTTGTCGGCGCGGATCAAGTGGAAGAGGTTTCACAAGTTCTGGCGCGGCCGTTACGGCGTCTTGGTTGCAGCAGCGGATCTGCCTTGGGCGGTACATGTAAAGCAGTGACTATTGGTGCTGGTCTGTGAGAATCAAAGGTTCCGAGGAACAGGTTGCGGTCCAATAACTGTCCTTACGTTTTTGGGATCGGACAGTTGGTCGCCGTGGCTGAGTGACATGCCGTTTCTGTATCACTGATCCCACCTGGACGCTATAGAGCACCTGACCAATTGTTCTGAGGATGACTCTAACAGTCCAGTTTCGATGCCCGGGGCGATAGTCCCTCACGATCACACGGGTTCCAGACTGGAACCCAGATTCCCCTTCCGTCGGTGATTGAAAACACACGATTGTTGGCAGGATAACCTCGTGGGTAGGTCTCAGTCATCTTCTTTATATCCTTTACTGGGGAGCGACCGTCAGGAGACTCTGGATGAGGAGTTGCGTTTAATTCAGCAGGAACGTACCCAAGACTTCTGTGTGATGCCGTGTCTCCGAACGAATTCACCAAACTGATGCGATGTAAAATGAGTATCATTGTCGAACTCAAGGGATCCTGGATACCGGATATTGCGAACAAATGCCGCAGTTTCGTGATGGTTGCAATCGTTATTGTTTCAGGTATAACCAGGACTTTGGGTCACTTACTGAATGCCTCTACAACGATGAGGAAGCTTTGTCCGTTAATTGGTCTGGCAAAATCCACATGGATGCGCGATCATGGTTTTTCTGACTGTGGCCAAGGTTGCGGCGACTGTCGGTTGAGTAACTTCTGGACACCTGTGCATCGGAAAAAACTCCGACATACCTGCTCCATATGCTCATCCATACTGGGCCAATAAACATACCTGCGAGCAAGGGTCCTCATGCGGCTTTTCTCTGTGACACTGTGCTGGGACTGGGCGGCGAATTTTGGTGGGAACGACAGTTAGGTCACCAAAGAGAAGACGGCCACTGACGACATATAATGAATTCCGTCCTTGAAAAATTTGCCGGAGTTCTCCTGGTGAACAGGTTGTTGGCCGGCTGGATTGGTGATACTCCATTGCCTTCTTCGGTATGCTGTCATTTTTGGTGGCCTTGCTGACCGGATCATTCGTTTATGGTCTCCAACGTCACAGCACGAAAATTGGGTTCGACGGCTGCTATGACGGTGCCTTCTGGTTCCAACTCATGGGAAGCAATTAAGCGCGTTAGTACATCGGCCTTCCCAATTCCCTTGGTTGAAGCGTACTTCATAGTGAATTTGCGGCACAATCATGCCCCACCGCTGCAGGCAGTTGGATGTGTATACCGGGATACCTTTTTTGAAACCATATATAGCTAACAGTGTTTTGTTATCCATAAGAAGCGTTAGATAAAGACCCAAAAGCATTTTGTGGAACTTCACCTCAAAAAGATGGTCAGCTCTGTTTCTCAGTCTGACCGTAATTCCGTTCAGCTGGAGCCAGCGACCGTGTGGCGTAAGCGATCGCTTCATTCGTAACGTCAGGAAATGTGTGAGTTATGGCTGCACCAAATACGCGGTAATAATACTGGCATACTATATGACGGGCGTGAAGCATGCACCTCGACGCTGGGAACAGTCGATTCATGTACCCTTATTAAATAGGACCATTGTGATTGATGGGCTTAGGTTGCGTGCAACATTTTCCCTCCCGAATGATTTTAAGTCTTCTAGCTAAAGCAGGTCCATTACCACTTTTAAACAGAATCCCCCGGAAGCTCACCTGGCTCAGAAACCTCATAGCACTTTAGGGATAAAAGGCATTTCCCTAATTCACCAGCTTAGGAAGGATCTAAACTCACATGTCACACTTCCAGCTGGCGCAATCATAACCCACTAGCCTAGTCTTTGGAGGCCAGGTTGCCAACCTGCAGGACCAGGAGAATATGTTTACCAGCCCCAGACTCATTGACCAGCCTGGTAAGAGGAATTCTGCTGCACTGAAGTCATCTACTATAAGCTAGTATGCTACTATGGTAAATAATCGGGCACAATACGACAAATTCCAGGTGTGATATCTGCATTGTAGATTGGATTTCCGACTAAGTTGCAACTTCAGATCTTAGGCTTTCACCTCACTGCGGCAACTCGGGTTTTGTTTGGGCTAAAGATTTATGATAATGACTAGAATTATAAATCTCTCGTCCAACGTTCTGTTTTTTAAGATATCGGATGTAGAAGTACATTGATTGTTAGTCAGGGCAAACTAACTGACAGTGAGATTTTTTTGCTGACCATGTGTGAATCAAAATATTGTAGAACACATGTATACCTCAATTAGGAACGGTTGGTCTCAAGCGAATGGAGGGATAGTCAGAAAGATAGAGTCCATCTTCTGCTTCTGGGAAGCTTGGTCTTGCTTCCTCGGGAGCCGGGTGGTCTAACTGCCAATATCGAGCTCCAACACTTCTCAATAGGGAACACCAGACAAGTTTTTTGAAGGCCTTGCGCAACCAACAAATCACTTCAGGCATTCTAAGTTTTAGCAGGCAGGACGTGATTAGTTGTCAGTCGGTTCGTACTATAAAGCTCAAGGGGGGTAGCCAAATTTCATTCAAGTGGAGGATACACATTTGCAAGGTACTGTCTAGCAAAACACGTGATTGGTAAGAAATCCCAGAGCAGTTCAGAATACACAGAAAAATGTGAATAATATGACCTAGGAAGGGAATCTCATATTAGCAAATTTTGGAAAACAATAGGTGGATTTATTTCTAAAGCACCGTTTATTGAATCGGTTCCCAGCGTCTTCCAAACAATCGAAACTCACTTTCTTAAGGTGCGGCTAAAATCATCCGTATCGTTATTAGCACTCAACGAGTTTGCACACTGTCACGTTGCTACCACTTTGTGAACCATACAGTGGATATTGGTTGTTGAGATACCGTCGGTATGGGGTCACAGTGTTCAATAGATGTTTTGTATGTTGCATTTATTAAGGGTCATGCAAAAGCATCAAATTCCGCAGATGTTGAATAAGATTAGCCATTTAATAGAGGTTTCATAGATTAAGTTATAAAGTTATTCTACTCGTTGACTGACGTGACCGGTAGCTTTGCATAGCAAATATTTTTAAACAGCAAAGGCCCGGATGGTGCAATCGAAACTTTTAAATACGTTTACAGATGAATAATTTATTCATGAATAAGAAAAATGTGCATTCTAGTGAGGTTCCGGTGAAATTTTGCACATATTTTATCTGCTCTATTCGGGGCCTCAGATACGAGAAGAAGCTTTATACTAGCTGACATAGCCGGTTAAGTCATTCACCTCATAATGAAATGTTAATGGTATGCTGGTTTTGCATAATCATCTTCGTCCATGCAGGTGGGTAGTAGACAATGGCAGTTTGAAATTTAGAGGGTGTTATTTTCTAGTAGGCTTAAGGGTAGTGGTGGAACAGTTCCGCTGGGAACCGAACAACTAAATCTACACCTGACCAGGCAATAGCTTCTGGTTCGTTGCCAGATGACATTAGAATTCTCGATTTAAAGTTATAGTTTCATCCTAACGGACAACAAATGAACATAGTAGCATGTTGCCTGTGCGATGGCAGGCTTTTCTTGCTCAGAAATGACCAACTTAGAAAGAAATCGAAAGAGCACTGGTTGACATCTGATCAAAATAACTAGGGCTCAGCAGGTAGAATAGGCCATTTAAACCTCTTTGAAGTGTAAATTATCATGATGGTTTTAAGATATCATTTTTTATTTGCATTTTTCCGATTACGTGGATTCTGAATTCAGCTTCGGCTAGTACGTGGCTTTCGCTCCCATTCTGTACATTAGCGGTAGGGTTACAATAATTATCATGATTGTTCCCTAATTTTACGGCTGAGCGTAGTCAATTTTTGCATACTCTCAAGGCTTTTAAATCCAAGGGACAATAAAAAATACTTCTGGAGCCCTGATAATAATGTAAATGAATTAGCAGCGTTGATGAGGAGGCGCAAAAATTACAGACCAAACTATCTCAACTTGGTAGCTGTATCAGTCCCGGTGGTCTCGCGAATGGTGATATTTCTATCCGGATTTGGAAGGTCAGAGCAGCTTTCGTGAACCAGCATCCATTGAGGCGTCGGAGTGACAACAGCTTATCCGACAAGGGTCGAGTTTACACTGCTGAGGTGCATTCCATATTATTATGCGGGTCGAAAACCTGGCCGCTGCGCGCCGAGGACCTAAATGACTCTCAGTTTTTGAATATCAGCCCCTTTGGAGAATTGCCAGAGTCTGGTGAGAACACTGATCAGTAATTTTGAAGTAAGCCGGGTGTTTTCTGGAAGAAATAACTTGCCGATGGTAGATGAACTGATCACACGCCATAGGTTGCGTTGACTTGGTTAGGTGATCCATATGTCAGTCGACCGGCTTCCTCGAACAGCTGTTTTCGCAAAACCGCGTGAAGGGTAGAAGCGAGCCCCTGAATGTCAAACACTGATTTAGTAGCGAAGTATGAAAGCCATAACCAGCAAACGCGACTGCGTTGGTTATTGCCCTTTCCCTGGCTGGCGACGCACAGATGGGACAAATTAATGGTTACAGACAGTCAGACATAACCACTCGGTCCCTTAGTGGAATGCATGCATCCAAGCGACTGTCTTTAATGAATACCTCTCTCGTAATCTTCTCAATGTAAAGTCCACCCACAACCCTGTATCTGCGCGTCAATTGTATCAGCTACCACCTCCAATGCACAGCTATCTACCCTAACTTTCCAAATCATCGGTGAACGAAAATGTTGCAGCTAGAACCACTGCACGGGAAGTACACGGTTTTTACAGCTAACGGTGGTGATAATGAATTTATCCCACATAAAATGGTCTATTGTGACTTATCAGGCGGGCGCCAACTTGGTTTCAGATTACGCTACTTTCACACTTGTACCACGGCTTTGAATACTGCTTTGCGATTTTTCGGTAACCAACGTTCTAGTACCATTCAGATGGCTCTTATTTATCCATGTTCAAAACATTGACCATTGTTTCGTCATTTGATGTCAACGTTCATCCCGGCTTTGCTCTTCTGTCTCATTGATCTGCTTTTTGACTAACAGCATTCGACACTATGGAGTGCTGGCGGCTGTGTTCAGATAGTTGGTTTGAAATACTATGAGCAGTTCAGCAGATCTTGAAGGTCATAAGTTTAACACATTTGCTTCATTTCAGAATGTCCAACCTTAGTAAAAAAATTTAGACATTCTGGTCTTCACGACCAAACAGCCGAAGATCCATTTGTTTGTTTCCTAGAGGACTGACTGGATAAATGAGTGAACGCGTGAACAAACACATTAGTGAGTGAATGGGTCAATAAATAACCAGATAAACGAACGAACGAATTGAATGAACGAATGGATGGACGAATGAATGAATGAATGAACATGAGGTCACTACTCCGTTCATCGGATGGTCTGCAAAGACTAAAAATCTTCCAGTGTCACGCATTCCGTGATTATGCTCTTGTATTTCTGGCAATTGTAATCACAGAACACGCACTTACATGGCTCTCGTGTGAACGATCGTCCTCCTGGCCTTGCGCAATCGTCCACACCAAAGGGGGGAAGCAATGGACTCGAGTTTCGCTCTAATTAGAGCGCATCAGCAGTGTATATCCAATGGCCGTGCTGGGGTTTGAACTCCACATATTTGAGATGCGAGGCAAGCTTGTTACCACTATTTACCAGCGCACGCTGGACTCAGCCGGAATTTTACGTTTGAACATAAGCACGCAAGGGGTAAAAAAACCTACGTGATACAGAGAGTGAGACAGAGAAACAAGCATGCGGAAAGCCGAATCAGCCAATGGGTTCACGAGGTTTCAGCACGATCACCCAAACTATCATTCGTTCACGTGCCAATAAAATAAACATTGATGCTGGATTTTGACAGGGTTATCATGGCTCAACTTCATCCGGCCAGATTTCAGACCAAAAATTAATTTTCAGTTTCTCACTGAATATCACTTACCGTTGACCAATGTGCACACTGGCGCGCTTCATTGACGTAGTGCGTACGCGCTCGTTTGAACCTGTTACCGATCGATACACAACAGCGAAGAGCACGTAAGGCAGACAAAACGTCACTTGTCGTTACACACAATGGTACTGTCATATCTTGCTGAAGAACAGATGTAAAAGTAACTACCGATTCTGACCATGCCAACAAGACAAGCAGAATTCGACGAGATACTGTCGGAGAAGACCAAGGAATTTCGTGAGCGATATTTTAACCCTCCCAAAGAGGTTGTTTCCATGGAGGACTTTGAACGAATTCGTACGCTTGGCCGTGGAGCCTTTGGACGAGTTTTACTTGTGCGCCATTGGGATAAGGATCAGTATTATGCCCTCAAAATTCTATCCAAAATTGAAATAGTTAAAAGCAGACAAATAGAAAATGCCATAAACGAGAAGCGAATATTGGCCGCGTGCAACTTTCCTTTTATTATCAAGCTGTTTTTCAGTTTTAAAGACAACAGCTATCTCTACATGGTGATGGAGTTTGTGATTGGCGGAGAAATGTTCACTTTGTTACGGAACATGCGTCGATTCCCCGATAATATGGTGAAGTTTTATGCTGCCCAGGTTGTGATGGCTTTTGAATATTTACACATGTTGACCATCGCTTATCGTGATTTGAAGCCGGAAAATCTACTCATAACTGGAGAGGGATTTCTGAAAGTGGCCGATTTGGGCTTCGCAAAAATGATACCCAAAGACAAACGGACATGGACTTTGTGTGGTACACCAGACTACATGGCACCGGAAATTATCATGAGTAAGGGTTACCACTGTGCTGTGGATTGGTGGGCGTTTGGTGTTCTTCTCTATGAAATGACAACAGGCTTTCCTCCTTTTATGCATCAAGATCAAATGAAAACTTTTGAACATATTATTTCTGGAAAAATCAAATTTACCAACAACTTTGGCCCCGAGTTAAAAGATCTTATCCGAAATCTAATTCAAGTCGATCTTAGCCGAAGATATGGGAATTTAAAAAATGGCATAGCGGATATAAAAGAACACGCCTATTTTTCTGACTTGGATTGGATACAGTTGTACAATATGCAAGTGCGTCCGCCATACAAACCAAAATACAAGGGCCCTTCAGACACGAGCTGTTTCGAGAAGTGGGAAGAAGAAACTTTGAAAATCGCGGACAAAGAGAAGTTCAAAGTTGAATTTGAGGATTTCTAGTATGTGTTTTGCACAGCATTTATTTTTGCACTTTGTAAGACACGAAAGTCAGTGTCATACACAAAGTTAATTTAATCTTATATGGCCTCAAATATATTTTGATTTTCCTGTAACTTTTTACCAGCTGGTTGTCGGTTATATCACCTCGATGAATAACTGAGATAATGGCCGAATATTTCATTAGGTCACGTGGTTGTCAGGTCACGTGCAGTGACGTCTATCAGAAATGATTGAAGTGGCATATTTGTAAAATTCAGTGGAGCTGGTCAAGCCGCAAGCTGCATTCATGGTCGAGAAATTAGGAAGTACAGCGTAGAATGCATGTTTTTCGAAAGATGAATGTATGTATGTATTTTATCACGTTTCGGTAACTGATATAGCTAACGTGGTCCCATTGTTTTTTACTCACCTAGATTATGCACTTAGTTGCCTGGGTTCTTTGGAGAATGCCGGCTACCGTTAGAATACTTATGGTAACGGTTTTGCACTGGTACTATAACATCACCATCATTTCTACCAGTCTTTGTTCAAAGACCATGCTGTTAACTAGAATAACTACAATTTGCGGTTTTGTTGCTAGTTTCATAATCATTCGGTTGGTCATACTGTTGCAACATACTTTGAAAATTCTTCCGTACCTGACAAGACTTCTGTCTTCACAGTTCTTCACAGGTTAGGTGCGAGCGCGGTTTTGTAAATACCCCGTTCAATGGCTCACACTGAAAATGAACTACAGACCAACCAACAGCTAAAACCAACTTGTCAAGAACTCCGTCACAACTAGTGGAAGATATATCAAGGCGCATGTCCCGCCCAAACTAAATTAGCCTCCGAATAATAAAGCATACTAAGTAACGCTTTTTCGAAGGGGATCACACTGCAAATGGCTTTAATCAAATGGCAGTACAAATACTCTTAAGGCTTATTTGTCTCTATAACCGTTTTCAAAATATAAGCAACGAACCTGCCTCATCCGTTTTTGCCAGTTCGCTTGCGCCATCAAGTTTGTACTCACTAGCTGCAACAGTTCGAGTTTAACCAAACCAATAACCGGTAGCATACTAACAGTCAGATTAGCAGATGTTAACTGTGGCGTCCGAGAGGTTTTCAGCACGTAGACAACAAGCACAATCGAAGCCTATAATAAGTGTCGTAAGATCCACCGTCTGAATTCGGACATTCCGAGATGAGGGCTTAAGTGAATGGAAAATATAAACTTATCATTACCTGTTTTATGTACTCATTTAGCCGTGCCTCCACAATAATTTGCCTAACAGTGGTGATTTGGTGAGTCTGACAAGTTACTTTCAGCACCGAATCCGAGCTGCAGCGCTGAATCAGCAGTGAATCCTCCTCTCGAAAAAGAAGGATTCCCGCAGTTGCAAGATACTTCCGAGTATACCAGACGGTCAATGTATTGCCCCTCATCCTGTAAGGCTGTCTGAAACTGTCAGCGGCCGTTGTTCATGTGGTGTGGATTAACAAGGTGTCCCTCCTTAAAGACATTCGTAAAGCAGTTTTTGGAGCCTACTGCCTAATTTTTAGCATTGGCTGTATGTAACTGTTAGCACAAAACCACATGGCTTCGTTTTGAGTATGAGGCATCCGCATCAGAAAGATATGAATATTTAAAATAACCCAACAAATTTGTCAAGTGCTTGCGCGTTGCATAGGAACAGACATGCAATTTGGACATTGATTTATGGGTCAATCGGTGTCGCCATAACTATCAATACAACATCTTCATCCAGCTCTGGCCTGCGATCCTTATGAAGGCTGGTATTGAAGAAGGTGTTCGATCAATGGGAGATTAAATTAGAAATGATGCCCAGGTTTCCAACTGGTGCAAATTAATGAGGTGCTAGTATTTAGTAACGAGTAACATGTAAGTGACACAAGGTGGACCTAACAAAATTGAGAACACGATAGTAAGATGGACAGTTGGCTGAATGATTCCAATGGTTTGTATGAGGCATTACAATGTGACCTTCAAGAGTTAGATGACGGGTTATTCTATCGAACCGGGATTGTTATGTAAAAGTCACCACTGGCAAGATTTGACCCCAATATGCATGTGTGCAACAGTATCATGAAACCAAATGTAATTCAATGCGACTAACCTCTGACTAATGTTACACTAACAGTGTCAATAGCGAAGCAACATCCACAGGTTGAATATTCAAAATCTCTCGTTTTGCCCATCGCGAACAGCATTTCGTTGCGCCCAAACAACCTTAAATGCACATCTAGGATTTCAGATTTGAGGCCAATGCTTCTCTTTATAGCATGTAAAAACTGTAGCAAGAAGACCACAGCAGCATCAATCCTAACATCTGTGGTGCACTGATCATTCACACACCACACGTACTTTTGTGCGCAATTAAAAAAACTGAGAACGGCCTGAACGTGTTGAATGACAGAGATATGCGCTCATGGTCAAGAAGACGACGCCGCTAATATTTTTAAGTGTGCACAATCTCCAGCGTTAACAGCTTGGCTTTAAGTGATGACGGCTACATCCCTATCCAATGCCCGGTTACATCAGAATAAACTCCTCTTTTGTGCAACCGTTATACTTTCCTAACGGTATTCGAAACATCTGGGAACCATGCACCCAAGAGTTCACCAAACTGGGAATCCAATATAAGAGAAGTGCTTGTTTGCTAGCATCATATTTTAAAATAAAAAGTCACCTGAAAGGACGTTCCTTAACAAGCACCTGGTAGAACTGCAATCCCAAATCCTATATGTACTTGACGCCAGATATCATATCTCCTTATACACTTCCAGTGAACGTGGTCCATAACTCACTGACTTATTATTGCACTAGATGGAATCAATTCTTTTTTAGTTGATTGTTCATCCACAATATTCAGGACATTTTGTACACACACATGGAAGTAGCATCTTATGTGACTTGATGGTCTGCACTAATTTGGTTTACGGGTAAAGTCAGTTACATATTTGCTACCTTTCAGGCCCATTGTGATTTATCATGCGAACCCTCAAGGGTTTCAGTACATAACCCATTTGGCTAAAGTTAACCTAGTTTTCTGCAAAACAAGGGCACATCAGTCGAGCTGATGGAACCACTGGTTTTCGTTTAACCTCCTGTCTCAATAAGTTGACTTAGCTATTCATATCTTTAATAAGAAATTCAAGCAGAAAAGTGCCATTATGTTGGGGGTAAATAAATTTCACTGCAAACAGCATCAAGGAGAAACTTTTTGCCGATTACTGGATGCTGTGTTGTTCATCACAGTAGCATTAATTTAAGGATAATGTACACAGAGAAACGAATTGGGTCTGACACTTGCTTGATAATGATATCAAACTGACTGGTAAATTGCTGTGTTAACCTACGAGCCAGCTTCGTTCAGCTACGTTCAACAAATCAAAATTGATACCTTTCGGAATGCCATAAGGCATCCGAGCGTCTAGCACTGAAGCTGATAACCTTCACTTAAAGACTGTAGTGAGGTTCAGGTATGGGTTAGTTACTAGGGACCCATGGTACCCTTCACCCAACATATTGTGATATAGTGCGGAGTTCGGGCCAGATTGTTCGCAGTCATATAATTAAACATCCATTAGGGAAACAGTAGTACCAGTCAGCTGTTGTGTCTCGACTGAAGGGCTAGTGAAGCGCAATCATTATCACGTTTACGCAGAAGAAGAGTAAATAAACCGTGGAATAAACGAAGGAAAATTGTGACTTACGAAAAAAACAGCAAACACTTCACAATGCTAAGCACTTGGGGGATACAGTTAGAAAATTTTCTTTCGTCACACTTTCAAACTGCATTGATCTTCTTCATGGGAGATGGTAGATATGGTGGTCAACCCATTGCAACAGTGTCGGCGACAGCCCAAAAATTCCCACTCCAAGCCCTGTACGAGGTATTTTTATTAAATCTAAACGAAGCGGTAGAATCGCTCTTGCATGAAGCACCCTCGTGGGCGGTATTACCATGGCTAAATGCACCACACTTTTCAGAATGCAAGCAACGTATTTGCCCGATGAGGACCAGTTAAATACAACTTAAGTACAAAGTGACTCCAGTTTTACACCAACCCCACGTATCTGCTAACAGATATGGACGACCGCAAATATTCATTTTGCAGCAGCTATGCGAATACACTACTTGTGGAGTAAAACGATAAAATAATCCCAACTCGTCCAACCAGCCAAACGCTATATTGAAAGCCAAGCATGCTTGAAATTAACGCTAATTTTCACGTTTCAGTCGTTAAAAGAATCCCCTGTAACAGCGACTGAATCCAGCGTCCAGAATGAAAACAGTGGCAATGAGCTTGTCCTGGTAATAGCGTTCCTCAGTTCGTTATGCGCGGATCATTTCCACATCGGTGGCTGCTTGGTTATCCTTACTTTTTTGGCGGGGTTGTAGAAAGAAATCGGATCAGCGATGCTATCATAAGTCGTGGCTGTCTTGCATAAAAATGAAAAGTACTTCGTATTTAGAAACGTGTATCCAAAATGATATTTCGAGCCCTGGTAAAATTTTGTAATTTAGAGCATGAGTCAAATCTTTCCCGTTAGGAAAGTTTTATTCAGTTATTCAGTGAGGAAGGCAGTACACTATTCGGGCACATTTCGTGCGATTTTATATCAAACTATATTTCGTACAGATCATTCAGTTCCCAAACGCCATGCGAAAGTATATCGGTAAAGACCTTCCTAGCTCAATGACCTCTTCATCATCTCCATACTCCCTCAGCTCTTTTGAATTCATTTTGCTTCCCTTTGGTGGGAAGCCTGAGAATTTCGGTTACGAAAGATGTAGTTGCAGAATATTATCAATGTGTTCAGTGCGAATGAGTTTCCATAGATTGTGTACTGTGTGGGTTGTTTAGTTAGGCTGACTGGTGGTGGAAAATCACAACCGTAACAACGGATTTGAACTAACTATTTCGACTACCGTGATTGGCTTGCTAAAGGCGGTCACCCATCTCATAATTTCTTGATTAAATAATGCTTGCAGTTCGTACGGTGAATATATAACTCGACTAAGACGTTCGAATTTCAAGTAAAAATAAATCAGACTCAAGGGTGGAGGCCGCGATACAATGTCAACTGTAGTTGGCATAACAACCGTTTGGCACACGCAACCCGTGATAGATGCTAGGCATGGCAACCGAAATAATGGTAGGCAAAAAGGAAATTCTTTTACAAATTTATAGTTAGGATAGGGTGGGGTGGGGTGGGTTGGGTCGTATGCAATTTGTAATCGCTAATAGTGAGAGAGGAATCATCCAGTGCACAGAAGCTTAGTCCATTGTTGCCATGGGGCATGCAGCGCAGGAGTTTGTCCAATTTCATGAAGAAAAAATTTACCAAGATATTCTCAAACCATGAACTTCCTAGGAGAAAAATGTGGACTCTAATAATCAGCGGAATCAGGAGAAAACCTACTGGCCAAAAGCTTGACAGCCTAACACCCAAATCACGCACAGGTAATTGTGTGGTAAAAACCCAACAGATTTTATAATTTGCCATCATTGGTGCATTTTCAAACCTCTCCTGTTTAACCGTCAGAAACCAGTTGTTTGCGTGGTTGCAAACCGAATTCCAGTTATACGGTTGTTTCTGTATCAGTCTGGTCTTCTGTGCGAGAAATATTATGTGTTACCACATTGCCTAACTTTGAGAATAGTATTGTTAGCCCGACGAAATATCACGTAAAATAGAGTTGAAAAAGACGGTCCACCAAATAAAAAACGATGGAACTTCTTGATCTACGATGTTTTCTCGGATTAGTTCTTTGTTATGATAGCGTCTTCGTAATTCAGTGAACTGGAGGATGCTTGTGTTTGGACGCTATTAAGTAACATTCGGAGAAGACTGCTCTGCGAGAGCTCTGGCCATCCTAGTGTTTTGCAGCAGAGAGTACTCGTATTAAATAATGCCCTGATTCCGAAGTAGGCCACGGGCTCCTTTGTATGATGACTTTCGCGATGTATCCACTAAAACAGTCTCCGCATTTTCCCACCTCTGCTAGCAAAATGACTGGATGGAGTCATAGATGTGCGAACCTGCGTTTCGTTGACCAGTACATGATTAGCTTTTTTTCGGGAAAAGGCTTAGACACGTGTGGAAATACCATGGGTGCGTGAAGTTCTAGGAGAGACAGGACTCGATGTGTTATTACGATGTCAGATTGTGACCCTCCAGAGAAAAGTCGAAGAGTCAGTACTATTGGGTTAACTGCTGGGGTTGAATTTCACGAGTGACATGATACAAGCCAATGGTTTGTTTGGACCACAGTGTATAGGCTTGATAGTCGGACAAATGTAGAGCTGTTTGGCGTATTTGCTGAGGTCACTGGATGACGATTACTTCGAGTGGGCCTGCCGCTTAAACACACGTACCCACGTACACACGTAGCCCATCGACTAGGAGAATGCTGCTTCAGTTTCAAAGATAGCGCGTTCTGCCTATCACAAGATGGATATAATTCGTCAGCCAGGCGCAAGAGTTAATGTGACTACTACTGGGACCAGTGGACACCGGTATTCTTCACCTATCTAAGCTTTTCTGCAATACGAAGAGTATGGGTGTGTATGTCGACGGCATTGACTCGAACCAATCACCCTCGGAAACCTATGTAAAAATCACCTCAGAGCAACTAAGTGACCGTGTTTGTGCTAACCCTTTGCGGACGTAAATCCGATGGTGGGCTACCGAGCTAGTCTCCGATTTGGTGCGCTTTCCAGAGTCCTCAGAAGTGCAACTCTCTATTCTCTGCTGCGTGTTGATTGGAACCTGTGTGAGAACACAAGCGAAATCATGTTGTTTACCGCCAAACGCAAACAATACGTTAAAAACCAACGGGGTTTGATTCAATGTCAATGATTGTATTGCGCTAAATTGGCAGTTTCTGGGCGGTTTTCTGTTAACATCACCCCAGCTGAGCAACACAGCTGTAATTTTGAGTATAGAATTGCATATTCACAAAAGATACCTTTCAACCTGGGTGTCCAAGTTGGCAGTTTTCTGGAAGAACCCGTCATGGAGGGGATTCCGTCGCTTCCAATGCAAATAAATAAAATCTGGGCCGTTCCTTGATAGTACTTCCCTCGTGAAAATTCTCGCATCGGGAGGAGGCGCTTTAATTCACTGTAAAATAATCATATGTTGTTTATGGGAGATTGTGTCCTACCGGCGAAGCCAATGTATCCTTAAAAGCCGAGAAGGACTGTACAGCTGTTTCATCATTGTCAGAAATCAACAGCAGCGCGCATCTCACAAAACTCAAAGAGCTTCGAACCCATGCGCTTTCGGCCAGTGGTTGATCACTTAGCCGTTTGAGTACGAGCCGTTGAGAGGCGGGACGATTCGCTTTCACTCAGACAAGTCATAGCGCCACCCATTTTTCAATCACGGAAACAATATCACGTGGTCGCATGTTGATGGTTTCTTGAGTGGCGAGGAATTACAATGGGAGGCAGCCAGCCATGTGCATTTTGACGTCAGTTTCTTAAACTATGTAGAAGAAAGCCATCTTTTCCCAACTAATCGAACTAATAAGTACACGCCCAAACATCACTAAAGACTAGTTCTCCGGGCAACGGTTGGTATGAATCGTCTGGATTTCTATTCGTGGCATGACAAGCATATCATTATCATGGCTAAAACACAAAGGGGTGTTCAATATCGCATCTATAAATGAAAGAGCACAAATGGAGCCTAAGCCGTCCAAATGTGGAAAGTTGTGGAAGTAAGTGGTACTGTGATTTGTCTTCGATAAATCCGAGGCTAAAATTACGAATTATTACGTAGATTAGAGTATGATTTTTAACCTCGATGCTTCCATCTCTTCATGTGCAATTTACATAGAACTTCTATTTCACTGACTGTCAGCAAATTTACGTTTGGTTTTTGGGCCACATTTATAATGTGACAGGCAAAAAAGGTTGCCTTTGTGCGTGATTGTTTAATTGAGACACATTAAATGGCGGCTTCTGGTCCCGCGGTAGTTCCTCTTTTGGGCTTTTCAAAACATATAGTTTAGTACATATCCATCTTTAGACACACTACAGCCGCACCGAATAGAATTATACTTACATGACATTTTTATTTAGGCCGGTTGAAATGGAAGTTCAGTAAATTATAATGAAAAATATAGGACTGTAGAGACAAGGCGCTTAGGGGAAAAAACGAACCATCCAATCAATACACTTATAGGCTTGAAAGTGATACTCGTTCTCTCTGTAACACGAAACTCCACTTGCGGAAATCCCCAAAGAAATAGGTTTCGGTGAACATGGCACGCCAGTCTCGTAAAAAGTATCGGTATAAAAAACTTCTTCAAGTGAAGAATTCCCGCGACTCTACTTTTTGAAGACAAAAATCCTCCTTTATGTAAAAGACTGTATCATTTAGACGGCTACTAATCTACTTCCGGGGTTCAGAATCTGGACAAAATAAAAACAACTGGACAATGCAATTTTACCCATAGCACAGACCCCACATGAAGAGGAATGAACGAATGTGCAGTGTTATGAAACATCATTAGAAGAAGAATAGTGCTTGAATTGCGGCTGAGGGTAGCTCATATCAGTTTGTTTCATTTAGGTTGTGTGACGGAAAGTCTGAAAATCGGCTGCTTAGGTTGCTACAAGCCTTTGTTGATCCAGTCCGCGCACATGCTGGCAGTCAAAATTCATGTTCCGCGTTTCTCAACAGCTTGTGGCACTTGGTAAAAGCACATAATTAGTTCCAGGTTAATCGACACACCCACTGACGGAAAATTCATTCGGTTATTGGCTCGTTATCAGAGCTTGGAAATCGGTTGGCCACCGCCTCGTCGCAATTCGAAGAGGATTTAACAATGCGCTGTTGAGCGGGTGGGCCACTCACAAATGACCGAACCCTGGACAACGAACCAACAAAAAGTCAGGGGCGATATTTCCGAAATATGGCCAGGGAACTCACAATCCAAAAGGTGGCAAATTGGCACACCTTATTTCACATTAATAAGGAAATTGAGGGAATTCCCACAGCCACGTTGGATTGTTCAATTAACTAGCCATTAAATAATGTTGCGGTGCTCTCTCAAGAATTAGCATTCTTTATGGCTTCAGTATGGTGGAGGATGAGGCGGTGTTTTTTGCGTACACAAATGGGTGGATCGAACTAGTAAAACATAGGCACAACAGTCCAAACAGACACAGCAGTTGGACATTAGACCATTTAGGCCTTTGCGTGTTTAGGTCAAAAAATTGTGGATTTGCTCTTGGAACACACACATGGCCAAAAGCGGTGTTCTCTTTAGCTGCTGAAATGGCATTACAGCGACTCAAGATTAATTAAATATGATGAACGATACGCTAATCTCTTGAATCTTTCGCCACTCTGGTCAGTGAACTGGATGACTCACCACCTGCTTTGGGCAGCAGACAGTGTCCCAGTTGTTTATACGCGTTATGAAACAAGCAGCAGCGAATAGCTGCAAACCACAACTTCACATCCAGCTTATTCATATCTTTCGATTAATTTATTCCGCCATGGAATTCAGCTCTAACTGACCAGGAATTACCTTATCTAGAAATTACTTTGTTTAGCAGGAGGCGGAAGAGTATAAATAGTGCATAATAGCCGGCTCAGAAAAACTAATGTGTGTAAAATATTCATACTGCATCGTATGTTTTCCACAACGCTGTTTTTTGTGGGAATAACATGCTATTTGGAGTCCAAGATATTAGAATATGATCGGATCCAAACAGACGGGACAATTGAAAAGTTCACCTTCTGTTGGTGCCGTAGAGACAGAGAACGGGATGTACACAAATGCGGAGGGAGGAAGGATTAACAGACGGACGGCATACAAAGCAAAGGCAACTAGCTAAAATTCGTATTGGTCCTGCCGTAAGGTACTTTTGCATCTAGTGTCCTTATTGATTTTCTTACCCCAAACTCAGCGATTCACACAGTTTAGGCTTGTTCTTGACTAAGAAGCAAGCACTGTCGAACGTGCCAGCAAATCCCCATTCAACATTGCATGTTATAAATTACACGAGGCAAAAGTTCACTGAAATCATCCTGACCTTATTTTAGCTCTTGTTCACATCAGTAGAGAGATTTTTATCCTAATTCGGTAAAACCGCATTTTGTCTGTTAGTTTAAGTAAATTACTGGATTAAGTATTTTTCAAGATAATTGTTACCTAATTCTGTAGGTCATCAGTGTTTCAATCACCTGGTATTATGCCGCTATTTACGCGATGGGTTGGACGGTTCAACCCTGCCCCAACAAGTCTTCTATCAAGCGACCGTTTTCACAACCATAAGATGAATGACTATTGAGCCAAAATATTACCGCATATTGTATGGTAAACCTTGATAAATAAACGGTGAGCATGTCGAACGCCAAATAGCCCTTGAAAGCATTCTGCCTAAAGACTAACATAGACTTTACTCTTCTCATCTCACCCAATTGTAATTTGAATCCACGTGTTCGGTTATTAAAACAGTATATTTTACTACTGTTGCCATTGGTCACTTCTCTTTCGGCGTGAGTGAAACTTCTCACTGCTGCTAACTTCCACTAGTTTCAACAATGTGACCTTTTTGAAGTCAAAAACTGTGCTGTCATTTTTCATTTTGAAAAAAATCGTACTGCCTATTCACCTCCTATCCGCCATTGTTCCGCACGCGCCAACTAAATTTCGACCAGGATCCGAAAGGCAAGTGCCTAGTGGGATGGCTTCTATGATTTCAGTCTTTTCTTTAAACCCGCGACCTTCCTTCTTAATCTGGTTAACCATACCCATTCACATACAGAAATATACGCCACTCAAAAATTTAAAGTGAAAGAGACCACACTTGCACTCGTCAACAGTGAAGTATGGATAAATATCCAGTATTACAAAGCGTCCTAGGGTGAATTTATATTTAAAAAACTATCCGACTATTCTAAATGACCAAAGAGCCACCTATTCCGAATACACAAATTAAATTTGCTCCCACAAGCTAGGTGTTACATGTACCTGACGTTAGAATACGTGCTTTCCTGGGTGTTTCTAGGGGACTATACTTAAGTAACACAAACTCTGTGGGGAAATGATGATGCCAATTACTTGAAACTGTCTCAGCCTCATTACCATTGCCATATTGATCGGTTCTGAGGAATATTCCGACTCACACCTCCCGGACCAAATTAGTGAACTAGTTAGCTCCATTTCAGGCGATAAAAGACATTTCTCATGATTTTGCTAGTTTTTTCTCGGTGGTTAGCTGATCAATCTTTCCGCATTAGGAATAAATGAACCAGCTCACAGACTAGAGCATACTCTCTGGGGAAATTCGTTTCCCCATAGGATCTGTGATTGAAATAAATTACTGTCATACCGAAATTGTCTCATTACTAAGAATCTTTCTGCTCAATGATGTAGAGGCCGCCATAAATGGAGTACTACATTATTCCGAAAAATATTAAACATGTACAAGTGTACTTCAGTCGTGAAGTTTGATTAGAAAAGTTAATCTCAACTGATTTGCTGAACACGCCAAAGTAATTCCAATGCGTGGAAGGGTTTGTTTTGATTGGGCAAAGATTGGTAGGGCAGCACAGCGTGGAATAATTCCTTGGACCTTATTGAACTGCCAAATTACAGTCCATTTTCCATAATGGACGTTGCGAGTGAGGTTAAAGTGTCAAAATGAACTAGTATGTAAATATTAGTTCCTTTCTTTTTAGAGAGAACACGCCAAAATCACGAACGGCAAGCCCATTCCACACACCTAGTCATCATTTGTGAAACCTAATTGATCGATAACTGATGTGCGAAAAATGACGATAAATCACTAGTGCACACCATCACCACACCAATCAGCTGGTTTGATCACCGTTCCTGGCAAATGGATTGCAACCTTTTCGTTGCAAGAAAAGGAGACAATCCGTTATCGACGCTGACGAATGGTTGGCAGATGAACTATTCAGCTAAACTTGGTTCATTGTCTGACCTGAGCAAAAAAACGAAATCAATGGTCAAACAGAAATTCACCAACATTGAAAATGCGTAAACATGTAGGAAAATCTCAACTGGTCGCGCTCCTTGATGAGAATGCATGATGTCTTCCAATAAGTATCACGTAACTCTTAACTAAACTCGATAGGTGGTCAACTACTGGCTTTTACCGACTACAGTGTATCCAACAAGTAGTGTCCCCGGTATAGCAGTCTGTTTCTTTTGTGAGACGTGGGTGTTAGACTTGTGGGTAATGTTATCGCCTCGGCAATTTTTCTAGGCCTGTTTGAAAAAAAACAAGCACTGCACCAGATCCACAGGAACTATAATGATTTACTTGAATAGATTGGAGTAGCATTGTTATCAGAGTGAAGTATTAGTCAGGATAAGCTTGACTTACTGAAGCCTACTGATCTCTTGTCAGGTACTCATAATCTCCCTGGCTCCCAAATTTATCGGGACCGAGACGGGAAGCAATAATGGCATTCAACAAGATTCATATTCAGAGTTATCACTGACGTCCTGCTGGTTAGTAAATCAGACGTCGCCGTCACTGAAAAGAGTGAATAACTGTGCCGGTAAGTATGTGATAATTATTTGTGAACTCAGCTGTTGGCTCCGTGAAAAAACATGCATCGCTTAGGATCTCTTGGTCATCGAAATAATTGGTGCGGTATTCCGAAGGCGTCTGATCAAAATGTCAATTTCTCCTTATTTATATCATAAAATCCTCGTGGCTGACATGTTGTTAGCATTTCTTCTCTTAAGAAATACACGAGATGTTACTATGTCGCCTAAACATGCAAGATTTAATAATAGGATGTTGGCAGTTACGAAGATAAGGATCACACGAAGTAAGCATATCTCCATATCCGACTGAAAACTAGTCCTTGCAATTGGTGTTATGCTTACAAAAGGCTTTAAAGGTGCAAGCGGTTTTTATCCCCATACCATTGCTTGAATTTTTTCTGCAGAGAAGAGGACAGCAACGACGGTGATCATGAAAAGATTTATTCTAATAAACACTAAATAGACAAAACTGTCTGGAAGTTTTACAATAGTAATCGATACTAAGTAAGCATTGGCTGTTGGCTCAGTCTTTGATGAACACAAGGAACCTGTGGTTTGTAACGTGGTGTTCAGATGACATCAATCCGCACGGCAAATGAGGCTCTGATTGAGAAAATACCAAAAAACCTTCAGACGGAGGACAGAATTTTTGGAGTTTTTGGAAAATCTCATGGCTTTTACGTGCAACGAATCGTATACATGAAAAATTGGAGAGAGTAGAAGTATAAAAATGATCATATATAAAGTTTTCTGAATGCCAAAAAACGGTACAGATTAACCAAAGCTTGTCAACGAGAAGTATTTTTATGTTGAAGCTTGTCACCACTTCTTCGCTGTACGTGTTGTCATCAACACTGCCCATTTGACCAATTTACATTATTATGTTTCAATTGCCACATCATAGTCCAGGAGTTTGTATGCAGAATTATTTCTGAACATCCCTGCTCGAACATGTTTACAGGACAGGAAATATATACTTTCAGGTTCGTCTGTGGGACGCCTGTTACTGTGTACTCTTAGCTAAAATATTTCACGCTAGGTAGAAGACATACGGAAGGGAAACTATACTGTAAAAGTAATGCCGGGTAACAGTACCTCATGGTAAAGTAAAATTATTCGTTAACTGTCCTTGCTATGTTATGTCCACAGTGCATGTTGCATACTAAAATCATTGGAAGCACCTTTATGGAATTCACACGTTATTGCCTTCTACATATCTACCAGGATTTTGGCCAGACAACCATATTTTCACCCTATGAACTTTCACACTGCCACCCTGATGACAAAAGTACGTTGTTCGTCGATTAATGGGAGCTGAATTCGTTGAAAGATGCCGACTAAATTGGAAGATGATGTAGAAATACGTTTTGGAGACCCACAGACAGTGGACCAAACGCCCGTCTGACGACAGCACACTGAGCAGTACACCAATCAACTCAAGAGGACAGCTGAAGACCATCAGAGTCTGGATCAGCTTGTTCTGAAAATTTAGAAACTGGAGTAGAGATTGAGCATTCACTCTTCAAAAAGTAATCACGAGAGCCCAAGAAAAGTCAAATGAACTATGCAATCCAGCATTTGCTGTCATTTGCTCAATGTCTAAAAGTCAAAGTAGGACCGTCCAACGGATATCACACAGTCATTATCCTGAGCGGATAAGATATTCAACGAAGGGTCTTCATTCGCCTATTTAAGATAGGCTCAATAATCACTCGCTAAGTTTTTCTAGTCTTTACGTGGCCTAATCTACGCAAATACATAGGAAACTTCTTCCATGTCCGTTAACGAAGGATTGGTACTATGTCTGAGAATCGGTTTGCAAAGAGCCATGACTTATTTTATTTAGTTGAGATTCCACAGAAAAGAAGGTGCAGGAAACAATGTTGATGAAATGCAGACCGTGAAGGCACTGTAAACGTGCCAGTCGACGTCTGTCAAACTGACTGCGTCAGATAATTAACAATAGTTGATGGCTACATGTTTAAGGTAGCTTACAATTGGCACCGTCATTGACAGTGGAAAATAATCGACGTGAAATTGACGAGTCTTTCCTTCTTGGGCAAAACAGAAGCCATGAGCCGGAAGAATGATCGAGTTGAATGAAACTGATCCAGTGGTTGTTGCTAGGAGCAGTAGTCAACCACGAATATGTACATCCAAGGTTTCCTCAGAGGTTTCATCAAACTTCTCAGCACGGGTAAGTTGAAGTTAACCTAAGCAGTTCCGACAGAGCTATATGGGTGCATTTGCCCTCAGCGGCGACCTATCAGAGGTGGTTTCCTCACGGAGTTGGTGTCTGCCAGAAGGAAACCGTATCCAGAAAAGGTTATAAAAGAAAGCCATACATATATTTTATGGCAGGCTCCTCCCTGTATTGATCATATCAGAAGACACGCATGTACAGTAACGATCCAGGTGTAACTCTGAGCTGAGCTGGAAAAGGCAGCGAGTCGGTTTTCTTAACACAAACCACTAAAAACCCGTCAAACATTCCTTGTGAACATTTAATCCAGAATAGTATAATTTATCGTAAAGTTGTGTTTGCAATCAACTATGACTTCATGTACCCGCTTTCCTATCTAGGTCTCCAGGTAGCATGGTACCCGAATATAAAGCAGCAATGGTACACAAACGAAACAATCATCCCAGGCATTTGGCTCAATGTATCGAAGGCATTCTTTGACTACAGTGTTCAGCTAGGAGTGTTTTCGATTCAAGATGAAAAAATGTAAGTATCTGTTTCCATCGTTTTAGCTCCGATAAATTCAATACGGTTGTTCCTGTTTGAAACGTATGCCACAGCAAGCTGCTGGTTGTGGGAGGTAATTCCCATAGTGCAAAGGTCTACATACTTATACATACATAGTTATACAGATTAAACAAGCGCGATCTATTGTAAATGCTAATCTCTACTAATCGTACCTGCAATAAACTAACAGCAGCTTATAGTTGCGGCAAGATACTCACCTCTACGTGCGTGGTAAACTTTGTGCAAATCGTTAAACGGCAATCTAAACTCTCCGTTTTGTGGATTTGGCTTTCACTCTACTATTGAGACTAAGGTTTTGGTGTTCATACTCTCCAAAAAGCTACCGCAAGTACGTTTTCGCATCCACGAAACTAGAAATTGCAAGCACAACTCACGACGTACTGACAAGTGTCAGTCATTTAAACAACTAGACAGCACAGGCCTCGGTGTTTCATTTGATCTGGCCAACTTTCAACTGGTATTCGATTATTTTCACCATTACGGAAAGTGCAAAAAATTATTGTGTATACAAGAAATATCATTGAGTCCCATGGATCCAAGTAGCTTAGAGTCTATAAGGAAGTCTTTCTGATCCTGGCCCTTTGGTTCGCGGCGAAGAGATGAAAAAGTTAGTAATTCGGAGATCAAGCCAAAACTGGTATTTGTCATGCCGATCTCCTTTTGATAAACTAGATTTCTGCACGTTCAAATTTGAGAAGGCGAGCCCGTTTAAGCACTGTACACAGCCACCGGCGCCATTCTCGGAACTACAGTTTTTTAACCACCACCAGTTATTAGGGCTGGCAGTCCAAAAGTCCTACTTATTCCATCAACCCCATTTTGATTTGTGGTTTTGTGTGCTGATCCTACCAACTTTTATTTTTTTACAAAGTTCTGTCAAAGAGAGGCCAGATTTCAAGGAACACTGTGGTCTGGTTGAAAGAACTTCAGGCAATTTGGCAATAGATAATTCCGCAGCAGGGATACCCGCCCATGTTACACTAGAATATTCCGAGTTTAATAGTCAGTTCAGCTAAAAAAAGATTAAACTTATATTAAATTAATATCTACATGGCAACCGTATGAACAGGCTTTATTATGTCCTTATACGATTATTTTGTCACTCGAAAGAGAATCAGTGGACTCGATGTTTTCTCCCACTTAATCTCACAAACAGTGTGAGCCCTCAACTCCGCGAAGCCTAAAAACCGCCGTGCGACTGTTAGAATATCTATACCAGAACGTGTGAAAGATTGTGCAAATGAAAGCAATACGGATAGGAATTCAGGGATCCAGAAAGTGGTGTCACCAGTTTAAAAACGTCCTTGGAGTCTTTCATCCAAGGTTCCCTCATAGGATAACCACTAATAAACATAAACGGAGTTGTTATTATAGCGTCACAAAAAACAGGACGTAAGAGCCAACATGCTCAGCTATTCAGATTTGATTCGCATGAGTCTATCCAGTGATAGAGCGAAATCGGTAAAACTCTGGTGTCTCCCATTCTCCCATTGTTGGGCATACACAGCACATGAAATTCCAATGCAGTGCTGCTCCTTGCTTTGATTCAAGCAGGGGAATCACAAAGTACGACAAGAAAACTGTCCAAAACAAACGATTTGGATGCACACTACATCAGTCAAGTGAGAAGTAATGATGAGAATGATAATCAGATTGACCCAGAGGAGTTTGGGGTGTGGTACGCTTCTCAGTGATATGCTGATGTATAGAAGTGAATACCGAAGAAATTCATCGCAAGGAAAAAATATATTTCTTCCTTTAGTTTAGTACAAACAATGTGACGTATTTTACAACTGCTCTTAGGAAAGCGTTTTATTTTGACTAAATCGTTCGGACTTAAAATAAATCCTCAAGTTGTGAAACGTTGTCTCAAACACAGGTGGCTAAAATCTGCTCAAGGTGGTTCCGACACCACTGTTTGAGAGGCTGCATCGATGCAGATTACCAAACCGAAATTGCTAATCCTTCATAGAATTGGGAAACATGAGCCGCCATAAATTAGTTTTTTCGAATTATTTTCAATTCTTCTTCGGGTAATTCTACAAATTTCTCACTATAGTGCATTTTATTTTTCACACTTTGTTGAATATTTAACAGTGATTACCACCCGGTTGTCATTTACTAAAAGGCATCTGTACTTAAACAGACGGATAGTACAGTCAAATAGCTATTTTCCCCAACCGAAAGATGTGTCGAGAGAAACAGACAGAGTGTTCTGTCACAATTTTTACTATCAAATACGATGAGTATTGGGTAAGATGGCAAAAGACCCTTTCTGTCAGCTCTCCCGAGTTTGTGAAAAGTCATTAGTTAATATTTAATCTGAAAATGAATTCAGTTGATGCTGAAAGATTACTGCGCGGCCGTTTTCGGCTTTGTTACGAAGCTTCGACATTTCAAAAGTGTTAAAACGCCTTTATGGTCTGTTCAAAATTGTAAAGAACTTGTATGCAGCTTGTACACCTTCTACCATCTGGTACTCATTAACTTCACATTAAGTAATCTGGTACTAGTTTACTAGTACCAGTTTACTAGTTTACTAGTTTACTAGTTTATTGCACAAAAACCTCTTAGACTAGGGGATTAAGGAACTTATGTGTTTATTCCCTTAGCTGATTCCGCAAAAGATGGGAGCACGTGAAAAAAGACTTGCGGCTTGCAGACTAAAGTAGTGTTCCAGTGTACGCAGTATGTCTCGGCTAAGATGTTCAGGTACTAACCGGAAAGACCTGTGTTTGATTTGTCACTGAGATTTGTGAAATACGTACTGCGGATGATTACCAAGAAGGATAGAACGGCTGTACGATGATTCTTGTCGCCACACCACGAACTGATTGAAGCTTGATGCGCTGTTGAACCTTCAAGCAAATCCTTTGTTAGCTAAAGGATTTAAAAACGTGGTATTAGAGTGCAGCCCAAACCGTGTGGTTGTCAGCATCCTGTTGACTGTAGCGTTATATTTGGAAGCAGCATTGTGCTTAGGTTTTAGCATAATTTAAAAGAATTTGTACCAAAAAGCTTTGATATATCAAACAAAAAATATTTACCTGGAACGGTATGGTTTTTATGGTCTTCTTTGTACATCTCTTAAGCTCCGTTGACAAAGTGGCAGCCATGTGCTCTTCCACTCGATGTCTCTGGTGGAATGTATATCAGGCATGCTGCATTACATTTGCCAGAAGTGGAGTTCAACGGTGGATGGAAAGCAGAGTATTACAAATGACCAGTCGTCAGTCGTTATTACCAGAGACCACAGAAACCGACGCCTTCATCACGGGCCCGATTAGCAGGCAGCAGTGGACGTTGAATCCTATAAGTAAGCGTCATATTACTCTGAGTAGCAGTAGAATTGACCATTCAGATGGAATATGTTAGATAGTTTACCGGTACTTCTCGTCCTGTTCTAGTATCTTTTATAGGAAGTTTGACAAACAGATAGTAAGCGCAGAATGTTTACCATTTCTTTATACCTCTAAACCTATCAGTAACTAATATCCTCGCGTCAGCAAATTTTGGAAGCAAATGAGTTGGCGCCTGGTTCACACAGTTTTTATGCTACTCGGTGTTGATAAGAGAAAAAAACACTTCACTTCACTAAGCACAAGCTACCCATTTTCCGTGATACGTGATATGACTGACAACAGGAAGTTACAGGAGAAATAATTCAACCCTGAGTAAAACAGTGAACAGGCTTCAACTAGTTCAGTATAGACCTGAAGAGGTTCATGTTTCTGAGGACGCACTTAAGACCATAATCCTCTCACGCATGATTGATAGCAAACTGGATTCTGTCCAATTTCACATCAGAATTTAACAAACGTGGTTTTCTTAGTGCTTAACAGAAATGTGCCATGTATACCTAGTATTTTCAGTTCATGTACGCCTAAAGCAATGAGTCCGTCAAAAGGGTGGTTTATTCTCGCAAATTTTAGTGCCTATATTTTTATATCCGTCTCATCTTTCAGTCCAGATTGAAAAAGTTACCTTGTTGATAACGTGGTTGTCAACTAAGAATGGTCTTGACTGAAGGACATCTTGAAAATAAGAAATACTTCAATGTCAACAGCAGGTCTTTGTTCTCGCGCTACTGTATATTCAGCAACGCCCAACAGCACCTGATGTAATCATGAACTAATAGCTATGGACCTTAAAAGCCGTTGGTGCTAGATGAGCAGTGGAATTTGGTGGGATAAGAGATGAACGCAAACATGCGCATGTATTTCACTAAGTAGCCTAGCAATCATAAGTCATTAGAAATAACTTGCTTTGAATGAGCAACTTATGGATTGTCTCTCCGGCCAAAGGTACGTAAACAGAGCGTCTTAGTGGACAACTCACTATTGAGAAGTCAACGCGGAACCCTAGGAGCTACTTGCCACTTTAGTGAAGTGAGCAAAGGCGAATGTGCTTATTTAAAAAAAGCGGTGCAACAACCAACTTCCAAGAAAAACAAAAAAATTCTGGTCATTCTTTGTAATTGTGCATTGGACACTTATGTTTGATTTGAGAATAATATTATATATCACTTGTAACGGTAATTTGATTCCAAGCAACTTGGAACACGGATAAGGTAATTAAGTAACCATGAGGAACCACACTTAACTGTGAAAAGCAAAATGGAAAGGTGGAATAATTATTACACTCACTTGCAAATTAAAGCAGGTGTTTAACGGTAACTAGAAATGCTCTCGTTTGTGTTATTATTCGGCCTTATTTGTCCCACGAAGGCTTGAATTCCACCACTTGCCCGCAGTTTGAAAAGTAATTGGGAATTAGAGCTGATGGAGACCTGGAGTCTGTGGCTGTCAAATCAGCTCTAAGAACAACAACAACAACACCAACAATGGACTGTTATGGATTTTTCAACAGCTCTATAGGCAGTTTTGCTTCAAGAACAAAAGCCCTTTCTTAAATCCTTATGAATATTCGCAAGCTATTTTTGTGTCCTCTATAAATTAATACAAGGTCTTTCTGTATGTGAGCTTACCTCAGTCCCATACGTTTGCGTTTGCCAAAATTCATTTTCAAGCTGAGTTAGACCTATCCCTTCACGCAGCCAGATCAGTCGTCAGAGTATAGACAGCCTCGAAAATAGAAAAATGTAGGGAACTGGAGCGGAAACTAAAGTTATATAAGGATTTTCCAGGTTATATGAGTCACCCCTCGAAGATTTAGTTGTTGTTCAAACAGCTATTAGCCTGGTATGAGCGTTTTTCCATCTGTTTTTAGTCTGTCTATCTCAAGTGTTTGCTGAACGCCCTCAAATCCCAATTCGAATCACACTGCAGCCCTAAAAATTCCCTACCGAATTGGCAACATAGCTTTGCCTGTCTTACACTGCACTGCATTGACATCAACCTCAACTTGTCCCATACCTACCGTCCTTCCTCCGAAGATCCTGCACTCTCGGGACTTGGCGAATTTGCACACTTGTTGGAAGCTCTCTTTCTTGAGAGCACACTTTGTGACCCTTAGTAGTGCAAAACTTCCCGTAAAGCTGAGTGCAACTTTATCTTTTAAGAAGAATGTTATGAGTTTTTGTTCCTTTAATGTGCTGAAAACAAAAATGAGCATCATCCATGTGGACAGCTGGCAACAGAAACAGTTCAAGCGACAGTATAAGTCATTGCCTTGTTCAATGGACCTAACTATACAAGGATTGATTGTTGTGAAAAACGTGAAGCATTTAAAATACAAACACATTTAAAACATTTCTAATGCATTGTCTGACTGTGACTTCCATGACATGCTGATTTTTGCTTCTCGGTGACTTCTGTGCTCGGGGTGTGAGAGGCACCGAAATCAAGTTCTAATAAGGTATTTTTTAGAGCCAAAATTAATCTTATCATCGACGCCCTTTTCATTCATACTATGACTACAATTTGCAATAAAAAAACTCACAATGTTCACAACAGTCTTATGCAGTGACAACCGGGACGATGTCTCAAGACTACGCCTAACGCGGACTATTTTGGTTTTATACCCTAAGTCACCCAGATAGCCTGTGGGGTTTCACCAAGGATTCCCCTTAGTTTTACTAAGGTCTACCTCTGTGCACGCATTAGCGTCCTACGATTTTATTTGCATTGGATAAATGACCCCAGTTATCAAAAGGGTGTACTTCGAAAGCCCTACTCTAGAGTGTACTTTGCACTGAAACGGCAACATATTGGCATAATCAACATCCATCTCAGAAGTTTCAGAATGAACACACGCCATTACTACCCCATGTGGCCAGCCAAAGGCGACGCAGAATGCTGCACACCCAGAATATGCTTCTCGGACTGTGGGACTGGATAGAAATCTTCAAAATAAAGCCCAGGAAATTAGCAAAACTCTTGTGATGCAAGCAAATTTAGGACCGAGTCAACTTTTACTGGGACCCCACTCGCCCAGGGAAGATTAATTACCAGTGGCCTGACTTTCCGCTTTGCAGAAATTGAAAATTTATCCAACTTTAAATTTTTGGAATCGTTCCGTAACACCTGAACCGAATTACATCTACATGACTGTTGTTTTTGTTATGTAAAGAAGTCCACCATGTGTTTTTCTTCCGACTAAGACCCACCAGGTGGATCTAGCAGAATCGTCCTACTTGTTAACGCGTCTCACTGTTTATCGAAGTGGTGCGAGGTCACCAACTATATTTACGGATATTTCAAGTTGAAATCTACGGTATTTATTTTCTTCAGGTCATGCTCCGTCTGTCTTACTCCTGGTATCACAAATGCTGTGAAACACACTGCTTACGTCACACAGTTTTCTTCATCTTTTCAACTATATGCGTAATCCGGTGTATTCGTTTTGAACAAAGGTACATTCTGGTTCATGCTGTCTGTGATCAATTTCTCTACAAACTTTAACGAACTGCATAAGCTCGTAAAGGTGTTTGGAAAAATCCGAGCCTGCCCTTGAAGGGTGGTGATTTGAACAGAGCGTAGCAATTTCATTATTCAACTAGGACAGCTGACCTGAAGATAACCCGAACTCTGGAAGATAAATTGTGACATGCTGCATTCATTAACCGACCCTAACAAAGCCATTCTAAAATGTTCGTCAGGTATCGTTTGCATAGCTAATTTATTTGGTCACGCAAATGTTGGCATAGTTATTTGAATTCTCACACAAGCAGACTATGACAGATTGTGCTTGCTCGAGTCTGTTCGGATGAAGAATGTTTGTCACTGTTTCTTATGGTCAAGTTAGTGTAACTTAGGTTGGCATCTGTTTGACCAATTATCCTTATGGTCGACGTCATTTTTGTGCATGCGGTGTCTGTCTGATGCATTTCAGCGGGAGTGGACAACTATGTTGGTCACGAATCTTAGCGGGGGTAAATTTATTTTTTCCTCTTTAGAATGACTCCATCCTCTATGTCACTTTACCTCCCTAAGTTGCAGCAATCCATTTGATTTCGATTAGTTGTCGATTCCATCTGAACAGTCGCTGTGCTTAGACTATTCACGCCAAAAATGTTTGCACGGTTAACGTGTACGCTGTCCGAGTTCCAAAGAAAACAACCCACCAGTGAAAACAATAGAAGCTGTAGAAGTTGGAGAAAGTGGCCGGGTTGGCCTTGGCGTCCATCGGGTTGTAGTGTATTTCCTTTTTTAGTGCACGTTGAACAAACAAACTCCTATTCTCCAACCACTCCTGAATAGATTTCAACAACTGACTTACTTAGAAAAACAGTCTGAGTGTCTTTAAAACCAACCTATGAGTACAATTCAGCCAAGCTAGCGGGAGCCCAAGTACCAATGTGTATGCTAAGTTGATGGTTACCCTTGTGACCAATGAGCGTTTCATTGGACCTTAAGGATCAGAATAAACTAAAAAAGTGTCACACAGACTCAATCTTGTACCACGGTCACATGGGCCGCAGGATAATGCATCAGTGAATATACAGAATCCAGCGGGGATGGAATTTTAACGTAGTTCAATCGTCTGCTCAGTTTTCATCGCAGACTACACTCAGAGAACCCTAATTTTAGAAGCGCATCACTACTGTGGAGAACGATCTAAGAATTTTTTATTATGAAATATTAGCAACATGTACATAAAACTCACTCTTGTCCTTTGTTCTCTGTAGGCGAGGCCTGGCACCAAAATGCTGTCCTTGATGGCAACAGGATGTGATCATTTAGACCAAGCAGCACATTGGTGCCAGACTAGCTGACACCATGCAACAAAAGCGGAAGTATGCCTTGGTTCTGATTTCGACTGTTTATAGTTAAGTTCAGTTGTGAAAGACCTCAAGAAATTCCCACTCGGTGAATCAGATTAATCCCTACTTGCAACAAATTAGCTTATCTTTGGTACAGTACATTTGTCTTATCTATTTTTGTTCTTTCCTTAAAGTACGGCGGGAAATAAGGCCAATTTTTTTAACTTTTATTCACAACTTGTTTCAACGGTTGAGGTAACACACCATCAAAGTTTGGTTTCACCTTGACTTCACTTGAGCAACCTTATCATATTCAGACGATATTTATTACTGAGTGCACATAATAAATCTGGCTGCTTTTAGGTTGTCATTTTAGTGCGCCGTTCAGTCCTATAGGTCGCTAAATGGTAAACAATGCTTTGCAAAGCTCAAATGTACCAAGGTACCTATGAATTTTGCCACTAAAGTGTTCTGTTTTTTATCGGCGCCTTCAAAAGTTTTTCGAGTTTGAAGGCGGTATAGACATCATTAAGGATTAAATCCGAGAAAAATAAACCAATCTTCATGGTTTTTGTGTTTTGTTTTGTATATATATTTCTGAGCCTTTTCAGTGGTGGATGACGGAAGTATCGTGTGCACAGCGGCGATCAGTGCGTTCTGATCTCGAGGATCTTTAAGTGAAGCCAATAGCTGAACTATATAATTTTCGAAAATCGTTTTTCTCATTGGAAGTTGTATCCATTTGTTTGGAAACAGTCCGGCTAAATTATTTCTTGTACTATTGATTTAGGAAACCGCATTTTTCTCTGCTTCCAGATATTCCAACTGCCGGAGAGTATTCTTTGCAAGCTCACATCTGGATCGGTCGACTTTACGTGATATTAAGATCCAAAATATACGTGTTGGAAAACCCCGGTGAGTTGTTCTGAGGAAAAAAACAACAAAATGGCTTCCAACATTAGTCTGGATGAAGTCACACAACTGTAGTTCGACGTTGGGATAACAAATTTCTGCCTAATTTACTTGCAACATTTTTATTGTCTCACATGATCCGGTGAAGTCGGATTAGGGACCTTCGGAAACAGAATAATACGGGCACAACACAAATATGGGGGACAGCCCTCAGATAGTAAGAGTAAGTTGAAATACTCAGCAAGTACGTTAGCACTGAACCGGCGGAGCATCCTGGGCGTGTGCTTCTCCAGGCCTGGAGACGGATTGCCCATTAAACGGATCGTATGGCCGACTTCCTCTCCTGTGATGGGCTCGATCAAGCTCCAATCGGATCGTGCTACTATGCGACTTGCCGGCTATCCACGTGTTTTGGGGCTGAGAGCACCTGTTTCCAGTACTGCTCGGCGTCCAGAGGTAGGCCGCAGTTGCCTTTGTATAGATATATCCATGACCCATCGAACACAGCAGACGCTGCATCTTTCTGTCTTTGGTGGTATAGGGTCTGGATGGCGGCGTAGTTGGCTCGGCGGGTCTGCTTTCGGTTGACCGCCATCCGATGGGCCAACTGACGACGGCGTCGGGTACAGTTTTCCAGGTGTGTGGAAATCTCCTGGAGGCGTGGAGGTCCAGAAGCGAGAGGACCTGTTCCAGTGTCATAATGCCAGACTGCAACCCTCGGGCAAATGCCAGAAGGTCAACACTAGCAAGTGAAATGTCAGCATGACAAGGCGCAATCCACGGTTTGCTTAAACCGGACGCTATAGTCATCGGCTTCTGACGAGGCAGGCCGCTATTTGACCGGCGGTTTGGTCAGGTCCACCAGATGATGATTCGTCCTGTTGTGCTTGCCAGTTAAGCACCCGGAAACCGGTTTTGATGCTGATAGCCGATCGACCAGGAAAATACTGCTCCAATCTCGCGAACAGCGCAGTTTGCATGTCACAAGACGGATATAAATTGTTAGTCAGGCGCAAGAGCAATTGTGACTCTTGTTGGGACCGGCGGGCACCGGAATGCTTCACTCGGCTGAGCTTATCTGCATTATGCTTGGTGGGGTGTGCGTGCCGACAATGTTGACTCAGGCTAATCTTCGTCGGAAAAAGGCGGGAACAATCAGCACAGGTCAATTGGGCGGCCATGTTCGTACCAACACTATCATTGTCGTGAACTCGATGGTGGGCTACCAAGCCAGCTTTCGATTTGCAGCACTTGCCACATTCCTCACACGTGAGCCCACGAGTCTCTCCTGTGTACTGGTCGGAACTGGTGCGGAGGCGCCAATGTTTTGTAGTGTACATTGTCGAAAGTAACCAGCACATTGAAACCAAACAGGGTGGTTAGCCCTGTCTGGAGTTTCTGAACTCTTAGCTTATCCAGACTGATGACCAGGCTACCAGGTCGGCACCACGAGGAGGTGGTTCAGCTCGCCGGCTAAATCTCTTTAAATCAGTACACGTTTGACATTTTCTACTGCTTCCAAAAACAAACCAAGAGGGATAGTAACCTGGCCGCGGTACTGAAAATGGCACCCATTTTTCGGTGTTGCTCAAACAGGGAGGGAATGACAAGGTCTCTTGCGCTTTCTAAAACCGCTGTGAACTTAAGACGCCTGATAATATTGGAACCCACAAAAATGGTCTGCATTCCTAAGCAAAAAGCTCAAAAAGCATCTATGCTTAGCGGCGTAGCTGACGATCAAAACGATTTATTATTCATCAAGAAGAAAGCCCCATCTATTCCCCCTGTGTGACGGGTCAAGTTGGTTTCTATATAAACTTCACTTTGACACCTTTAAATTGATCGAACCATCTGGGCACACTTTTATGATGACCGCTGCTTGTAAACTAATCTGCCAGGACCAAACCTAAATGAAGTATTACCCCTCAGGTTGGTCATACTGTCGAAGTGTTGCCTTCTTCGTGGGAACTATGGTGAGTTGTTGACGTTTTGTATGCAACACTATCATCACTCACTTAACAGTATCTTTAGCAAGGCTAGAGCTACGGGAACTCACCCTTTCGAACAATAACCGAAAGATAATGATACGATTGTAGGTGGCTGTGGAACTGGCACAATCTTACTTCGCATCACACTAGTTTAAACAGTGCTTTGGCCTATTCTGTCGTATTTATTTCGACTGGTCTACCAAAACGAGGTGAAGCGGTGGACTCGTTTTTTGCTCTTCTTAGGACTTACCAGCATTGAATATCCTCAGCCCTACAGGGAATTAAGCTCCAATATGTGACTGATGGCAAAGCATTTTGCGAGTATTATACTAGTGTTCTACTGAATTGCCACACTTGTACAGGCAAACATTTCCACATTAAGCCATGGAGTTAGCTAACCCAATGTCTTGAACGGTGATCCAGTAACCGTCTTGGTTGTATCAGCCTGTAAGGAACTTTCGCTCAGGCATGAAGTCTGCTGGACAGGTTTTTGTTGGTGTAAACGGCTCCGGAATTTGTGCGTTTTAGCACTACCTGGTGCTCTAGTTGTGGAAGGGCCATATCATTAGCTAAAGTCCAGAGCTCTCCCCTTAGCAATGAGGGGTCGGAGCCTCGACTCCCAAAATTGTCGGCCATATTGGTTGGAAAATTTGTGGGTCTTTTTTAGAACGAAAACCCATAGGTGCCTTCTGTTGTCGGAGTTAAAACGTAAAAAAACAAGTGGACTTTAGAGAGTCACGGCTTTGCTGAGGCGTCGAAAGAATGTCATTATTTCCTTAGCAGGTTATTCTGGTCGCCGTAGGCTTTAGACGACTTTTCTTTAGTGGAGATTATCAGCATTCAGAAGTTTTAAAAATCCCCATTCGCCGGCACAATCTTTAAGTTGAACCCAACTGAGTTCCTTGATCCTAAGATAAAACTAAGAAAATAGCCTCCTCAGGGGAAGACTCCTGAAGTAAACGTTTTTGACACTTGATGTTTCAATTGAGGATTCCTATTTATTTGTCATTAAAATTGCAACGCACAAAAATCCTTCGGTCAAGAAAACCTAAAAAAATTTATCAAGATTTGGCGTAGGAAAACTGCAATTGGTACTGTTTCGCCTTGAGTTGGTGAGCATGTCAAGACGCTGTGGTGATTAAAACATCATCGAGCGTGCTAATGTGCAACCTGGGAACTTCATTACTCGAGTATATTGTTATGAATCATCCGTTTCTCAGGCAAGCCTTTTGGCATATTCACATATTAAAGGCATTTAGCATGGATTAAAAACACTGTGGCCCTCTGAGGACAAGACGTTTTACAGTACTTTCTACAAGAAGAAGACGAAGGTATCCCTTTAATTAAAACTAGTAAGCAATCAATCAACTGTATGCAACTTATACAGTGAAAGTTCTGTCATGCAGCACAGCGTCTTTGAACGATATTCATTGACAATGCCCACTCGCAATTTCAACTTGACAGGCACAAGCAATATTTGTTAACGACTGTATTTCTTCTGGCTCGTCGTAAAAATAATTTTACAATATATGAAATTTTTGGTTGATGATGGCAGATTTAATTCAGTTTAGCAAAATTCTGCTTCAGCAGAAATGTTGGCCGTGGAACTTCAGGCTGAGAGTTGCAATATGGATAAAGAAGCCAAACTGCTCGCTGGGATGACTGCTTCGCTGATTTTGTTGGGTTGCTGCGTTACTGCAATTGTGGCGCTTACAATTTTCGTAAGTCAGCACGGGTAGTTGGAACCGTGAGTTGTCTATTTTTGTCACTTGACAGTGTGGTTTGTGTAATGGTTATAATGTAAGCATATGAAGGGGCAAACCTGTACTTAGCTAACCATATAGTATCTTATTTTTTACTTGATGCCCATGAATTGTAGCCGTCATCCTGTGCTCTCGGTTACAAACGTTTCGAATTTCAAATCAGCGGACCGTATTTCACAGAGCCAGCGAGATTCTGGCACGTAATAATTATTTTCTGAATGATATGATTCTCCCAAACGCATTTTTTGCAAAAATACCCCTTTGGGCTAATAATATGATAGAAAGCAAGAATAAATTTTTCGTGCAATATTTAGAACGCATCCAGTAGTTTGTTGAGCATGTGTTACGTCGTTCGGGTGACCTGTGAAAAAGCATTTGGAAAGGAGCTGTGGATTTTGACTTATATAGAATCCCAAAGTACTGACTCTAACGCAACCAACAAACTGCATCGGTCATTGGGAGAAATTCTGCTGTTGTTGTCTGATATGGCGAGAAGTAAGGAATATTTCGTATTCAGTGCTTCGTCGCCTTGTAAGCGGCAAATCCCTACTAAACGGGGTAAGCAAGTTCAATTTGATGTTTTACTTGACTGAACAACGCCCCGAGCGCTTAAGCCTGAATGTTGAATCAAATGTGTTTGTCTGTGACAATTTGATGAGCTTGGTAACGGACTTTCCTTTCCCTACTTTATGATTAATTCAGGTTGTACGTGGAAGACAGAAGGTCGAATCACAATCATCATCGAATGCCTGTTCAATCGACGTAAAGGAAATAAATGACTGTACGTTTGGTTATAATTGAGTAGTTTACACTGGCGTTAAAACAAACATATTTTTATTTCGTCTCCCTGCTAATTTGACATCATGGCCTTCGTTAAAAGTGACTCTTGAAAGATTTTTCAAGGGACTATAAATTTGTTCATTAGCCTATTGGCAATTCTCAGTAGAACACAACGTACCATACTTAACTTTAATGCATGCCCATGTGAGCACTGAGAATAAGTAGCGTTTTAGAAGACTGACTGAAGTCAGTGTAAACTGGAAATGTTTCTTTTGTGGTTGTGGTATAGTAAAGGTGAATTGGACATGGAAAAATCTTAGATGAAGTGGCGATGGCCTATGCAACCGGATGCTTATAGAGCTTAGCACAGAGAGCCTGATTAGGCTATGGAACATCAGACAAGTTTGCTCAACAGGCAGCTGACTCAAGCAGAGTTTTAAACAAAGAATTGAGTCCAGCACGAACAAAAAGCATTTGAAAATGTAGATTGATATGTGAGGTTATTAAGCTCCTTGTCACTTTAGTCACAATTACAATTAGAATAAAGATTCTTTTCTGGAAAAAGCTCTCACTTTGTTTTTCTAAGCCTAGGGCCAAACCAGAGGCGGAACGCTAACTTGATAACTGAGAATCGAAATGGTTATCTGGGATAAGGTTGAAACAAGTCGAATTTGGAATGCCTGAGGGTTTGCATGAAAATCCAAATGCTTTAGACGTGTCCCGAGGTAAATTTGGTTAGAAAATTACAAATTGGTTCAAGAAATCAGGTGTTCGAAGTGCTAAACATGCGGTAACCCATGACAGCTTCATACCCAGTACTGATGAAGTAATTTTCTTCTACTTGTAATGTCCTGGTTTATTCAGAACAGAAGTTGGCAACCAATGTTACGCTGAACCGAAGGCCAAATATACTGATGTAAATCTATTTTCTTAACATGCAGAACTACATTCCCACTTCTTACTGCTCACCAGTTAGAACGCAGTTTCACCCGTCCCCAATTTTTTCTCTCCATTCATAATCAGACTGGAGCAGAGTTCTACTTGTTATCTTTAGGCTTCCCTTTCAAATGACCTGAGCGAATCTCCACTCACTCTAATTTCTGATTTTGTTTTATTTACTTTGGTATTGCCGTGGCTTTACCGTTCGCGTGATTATGTGCTCCATTTTCTATATAGCAGGATCAGTGACTTGTTACAGATGTGCCATTTCTGATAGGACGCAGATACCACTACTGGAGGCGTAAATGAATAATGGTGGAAATAATTCTGCCCGTAAGATAGATTGCGACATTGCTTGTCTTCTAGAAAGAACCGGCTTGTGTGGGACTATGTTGTGTCTCCTTACACATGGTAACCAACAACTCCATTCATGTGCTGAATGTTTCACGAGTTTGTTGCTTGTTTTCTCGTCGTATACAGGTCAGATGTAATGGCTGGCACTTGAAGAGAGTTGTAGCCAGTTCTCCTGATCCCTATACAAGGAAGCATCTTAAAATACGAACAGCAGTATACCTGGTCCCTCAAATTTAAGTCAACGGTAACAACTACTAATAATAACACATGGCGTGTATTAAGTAGTGTACATAGTTCTGTAATGAACACGTCAAAAAGTGATAATCACGGTGTGATGTACAGTTTATCGACCCTGGTTTGATCAAGTTACGGGGATGTTATTTACACCGACGCTGTTGTCTAACAGACTGATCCACATAAGCTGACTCAAAGGGATTGTGAATCTTAGCTAGGGTTCAGTTGTGTGCCTCACCGTCGGTTGGAGAACATTTAGTTAGATCTTTGCTGAAAACCAGCTTAGACACAGATTTACAGTAGTATAGTATAGCATAGTAAAAGCGCGGGCGATTCACAGCTTCCTGAGTATAGTCAAGAAGATGCTGACCAAATTTAAACTTTTTCGTGTATGTGTAAACAGCTGAGTTTCCTGAGCCGAATGATATACACTATCTAGAATTTGTCTCCAAGAGTCGTAGCTAAATCGCTTCTTTCCCATTCCTCTGTATAGAAAGACCCCCGGGGGTCGAACTCAATTCAAAGCAGTTGGACGTTCCATTTGATTTTTTTTGAACCTTAGGAGCGAAACACGTGCGTACCATAAACGCACTAATATCTGGCTCAGTGATTGGATACAAGCTCAGCAAATTGCTATAAAATTGCGATCGTGCTTTAACACAGCCATACCACACAGCAAACATACACGTTCGTCCAGTCAGCATTGATGTTTAATTCTGTCCTTTTGACAGTTAAATTCTAGCGATTCCCCTCTATATCCCGTTTGAGGTGATATTGGTATTTCAACTAAGACTTTGTTGGCAATTAGTCTTTTCGCCCTAGGTGGAAAAAACAACTTCGGCCCTTACGGTAGTAATTAGTGGTATTTGAGTATGCTGAAATCAGGGCTTCCCTGTCTTGATTTGTCTTATTCCGATTTCTGTACACCTCTTGAGAACTTCAACAGCTTTGCTGTCTACTCACTTGGTGTATTAACTTTCTATCTTGACAGCCACTTAAAGCATTGTTTACAAGATTTGTAGATTTATGTACGGCATAGCGCGGCCTCCCCCCTATTAAGTCCCTGCCGGACATTGTAGCTAATGTTATGAACTACTCCAGCCATTAAGAAAGCCAGTGTTTCTCTATGGGACGATGAAATCTATCCATCAGAATTGACAGTAAGGGTGCAATCATCATAGCCAAAGGTGTATGCACAATGTCCTTAGTGTCCAGTTACCACAGGAAGCAGAGAAATCAAAGTCTGGTTTTGACCCGATGAACTAAGTTTTCTTACATTACACGTAAGGCTGCCACAACTTGTTTCTGACGGGGCGTCTGATACAAGCATACTACTCTGATTTTGACACCTTAAAAACGAAGCTCCTGTGTACAGAAAATTCATATGTTAAACCTCCCTCTCCACTATTCCTCCATTAACAAGTAACAATAAACTTGGTGCAAAATGTCGAATCATTGCTGAATCTACGGATTCCTTTGGAAGAAACGAAGAGAAAAGTCTCCATATCGAAGTCAGTTCTCCAACGCCTATTTTGTACTGATCATTTTGCTTGCTTCTGATGCAAATAGCAGCTTCGGTGAATCGCCCCTTGAATGTTCTCTTACTACTTCAGCGTGCCCCACTGCAGAGGAGAACCACCCGTTTAGTGTTCTTGTTTTACTGAACTCCTGCGTGTGTCCCACGGATTACTTTTTGCTCTTTTCGGGCACTTAAAAAATTAAGACGGGGTGGCCTGTGGCTCTTTCTCCAAGGCACCGGTGTTGCACAGGGGCGGCCCTTTCACTATTCCTAGTTTCGCGGTTTATTGATGCTCTTCGAACTGTTTACGCCTTTGAGCCTTTTATTATCCTCGTGAATTTGTTATTTATTCAGATATTTCGTTGCAACCCGGATGGTGATTCGGCGCAGTGCGTTCCACTCAGGCAAAACCAATAGGCATTTCACGGGTCTAGACGTAACGAAGTCATCTCCTCGTGTTGCGCTCTTGCTTTCTACTGTACTTAATCTTGCCCTCATAATAATCCAATTGCTTTGATCAAATTACCATGTAGTAGTTTTATCCCCTGTCTGAAATTGGAGCGCTCTCATCAGAATGGTTTTCTTGAAAGTGAAATACCAACTATTAGCATCCGTCGAAAGTTCTCAAAAATCACAGACCATATTATCAATGCATATGGTTTTAGGTAACATCCGAAATATTTCCTGTGAGAATACAATGAGTTCAACGTTCGTTAACATATCAAAGCAGTTCTTATGTTAGTAAGATCTTATCAGAAAGAGCTAAAAAGTAGAATCCTTCTTAATACCATTTTAATAGGTTACAGATCCTGAAGCTCTAGTAATCAACAAACACCATGCATGGTTCGTCTTGGTTTAATGTTTATTTTGGTTGTTCTGATTGCGCATTTCTACAGACGGCGAGATAATGGATGAGATGAGAGTCATGATAAACCATCTGACCAAAATAATGACTGCTCCGACACTAACGCGCAACATTCAGATGTACATTCATAGGAAGGGGTATTATTGGCATCATGCGTAACCTTTAGGTGTTCAGCAGCCAAAAACGCCGGACGAATACTTTCCACACCACTGGTGTACTCCTAATCTGTGTATAGCATTTTGAATACTTGTGAAATGCGAATTGTCCTGTTTTGAATTAAAAACCAGACTGTTCTTAAGCTTCAACTTTACTGAGTGCTTATCCAGTCCATTTGGTTCAATGAGATCTAACTGCAGGCTTGGCTTGCTTTTGTTTGGGGTTTGAAAAACCTCTCAGTGGGACCAACACAAATAATCATGTGATTTGTGCACAGAATTTTTGCCATTAATGGGGAACCAGAGTGCCACTATCCTCATAGCTAATTTCAAACGTAGTTTTGGGGCTTTTGGGATCTGAAGACGCCGCAAAGAATATAAGCAACTGCCTGGTCATAAAGGTGTGACGAAACGGCCCGTTTTATGATGATATATGCGTCGTACTTGAGGTAAAGGTGTGACGAAACGGCCCGTTTTATGGTGAGATATGCGTCGTACTTGAGACCAAGCAAACGAGACAAGTAGTCTACCGGAGTTTACCTTTATCTTTGAACTAAGTAGGTAAAAGCTCTCATGACTGTGAGCTCAGCAGCACAGCAGCAAATAAAGATATCACTCTACTCTCCGGGCTGCCGTAATTTTCAGTTTCACCATTCAGAGTGGTTTTGCGGTTAAAAACATTTAAAAGAACTGCACATGGCCAGGCGAGTTGAGCAAACTGTTCAGTTTGATACTCCAAGTGGTCGAATCTCAATTCCCGTCAATTTCCGTTTAGCAGTGTGGAACAGAATGACGTTCGGTTCTTTAAACGTCAGTGCTGCACATCAACAATCTGAGAACAACAGAAATGTTGTCCATAAACACAGCTGTGCCTTCACACCTAAATCCTGAGACAATTTTATGCAAAAGCCTTTTATCTCAAAACCCAAATAGCAGTCGGGTGAAACCAAGCGGTCGATCTTGCAGCTTTTTCAGGTCGATTCAAAGATGATGCGTTTCAGCAACGGCTGGCCTTTCTAAAGTGGTCAGAAGTAATCTCACCATCTTCGCTCCCAGATAATTGGCCCACAGGACGATGCCTTCCCCACACGCGGCTTTCATCACGAGTGAATCTCACAAACACTCCTGTATTTAAGGCTTTCTCTTTGTGACAATCTTAGATCAGACAACAACATGACCCAACATTCAGCATGGCAACGCACACTGCAGTGGACATACAGGAAACCACAACCTGAAGGAAGTCGTTAGTTAGATGGCATTCGGCCCAGGACGCGTCCAGCTTTCTAGTGAAAATAGTGAGTGAAAGTGTCTCTAGTGCGCCTTGCGTCCTAAGTCGAGACGCACCTGCTGTGTGAAAGATTACTTCCGTATATCATTCGTGAATCACTTCTTTTTCAGCCCTTGAGAGTTTAAGTGTATTCCTGTTTCGATATTATCCCTACCCTAATGTGCAGCCCATATACTCCTGGTAGTTCGTCTTGTAGGCAGTAGCCCTCAAAGTTTGATAAATCTGGATGCTTTCACCTCTTTGCCGCTGATACACAGAAACCAGAGGTAAATGATTGTGCCTCTTTTGGTTAGCTGGTGTCCATGTACTGCGGTGGATAATCACCCGCAAGCTTCATTCATATACAGTTGTTGCATTGAATTTGTGTTGAATAGTGGTTAGTTCCTGTGTCTCTGACTCTCTGGCTCTAAAATTGTTTTCCGTAGGGCTTCTTTGCCGCAGCTATTCTCTGTTGTCAAAATAGTCCTGCGGTAATTTCGGAAATATTGTTTATGTGCAGAAGGGAAACATTACTTTCCGCCTGATGTTTAAAGTAATTTATTTTTATCTCATGAAAGAATTCTGGCCAAATATTCTTTGGTAAGCCTAGCTCTGAAACAATTCGTAAAGAACTTTTTCTTCTTTCTTAGATGCCTTGGCAGTGAGGTAGCTTTTAATCCACTTAAATATTGTTTCTGGTAGTTTTAGTAGTAGTATCCATATCTTCAGCCTGAGGCTACATGACATTTCGTTTCTGCGTTAATCAACCTGGCAACCTCGGGTCACTGGACGATTAACAAATTTAGGGCAAATACGAACGTTGCGGCAGGCTGCTGCAACGACCCCTGTAATATAGGACAGTTCAAATAAAAATTGTATGGGAATGGGCACATTCTCCTGTTACAATGGCAAAAATGGCCACTTTTGCCCTTTCCTTGTTAAGATATCTCTTCGACAGATTTCTTCAGGTAGGATGGCATACACCTTTTTAGGAACCTACTGTGACCTCAAAGGGGTCGCAAAGCTGTGGATTTCAAGCCAATTTGAACTCCACTGGAATCCCACAAATCGGCACTACACCATTCCCGATATTTCTGGTTAAAAACAGTATGAATTTACTATGCTGCCGCTTGTAAGATATCTGAAAAAATGCCGGGACGTTTAATCGTGAATAATATGTGTCAAAACCATATATTGCGGGTCAGCCGCAAAAGCTGACAAAACTATATTTATTCCATTAACTTGTTTGGAAGCTTTATACTGCTCCCCCTCATATTACTCGAGATTTCATGTCCAACAATTTTGAGAAACAGTTGGCGAATTTCCTAAAACACAGCAGTCTTGTGCTGTGATTTGCCACATTTGGACTCCATATCAGTTTTGATAAATGCATGCCAAGACTAATTCAAAGAAATCTCAAACAGAATGTGCACATTTTCAGACCGTTTTCAATTGCTGTGCACATTTATTAAGCCTTACAGTTGGATTTGCCTAAACAAACCCAGTTGTCAAACATGAATTGAGCCGCTATCTTTTTCAGTATTTAGACAGTGTAGCGTCTACGTGTACCGCACACGTGAGACAACATGAGAGTACTAAGCAGTTTGTCCCGTTTGTTCTACAGTCGACAAGACCAATGGTGCCGCATCAACGTTATCTTACACTAGTCTCTTCGCCACAAAACGCAGAATTCAAACATCTAAAATGTGAGTCCTACTTATTTTTTGAGTTACTTAGAGTTTGAGGTGCATCACTTTTATGTTGTAAAGTTGCTTAGGGCAGTTTTTACATTATTGAAATCTCAGACAGCAGTGTGGTTCTTGCTTGCTAAAAAATAATCACAAAGTTGTTTCTGTGCAGAGTAGTCCGTTTTTGGGGCGAAATATTGTTGGAGCATTAGATTTGAAAAGTCGAGTTACTAAGGGGACGCTAGTTTCAGCCACTACAATTCCGGTCATCGGTAAATGCGAGAACGTCGGAGACCTTGCCAAGCGTCGCAAGAGAAGGCATTGTTAGTTAAATTGCGGTGAATATTGCTCTGAGAGAATTGGAAGCTAAACAGTTACGCGTTAAATGCGATAGCTTTGATGCAGGCGCGCCGCAGATGACATGGTATAGGCATGTCCTCCAGTGACATCAACCATTGGGATGTTGAGTCCCGGGGCTCTCATCCACTTTGTCGGCAGTTGCTAACCTGAATAAGTTTATTAGTTAGTGCCCCAGTACTTTTTTTACCTATCCATCCACTCTTCACATCGAGGTTGAATCCACTCAACACAGGACTGGGCAAAAGAACTCCACGAGTCAGACCACCCTCTGGCATGTGAAGTATATGTTCTATTAGAAGTAGCCTATGAAGAGAGCGTAACTCATTTATCCGGGGGAGAAATTTTTTCCTACGACCGTCTAGCGTGCCTCAGCATTGCTGGCCCGATATCCAATTCAGACCCAAGGAGTGCTTAGGAGACACCGTTTGTCAGACACTGACAAATTTCGTACATATCCTGCACGTAGAAGCCACATTCCTGATCCATAAAGCAATATAGATCTCACCGCCAGTATACTGTGCTTACGTCATCCAGGACCATAAGTGGCAGAGGTTGGCAAAAACTGAACTGGAATAGTTGAACTCAGACGAAAGCTCGCTGTATATCAGTACATGTTTAAAGGAGTTATTATGCAATTCCCTCACGTGGGCTACATATTTACGAGGAATATCTTTGGTCACCAAACGCTGCCTGAGTTTCTAACAGCGTTTCTGGCTATTGGTTTCTTCCAGGTGTTGTGTTGAAGAGGTCAGTTAAACTGCCATTTATATTCTTCAGCTCATCGCTCAAGATGACGATGTTGAGAACAAATTGCCATTCCATCTTCACAAATTTTGTCACTAACAGCAATCGGCTTTCAGCCATTTAGTCAGATTATCTGGAAAAGGGTGTGGTTGGTGTCTGAAATGGAGGCCTCTTTTATTCCCCGGGGCTTCCCAATCCAGCGGCCTTCGGAGTTAATCTTCAGGCTTCTGATTATCCATCTTGCCCCATCATGGTCAATAGTTTCTGGTACCGATTTCTTGGCAGCAAAGAAGGGGGTTTTGTTCAGTTACACTAGCCGCCTCGCTGCTTCCATATATATTGAAATGCTGGTTGCCTGGAGGAAAAACAGTACGCTCTTCACACACCTATCGCAAAGGATAGTACAATGTTAACACCAGACAATCCTGCAATGAGGTTTCATGCAGTACGGGAACTCGCTGTTCTTCGTCAGTCTGCTCTCCGTCGGCCTTCCTGACATGGCTGAGCTTTAAGGAACTGAGTTCCAGCTAGTGTAGCCACAGGATTATTCCAAAACTGCTGCCCGACTACCACGACAAGGTGCTGGCTTTTGGTCATGAGCCCGGTTGAAACAAAAAAAATGTATATGGTACCACATGAGTACAGTAACTATTAAGGGAGGATGCAATGTTGACTTTCATGACCCTATCGCGGGATATGAGGCATACTGTAATAGAATATGATCCCGGAACAATCGATATGGTTACGGCTATATTATCATGACGATCCGTGTGCTAAAATGGGTCTTTGAGCACCGTTTGGGAATTCTGATTCAACAGCTTGGAGAGTGCTACAGGAAGGTAGGCGTTACTTTCAAATAACGTTAAGTTAGGAAAACAACGGAATGACCTATATCGAATGAAGCTGAAGGATTTTGCAGCGCAAAACTGAAGGACAGCGAAATTATTCCCAAATTCAACCACCTTGTGGTGCTTGGTTGATTTAAGACTGGCACCTATCATAATGATTTTCTTTCCCGAGTCCTTTTGGAGTTGTCAGAACTATGGGTCTGTATACTAGATTGCGGTACGTTAGTTGATTTTCGGCCAACTCTTGGAAATTTGGTTTGTTTCAAGTGGGGCACAAAAAATGTTAGTTGATTTTCGGCCAACTCTTGGAAAGTTGGTTTGTTTCAAATGGGGCACAAAAAACCACGTTATTTGATGTGAATGTTTGCTGAAGTTGGTGCATTTTACAGGTAAACGCAAATAAGCTTTTATATATCAAGGTTGTTGCAACTTAGGAACTCCAGTGATCACTTGTGGTGGTACAAAAAACTAAGTTGGATTCATACTGTTGGCATAGCCTTCTTCAGGATGATAACCGTGTTGCCACAGTATACGTTAAGGCACTCCTGTCACTCAACCCGATTTTTCTACACTTTTACTTAAGATTTAAATAATCAACAAGAGCCAAAGAGTAGAACTTGTCTTTCTTTCCGAGGCAAAATATGTTTGGCGAAAATAAAGTATGACATTGTAAAGTACAAATCTGCTATCTATGAGACCCATGCAACTTCTGCGTCATACCCCTGTATGATGTAGCTGGCACTATGGCTGTTGAGTGTATTGTGCATGCACAGAGACATGCGCATGTTCGGTACACACGTGAGTAAGCATCTCCAATCAATGTGTAACTATCCGTATCGAACTCAGCACAAACGTTAGCAACGTTTGAGCGTTGTGCTTACCATATTGATTTGTTTGGTACTTGGGAAGAAACACAACGCTTTTATGCAATCTCATTGTTCAAATTTTTCCTAATCATGGCACAAGTGACCAAAATCACACATACAATAAAACACGTGACAATTTGTGCCAACTCTGGAAAAATAACATTCTGTGTGCTACGCTACGTTGTCTGTTTCACGTTAGGATGTGTTTCTCGTGGCGGATGAGGGAGCTACGTTTGCAGTCTTTCTCCTGTCCAGACGACAGATAGCTGCTTGCCGTCAATTCGGTTAACAAATTCGGTCTAAGTAGAAATTGCCCGGCCTTCTGCATAGCGAGGTTCTGCTTATCTTGGTAGTTTGCCATGGCGCGTTTTCGCTTGAGCAAAGGTCAACAAGTGACTCTATCAGAGCATGCAGTACAAGTGCCGAGTCTTCTACTTTGTAAATATGTCAGATATTCCGGAGTGCAAAACATGCCTATCTCTTGTGTTCAACAGTTGGTAAACACAACTGTCCACTAGCCTCACCTATGTATTAGGCTTCGCAATCCCCGTATCGTATGTATCCTGGCCCAGGTGCTACACCAACCAGAAGGCATAGGCATCCGAACCGTCGTATGTAACCATATATCCCAATGTGGAAGAAGACGGATGTGCAAAGCCGTACATGAACTCGGCTTCTTTGCAACCCACACAATCTAAGGTTGACCTGTATGCCAAGATAGATGGTAAGTGTGTAATGGCTTCGTGACTCTGGTGGTTCACATGGCATAACTAAGAGAAGGCTGAAGAGAAATCAGCACAAAGTGCTTTTGTGCAGTGTATTTCACGATGCGCCATTAAAATTAGCGGCGTATGTCGATAATAGTTTTTCACGAAATCTGCAAAAGTAAATGTGAGTAAAAAACAGAGCCCCTGCCCCTGAAACGAGTTTTTGACTAACCAGTTTTCCAAAAAGTGTGGAAGGGTTAGACATATGGTAGAATGACACGCAAGCACAAAGTATTGATTATTGATGGAGCAAAATTATATCCAAGATGTGCGGGTAACTGAGCACCACAACCATTGCGGGCACCGAGTGACAAGTCCATCTGGTCTGTTCGGCATATCATAGGTGATAATATTCAATATTTTAATGAAAGGTAAATACCTCTCGTCTGAAATCTCGTAAGTTGTATTCACAAATTCATAGTATCTGGAGTGATTTTAACATGATTCACTCCTGTAAGCAAAAGTCTTACCTGTCCATACCGTCGCAGTTTTGTTGCCTGAAAACCCAATCACAAATGTGATGCTGATCTGTTTCCCGTACGAAGCTAGGAATCTGAGCCCTAGCACTCACAACATAGGAAATAAAATTCTAGTTGTCAGTTATCAAGAAACGTAAAACTATGACACAGTGCGTGTGTGTCATAACAGAGTTTTCTGTAACTGAGTACGTGCTATTGTTATTAATCATACTTGCTCAGAGTCTGACAGACTAGAAGCTAGCCAGCTAAAACTGATTTATATTTTACGGCATGAGAATTAATTTCTCGATAAAATTCACTCAAAAGCAATTCCAAAAGATATTTTTTAGAAATTATATCCTTACCCCAGCATTTGACTATAAAAGCACTAAATTTCTAACTGCCTTTTGTTCTTTTACGCCTTTGATGACAAGCAACGACACGATTGTCAGAGTAAAGATCGTACAGAGGAGCGACTTCATGATAACTCCCGAGATTTTTAAAGAAATAGGAACAATCAGGTAGGTTGGTTTGTTTGTTTACTCAAAATTCCTCTGAATTTTTTGGTGAACGCTTCGTTACAGACAGCCTCTGACTTATGCTGACAGGGCAACGACTTATAAGCAGTCTTCAGTGATTCGTTACAGACAGCCTCTGACTTATGCTGGCAGGGCAACGACTTATAAGCAGTCTTCAGCGGACTGTTAACTAAATACCTTGTTGTTTCCCATAGAACAGCTGGATTTAAACTCGGTGTTCACGTTGTAAGCTTTAGATTAGTTACAATAATAAATATCTTTCTACGTATTCGTCAGGCTAAAGTAAGATAAAGTTGGCGGTCAAATTGTGTGCTCAAAAATTCAGTAGTCCAGAAGTATGTAATGTTAGCTGGAGGACTCTTCGAATGTCGTCTGAGAACGTTTACCTAAGTAATGCTGAGTTCCGTGGTGTAGAAAACAGACGGATAATCACAGTTGTTGCATCCGTGATACACGCCAAGGAATTTTTGCGCCTGAGTTTCAATAAGCAGTTCCAAATACTCAACCCTAATGAAAACTGAACAAAGTTTACTCTTTGTTAATTTAGACTGGATTTGGGCGAATACACCGAATGTTAGCTAAATCTTGATTAAATAGCATAATTAATCTTTTACGCTTGGTAAACAGTGCTATGTTTGCTAGGAACGCTCACGTGACAAGCGCCTGTTATCTGATGTATTGCATGATTACCATGAGATACATCCTGTGTCGCTGACTGCCCTGTTTCATTATTAGCTCGTTGCGTCACCGTAACTTAAACTCCTTCTTTGGGGTCTGTGACAACGCTCCGGAATTTCGTATTCATTGGGAGTACTGTTCAAGGGAGTCGCTGCATGATGTCATCCAAAGAAGTTATCTGCCAGTGGGGTGGGCATTCAGGTAAGCGGCACTATATAATTTGGCCTTTACATATCATTTATCACATATAACACTAGTTCCCAGCAGACCACCAAAAGAGTTGCTTACCATAACCGGAGAATTATGCAGCCTCGATGAGGAAGCCCATGTCTAAGGGGAAAAATGTTTACTTGAAATACTCAGCAAAACAACAACACCAGGTTCTGTTAAGCATTTCTTATTGCTACAGATAACAGGAAAATTTTCACTACAATAATTTAAGCTTCCTCATCAAATGAAGACACTAAGATAAAGTTAAAACCATGTTTCAACAAGCAATTAAGCGATATTCTTGTGATTTACGGCGTCCATTAGTTTGCTGGTGAATAGATTGGTACTGCTGCAAACGAGGCGTATACTCGACGCGGAAAACTTCGATGAGCCTTGCCACATAACTCGCAAAGAACAGTGCTCTTATATCCTTACTATTCACGTAACTTGCCACAAAGGCAGCTCGAGTCTGCAAGTTCATCGGGGTGATACATGAAGATCCATCTAAGGCTATTTCAAACCCGTGGTTTTAACTATCAAATATGCAACTGGGTCTCACCTACGGATCCGCAAATTTCACGTTTTTTGGACGTTTTGCTTTTAACTATCCATTAGCTCCTTAGTTTCCACTGCTATTTTTCGCTAAAAAAGTATTGGTTTTTATGAATTTTTTGTTTCTAAGTTTAATTATCAGCTGTCTGCTGCTTAATGGATCAGTCTGTCGATTATCCTTATCATTCAGGTTCACATCACATATGGATGAACGGGGCTTAATAAAGTGGATAACTGAGTTTATCATGATCCTCAGAGGGGCCGCATAGAGTAAAAGTGGCAGTGGCATCAACTGAACTGGCTAATTTACAGTGCAACTAACTGGAGAATGCCGTGTATCTAGCTTTCTCTGCACTTGGCGGTCGCTGCCAAGTGAAACGGATGTCCCGAGTACCATGACCTTCTTCATTAGAGTTGCTCTCAAACATGCTATTTGGGACACTTCTAGACTAAAATAAAACCTAAAGTGCACCAGTTGCATTAGGCGACCCGCACTTGCGTATTCACTTGTTTAGTGTGTGGTGACTATGAAAGAGTCAATTTATTCGTTCAAAGACCTCCATATTCAATGGATATTACAATGGGCATGTGACTTTATTTTGTTTGCAATTTTATGGTCATGTTACATGCAGAGATAAAGACAGATGCATTTCCACAATATATTTTGACGCATCCATGGTCAGACACCTGATGTCACCTAGGAACACACACAACGAAGCAAACATCATCGGGTTTATCTTCATTTGATCATCGAGGAAGACTGATAAAATCTTGATGTTTTTTCAGTAATGAATGGCGACTGTCAGTCACTGCGACTATAGTTTCGCGGCTATGATATTTGATATTTACCTTACCTTACTTGATGGACGAAAGCATAGAGTACAAAACCAGGTGCTAAGTAGAAAAACTGCAGCCTCTCCAGGCAATGCGTTCTTCTAGAAAAGCTCAGTTTTCGTTACGCCGGTATAACCCTAGTATTTGAGAATAATTGCGTGGATGGCTAAATAACCGTATCTACACCTTGTCTGAGTAGCACGATATCAGCATATTTTTTGTCACAGGTCTAGGTCGCAAGAAAGAGTTGCAAAACGGAACACACAAAAGGGGTAATTGACTGGAAGAAAACCGTCTGAAACTGATATTTCACTATCCTGGGATTTGTCAGCTAACCAAGTTTCCTGTATAAATGCAGGACCTACTGGATGCGGAATCTGAATAAAGGCGAAGTTACCTCACACATATTTATGAATGAAGTGTTTGAACACGCAGAATGGAACGTATTCAACTGGTAACATTTAGACTTTGAAGTAGCATAAGATTTGTCGCAGAATGATTTTCAGTCGAAGTTGTGGCACACAAAAGTTCTTCATAAGTAGGCCGTGGGGGATTAAAAACAGTACTATGAAGAAGCGAGGGAACAAATCAGAATAAACGAACGCGCGGGTTTTTAGACTTTGAAAACATTTTTTTCGTCATGTGCTTCTCAAATTAAAGTGGAGAGTATAATACGCAGAAGTGAAGGGAGCTCAACAGGGTTCTCTATCCCAACATCAACGCATTTGGAGATATAGGGCTTCATCTACATTTGATAGTAGGTAGAGAGCGGATCCAATGAACACCTCTCAAATGACCATTGTCGGAGAAGAAAGAAAGAAGGAAACAAGAAACAAAATAAACTGCATTTGTCAGCGATTTCCATCCTGCTAGCGGTCCCAAATTTATCCGCGTAATGCATGAAACAAGACAAAGAAAACTGCATCTATAGCGTAAACCCGTTTTATGAGAGAGGAACAAAGCACGAGTCATCCAATCCTGCTGCACAGAAAAAGGCTTAAAACATCAAGGTTTAAAACACGTGGGGGAAAATTTCACACTGTACATTCTTTTTTAATAGATAAAGCAACGTAACACTGGTTTTTATCCATTTTGTGAATGGTTAGAATGCAGAAAGTACTCCAAAGCCTGAGTACTAAGAAGCCTGTAAACGAAGCACGAATGTTGTCTAGCACAGTCTCAGAATACGTATGCTAGCAGGACTTGAGGATATATATCACCTACACACTTTGCGCAAACTTACCGAATACTCGTTGTATTTGTTACGGTATTCGATATATCGTAACGCACTGTATAACAGAGAAAGGTCGTAAATGAGAGATTCAGCTGGGATTCAGGCAAGTCACCTATGAAAACTAAGTGTACAAGTGAAGGAATCTGTTGAATTTTGTTCAGTTTGGGTTGAGGCAGAAAATATTGTTGACGAATAATCGGAGACCTTGCCTAACTGATGAGCTTCAAGAAGGGTAAGCCAGTCGTTGGCTGTCGAAGAGCTTTCAGCGACCTAATAAGTTGTGTGTTACGTGTGTACAGAAGACTGTCTTGTTTTAATGATGAGGCAAAAATCCCTGTAGAAGCTTTCAGAAACGCAACATCATCTCCATTGTTAAGATGTTTATAAACAAATCTGTTCGAGTGGATAGGAATGATTGATGGTATAAGGAAGAGCAGACAACCAAAAACTCTCCGACGCCACTGGAATGGTCGGAGTTTCTAACAGCCGCAGGCTGTTCGTAGTAAAATAAATCAGGAACGTATGACATCAAAGTGGATTCCACTTCTATTTCATTCTTAAAAGCGATTACGGTGGCTGTCAGGTTCTGGACAGACGCCGTACGCATAAGCGACCCACAATTTTTCCGGACTGCCCAGGCTTATTCGACTCAGTTAAACGTCATATTCTCTTCAACTTGCCTGGCCAGCGTGGAATACCCTGAATGTTTGTGAATATAACACGTCCTCTGCATTCTCATAATTTCCGGGTGAGAGTACATAAAGAGCTATCCAAAAGCTTATGTCCACAAACCGCTGTTGGCTGAGGCTGTTTATTTTCTCCATTGTTCTTCGATTCCTTGTTGAACGAGACAGTAAGACGTAAGCAGGTCTTTAATCATCCTGGTTTTCCAGTAGCTGTGACGAAAACCCTGCTGGTCGGGAATATGCGGATGACAACGTTCTCGTCCTTGAAAAGGAGAAGAATGCGCGGTTGTTTTTGGATGAACTGACAAAGCCATCCCGGCCTTTGGCGTGCACCTTGCTCCTAAGGAGTGTAGATTTATGCTTACGGACATGCAATTACTGAACACGCCACCTACAACCCAGGGAGTTACTCAAAATTGTGGAGCATTTTGAGTATCCTGAAAGTTCCGACTGTAGCATGAGGAATGGTATTAATGCACAAATCCTTAAGGCTTTGGTTGCGTTTGCCAATTTCAGACAGTATGGTGGCAAATTGACAATTCTCTGAGTATCCAGGGACGTGCATATCACGCTGTGCGGGCTGTGTTGTTTTATCACTGTGAGACGTGGTCTCTTATACTTAAGACTCAGGTGTGCCTCGCCAGGATTCCATCGACCTTTGCTTTTAGAACACGAAAAGTTGAAAAGCATCGGTTAGCTGGCTGGAATATACATAGAGCAGGTAATCAAATGCAACTCATGATATCATGAATGGACGCTTGGTTCGGAGAGGAAATTTGTCATCTAAACGACTACGACGGATTACAGCGGTTTATACAGGGAAATTGGATTAGATAGAATTTCATAGCACAATTTACGGTAAACATGTTAAAATCAAAAAGATAGGCAATATGGTTGACTCTAAGCGCAATATCCCTACTCACTAATGAACAGCGAACTGTCCTCCAACATTGCACGTTTTCTGAGACTCATCACTTGGCACACTAAAAGAGCTATAACTGCACTGTAGAAACAGCACAGCTTATCTGGCACACAACAAACTTATACTAATCCAAAGTCTGCAATCCGGGAATTTTTTGCAAGAATTTATGCGTACAGCAGGAGGCAATGGAGTTCAGAACCTAAATATAAAATTGCCGATAGGGTAACATTGCCCTCTCTTTCGAATCTACGCCCACGATCTACCAGCTACCCACCGGCTCGCCGCGTTCTGAAAACAACTTACTCTTAGGCTTCAGATTCAGTTCTAATATCTGCCGACAGACTTCCTACCAAAGTAAGATTTGGATTATGTACAACCGTTTAAAATATATTGCTTATTGGTCAACGAGGAGTCTTACGTGGTTAATGATCATAGTTATTTACACAACTCAACCCGATTTCCCACATGTTTGCCATGCAGAATGTTACCATGGCACGAACGAGCGACTAAAGTAGATGATAAGGCTAACAATCTTCAGCCAGACAATGAATCAGATACTGTTGTATTGGCAGAAGTTATATATATATGAATCAAACGGGAGTAATGTTTACTAAAGCAATACAATTTTGTTCAAATGACAAGACGTCAGATAATAAAAGAATGATAGAGAAACAAATTGCAAAGTCTTGCACATTTTTGCTCAGGATCTCCGTGTCTCGCGAATTAGATAGCCAAGTTAAACTCCATGGATCCAAAACTCCATATTTACACTAGCCATCACAAACACAAAAAGGAGGAGTCTTTCGAGGACCGATTTTTTGCATGCTACACTCCACCTACCACAAACCGCCAAGGAAATTCGTGAATATTTGAAACTCAGTTCATGAACTTTTTAATCTTTACTGTGTCAAAGGTCCCTTCAATCTTCCACAGCTTCTGAACCATATATTAGTGAAAAATCAGATCACTTATTCTTGTGCTGTTATGACCATTTTCAAGGTTCAATTCTTTGGATGAGTAGACTATTGAGTGTACTTATCACAGCTCATAAACCCCATATATCCATCCCGAACGACGACCTTAAAGAACTGCTCATTTTCTTTAAGAGTAATATTCACTTTGGTTTCGAGGATGAGGCGTACAAACAGGTTGACGGTGTGGCAATGTGTAGCAGACGGACCTGTTTTAGCGTATGCTGTCTGGCAGCATTTCCGTTACATTCCTTTGTAGAAGGCACGCAAGCGGCGTTTTGCTCGTTACAAGTTTTTAACATTTGTCAATCTTTTCCATCCCATTCGGCGTGTCTTTTGAAACTAAAAATAACTTATTCTCATTTTTATCACCAAACGCTTGGGTGACGCTATTTATTGTAACGTATGCCAATTTGGCATGAACATTACCTACAATTTTCAGTTTTCATTCGCACTTCCAACTTTATTCAAGAAGAGGAAGAATTTTCGACAAAAACACTGATGTCAAACGCGCGACCGGAAAAATCTGTCGCCGTCTACAAATGAAAAGCGTTATACTTCGATAGTTCGCACAGTTAGACCATATTCAAATTTGGCGAGTTGGCTAAAACGACACAGCTTAGTACTTGCAGTTGTTTGTTCCTAACCAACTACACAACTGACGTGAACAAAGTTGTGCACCCCAAAACCTAATACAATCTATGTCCCTGTCTCACAAACCATGTCATTTTACCTGCAGTTTCAGCTACAACTGCACCGGCAAACAGACCGGAGTTTCCCCGGTCAACCTTATGTTCTACTTGAACCCAAATTGCACTGTTTTCGAGAAATACACTCATTTGCATATCAATTTGGTTTTTGCGAGAGACTCACCTGGAACCCAGCTGAATCTCCCGTTTGCGATGTTTTCAGGCAACTGAATGTGCTGCACCAGGCCGCCTCATGTTCCAGTTGCTACGATATTCGAGATATCGCGATACATGTATATTCGTAATGGACTACTCATAAGGTTGCTGCAAATTGTTCCACAGCCCACGACAGCTCGCGGTTTCGCCCTTCTTGGGGCTCATCAGGTAGGCGCAGTCCCCGAGTTTCCGTCAATCTTATGTTCTACTTGAACCCAAATTGCACTGTTTTCGAGAAATACACTCATTTGCATATCAATTTGGTATATACATGTATCGCGATATCTCGAATATCGTAGCAACTGGAACATGAGGCGGCCTGGTGCACAGCACATTCAGTCGCCTGAAAACATCACAAACGGGAGATTCAGCTGGGTTCCAGGTGAGTCTCTCGCAAAAACCAAATTGATTTGCAAATGAGTGTATTTCTCGAGACCGGAGCTTGTATGAATGTGCTTCGGAACATGTGTTCAGCTACTTGAGTCGGGCGAGCGATTATTTGGTGGAGAGAAAGAAAACCCTCTGACCAATCTCAAAATATACTCAGGACACCGGACATCGAGCTGACCTTAGAACGCCTAAGTATAAATTCGAAAGTGCTGCTGTTTCGTAGGGTCATTTTTATCCATCAATAGACACCAAGCCTGTAGGAAGAGATGTCCTTGATGTTCAACATTGGTTTTCCTTGATGGTCGAATTGAGGATCTATTTAGATTACATCAAAACTAGGTTTTGTCCACCATTTCATTCCTTATCATGATGTAAATCAATCGTTTATATAGCACGTACTTTCCATTCATGTAATTTTGATGCGGTTAGGTAGCCGAAAACATAACTAATATAAAAGTCCAAAAATGCAAGCTGCTATACAGAGGTCGATAACGCCAACCAGTAAATCAATCAACCAAGTCAGAGACCCACTTAAGGTTTCGTATTAAGGTCACGCTGACAAGCAGTTTGGTAGATCTTGTCCGGGTCAATACATTCACGTGACGCCATGTACGGTAAGTAGTTGAACCCCAGGCTATCCGTTGATTAACCTCGAAAAAATGGGTAGTAATCGCGCCGGTCATGTGGCCTGGCTTACTTCAACGAAAGCAAGATGACAGGTGCTCCAGAGTCAATGCGGTATATTCCACGTGGTTTGCAGAGAAAATGTCATATCAGCAAAGGCAAAACATGAGCGCGTACCCTAACCTTTAGGTTAGCTTTAGACCTTTAATTGCGTGACATGCATGGCTCTTGAGAGCAATGATCAGACGGCGTGTAGACCTTTCAGATGTTCCATCATAAATATGGTGGAGTCGAAATTATAGGTGGGATTGTTGTTTTTTCATGACATCGTTGACAGGATGATTGCTAAATACAGATATTTCGCAAAATTTGTCCCAATGCTGAAACTGTTAAGTATCATTTAAGTTTAGCACACCGCGTCCTTGTAGGCAAGTATTTTCTTACATTGGATGGAGGAATTACGATCGATTCTTTTATGAGGATGTTTGACAATCAAGTCCTAATATTTTCCTTTAGATATCAACTTGTGGTTACGGTGCTTAACCATTACGCTTCATCGATATGTACGGTTTACTTAACCAGGTCATGCTAGCATCTCAAGACATTCGAATGTCGGATTAGGTAATAAACCCAGCTATTCATGTGTTTTCAACCTTCTGAGGACGATATGTCATAGACGACGAGCTATCTAAAGTCGGCCTGCCTAGCACAACCCGCACTTATCTAAAATGCATTTTAATGGCCTTTTCAGCCACCCTACGTTATGAAAATGATCAAAGCGCGCCCGTGAAGTTTTAAAAATTTGTTTGCTTTATGCATAATATTCAAGCCGATCATGAAGCATGCAAACCTGCTCACATGTTTGCTTTATGCATAATATTCAAGCCGAGCATGAAGCATGCAAACCTGCTTACGATTTACTCTACTTTCTCAGCGGGATATCTTACTCAAAACCGGAAAGAGCTCTCCACTCTTATAGTTGTGTGTTTGATTATACTACCACTGAGGTAGCACGGTTGAATAAATGCTTGTAATGATATTTTCTACAATCAACTTGGGGATGTTAAGTTAGCATGGGAACTTGTCCACTCTGTTGTATATCGGAACGTTGTGAATTTGACAAGACAAAGTACCAGTTTTGGAGGGCTAAATCGTAGAAATCAATGTGACAGTCAAATCTTAAAAGTTCTCATAAACTTTAGGAAGTTCCAAACTATTCATACTTCCCCGGGAAAAATAACTTGTTTGCTTGTTCGGCGGATAGCATTACGATAGAAAACCGTAGGAATATCTCAAGTTGCTAGTTTTAAAAAATAATTTTTCGGGGACAGAATAATACCTTGCATTCACAAATTTCTCCTTTGCTCAGCACATAAATCTTTCACCATTGTTATATGACAAGCTTATTCGGAAAGGGATATTCCCCGGTGCAATGTGTTGCTCTCATTCTTTACTTTTTTTCATTATTGAAAAGCTGTAAAGCTGTAAGTAGCTGGAAAGCAGTCAAGCGAAAGGCCTGGTCTATTATGCTCCTAAAACAATGGCTTCAACGCGGGCTATTTCGCACTTATCATTAGGTAAGGCAATTATATCTTTAAAGTAATCAAAACAAACCACAAAAATACTAAAGTTGCGTTGCCCCTATAAGTCGCTCATTTTGTTATTCTGGCAAAATCTTCCAGCCTACGGTCGTTGAAGACTGGAGGACGTTCAAATTGCTGCAAAAAGTGACCTGAAATACCCCAATTTATCGGTGTTATCGACAGTTAATCAGCAGTCAAATCACCAGATTATTCAACCAATTGCTTCAATTTCCTATTCTGTCAGCTAGCATCTTTCCTCCGCCATTTAAAAAAGTGATGATCTAATTTCCTCCCATTTCTTCAGATTTTCGATGTTAATTGACATTGCACGAGGGATGAAATGCTTGCACAATCATCACATCATACACTCAAGATTGTGTTCCGCAAACTGTTTGGTGGACGAACACTGGACATGTAAAGTTACAGGTATGATCAAAGTGAACAACGCCCATGACTTATGGCTATGAGAGAATGAGTACCAGAATTTTGTCTTGTTGAAAACACCTAGTTTATCACTATTTTGCTCATAAATGATAAACTTTAAACTTGTTTCTTAATATGTGAAGATACAGGTAAATATTGAGACTTTCCGGCTTTTCTGTCGCTGCGGTAGGTAAGTCATCTTCCGGTATGAGAGCGATTCTGTGGCTGGTACAGTAGATTTTAGTCTGTTATTTGGACCATCGGTGTGTTTCTAATATTTTTGTCCCAAGCCGTCAAATAAAAAGCAACCTATGACGAACATTGATAAGGTAACGGTGAACTTCGGATGCATTAAAATAATTGTTTATACCGAAAATGAAAATTATATTAGTTCACTGCCGCAAAGCTTTGGAAGATTCACTGTGGACGACCAAACACATCTGCTTTGCCCCAGCCTTTTCATATCGGTGGTATTCCTTAAATGTTTTAACAATAACCTAGTGATTGCCAAAAAACACTTAAACCTCTATTTCTTGGTAGGAAAATATTGTTTTAGTGGTTTTAATAGAATTATGCCCTCCGATGGAAGAGCAGTGCAGCAAAAAGGTCGTTATTTATCATCCGTAGACACTTGCAACTGTTACTGCAGTATAAGCTTACTAGGAGGAATTAGAAAACATAACGGAAAGGCTAGTAATCAAGTAATTAGGTGGTGTTTATACTCATCCACAAAGATTACACAAATACACGGTGGACTACCAGTGTAAACTGCTTGGAAGTCTTTTTATTTTGTACAAACGTAATGTAATTCCCTAGAAGCTTGGGTAAGTCCATTACAGGTGTACAGCCGGCCTCATATAAATATAAGTCGATTATTATGACTGTCAAATCCGCCAAATGATATCGTGGTGGTAGTTTAGTATTCATCACATAAAGACATAATTTGTGTACAGTAGCCACGTAGTGACAACGTTAAAATACCCGATAGAAACCTACGGTTTCGGTGAGGTAGTTTAGACTTATTACTGCAGTGATCCCCTTATCTACACTGACCGTGTTGTAGCTTCGCAAAAGTCAGTCCTGATGACAGAGTTGAGAAAGAGCGGTCAATCAAATGCGTGATGGTAGTGCTGTGAGTCTAACGTATTTCAAGGAAATTTATGGTGTAAATTTCAGTACACTGCAAGATAAGTTGGATACTAACTTTTTCTAAAGAGGGTATGAGATGGTGTCAAACATAAGGCATGGCACTTATGAAGCCCGCCGTTATATCGTGACCACCGTCAAATTATTCCCCGGATAAAAGTGCTGCCGAAAAATCGTGCGGCACAAAATCTAAATGACATCTGTTTTGATGCTTGAAGTAAAACACAAATGACGAACATTGATAAGGTAACGGTGAACTTCGGATGCATTAAAATAATTGTTTATACCGAAAATGAAAATTATATTAGTTCACTGCCGCAAAGCTTTGGAAGATTCACTGTGGACGACCAAACACATCTGCTTTGCCCCAGCCTTTTCATATCGGTGGTATTCCTTAAATGTTTTAACAATAACCTAGTGATTGCCAAAAAACACTTAAACCTCTATTTCTTGGTAGGAAAATATTGTTTTAGTGGTTTTAATAGAATTATGCCCTCCGATGGAAGAGCAGTGCAGCAAAAAGGTCGTTATTTATCATCCGTAGACACTTGCAACTGTTACTGCAGTATAAGCTTACTAGGAGGAATTAGAAAACATAACGGAAAGGCTAGTAATCAAGTAATTAGGTGGTGTTTATACTCATCCACAAAGATTACACAAATACACGGTGGACTACCAGTGTAAACTGCTTGGAAGTCTTTTTATTTTGTACAAACGTAATGTAATTCCCTAGAAGCTTGGGTAAGTCCATTACAGGTGTACAGCCGGCCTCATATAAATATAAGTCGATTATTATGACTGTCAAATCCGCCAAATGATATCGTGGTGGTAGTTTAGTATTCATCACATAAAGACATAATTTGTGTACAGTAGCCACGTAGTGACAACGTTAAAATACCCGATAGAAACCTACGGTTTCGGTGAGGTAGTTTAGACTTATTACTGCAGTGATCCCCTTATCTACACTGACCGTGTTGTAGCTTCGCAAAAGTCAGTCCTGATGACAGAGTTGAGAAAGAGCGGTCAATCAAATGCGTGATGGTAGTGCTGTGAGTCTAACGTATTTCAAGGAAATTTATGGTGTAAATTTCAGTACACTGCAAGATAAGTTGGATACTAACTTTTTCTAAAGAGGGTATGAGATGGTGTCAAACATAAGGCATGGCACTTATGAAGCCCGCCGTTATATCGTGACCACCGTCAAATTATTCCCCGGATAAAAGTGCTGCCGAAAAATCGTGCGGCACAAAATCTAAATGACATCTGTTTTGATGCTTGAAGTAAAACACAAATGACACACACTGTATCATTGGAACTGGTCTGCACGGTCCCCCACGAAAATTCTAACTGATGCTATTTTGAGTTTTATTTAAAAAGAATATTGCTAGGTAAAACTGAACAAGTCATTTTGACATTTTGCTGCACTGTTACATCAGTTTGTTCTGAGAATCTAAGAGCAGTTACCATCTCCGTCCAAAATGCATTTACCAAACATTTTAGCTTTGAGATTCTAGTAAGTAATTATCTCTTATTTGAAGTAATGTGGAAATGATCCCGCAAACGAAGTTTTTTAGTGCAGGCTTCTCTGCGGATTCTATGCTCTCTGGGTAGACCACTTTCAGCTGGTTCAAGAAGTGCGGAATAGGCGTTCATAGATGTAGCGGCAATGCCAAAGGAAAATTTTTATGATTCCCCGTCTGTGATGAGAAGCTACAGCGTTTATTCTAAGTTGAAAATCAAGAGAACACTATACGTGGATGCACGCGTTAAATGTAAACATTCCCTTACGTGTGCATTTCTAAAGTCACTGTTTACAGCCATTGTAGTCAAATATTACTGTAAAAGTTTTTCGGTGGGCACTTGCCTTGGTCTTCATCTCAAAGGAAATAACAATGTAGTTACTCGGAAGCAGGTGCGACCCACCTTCTGCTGGATAGCTGCGATGGATTGGAACGCAGCAGCAAACGATGCAACAAAACTATAGGTGTTAAATACATCATGTAAAGGCCTACAGTGTGACTAAAATTACGTGTGCATAGTATTCGTCTGTTTTCTCTCACAGCAGCGACGTTGCACGAAGTGTTAACCCGAAAATTGAGTTGACCTAACATCTGTTTTTTTTCAACCCACTCACTAGATTTCGGACTTGACGGTCTCAGATTCGAAAATAACTTGGAGAAAATAAAGACCTTCATAAACGAACACGAGCCTTTTGTTGCACCGGAATACTTGGGTGAGTAATCTGATCTCCTGGTGCCTTCAAAAGTCCAAGGTTTTTCTTCAACTTAATAAAGATTTTCAGGTAGAGAGCCTTTGGTTAAACACATTCAAGTGGAATTTGTAGAAACATTTGACACAGGAAATGCACGAAGTGAGCTAGTTCTCAAGTGTCTTGTATATTAAACTAAGCGCAACAACCTTACTGCGACTAAAAAATAAACAATTAATTCTTTTGGTGGACCCCAAGGGTCCGCTTCTGTACCACAGAGAAGTCATATCAACGATGTCCTTGAAATATAACGGATAAAATTACTCAAATCCCTACTTCCCCTTCTCCACACTATCAGTCATTACTGATAACACCACTGAAATCATTATCGTTGTTATTATCCTCGCTATCATTATCTCCGCTGACTTCGTATTTGCAATAGTCGTAGCGTAGGTTTCCCGCCGTTTTGCCGGTAGGTTTTCTTGTCCCTCAGATCGCTTGGCCCCAAGTGACTGAAAAAGCACTGAAGAACTAGAATTTTTGAAATGAGTCACTGACACATTGGAACACTTAGGAATTGCTGCTCAGTTTTATGAGGTTAGGTTTCAAAATTGACTATAAGTTACTGCCTTTGGCTTGGTAACACTCCCTGTCACTCACCACCTCATTAGTTTATTATTTAGCCATTGTTGAAAGCACTGCAGAGAGTTTAAATGGAAGAACAGAAAAGCACAAGAACCCCTCTGAACAGCTGTTTCAGTCAGACGGACTTTTTGGATTGTACCACAAAACAACCCCTGGATAGGTTTGTAGGTCAACTATACTCAATGCAGTTGTCCATACTTGCATGATATGACATACATAGGAGGTTTCAAATCAACCAACCCCCCAACGAAAAACAATTGCGAACGAGAAAGTCTTCCGAAAGCTAAGTATACAGTGAGTTTAATTCCATCATTTTACATTGCGATGCTACAATTGCTACCGAAAGGTAGGGCGTGCAGATCAAGTGTCAAATTGTTTTCTAAGCTAACTCTGTTCACTAGTTACTCGACAGTATGTCCAGAAAAGCTGTCCGCATTGATTGTGACATCAAGTGTTTGAAAAAAAAACTGCACATCGGTAATTCTAATTTCATGGTATTTGGCTTTACCTTTGCGATTTCTCTCCTTGGGGACTGAAGCATTGGCTTGTGAAACCAAAATCTGCCGCCTCTCTGGTTCTTGCGGATAGGGTTCCTTGAGGAGCAACTTCAATCAGAGATAATACTACGAGGTTCCCCATGATTAAGTAGTTTCTTTCTACGGGCTACTAATTGAAAAGGGAAGAAATAGGCTCTCCTACCAGCAGAGCTGGAAATTCACTGTCCTAACCATCGAATTTCAACTCTGACTCCTTGAGTGCAAATATTTCGGTCCGATAGTTTTAGTGTCAAAACAATATTGGAGGGTCCATTAACAATGTCCAGATACTTTTATCCCGTGAACCAACTTTCTGGTTTTCAGTGGCTGTTCCTCTGGTAGTGATTATTGAAATTCCGAACAATGTTACTACTCACGAGTAGCCGGAAGTTAAAACATTTCAGCTAGTTTTCTCTGAAGTTCTAATTTTCTTTTACTCTCTTTCAAATCTATTTCACAGTACCCATGTGGGTACTGCGAAATAGAGAAGGAGGAATTCCCTTTGTTGGTTATTTCATGCAGGTATCGACGTGAACAACGTCTAATTCTGCGGTGTTCGTAATTGAATATTTCTGTCTGTTCACACAGCCTACAAGAATCTGTCGGCTACATAACAGCTTTCACTTATATTGGGGCCATCTACAATTATTGCACATATTGCACACTTTTTATACAGCCTCTAACCAGATAAACGGAACGTTGCACCGAGTTACTTTTAATCGGTGGAAATGCTTTCGGGTTTGTAACCGACTAACGTATGCAAATAACAAAATCATTGTTGGTGGCACCTTGTTGAACCGTGTTTGAAGTTCCTGTGCATACTCGGGGAAGTGTTTTGCTTGCCCTACCAGAATGAGAAAGCAATCTAAGGAAGGGGTGCTGCGAGGCTGTTTTGGTTCTGGAAAACGAAATTCTGTCCCTCCATTTAATCTGACGATACTCGGCTACATCCTTACTGTCATGATATCAAAACAGTTAGCTGTGTGACAAAATGGTAAATTAAGGTGTGGCAGTCATTGACGTTCCACAACTTCCGACCCACAAGTACAGATCAGGCATGGTTAGTTTTATTCCTACAAACTCATGAAGATCCTTTAAGTGGACTTTGAGAAACTTGAGAAATGCAACGATCCGCTGTTCTTCCAAACATTTTGCTTTACAGTTGACCAATCAGGTGTTTGGTCACCGCTTCATGTGATTAAGTAGACAAATCTAGCTAGACCCCGGCCGAATTTGCTTATGATTTAAGCTAACACGAGTGCTACAATGTTAAATTTCCCATTTGATTTCAAGGCCTATGCACTTTCCTGGTAGGTGCACTTTATGTGTGGCACCATACACTGCCTGCATAGAAACGTCCTGCATTATTAACAAGTCGTCAGAAAATCACGGTTGCATTTTTGACAGTATCAAATCTATAATAGCGACATGGGTTTTGCGTTAACATCAGATTTTGTGTGACGCTTCCTTGGCATGAAATATGAAGATAGACTGATCCATCATCCTCACGCAGTCAAACAGACCAAAGAACACGTCACTGCCTTTTTCACCATCGAAAATGCTTGCCTTTCCATCTTTCGTTGGGCTAATAGCATATCCCTGCTCCCTCGAAAAGCGCTAAATTCCAAGTAACGCGGAAGGCACTCTATAACTTTGTCAACCGCACATAGACCCAGTGCGTTTCCAAGAGCATCGGCTCTGGCCTAGTTGAGGCTCAACATTCTAACCTCGTTTTTTAGGACTCCTCAAATGGATTGAAGTACAGAATTATGTGCCATCTGAAATCAATGGAATGTTGTAAGCAGCCTAGTTGAATTTTAGCCAATTGTCTTCTAGCTAACACAAGTTTCACTTCTACCCTACACGCAGGACGACCAGACCTTGATTTCGTCCCCGCAATGGATGTCTACAGTTTTGGCGCGATCATGTACGAGGTCGCAACAAGAGTGGATTTGGCAAAGGTAAGTTTATTTTACACAGTAATAAAACATACACGACCACATGTCAGTGTGCGATATCTGTTTGCAGTTGTGAAGTGTTATATTTTTTGTTGTTGTTCCGAAGTTGACGTCAAGTTCACCGGCGAAAGTCCTAAAAGACGGATCCGGTGAATAGCGTAGATTTGTAATTATTACCCATAAAAATATACTCCATAGAAATACACTCATAGATTTAAGTTTCTCCAGAAAATGCCTTTTCCATAGTCTTAGAGGAAGTAAAATGGTGGCTGAATAATAAAAGCCTTCTTTAGGAGCACAAATGACGGCAATATTATTTGGTAGATCCACGAGATTTTTTTGCTGGATGAGGAGCGCCGTCAACCATAGATTTAAACTCACAACCGTTCCCCACTTTGTGCAAAAGTGCACAGCATAATGCCACAATACTAATGTCAATGCTTGTGCTATCCTAGCTAATTTGATACACCGAATCACTCCAAATTCCGCATGCCTCATCTGGGCTTCTAGTTTCGTTGTCCAGTTGCATCTGATCTCTTTTTCTAATTTTTCAATCAAACGCACGTGAGCGCTGATTTCACAGTCTAGCATGCTCATGGTCGGTCCACCTAGCTGTTTCCACTTTTCCCCCGGAAAATGAAACGTACTCAATTTCGTCAACTAGCAACTCCGGGTGACTAGCTGGTGATCTGAGGCAATCAGCCGCTATCTTGTGCACAGGTCTTCCGCCAAGCTTACATCTCGTGAACACCTGCTTGCTCAGAACATATTAGCTGGTAACTTACGCCGATTTTACTATTTCCAGATATGTAAAACCTTAGAATATTGATTTTTATGTTTACCAAATATCACAAAAGTGCCACGCCGATCTTCTCTAGAATATTTTTGCTACAATCTAGCAGAAAACTTGTTAGGTTGAATAAATCGAAACTACATAAATGTACTAAGAGCAGGTTGAATGGCCTGATTCAATCTCAGGGAAAGCATTTGATGAGCGAAAAGTATATATAGGTTGACGAAAGTTCGGTAGCTCTAAAGTTTCTTCCATTTGCTGTGACGAATTCATGTGTTTTGCTTTTAAAACTTTCTGAAAAATTTGCTTCCCTGTATACCTGACTTCAAATTGAACAAACTGAAATAAAGAGACGGCTTTGCACATCACCAAGTCTTTATAGCTAGTTTCATCGAAACATGGATGGCGTGAGTTATCATCAGTAAATTCACAACGAGAAGAGGTTATAAATTTTAGCGCACTGTCAGTTGTATGGAGCGATCAAAGTCTAGGTCAGATATCTCTCACCAAGCATAGGTGTGTCTATGTATTCACTTGCTTCCTGGTGAAGTGACTCCTAGTCAGATTTGACTGAGGCTGAGTTTGTTCGCTGAGCTGGGCAATTTGATTGCAAGCGTTTCATCACCAATCGAGGTGACATCATCAGTGCGCTGGTAGGGGGCGTGGTGGAGCGTAGCGTAGCACAACCACCAACCCATCGCTACGCTCCACCACGCTCCCTACCAACGCATTGATGATGTCACCTCGATTGGTGATGAAACGTTTGCAGTCAAATTGCCCAGCTCAGCGAACAAACCAACGACCATCTATACTACCTGAGGTACCAACATTCTCCTCTATAGCAATACTTGAATTATTTCGCGCTGTCAAAGGATAAATCCTACTTGCAAGTACAAATTTCTCCAATTATTTGCCTTACTCACAAAGCCACTAAATGAAGAGCAAGCATTTATCAGCGCTTCTATAAGCGGGACATTTGGGGTTTCTACTCAAAAGTGAAAAACGGTTACGTGCTAATCGTCCGGAATCGGTCAGGGCGTATTTAATACTCTCAGAATTGAGTCCCAATTTTCGACTCGCTTCCTGAGCACTTCAAATCCACCATCCGCCAGTCTATTGATCGTGCTATGCTGCATTGTTTTAATTCAAATAGACGGCCATGGAGCTGGAGGGTTAATGCCGCACTATGTGCCTTTCATCTCCTGTAACTCACGTTTTGTCTACTAAAAAACTATTGTTGGATGCAAAATCCCTCCACTTTACAAACCTTTAGGAGCTTGAGGCCTGCAGTGGTTCGTCCTGTTTTCTGAAAGGAACTCCCAGAAAGACGTGTTTTCAGGAAGAAAGCTATGAATCTAATGTAGCCCCAGAAAGGGAATCCTATTGCGAGGTGGGTTTTTATTGTTTGTTTTAAAATTGTAACACACGCAAGTGCGTAGAATATGCTTAAACCGAATTCCGATCAACTTACCTTTTGTGGCAAACCGCGACAATTTCTTGTCTTCCAGGTTCTCCTACGAGAGTATTTGTCCGTCTTATCATTTCAAAGGTGAACTGCTTTCCTAAATAATTGAATGAATCAGTGCTTCTTAGCCTCTCTACTCAAGAACTGTCCAGAGGATCCAATTACCAAACATAGGGTCATTTTCGCCTCTTACTAGCCTTTGTGTAACCTAGCTGACCGTTCCGAAATCGCAACGCTGTTTACACCCCAGAGCATTGTGGGAAATCTGTTCTGTAAACGTCTTAGTGTAATCTTTCCTTGTTTTCATGCCAGCAACCGGTGATCATCGGCATGCTTCTCTTGCTAAATTACATAATCAAGCGTTTGTTCAAGATGACTCTGCTTAAGAAAAAAAGAAATAGTTATGATGTTTGAAAGTCAGGCATTTCCAAAATTTCAAGAGGATTACCTGTACCCTGATTGTTTCCGGACAGATCTAATAGAAACCATGCAAGCCAAAATAATTTGCGATTTATGGTAGAGTTCATCTGTAGTCAGAGACTGCTTTCTCGGAAACCCATGAAATGTACATGTTTTCTGTGCACTGAAAATCAGTATTCTGTTTACTACCTTGTTTTATCTGCTGACAGCGCAAATTAATCCATATTTTTCAGCTGATGCGGATGTGCTTGGGTGACATCATTTCAAGACCAAACTTTTTTACCATAAAGAAGCATCTTCGGAAGATAAATCCTCAACAAAATAATGCATCAGCTACGGTGAAATGCACAGTGAGTAGGTTGATAGCGCATTCGGCTTTTGGCTTACTTTGCTTTTTTCACTCACCTATCTAGCCTCACGAGCGCTTCTTTATAAACGGTACCAGAGGTGTACATTTTTATCATATATTTTAATATAACTGTGAATGAGTTTATTGTCATTTATATTTTGGCGGATGTTCCGCCATCATCAGAACGTCCACGGAGCAGAAAACGCATTTTGTAGTGGAAAAGAACTTGGTCTAGCACAGCGTGTAATTATTGGCAGCTAAGTTTGTACTAATGGCCTTTGATTTGTTCGCTGAACAGGGTAATCCGTTCGTTAATGAATTTTTGGTGGAATTTTTCAAATGCTGCATGAATCTCAGTGTTATTGTGGATACGCAAACTACCCCAACTTGATTTATCATAGGCAAAACAGCGTGTATCTAGGTTGGTTTGTTGATTAACGTGTCTCCTTGAATGATCGAAACCTAAGTGTCTTTAACTTGTGATTTCTCTGGCCGCCGTATTTTTCGTTTATCTCCGCAACGGTCCCCTTTTTGTTGGCGCGTTGTTTGATGACCGGTTTTACTCATCTTTTTTATTGATCAAGCGGTCCTTCACTCGTGGTCAAGTGGAAACACTGTCAGATTTGATGTACCAGCTGATTGACTCGGTACCTCTTAGAGCCCTGTCATACCTCGTATTTCAACGCCCCGATATATACAGGTCTTCTAAGTGTTTCTCCTTGTTGACTTTTTTAAGGGAAGTAAGCGAGAGAGCTGATCGTGTCTACTGATAGCTGTGTGGCATTCCTTTATCCGTCCCCATCCGCATAGTTTACTATTTGTAGCACTCTATGCTTTGTCCCATATATTGACTGCTTCCAGCAGTCAGGGGGGACACTCTGAGTTACGCACGAAATCGCGAGAATCAAGTCGTGCAAATAGAGGTTTATCAACAAATGGAATTACGCACGAAATCGCGAGAATCAAGTCGTTCAAATAGAGGTTTATCAACAAATGGGGTATAATGACTTTAGTAATAAAATAATAAGGTTCTACCAATCTCAACTCATGAGGTTATGCCGGCTTCTGGACACTGTTTTCGGAACTGCTACTTCCAAATGTGAACCTGTACAAATAAGTAGGTGGAAAATATTACACCTGCCCAAAGTTCACATCGACTCAAAACAAAGTGGCCAACAGACAGTGAAAGCCACGTGGTTGATTTAAACTAGGCGTGTGATGACAAGGTGGAAGAGGTTGTTTTACATTCAGGTCAAATCAAGAAAATGGGTATGAGCGCGAAACGGAAACAACAGAACAAAATATCACCTGGTGAACAGAGGTGAATGGAAGCATCAACACCTTAGACTTTTTTTGGTCTTTTTTTGTATTCAAATGAAATGACTAGGCTAGAGTCTCCAGATCACCCGGACATCAGCTTAATAGGGTATAGGTGCATCAGCATGGAGCGTCAACATCAATGATTGGCACGTTCGGCCTGGTTGATTATGCCATACAAAACCTATGCATGCATAAAATCCGCATACGTTCATCCACAGCGCGCTGAGAATGACACGCCTGCAGGTAAATCGCCTGGCGTAATGATTCAATCAACTACTGGAGCGTAAAAAGTCCCGAAACTCCATGCATATGTAATCACTCTTGCGTGAAAGTACATTTTTTCAAAGATCTGCTTCCACTGAATTGGTATGCAACTGACTTGCAAATATCCCGATAACAATCGTTTTTAATTCTGAATCTGCATACAGAAAGAAAACCTAGGTTGAACCAGAGAGCTAAATGATTATGCCTTAAGAAATCTGAGGACTTTGTTTTTCTCGATTAATAAGTAAGCCCCATGTGTGGCGGGCAACAATGAAATAAGGTGAATCCTTAAAAAACGGCCTGAAAAAAATAAATACGGGGGATTTTTTTGTAAGTTCAGGAACGGATCTAAGAACTATAATTGCATCATAACAATAAATTACAGGACGCTGTACATACCATCAACGCACAACTGAGCGTGGCTGAAGAAGAAAAACAAAATCAAACAGCTAGTAGGTCATAGAAAATCCTTAAACATGGCGTAAAGCAGGAAGTGTTACTTCCAAAACTTGCATCTATTGCGTACACACCATTAATAGGATAAGTGAAATTGTGCTCAAAAGTGTCTTCGCAGTTTGGTCCATCCAGTTAACAGTATGACCTACCACGTTATCTCAAAAAGAGCAGAAGTAGCGAGCCAAATCTGGTTAAAGTTTTACATTAAAGTCTCGAGATATAAAAATGAGTGAAAAAGTGCCAATTTTCCTGGAAATCCTCAGACGTTCGGAGGACAACGAAGGGATCAAAAGTTCTGAACTGGACTCAGATGAATCCCAGCTGAATCTGTCGTTTATGATATCTTTAACTAAATATGTTGCACAACGTCGTCTCATCTTTTATCCGGTTTGCTAGTTGAGGTATCGCAGTAAACTTTCTTGAGATAATATAACCTGCTGGCGACTCCAAAAACCCACAACCGGTATCGCGCTCCTTGGGGCTCATCAGGAAGGTGCAGTGCCCAAGTCTCCACCGTCATGTTTACAATGAACCCAATTTGTCAAACGCACTCATTTACATATTTATTTTGTGTTACTGGGAGACTCAGCTGAACTTCAATCAGACTGCTTTTTTTGTGATCTTTGTAGACTGTAAAGGGGTTTTCAGCAACCTTACTAGTAGTGTTACGTTAAAAAAATATGCTGTGCTATCTGGAATATCGTACGCGTAGAAACATGAGTCTGTCTTTTTGGGGCACGCTCAGTTTAGAGTTATTTTCATAGCTCCCAAATTAAGCCTAAACCCAATGGATGTCCGTTCGGCAATCACCTAGAATTGGAGGGCTAGTTTTCATGTCTTGCTCAGCTACATCCGGACAAAACAAGTGTCAGTCACCAAAATAAATGTGCTTCTAGCACAGCTGTTAACGATAGTTTTGTAAGCCTGAAGTAGACAGATTAGGGGACAACTAAGTAAATTTGATCTCCAAGTTCATTTGAGTAGCTTAGTAAAAAAAGATGAAAAAACATTGTAGCAAATCCAGAACCACGCAGAACCTCAGCCTGAATTCGTAGATGAGTAATTTAGTTTGTGACTCTCTAGATTTGTAGATTTCCTAAACAGTCCAGTAAATTTAACGTTTTGACATACGTGATAACGCGTCTCATGATACGAATCAAGCACCTTTTGTACGTTAAGGCAGTCAAAATTAGTCTAAATGCACAAAAATTTCGCGCTTTGATTTATCTCCAAAAGCCCCCTCGGGTCGTTAGAAGTTGTATCTGAATGACACAAAAATAGATAAACGTTTACGTTCTGCAGCACACTGAAGACGAAAAACTAGCTTAGAAATCCATCCATGTGATCAATCCAAAAAAGCCCCACTAACTACTTTTTCTTGGTCAGTCTTGTTTTCACAGAATGAAAAATGAGACGGAATGCAGGATGATTTAAGCAGACTACTGGCTGTCCTCCTGAGGAGTTGACTAAAACTAGAATTCAGACCAATTCTCCTTGTTTTTTTTCACCATGCTTCCTACTACAACAAAGGCCGCTTCTTGTAAGAAATGCAGGCTGAAGATAAGCTGTGAATATGGGTTAGGTGTTACGTACGCAGGCGTATTGGTTCCATTTATGGTATGATTCGCCGCAGTTCCTTGTGAATCAGTTTACTCCAAACAAGTTATTGGCGAACATCCTGAAATTGAACAAGCAAAAGTATTCTGCCTGTACAAAATGGCTTTGGTAAGCACATGTAGATGAAAATGAATTATATGCTCTTCCATCGTGGAAGATTCTTTCAAACAGCCTAATGACGAAAGGCCTACTTTTCTGAGTTAATAGTTAAGTTGCCTACCAAAAAGGGTTCACACAAAAGGAGAAATACCCGGTCAGCCGGAAGGTTAAGTATTCTTGTGCCTACAACGCGCCATATTAAAAAATATGTGCCTGCTTGCCTAAACAGAGAGATTTGAAAGACATGTTTGGAAAAACGCTATTCGGAAACCAATTACTATCAGTGAACCAGCTGACGGGCACGGTATAGAATAGAATTATTAACGCCCAATCACTAGAGACACAAATCATCCAACCAGTGAAACTGGGTGATATATGTAATACACTATATTTTTCGGGCATAACGTTCATGATCAAAAATTAAACTGGACCAGACTTTTAAGGACCAAATACAATCAGTTAAGTTAACTAAGAAAAGAAAACTTTACTTAACCTGACGATTCTAGCTCACTGTGCTACTAAAGACGAGCTGCTTCTAAGTAGTGTCTGATTTCAGCCGGTTTCGAGAATTTGATCCGTCAAAAGAGTGGCACATTCATAGAGCATTCTCGAAACCAGTTAAAACAGTTTTTTTTTGAGAACGCATTCATTTGGAAGAATATACGCTGATATCCAAGTTTTTTCAGTATTTTTCTATACAATCATGACAGAAAATAGCCTACACTAGGGAAAGCTCGCTCGTTTCCTTATTTTCCTGGAAGAAGTGCATTTTGACATCGTAGAAAAGATACACAAAAAGCAGGCAACCGCCTCTATCGTCAGTTGTTTTGTTTATTAGTGTGACGATGCCCTTGTAAATAAGAAAAAATATCCACAAAGCAAACAAATGAAAATTCCAAACGCTTCTATATAACCTTTTTGCTCTGTCGGTATTGATTTTTATAACTGGATGTGAACTGTTTCCGTTTCATTGAAATTCCCTTTCAGTACTTTTGTGTGGTAACCTCGAAAAAATGTGCCCATTTCAGTTTCGTCTCAAATGATACCTTGTGTTCACATCTCAAATTTGCTACACCTTCAAAGCCTACTTCAGGTTGTTACCATGGGATATACGTGTCCAGTGAGGTGTTAGCTATACTGTGCTTCAGATTTTTCACTCCTAAAAAAGGCATAATCCTCTCCATGAAAAGAATACTACCCATCGCCAATTTCGTACCACATGAATATGTCTTGGGATTGATTCACTAACAATAAGCAAATGGTTTTTGAATGTGTGCTTTGTGCTCCCTGAAAGACACAAGATAGAAAATAGGCGGTGAGTATAGACTGGAATGCGCAAAAGAGATAGTTTTCCGCTTGAGTGAGCATGACCCTCCATTTTTGAAAGAATGTTATGAAAAGCGTATGCATCTTCAACATTTCAGAAGAATTTGGAGCGAAAACAATTTGCGCTGCTCTTGAAAACAAGGGTGCTCTCTTAGGAGGCGGGAGTGTGTACACATGAATACCGCTTTGAAAGCAAAAGTGCGTACTAATACGCCTTTCCTTCTCATCTATCAGGATACCATAACCATCGAACCAAACAGTCTACTGAGTCACTTCCTCTGCACGGTTTTGCACCATTTTCCAGAATTGCAGTGTTTTCGCAATGTGTTCTTGATCAAAATCGGGAACGGACCTTTTTAAGGAAATCCTAGAATATAAGTTCGACAAGCTGTTGGAATAGTCATAAATGTTATGGTTAGAAACCTTAATGCTACCAACTGGCCGAGGCACCAAAGTCCCAAGAAACTGCAATTCGGGGTTTCCAGGGTAGCAAGAGCTGAATCGCTCTTAGACACCTTTAAAAATAGTACCTTGTATTGGGGGTGAGATGGCGCAAGTGGTTAGAGCACGAATCTACTGACTGGAAGGTCCGTGGTTCGAACCCGACCTCTGCCTCTCGACTTCCCCTGTCCAGGTTTGGGCAACCTGGCAGTATCCCAGCCCCCGCGCTTCTTTTGGGTGGCATGGCAGCTAGGCACCGAAAGGGTGTTGCAGCTGAATGATTATTATTATTACCTTGTATTGTCGGCTGAATAACATAACAGTCGGATAACTTATCGAGCACCTCTGTTGCTCACATGCCGCGCAACACACACAAACACATCTTGTCCACGTGCCCAGCTCCTTACTGATGACGTCTCCTCGAATGGTGACGACAAGTTTGCAATCCAATCTCCAAGCTCTGTGGAGAGATAGTCTACCATGAATCATTGTCAATAGTCTGACAGAGTTAGTTTAAAATTAGAAAGCGGACAAAAGAAAACGTTAAGAAATATCTATTGGGGCTCACTTAACTGGGCTCAAAATGTGGGTGTAGACCATTTGCTGTTCGGCTGAGCGGCCTAAACCCGTCAAGCAAACAGTTATAAAACCTCACCTTTGGGCCCATTTTGATGAGTTATAACAACATCAAAAGGCTATGTGCAGCTGCAGTTTTGAGTATCAGTCTATATGTTGTTCATACTATCCCGAAAACACATCTCACGTCATATATTCGGCTACGAAAATCTAACCACTAAATTGCATATCGACTGGCTCATTAAGAGTCGCACAAATTGGCAAACAAGTGGTTCCATACACGATCATTTTCTGCGTTTTTATCTTGCAGGTGGATGCTTACTGTTTACGGTTGGAAACTTTACTTGAAGATCGAATGAAGGACCTGAGAACGGAGAGAAGAATGACCGATCAGTTGCTTCAAAGTATGTTCTACACAACTGTTCTTTTTTAGCATATACAGGGATATGTTAGACAGCTGAGTATTGGAGAATTTAGTCGCAAACTTCGTTTTGAAGCATTAGAACCTTGACTGTTTGAATTTAAACCACCGTTTACCTCAGGCAGTTTACTGCTTATGAGATCAGATATTTCCGTGTGGAAAGAAAGAGGGACCTGAAACAGTCCCATTCAAGATTTCCCACTTGTGATTTCGGTCCTGGAGAAAGCAAATGCAAATTAGTAATTCTCAAGGAGTTTTCGTTACCCTTAAAAATGTGGTTGGATTCAGGGGAAGCTTTAGGGGATCTGTATTGTTCAGACAGAGGTAAACTTAAAATCAAATCCCCAGCTTATTTCCATACATAAGGTGAAAGCAGACTGTTTTTTTCTCAAAATATATGCTACCTTATTGAATCCATTACGCTGGGATTTTTCCAGGATGTATATCCGTATGTATTCACAATGTGTCATTAGCAACTCCTTGCTTTGAAAACTATCGTCATCTGTTGACATATGATTGAAACAAAGTATCTTGGGGTTTGTCGTCTAAGATAGCCGAGAAAATATAAATTGGTGCACGTAAAAGGTGTAAACAAGGTCTTACTCAGGATGACCGATCCCATATATGACAAATTTCGACTACTCAGACAGTAGTAAAGAATGATGTGGAAAACGTTGGTGGATCAGACTTGATCTCCAAATGACTATTACATAAAAAATGGAATCGCTCCGTAGTTCTGGCGAGAAATGCTTTCGGTTTCGGAGGCAAGCTGTGTCATGTGCGTTGTTAAGGTTTAGGGCTGATTTCAAATGGCACCTCTGGCTTAAACGCTTTGAGAGACTATGGAGCTACGGAAGGATTACCTGATGGATTTGTCACTTCAGAAACTGAATCCAGTGGTGGCTTCTGGTATACCCATTTGCACACTAAAACGTGACTATATCCAGCAAATCGAAAACCAGCACATTAACAGAAGTTGGTGTATTTTTTAGATTACCCGGATGGGGAAATAGGGCACGAACGTGTCATTTTGTACTAACTTAACAAAAGCATACAGTAATATAAAGCAGACTGCACAGGAATTACACCGTGTACTATTCCATATTAAAAAAGTAACTTTTGAGCTCTTTACTTATTTTCAGGACGGTGAACTCGATTTCCAAGCAGTTTCCAGTGGAATCTACGGGAGATCGGTACTTAAGCAAACATCCATCGCAACCACTAATATTTCAACATTTTCTCATTATTCCGTCCAGTGATTCATCCAAAACCGCTGTTCAGAATAGCTTATCTTAGCTAGAAGCAACCAGTAAATTGCTGTGCTGAACTTCAGGCCTCAAGGCTGGGAGACTGACTATTTACCTGTACTCATTATTGATTATGCCCGGGTGTTAACCCTGATGTTTTGATAGTATGTTTTGCGTACAGTGGTCAACGCTCTATAACTAATGCATAGGGGGAATAATTTCACAAGATGAGTGAAACCTTCGTCTGAAAAATTTTCATCCGAACAGTCGATCAATACCTGACCACGTGATGTGATTTCTGTGAGTGAAGCATGAGTGATGCTATATCCTGTCCAAGTGCGAATTAACGACAATATTGATCACTTGCTTGTGTCCAAGGCAAACTACTATCCAGACGATCGCTTCTTTGAGACTTCCTGAGGTTTCATGAGATGCGCACTGCGAATGATTCATAATAAGGATGAATCAGCTGCACTGTGCCTGCCTGCCTGCCTGCCTGCTTCCAAGCATCGACTTACTTCAGTCACAGGACAAAATTTTCAGATTTTCTCACACACCCAAAATATTTTATTGTTTCTAGACAGACAACAGATTTTGAAATTCCATCACAATTTCAACTTGTTCAGTGCCGAAGAACTGAAACGGTACAAAATCCTCCAAAGTTACTTTAGTTTGTTTTAACTGTTTACATTTGGCCAACTCAGGTATGCTACCCAAGTCGGTTGTTGAACAGCTTCGGTTGGGCCACTCGATCGTCCCTGAGGCTTTTGAGCAGTGTACTATCTACTTCAGCGATATCGTTGGATTTACGTCGTTATCTGCAAAATCAACACCGCTTGAGGTGAGCCACCATTTTTAAGTACCAGATATTTCCTTACAACGTCAACGTCCATCTTGCTAGTTAAATTGAACAACAAGCGGGCAGTGAAACCTAAGTATATTTTTTATTAGGAAGCGGGTGGAGGCAACCGCAACAGGTCGAGTTTCCAGTATTTATCTCTGGAACCTCTTATTTGTAGTTCTTCCTGCTCATTACTAAAAGCGAAGCCATTATTGGGTTTAAATTTCCACATCCTCGTTTCAGACTACTTGTTCGTCTGGAGAGAACTTTGCAAAGGCATACCAACTCAATAGACAACTGCGTAAAGAGATGTTTACTCAATCTCCACGACGTTCCATGACTTTTTCAGAGTTTGTCGTAATCTAGTGCTTTGAACATATCTCCCCTGGTGCAGGGGAAATCAGGTGGCGAGCTAATGTTACGACCACAAATTGGTTAAAAGCGGTGTTTTCAAGATACTACTGACTAGCATTGCTGCAGATACATTTTGCCTAATGAACTAAAATTAATTTCGCTACAAGAGCTTAAAAGTCAAACAATCTGGCAAGGATCAGCCGTTCAGTGGACAAATCACTCATTGCTTTTCAGCACCATATTTGTGTCATCCTTCGTCATCGCACCCTCAAGAGTTGAGTACACGGAGCTCCAAACAAACCTTTCTAGCTCATTTGGAATACATCTCAGCAACTTTGGTTTTTGTTTGCGTATCCATATCACTGTCAGTGTTATGCAAGTGGCGAAAATAAAGCCTGGAAATGGCGATTATGTGAGCACATGCCGTCTTATTTCCCGCGTGTGGTAAGATAATTCCAGCATTGCCTGGAATGGTTATTGAATCCGGGCCGGCCTACATGAGAGATCGCATATGCTGAATGTTTGGACAGTGCTTAACAGTCAAATGCAATATTTTATGGATCGTCTCAGTTGCATTAAGCTTCTAGAGAATCGCAATAATCCACCATTTACAGTATTGTCTGCCTCTCAAATTAGTAGTCCTTTTATTCCTCAGTCTGTTCATAGGTGCAATTCTTAACGTTACGTAAGCCTGATTTCAAGAGCAAATAGTAGTATAAACACAGAATTCGCTCCTGGTTTTCGAGAAAACCCTTAACATTGCCGCCAAAAAGAATTTAACTTTGCATATCTATGCCAGACGAAGATTTGGTCTTTGATTGGCCAAATTATTCCATCCAGTAAAATCTCCTATTGGAGTTGCTTCATATTGCTAGACCTGGATTCAGTTAACAAAAGTGACAACCTGGGTACACCCTGACCCAGTGCGAATACCATTATGACAAAGCTGCGCAAGCTGTATTGGTTTCAATGGACTTTCCCCTGACAATATAGATAACTATGAAGTAAATAAATCAAGTACCATACCACTTCACGAGTAAGCTCTCTAAACAATGGATTAAAGGTTACCGATTTTGATGAGTTGCTAATGTGAGCTACTGGTTAAATTTTAATTGGACGAATTACCAGACATTTTTGTATACGATAATACCTTTAGGAATTGTGACCACTTGAGAGTAGTCAAAGGCGAAACACGTGCTCCGTGGCCTCTCAAAATCAGCCGTTTCCTGTGTTAACCACACAAGATCTGTACTCTATCTAATTACTTGAAAATGGGAACTAAACGTCGCCTGCGTTAGCATCCCAAAATGCAATGGTGTGACAAATTTTAGTGGTGGAATATCCTTTAAGAATTTCACTGACCTGTCTCCTCAGTAGGATATATTTCTGGGCATTTCCAGAAAGCAGATATCGGACCAGCAGATATTACCAAGATACAAAAACAGTTATGTCGGTGTTGCTATTTATTTGACAGTACATTTTACTTATTGTGCAGTCGTTTTTTGGTTTAAATGCTCTCAAAACCATGCTACGTCTTAAAAACACTTGAATGGAGCAAATGCTTGTTTGACTGAAAGTTTCGCATTCAGAAGTGCAGTCCTAATATGAATCAATCAATGATCGTATCACAGAGGTACTTTGCACATGTTTTTATGAGGATATTTGGCAACAAGTAACAGAACAGGGCAGTAAACCCTGCATACGCAGTCCTACACGAGGCTTATTACAGATCCCGATATGACGAAAATCATGTCTTCGTTGCACAAATCATTTAAACAGCCCAATCAAAGCGAAGTCTAAATGGCATAATAAACTGATTGCGCTGTTAAAGCCGGTGATGATAACGGAGAGTTTGTTTAAAGGAATCACAGGCCACACGAAGAGCTTTACGCAGTTCCTAACTAGGATCCTCAGAAATAAGCAACGATAGCCGTATTTGTGGGAAGAATTTTGAACAACAGCTAACCGCAATTTCTTTCGCCTGCTGTGTTATTTTAAGAGTTGGTCAGGGTGATGTTGACGAAATGTTGAACCACGCTGATATACTGCTTCTGTGGTTGTCCGTGTATCTAGCTTTCCAACATTGCTTAGCTTCCATCCAGTGTTCACGGTCAACCGGAACAGGAGCGTTTTGTGGGATGCTTGTGCCTAGTTGTCATGTGTCTGTTCGTCTGTGGTTTTCACGCTTTTTGCTCACATGTGCGCCACATGGGCACCACATGTGAAAACTCTGCTTTGTATGCTGAGCCCCAGCCGTGGTTTTTGAAGACTAGGGAAGTTGATAGCAAGAGCCACGCCAAAGCAGTACCGTGTGCCTCTCTGTCATAGACAAAATGAGGATGTATGACAAAGCAAAGGCTTCGACGGCATAAGATTCATCGGTCAAAATCAGAACGCTAGCACATAAAGTCTGGTAGTGAGCAAGTATACGTCACCATTTTATCTGCCTTGGAAAGAAGCCTGATGGGCATGGCTCGGTAAGACTGAATGTGGAACATACACCACATAGTCTACACAGAATATTCCCCTACTCTGATATTATGAGATGTCAGTTAACAGATAAATTCCAAACCACGTTAAACACCGAACTGTGGTACCGATTTCAGGATGCTCCAAGGTTCACTATTCAGGAAACTCTGGCCTGGACAATTTAGTATAGCTTAATCTATTTATCCTGAAAGGGACTTTGTGAGATATGTGCATTTCTCTTAGGGATACGCAGGTCTGCGATGACATAAAGAGTATAAAATTGCTATCTGTAAGCATTTTGTGCTGCTTTTTCTATTCTACAGGTGGTGGGTCTTTTGAACAAACTGTACACAGAATTCGATGAGGTAATTGACCGGTACGATGTATACAAAGTGGAAACGATAGGCGACGCATGTGAGTTTTCTAGTAGGGGAGATACTGAAAGAGTTCCTGTGCAAAACCAGTTAGGCAAAGTTATATGCCAAGGTATCCGATCCACCACCTGATACGTAAGCCTGGTATGTGATACGGTATTTTAGTGAGTAACCGAATCTGAATAGATTTTGGCCCTCCTCTATCCCTCCTGGAACTCCATTTTTCCCATACAATACAGATTATCGGACCGCCCCACTCGAAGTCCTGAGTTCCTTCCATTATGACTGCATGTTACAGACAAGTATAATTGAACATATCCTGTCATAAGCTTACGCTTGAGTTTTTAACAGGATCAGATACATGCTCCTTTTCCAGTTTGCCGCTTGAGTTTTTAACAGGATCAGATACATACTTCTTTTCCAGTTTGTATGTTTCGTCAAATTTCTAGAGGTCTATCGACCAATTTCTAGGTAATCTTCAAAAGCGATTCTTCCAAACTTAAAATGTTGGTCAAGTAAGTTGTTGAAAGCGGTGAAGAAAACAAGTATTGTGGTATGACGTGTTGTATTGCCAAGCTGTAGGTAGAGAATTGTCCAAAACATCGCTCAGCGTGTGAAAACCACTGCCAGTGATTATCCGGTGTTCCTGGTTTAGGCGCAGATCTCAACATTCGCGACTATGATCCTGTGTTTGCTCCTTTGGCGAAAACTGAAGAACCAATTACCAGTGTACATCAGTATGGCGGCAATTTCTACGGGTAACTCTTCAGTTAAGTGATCCTGAGCACTAAGAAAGATTCACATCTTTTTTGGTCCTTCACTCAAGTAATCTCAGGTTTCTAAAAATATGTACTTAGCTGCTTTTGTATACACCTACTGTGACCTCAAGCAGAACAAATTCCATCAAATTTTAGGATTCACTAATAGCAGCTGAAGTGATTAAGGCATCCACCGTAACTGTTGTTCGACTATTGCACTTTTCCTATTTTGCTATGAATGCTCACAACCAAAATATCAGATTAAAAAAATCTGCCGACCATTTCCAGCAAGGTCAAACTTTTGTTGATTAACCTATAGTCTTACAAGATGAAAATTACGGGCATTGTATAATGCAACCGTTAAACGCTCCCCTTATCCCAATTTTTTTCAGACATGGTTGCCTCTGGCGTCCCAAGAAGAAACGGCTGTCGCCACGCCACTGCCATCACGGATATGTCCCTGGACCTAGTGAACGTATCACGTGACTTTGTTATCCCACACATGCCCCAGGAGCCACTAAAAATTCGCGTTGGGATTCACTCGGGTAAGTATACTGCTCAAGCGCTCACGACTGGATCGTTATACTGTAGGGCTATGCTGACTACTCCTTCGACAACTTAGAATTACTGTTATGTTCATTATGGAGAGATTCCATGCCGTTCTAGTAGAAAAGGTTATATTAGGCCAATTGCTTCGTCACAGGGTGTTCTGCTTTTATTCCAAAATTGTGCGATGAAGGTGAACTTCAACTCACTGCATATTCAAGGTGCAGAGAAGCATCCTATTTCAGATACTTCTAGGAGTACAACTCCTCATGAACGTCCGACTTTTACCGGTGCAATCAGTGGTCTCACTGTCTTACTGTAACAAACTGTGTGGAGGTTTTTACTTTGGAGAATTGGGCCTGCTTAGCCTTGAAATCCTCTTGTCAGGGTTAAAACACATTGGGCCTGCTTAGCCTTGAAATCCTCTTATTAGGGTTAAAACAATCGTATTTTTGCCGCTGCAATTCGCAAGGTTAAAGGTCGGGGTCGCTGGCCAGATTGTCGTTTCTTCTGGGGTACGCAAACTTGACTCTGATGAAGACCATTGTGCAAGCCAGGCCATCACATCGCTTTCCGTTAGCATTACGCGTGCCAACGCAGACCAGTCCAATAGATCATTTTCGACAATTTTCAATAGTCCAAACGTATCTAGGTGACCTAGCTAGAGAGCTACTGGAAATGCATCAACATATGGATGACGAATATTGCTCGAAGGTTGAATGAAAGCGAGTAAAAGAAGCTATGCCCTCAGCTTTTGGAAATTTTTGTCCAAGTCATCCGACTCGACTAAATGATAACTGGATATCGTCCAGATAAAAAGATCGTATGGCTGCCAGAAAGGTCGTGCCAGCAACTAGCAACTGTGATGGCCCACGCAGACACCTCAAACACCGGGTAATCAGGAGATTGAAGAATGATGAGGAAGGCTGATGGATTCTAAAGGCCCAAGAGATGGAGAGGACTTTCGCTGCAGGCAACAGTAGCGCCATATTTTAGCTGACTCGATCGACCGGCCGAAAGAAGACAAATGTCAACGGGACGGTATGCGAAAAAGACTGAAGGGAAGTTTATTCTCTCAATCGTTGTCTTAAGCTATTTCAAACGACAGTTCAGCTGGTCTCCTTTACCAGAACCGCCGTAAGAACATAGCGAGCCTGAACTGAACGTGGACACTAGCCTACCATCAACAGAAATCCAGCGTGAGATATCAATCTTAAAGCATGACAAGGCGCCTGGCCCGGATGGTATGTACCTCGAACACATCAAAGAAAGCGGCGAGGTCCTAGTGAACATTCTGACATCTATACTGCAGAAGGTTTGGAACGAAAACAGAACACCAGTCAAACGGAGCTCCTCAATCTTCATCGAAGTCTTCAAAAAAGACACAAGAGTGTCATGCAAAAATTATCGTGGCATCAACCTGTTGTCTGTTGCACCTAAGGTACTCTCTGGCATTATTCCGCACAGGAAGATTGGTGATGAGGAACTAGCAGGGTTTCGTCCTGGACGAGGATGCATCCACTACATCTCTCCATGGGATAAGTTGTTAAAAAGTATCACTCAAACATTCTACCCTGGTCGTTTTTCTGGATCTGAAAGCTGTTTTTGGCTCTGCAGATTGTCAGAATCTCTGGCTGTGTTTGCTCGCTATAGGTTTATATCCCACAGACACTGAGTATGCAGGCGATCATGATTTTCTCGGTTCAGATCCTTCAAAGATGCAAGTCATTTTAATTAACCTGAAAAATTCTGTCGAAATGTTTTGTATGGGCTTCTTCCCTGCGAAGTGCAAAGTGCTGCTGCAAGACTGTTTATGACCAAACCTAAACCTTATGCTATCAGACCAGCCAGAAGCCTTCGTAGATGTATTTGTTTAACTTGGAAATTTCGGTGGACTGGCTAGAGAGGAGATTACTTCTCGAATCCGGAATGCCAGGACAGTTTGTGCCAACCCCCAACAATAATGGCACCGATGCCGTCGGTTTGTTTGTCAAAGATAGGGCATACACTGTAGTGGTGCCACCCACACTGCATCATGTAGCAGAAAGTTGATCCTTACGTTCACAGAATGTGTTAAACTTGTTACACCTTAACCATTGGAGTCCATCTGGCTGAGTTTTTCTAATAAGATCACAGCGCCTCCGAAGTCGTGGGATGGACAAAAACACAACCGAAGTGGGCACTCTTAAAACCTATAATGAGTGAAATTTTGAAGCTACTGCACCGCTGTGAATGATATAACCTTATCCGAAAGTGCAATCTTCACTCGACGCACAACTCTGGAAAGTTCGGGGAGAGGGAAACTGTCCGGTATCATTTTAGGGACACACTGGTAGGTCACGACCTAACGGACGGACATGAAGCAGGTGTGACTACAAAGATTACCAAGATTACCGGGACTTCGAACCCAATCTGGTACTGGAGTTGGAAATAAAGCCAAAACGTTTTCTTTTTTATTCTCGCCAATGCATTGGAGCGATTAACTCCCGTTCCTCTATCTCATAACAACAAAGTATACCAGTATAGGAGCAGCAATTAGGAGTCAATCGAAAGTCGCAATGCCTCCGTGAGCTAGAGGTGATCTGATTACCACCCGAAATTTAATACAGGGAGACTTCATACCGGAAAGCTTGGTGTGCGTGCCACTTCGCAGTGATACTCGACGAACAGAGTGCAGTGTTTGCAAACTCCAAGCTAATCTCAGGCGGTTCACAGTGTTCTTAGTGTCTGGAGGTCGATGTCTTTTGTTGTGATGAAAACATTTCACGCTAATTTACTTAGATAATGTGATGTGGTCCTGGTCTCAACAGTGATTACAGATAAGCAAAAGCGAATGATGAGATCGGACCTCAGATGACTTTCCAACTACCCCCTACCGAAAAACTAGTGAAACTAAGAATTTTGTGAAAGCAACCACGCAAAATTATTGGATCTTTAGTTACACCAGCAAGCAAAATAACAAAAGTTCGACGTACTAGTGTCGGGAATCTTTATGGATTGAACTGACGTTCCGCTTTGAATCCGTATGACGGTAAGCTGAAATACCTCCGGATCATGTGCTCAAGGAAGAAACAGTAATGCAGTGAAAAGAAACGACAGGCCCTAGTGCTAGTGCATTATCACCCAAAGAACGTCCCTCCGAACAAATAACACCTCTAATATGAATAGGTTTAGATTGTCACGATTTAATCACTTGAAGTTTGCAAGACAATCCTAGGCAGACCGTTTAGAGGTGAATGCTGGCTTATTCTTCACTTTATACGGCTCTTCTAAAAAGCCGGAACACTTTTTGTCAATATCATTTTTCACGCACTCGATGACCATTCTGTGAAAAATTACAAATTTCTTTGTGTTTTCGTGGAATAAGACCTCCCAGTACTTTTTGGTTGCACCAGGTCGCATCTTCTGATTAAAATTTCCCAAGTCCATGAATTCCGACGGCCTTTAGATGCTTCACTTGATTAACTGTAGGATTGTGAACGATTTGGAAGCACCTTCTTTTATATAAAAACCACTGGAGTGGTTCACATTTTCTGAGGCAAGGGACATAAGCAGGTATCTTAGACCGAATACTGGCAACACATTTGTTCCAGCTAATCATTAAGCCACCATTACTAATAGCGCAACGATATTGTCAGTGATCAGGCTGGATCGAATTCTACTGAAATTTCGTCCATTTATCTGTCCCTCATTCTTTCTGGGTGGATATGGCCAGCTCTTCGGAAGTGCCGCAAATCTGTTTGCCATATTTATTCGGCTAAATTACTTTGGGCTCAAATAGAACGTAGCTTACCAGGGTCGATGCAATGTCCACAGAAATACCAAGCGAATAGCAAATTTTACCGTTAGACTGTTGAAAAGTATGTTGCCTCCAGCTCTGCTGTCACTTCTCCGAAATGGGAGGATGTCATTTCTTCAAGACCCATGTGCCAGAAACTATGTTTCGTAACTTATCCAACAGCCGAATTGTGAGGTCGTCAAAATACGGGAATTGTCACAATAACACACTATTTCAAGCTCTTCAAAACACCTCTTACGATACCGCCACTCACACCAACTAACACAAAATATTAGGTGCAGCCTAACACCGATTTAATGTCCTTGCTGAAAGAACTCTACTGACTTAGCGAAATACATTCATTTGCAACTAAATTTGGTTTTGCGAAAAAGTCAACTGGAACCCAGCTAAATTTCTCGTTTATGATGTTTCTAAGCGACTGAATGTGCTGCATCAGGCCGCCTGATGTTTCAGCTGGTACGATATCACGATGCATGTATAGGCGTAATACACTCCTCATAAGGTTGCTGACAGCCCAGGACCGGTTTTGCCGTTCTTGCGGCTCATCAGGTAGGCTCAGTCCTCGAGTTTCCGTCAACTGTAGGTTCTACGTGAAACCAAGTTTGACAGATTTCCACTTGCCTACCAATTTGGTTTTGAAGGGAGACTCATCTGGAACCCAGCTGAGCCTCTGTTTTATGACATCTTCAAGCCATTGAATGTGCTGCACTAGTCCGCCTCGTGTTTCAGTTGGTACGATAGTCGGAATATAGTGTGAAGTATGTGGTGTGTTACGTCTATACATGCATCGGGATATCTTGAATATCGTACTAACAATATCGATAACAATTCAGTCACTACTTTGTCAATAAATAGACTGGCTTGACCTATCAGTGACTGTAAAGTAAGCCCGGTCAGCCCACCAGTTTCGTTTTCTACTGAGAGGATGGTATTACCCCCCTACATTAGAGAGGCATATGGTGGTCACCCAGAATGTAGAGACAGTATGGAGCTACCAGTGGGTATAATGTTTACCAACTGGATCACTCAAACATTCTGTGAAAGTATGGAGGTGATAGGCAAGCATAAATCCCCCAGAGGTCTCAAGGTTGTGCCTTAGAACATACAGGCGTTCTCAACGTGTCTGGATATCATTCCCCCTGTTCTGAATTGGACTGCCGAATGTGGGCAGGAAGGTGGCTATCCAACAAGGACGAATACTCATGTACGTTGGCAGCGTTCTCTCGGGCCTGGTGCAGGATACATTTAATAATGTTCGGCTAATATGCTTACCTGAGAAATACATTCGTTATCCAGCTAATGGACTGCGATGTAACCTGATCTCCCAGGCACAAGTTCCGACAAGTTTATCTCGATAACTTGACCGACCACAGAAAATAACGTTCGTGATGATTTGCCGCGCCACACTAATATGTAACGAGCAAAGCACTTAAGAGACAAGGGTGGGTCGTCGTTCATCCCGCTGCACCGGTGAGTGCTCTCAAAATGGCTGGTTTTACATCATGAGAAGACTGATCGCAGACATCAAGAAATAGAAGAATTTTTACGAGGGGTCGAAAATGACATTTGAATTTATCAGACGATGGAACAGTCTGACCCTCAAGTAGATTAATCCATTTTCTGTCTATTTTACAGGACTGCGTCAATAAAAGAGATCAATAGTGACTCATGTGGGCAAACAAATGTTCCTCTTGTCTGACAGGAAGGGTAAAAGACAATAAGATAAACGGGACGACTGATGAGCCAAACGTTTTGCCCGTTCAGTAATTTCATTCATTTTTCAGCCGCCCATTGTTTGCGATTGCGAAATATTAAATTATAGTCCCCAGTAATACCCGATGAAGAACGTTCCACAAAAGTTGGTACGCTTGGAGAACTGCGACATTGTAAGGTAAGGTTTTCCTAGGAAATCACAGGCCCCGGTGGGGAAAGCAAAATCTGGCTGTCCATAAGGTTATGTGGTTTCATACGTTGCGATATAGGACAGACCTGAGCGTGATTTAAGGTTCAACTTTTGACCGTCGGCAAAAGTTCAGTACTTGAAGTTTTCCATAAAACTTTCAAAAGAAAAGGATTTGGAAAGTGACGTGAATAGAACTGTCATAACCCCGTCCGCAGAGTAACACAAATGTGTTGGCATAAGCTCTGACTCCCCAGTTCAGACAGTCGCCAGGCCGTCTTTCGAATCCATGAGGCACTAAACGATTCTACCGCGCACCGTAAACAGGCCATGGTTGGAAGAAGCAGTTCTAAAATATACTGGTCCTCAAGTCAACTATGCAATGGCGCTAACTCAGACAGCCAAGAATCTACAAGAGTCTGTCTTTCTCAGGCTGATTTTCTCTGTAAGGGAGTTTGAATGGCGCTCGCCCCCTATTCAGCTGGCCGCTCGTCTATTTCTTCAACGGCGGTCGGAATATTTGATTTGATGTTAACAAACAGGTATGTAAAGGGAGAAACAGGCAGTTCTGAACTAGGCCCTTAAACGCTAAGCAGTTGAATTCTGTTTGAAATGGCTGCTACTGTGGAAATATCAGAAAAGTTCCTCGTACAATTTGAGCGCTTCCAAGAAATTGACCCTGGCATCTGCTGGACTTCATGACCGTTCGGCAAAAAGGACTTGAAAGAAATACTTGTAACGAAGGTAGGGCGGACTGTCTATCGTAACAAGAATCGCGCAGTGAATTGGCCCAACATTCTAGAGCAGTCTTCCTGTTGCGGGAAAATCCCACGCTGACCTGACCCGAAACAACTACCTGCTGCCTCGGTCGACATTACAGAACATCTGCGAGACTGTTACTTACTGACAACTTCTAGTGCAGTGTTTCTATAAAGCCTGAAATAACGGGAGGTAATGGTGGAAACCAGTGGGCTCATTGGGAAACTTGGTCAATACTGGGTCCATGAAAACGACGCATTTGTCGTCACTGTTTCGTGAGAGGAAGATCTTACAAAATCCTTCAAAATGTCAGCTTCGGAGAAGTCTTTCAGTAAAACAAACAAACATTTGAGTCGTGTGCGCAGATCGGAGACAGAAGATTAGGGTATAAGGGGAGCGAGATCTGATTTCGTGCAGATCATCCTTGTCACGAGAAGCTCTTTGAAGGATATCTACGGATAAAAACGTCTGAATGTTGGTGGCAAAAAGTCCTAGTGATTGTGAATACGTGTATGTTTTGCGTTCTTGGAAGACATGCTTCTCACAACTACTCAGCGACTAATTCGGTATGGATATGTATGATCCCATTCAGTCACCTGAACTCTCCATAAAGATGGACCCTTCAAGTTCACCTGCGAATACTAGAATTTCAAGAACCACAAAACGAAAAGGCTACTGAAGGGGACGGATTGCTTACCGAAGTGCTCAAACTGAGTGCACAAGCACCGGAACCTAAAGGTTTGCTCTCCTTATCACAAGTTTTGGATCCGACAATTTCCTTAAACAGAAGCCGACAGCCGAACAGTTATCAAGGGATTAGTACTCTAATCACTGTAAGAACATTCCTGGTAAATATTCTGCCTATTTTTCCTAAATGCTGAATTTAGGGCACTGTGGAGCAAAATATTCGCATCCACATCATTGTCATTTGAACAGTCCTTCATCGCTTCGAGCGCAGTTATTCTGGTGAGGCCACAGCGAAAGAAGGAACACTAGATTCGAGTTTCGCTCTTCTTAAAGTCCATCTGTAGTGCATATTTTTGGGCCCCGCCGGCTTCTGAACCCCGGATATCTGACATGTCAGGCGGTCGCGTTACCAATACTGCATCACCATAATCTGGACACACCTAAATTATCAAATCTGAACAGGCGAACTTGTTCACGCTGGAGCAATGTATGATTTGTTTGCCCGATGCCTCTTATGACTGGGTGGTCATTATTCAATCGGATCTTGGTTCAGAGACATTTGTGACTAAATTTTGTTTTGATCAGTTTGTTTCACAAAAAAGTACAGATGTAATCCCCTAGTTAGCAGTTTCGATCAATAGGACAGCAAATTCATACACAAATAAAGTACGTAGAACTCATAGCCTGATAACATATCTTAAGTGAGGAATTCCATGATTTACTTGTGTTTGCAACCATTCAACATGAGTTCACGTGTTTATAAGTGCACCTGGCTACACCAATCGATGCATGTGTTCATAAACAGCGCAAAAATAAAAGAACCCTAATAAAAGTGCAATTTATTTGTGGAACTTAGCTTGACTGATCTTGCATTTGAGACCTGTACAGAATTTAATGATTTCTGCCCAATTGTAATCCATAGAGCACGCCCTATACTCTCCAAGTCAATAAATGAACTGGCGGTAAAGTAGTCTATCCTTTAGGACGATTTTGTAGTTTAAACAGTTTATCTCCAAATAAAATTATACTACTTGTTTTTAAACGTTTACATTTTGCTAGCTTCGCTAAGGTAAATGAATTTTACAGAACGAACTCACAAATTACGGTGACGCAGTTGCTCAGTTGATAGCGCAATAAAGTTCAAACATTTCACAATAATGAGTGGGACATTAGGTCATCCTTTTTTAGGAACAGTTTTAGTTTGATAGTCTTGACAGGCAGTAGAACAGTCAAAATACACAAGGAGCTATTTCACTGTATATATCAGAGCTCTTCAGGTGAGCAGTACTGAGATCATTGGAAAGAAATGTTGAACAACTACAACAAAACGTTGCTTCACGCTGTGAATCCTTGATGAAGTCACCAGAGTCTGCCAATTTCACTGTCATTACTTTCAACAGGTCCGGTTTGTGCTGGAGTCGTTGGGTTGAAAATGCCTCGTTACTGTTTATTCGGGGATACTGTTAATACGGCAAGCCGAATGGAGAGCAATGGAGAAGGTAACTAGTTAAATTTCTTCCACTGTTTGCTAATTTTTCAACATCGGATTGTACATCATCCGAAAAAATATGATACTTAATGCAACAAAACCATGGACAATATAAGGATTCCTTCAATCAAATGTTTTATTTAGTCTGAGCTCATATAATCAAAGGAAGGCGCAAGAATTATATTTTTGTGGGTTTTTCATGAACTGCACTGCTGCACCAGTTAATTACAACATGGTCCGCTTGAATTTCCAGGTAATACGATCATAAAGTTCACTTTGTGATGGGCACGTTTTTGAATGCATCCTCTGGTCTAACCTCCCAACTTTTAGAACTAGCAAGCAAAAGCAATCCTCCCTTATCCAAATCTCAATTCCAATGTAAAGTACTCTTGGATTTGAACGAAAAGCAGTGGGCAAATTCTTTGGCAGCTGGCCAGGTGGCAGTTGGTCTGTTCACCGGGCTTGCTTGTCAAATTTAATCTCCTTGTAGTGAAGAAATCTCTGGTTTGTGTTATTTCGCCACTGGTTTTAGATTAATCACGTGGTCCCTGTTCATTTAAGTAGTGCTAATTCGCTCGAGCTGATGTGTTTGCATTGAAAAGCTGGGAATTGTTCATCTCCAACGTGAAAAAAAGACTAAGGTTAGGTTTTCATGGTGTGCATAAAATTAAAAAATATTCAGCACCTATATCGTCTGGCTGGAGAAAATGATGCCAAAAAACCTTACCAACCATAAGATGCAACGGTTGCAGAGTCAGAGTTTTGGATCACCAATTAAACAGCTTGAGGTTGTGTATTTCGGTAAAGTGAAATACAAGATCACTCAGAAAACAGTGTATCTTGATATACAGAGGAATGCGCTCCTTTGCCGAAAATTACGGGCTCGCAGAAGGCCACAGCAATAGACTTTCATCACCTTAGTTATTGCAGATGTCATCAGTGCAAGCAACTCTTGAAGGTCTGGAGACCTGTCGCTCATTAATTTCCTCATATTGATGCTGTTTGGGAGTTTCTCTTTCCTGATCCCGTTGAGTGATTTTCAGACGTTTCATTACTGTCGGGGAGGAGAGGATCGGTTTGTTTTTCAATCTAACTGTCGTTACATGACTGTGTGGTAGGGAATAAATGTGACACACAGAGCCCTAAATGATAAAGGAAACTCATAAACAGGAGGAAAGTTTGTCTTTTGGCAGGGTAGAAGAACAACCAGAAGTACATCACTAAATTATGACCGTTTATCAAAGACAAATACGACATTCCGTAGGGAATATATACCAAATATTTTCTATTCTTTCGTGATTTTAATAACGGCAAACAAGTGTAGCTAATCTAGTAGATGCGGCAAAACTCTCCCCGTCCAACGTTATGCCGACAGGGTGTGATGTTGTGACGGTAATACATAAACCCTTCCGAAAAATAGCTTGCTCTTGCTTGGATCACACTTATTCGTTGATGAACGAAAGCGCTGTTGTGAGCTTCTTAGGAAACTGGCAGCTTGGCCGAAAACACAGCCTCTCCTGAATGAAAAACATTTCGCAGCTATAGTGAGTGGATGAAAACAAGGATATGCCTCATTCTGTGAAACATCAACCAAAAAAGCCGAAGTAGCATCTGATATATATATATATATGGTAATAATGATTAGATTAGCAGCTGAATGGTTCAATGACCAATAGAGAGGCTAGCCAAATATATTTTACCAGGGCAGCACTTTAAATCTGACTGTCATTGAAAATATTTTAACTACGCCTTATTTCGGAAGCTATGTTCTGACTTGCGGTTTTGTGCTCCACTTCGCAGCCGTTTGTCTATTCCAAACTGGAAACATTCAGCGGAAGGAAAGTTTGATGCCTTTTAGAAGTTCTCCTCATTCGGGAATGTTCACTTCGGACAGAGCCCTTTATACTCAGTTATAAATGCGCCTCAGCGGAATTTCACGTGTAGGCATTACGTTTCTGAAGTAGCGCAGTTTCCAAGCTCAGGTGTAGCGAAAAGAGAAGGACGTTTATTAATAATCACACAAAGTGTATAATAGTCCAGTTAAAATCTCGCACTTGTATTTGTATAAAGACCCAATACAGCTGCTGTATAATGGCCGGTAAAATGTGAGTCACGAGTAGCCTGCAAAAAAAACAGGGCGCCCCGGATTACTTCAGTTTGAGAGAACTTTTTTTGCAGAAAAAAGTAATCGCCACCATCAGCTGCTCGCCTCTTCTACTGGTCCGCTTAAAGTTTGCAACTTTCTGGAAAATTTGCACAAATTTCTCTAGAGAAAGCCATATTCCGGTAGAACATTGATTGATGCCACGACTGCGGGCAGCTCTTAAAGCCTGGTTTAACTGTGTTCCGGCTTTCATTAACCATATGTTTAGAGCTTTTTTGGAGCAAAAATCCTTGAGTTTTGGCGCTGCTGACTTCTGTAAAAGAGTCGTTTGTAGGGTACCACTAAATGAGTTGCGTACGACAAATGTGCGGTCCTGCTAAATGATGAGTTTACATATACTGTTATCATTTCACACAATAAACGGGTGTGGGGATCTGCATAAGTTAAAAACGAAAAAACGGATCCTGGATATGAGACTATGATTAAGACTCCTGAACGGCGCATTAATTGTTTCGTTTTTTGTAGACCTCATCAGGTACTCGAGGTCGCATCCTTAAAGTTCCATCGAGCTTGCTTACTACTTTAGCATGGGTGCAGATGCAGAAAAAAAATTCCCGTTTTCATACTGACCGAAGTCTACACCGAATCCCATTTGGGTCTCTTTTAGCTCACTGCATAACCGAAAGTGCTGCACAAATCCTGCCTCAATTTTCGTTCAGCTATCTATTCAAGATACTGAGAAACCCAGTTGGGATTCATAAAACACTGATTTGCAACACAATCGTGGACAAAAATGTCCACTACGGAACCGGTTTTATTCAAATATTCCTTGGGTGTTAACTTTTCATTCCCATTTGAGTAATCAGCTAGGCAGTCAGTGTTGCCTGCATTAAGAATGTCAAAGGCCATCAATCTACAACTATCTCAGAGGAATAATAAATTCAAAATATAAGTGGAACTTCCGATTGGGAGTTCGTTACTCGATGTGGCAGTCAAAGCTTGTAACCACTTGATGTAGAATCCGTGACTGAAGGACGAGTGGCCCTTTATCCTACCTAAGTGCAGGTTAATCATGCTTTTGCTTAGCCGCTGGGTCCCGAAAAGTTGCGTTCAAACTACTAACCGGGAGGTCATGTGTTAGAAACCCCCTGACGTTTCATGAGACGCGCACTGCTGGAGAGTTCCAATGCGAACGAAACAATTCTGCAGTGCTTCTCAACCATTCGGCGTACATAGCTTTCGCTTACGGGATAAAATCTGCAATGACGATGTCAAAGTCTTCTCACAACAACATTACTATCAAATTATGACTTCATTTTTCTCACTTATCCTATGCAACCTTGTTTTTGTTCTCTTTATCTCTTATTTCCACACTGAAAAGCCTACAAAATACACTGTTCGGATACCACACACAACCTACTTGAAGAATCTGGAGGGTTCGAATTCGAAAGGCGTGGCACCATATTAGTAAAGGTGAGGAACTGATGTTTACTCAGCTACTCATTCGTCTAGTGTTATGTTGCTAACCAAGAGAAAGATATGGCAGGGTTCATTAACTCCGCTGGCATTTGAGGATGAATGTATTTGATCGGCTTCTACTTTACTCGTTCACCAGGAATCCGTATAAACCCGATTACATTTCGGTCTTCAAGCGGAGATATCGTCCACTTTTGCACCCAAAATCCACCAACGGAAGGTCACCAGTGATTTTTGCTGTAAGAGACACATGCAATTGAACGGGTTTCTAGCGCATAACTAGTTCGAAGGAATATAAAATCTTGAATAGAATTTCGATCTTTTGGCTAGCCGAGCACTTCCAGTAACTATTTATACCGAAAACGCATAATTGTTTGCTTCCTGGAACCTGTCCCTCAAAGTGTGACGACATACCATTCAAAAAATAACGAGACTCTTCCCCTACAGTTTTCTTGCCTCGTTTGCTCTGCGGAAACTGTTCTGTATATAGCAGTGCTGTGTATGCCAATTCATTTTTGAACACTGGTACATACTGCCGTTATTTGTATTCACTTTTGATTAAGGGTAAAGGGGAGATGCAAACCTGGTGGGTTTTGAGACGCCTACGGGAGGAATTGGACCACGACGTCTGTCCACTCCCAGCCCATTTCGGACAAAAGGCTGCTATTAAGGAAGAAGCACCAGTAAATATTTTGGATGCCGTGAAATCCAGCGAACGTTTCAGAGAATGAATGAGTAACCACAGGTGAACAATTATTCTGTGACAGAAAAGTGCACTATTCACATCGAGCTTTTCCCTTTGTTTTCCCATCTCCGTCAACTGCTTAACTCAGTCTTGTGGCTATTGCGTTACTTTTAACTCGTTGCAGTTGGAACACTCTACGGCGATAATTTCCAATGTATACTCCATGACACTTTGAAAAAAACACGTTGACTGTTTCTATTTTATGCACCTTCTTTTGAAAGGCTTGATATGTCGTGTCAGAGAGGTCGCATCGGCCATAGTGCACAATTTTTGCAGTGTTTATACCAGCTGAGACAGACATCACATGCAGGGCACTACGAGCAGGTAATCCACCACAGACCTTATATGGTGCTTTACGGTGTCTAGAAGTATATAAAACGTAGAGTCTCTTCGTAGTGAACATACTGACCACCTGTGCAAAAGGTTGAAAATTCCATTCTAGGGCCCGAAATTTTGCTTGAAATAGGCTGGTGTGACAGCACTCAACAGCACAATGAAGATCAATTAATCGTTGATGTAGAAGCAGAAAATTGCGCTTGGTACTAATGTCACTGCCTGTAAAGGTTTTTCGAAAATCTCATCTCTCTACATTAAACAGAACCTGTTTTATGGCAAAGTTCACTCATTTGCAAATTCAGCTGAGAATCAGTTGCCTCCCATTCGCATCAACTTAACTTCTTGCCAGTTGCATATATTTGGTGCTCAAATAAAACGTGAGCTTGATGGAACATCGGAAAGTTTGGCTGTCAGAAGAACCGCAACAGAGACCAAGCCGTTCAAACAGTTTTCAGCAAACCTATGAGTTGTGTCCTCCATTAGGAAAACCTGGCCACATTTATTCCAAGTAAATTGTAAAACTTCCAGGATTAAGCACATAGGATCTGTGATTATCTGCCGCAATCTCTTTGTTTCAATTGCTTTTGCTTGCCTGTTATCATGCTCTACAAACGTTTTATCAAAACAAGTGGACGATTTATACAACAGCAAAGAAATGATCATGGTAGCGTCCAGTTTGCTGTTGTCATTCGGATTCGCAAGATATGAAGCCTTCATAAAAACAAGCCTGAAGCAACAAACGAGAAAAAGGACGCCTTTGATAGTAGATTTAGCAGATATGTTATGATGGGTTTCAGAACACTGTTTCTTATGTGCACAGTGTTACTCGTTCAGTTATGATCGGAACAGGTCCACTCAAGGATTTGGGCTCGAGGGCAAATTGCATAGTAAGATGAAAAATGGGTTACACTGTTCACATAGGTATTTTTTGATCAGGTATTGTGCTATCATTTACAAGAGATTATGTCACTGACTGCTTCGGATGTGACTGTCCCTAACCTGCTTGCAATTACCTCTCTCGAAGGCGATCAACTTTTCTTTTGTGAGACGCCGGTCTGTTGGGAAGGTCGTTTGAATGAAGAGTCATCAACTGGTTGGTTGAAGCAAATCGCATAAGTTGGCTTCAACGTCGGCCTAATCCCCTAGCAATCATTCGTTGTTATTCGAAACTGTATAATTCTGTTGGCCTGTTCACCCAGCTTTGTTGTGTAGAATAGCAAACATTTGGGAGTTTACTGTTCGGGTGTCCTCTGGTCTTTGATTTATCCTTGAACGGCCTTGGCCACAGCGTTCCCAACAATGCAGGTGCACAGCCAGTGGGTGAAAATTTGTTACACAAACATACCGACAATTCCTCATGGCCTAAAAATGGATGGCGCTTTGTAGAGCTTCCCTAGAGTTCCCCAATTATGTATAAACCCGTGATGGTTAGAGGACTTCTTGTTCGGTGATCATCAGAGATCGTAGGTAAAAAAATATCCAGTATTCGACCATATACCCTGCACCGGAATAGTGGTTCCAGCTGCTACAGTTCCGTCACCGAAGTTAACAAGAACAAGGGAATGACAACCACGCGTTGGAGATGATTTGATTCAAACTTTCGTTGGGTGCGTAACATAGCCAAAACTGTCAATAAACATTCGTTTGTCCCGTCTTGTTGTGCCCACCTGGAAGGACGAAGGTTTCCAACGTGAATGAGCTGAATGAAAAGAGATTCCATAGTTCCCTACTAAGTCACAGGCTGAATACCCCTGGATCGTCTCCATCCAAGAAATGGCTAGGCGCATAGGACTCTGCAAGTCAAACGAATTACATGGCCTTACCTTCTGATCTATCGAGGCATACCTCAGCAGTACTGATCTGATATTCCCATCGGACCGGCGCAGTGGTCCGGAGGCTCCGGTCTTCAACGATCTTCACACAGTCGCCAAGTCCTAGATGCACGCAACAAGACAGATAGAACCGCACCAGTGCACACTCTACCCTTGACGTCTAGGCCTATATCACTTAGGTGCCACAGCTGTCGAACGTTGGCAAACTCTACCCTAGCCTGCCCAATTTGGGAAGCTGTTTCCTCTTTTGGCATTCCACCGATACTTCTGCTGCTGCCTAGGGAGACGAAATTATCTACCACATCAATCGATTCATCTGCGAGCATGATAGCTGGGTTTGATCACATTCAGTACTGCAGTAGCACCTTACACTCTCCAGGTGTGAAAAGCATGCCGAAAAGCGCGCTAGGATTATCTAGGATATTGAAGACAGTTTTCAGCCTGGCCCAAGAAGTGCGAGACCGTCAGCGTCCTTAATGTTTGTGAACAAAGTCGCCGGACCGCTCTCTCTACGATGACTTGTGTTTTCACCTTATACACAATACTAGTTAGGCTTTCGAATTACGTTTTTGTCCTCAGTCAACTGGTTAGATGCTCTGGCCGGAATGACCTACTCTAACTTTATGCGATTATGATGTTTCTTTAAACTTTGGTTGTCCCAGTACCGTTTGAGCTTTGAAAGAAGCTTCTTCTCGTTTATTAAAGATGAATTTCAATAGAGCGCCAACTCAGTAGCACATAGATATAATCGAGTTGATAAGTTGACAGGTTAACTTTAATTAAAGCCACTAACTCGAAGTAGATGCTATCACTTTAAAGCAATGGTACAAACTTAATTTTATCACCTAGCGTCCGATAAACAAGCCAGCGTCCAATAAGGTTTCATTTCCTACCCAGGCGGTTAGATTTGCAGTCCCCGGTGATTATGTTGCATGACTCTAGGCAGAGAGTCGGTAGTCCAACGCACTTAAGAGAACGGTCGCCGTAACAGGTTTGTAAAATCCGACCACCCACATTCTTTCAAATAGATGTCCAACGGGTATTCATTTCGAACTGGAGTGTTCTTGTTTTATGTAACCTGGAGACAATGTATTGACAAACACTATGACCATAAAAGTTTGTAGGCCCAGTGAGAAAACAATCTTCGGTAATGCTTGTCACGCAATTCCAATTATCCGTTTTTGAAAAGATATGTTCCTGTCCTAAGAGTTTTCCAGAGAGGATAGGAGAAAACCTAGGGCTGTTATTTCTATCAAGTATACTCTTAAAAGCAAGCTTTTACACTCATTGAGTTCAATCGAAAAGTAACCCAAGGTAGTAACACTTACCAAATAAATATCCATATTTATCAAGGGAGAATTGACACTTTGTTTCGTAAGAAATACACATTCCACCTCGAGTTGAGCAAATGAGCCTTCATGAAGATTGATCTCTAAGGTGATGAAGCCATTGGACTTTTATGAGAGGCAGATTTTGCAAGACGTTAGCTTTTCACACCAGTCACACCGTTGATAGCGAAAGTTAATTCATTATTGTTATATGTTTACGGTAGCTGGCTCCATTTCGAAACCAAAAGTAACCGAATTCACAATAAGTTCCGGTTCGATATAATGCCGTGTTTGTTTTCAAAGTGAACTGCGTGAATTCCCTTCTTTCACTGGTTGGAAGCTATTTGGATTTGTTTTATTTTGGGCATTCGAGATGAACAGACACATGTTGGCTGTCACGGTCGAACATCGATCTACTGGTCGGATTTATCGTTCACCTAAGTTTCGGGCTACACTTTGAACGCTATTGACCTACCGCAATTAGGCGCGTGATTGCGCTGGACTCTTCTGAGTAATTGTTTAACCCCACGTCGTCCGATCATTATCGGTTTTGTGGAGGCGAGATAACTGCTCGACTTTAGGTCAAAGCTATGCCCGCCCCACAAGCCTAGCGATTAAAACTCAGTCAGGCCAATGCAGACAGATGTCGCATTAACGTGGGAAATCGTGATCTCAATTATGAGGAAATAAAGTGGAACGATGAAGAATGCCTCATGTTGCACAGCATATTAAAACAGCTTGGCACCAGTCAGTTGTTTTGCACTCTTGGTTGATCTTCGGGGTAGACTTGCCCCATCTGCAGTCTGAATTTGTTGAAATGATCTGTGGCGTTTTTCATTGGTACAAAAACATTTAAGATGGTTACCAAAGAACTCGAGATCTCGTTGCATTTCGGGTCTATTTTAGGAGATAACATTAGCTTGTACCGATTTTCTCCACAATAGTAAGAATGTATGATACTCTGATGCAAAATTCCTAGCATGGTTAAACGCAATCTCCGGATGGCAAATCCAATTTTCAATTGTCAACGAGTCCCAAATGGATCCATATGGACATCTAAGAAGGAGTAAATAACATTTCCTTCGCTTCACTTCTGCCCACACAAAAATTGTGACATAAAAACTAGGCGGACTAAATGCAACTTTACAACAATTACAAAACCCCGTTAAAGTCAGCTTTTTGATGGGAAATTAGATGGGTAGAAACTTCTACGAAACGTTTACCTGTTGCCTATTGCGCATATCACTTGGAATTGTACTAAATACAGTGCAAACACCATCGTGTAGGTTTTCTACAGCAGCTACAGCTAGCTAGCGGAGCAAGTCGTCAGAAGTTTTACTGAACTTTGGTGCCTTCTGTGTTATCCGGGTATAGACAGTCCCGAGAGTAGTATCGGTTGAAAATGCACTTGGCATCGTTGTACTCCGACAACCCTCGGATATCTCAGCGTGTCTTCGCTATCGTGCTGCCTAGAGTGCGAGCTTCAATAGAAAGTAAAAGATCAAAGAGCTTTTAGAAAGCAAATCAAGGTAAACAATGCCTTGAGGCATAGACTGCCGTATAACTGCGCTACAGTATCGACGTTAATCAGGCGCCAAGTGACATCGATCTGCGTTCCACTGAAAAGCTGAGTACAGCATTCTAAGGGACCGACGACTTGTCAGTCGTTCCTCATATCAACCAGTGCTTTCTTATTTCACAAAGGACGGCTCACCAACCAGTAATTTTGAAGTTGAGCACGTGAGATACTTCTGAGGAACAGGAGAATTGGCCGAATATGTTGATGGTAGGTAAATTATCCCTCGGCACTTGAGGTACTATCCTGGTTTCCTGTCCCATAGCACACAAGGGAGAGTGCCCATCCTAACTCTAGGACTGGCACAAGTTGCGACAGCATAATCAAGTGATACGAAATCGACGTGTGAGTTATTCACCCTGCCACTCTTGTCGACGCTCATAAATGTCCCTTTGAGGACAGAGGCGCATTTCTGAAACCAGCATGTTTGCTAATTGGTACGTGGATATATGCGCAAGTTTGTTAAGATGTTACCTGTCTCTCAAACCGACGTATTTTCAAATAGACCGGTATCCGTGAAAGGTGGAAAGATCTGAATACTGTCTGTGAGATAACCCGCCCAATTTTCTTCCTTTGAGGCCAGAAGCTGCCACTTCATCTCATTATTAATGGTTCCCATGGCCACTGTACGAACCCAAGGAGAGATTATCAAAAACAGTTGTTCTAACCATGAAGTGCGTATAAGTATGCGTATTTTAAACGGCCATAATATGTAGGACACGTCTTCTGCTGTCCAACTGGTTGGGCAATCCGGCCAATCGTGAATTTGTGAACCGTTCTTCTCAAACGGACACCCGATAATCGCTAGGTACTTTCAGGCTGCATACTATTAAACATGCGTATCCGTTCACTTGATCACCTTCCTTGTGGTCTTGAGAACAAAGTTGTTGGTGTAAACTAACTGAATAATTTTCCCAGTCAATTAGCAAGGCCCAATAATGACGCATGAAAGAACGTGGACTAAATGTATGGAGGCCGATCGGAACCTCCTCCACTGTATTCAGGGAGACTTATTTAATTATCAAGTAGTAGGATGACCGTTCACTCATCTAACCCCAAAGTTCTTTCGTGTTTAGTTAATAAAGTATTACTGTGAGAAATTCTGGAAGCATATAAGTAGGAATTTTCCGTTAGTGTTCTTCATATCTTTCTGTCCCTGAACGGATAGCTATCAGTTTGTTTCTGGATGTGATCTTGTCCAAGAAACCAACTACATCAGCTTGCATGTTCATCAGAACAGTAGTCTAGCAGACGGTTCCCCGAAAATACCCGATCCCACCCAGGGGTTCAGCTAGGTTTGCTGTTGAATATTAATTGGTGAAACTCTTTGGTTCTACAAGCCAGCCTCTTCGGGTAGCTTTATTTCAATGAATGACATGTGTATCAAAGAGACGGTTACAAAATTTAGACAGGCAGTGTTTTATATTTTTCGCTCCAGTTCGAAATCTTCAGTCGTCAGATTCTGCTGTTCTTGGTGTTTTGGGTTTGTAGTTGTACGAAAGACAACTCTCCAAAGAAATGAGTCAAACACTGACAAGAGCAGATTTCACATCAAGATATACTTTTTGTTTGAACGTATATTTGCGGGCTGATATTCGTGCAGTTATTTGGTTTTTGAGGCATGCCGGAAGACAAAATCACAAGGTGCCACGAGGCAGATTGTGGCAGTGAGAATTTTTATCCGGTCAGTTGTCAGTGTCACCAAATTTAAAATTGTTTTGGTATGCATGTTTCACCAAGATCGTACGTGTGAGTGCATATCCTCACCACATTGTATTATCGTCTCTCTGTCACGCTGACCTGGTCTGAGAGCACACTGTAGAGTTGTATGCATCTATACCTTCGCGAAGTCAATGTACCTGAATAATTCAGTCGAAGCATAGCGCCCACAAGTAAACTGGTACAATAAAAATCTAGTCAATACCACGCTTGTCCTCTCAGCTAAAGGTGGCGTGAATAAACTTAAAGCACATCTGCTTGTGCAAAGATAGATTGCGTAAAACAATGGGTCGCTTAGAATGAGAGTTAGATAAAAATACTTACTCAGGTTTCATCACCTTGGCCATTTGCTGAATAGCACGCGGGGTCTATGGAAACATAAATGGACAAACGTGCACCACGCTACAAAGTCTTATTCACCGCAGTAGATGTAATTCATTTTTTGGAGTGAATGAAATTCCGTCAAGCTTATATCCCAGGGATGCTTGAGACTATTTCTTTACAAGATTCGCCGGTAGTAATGGACCAACCATTTTGCATCAACCTCTGTTTATTTAGGAGGCATAAGTGCTATTCGCCTATGTCCTCATGGCAAGGCCGTGCGTATAACAACCCCCCCCCCAAAGAAGACATTACACCTTCAAAGAAAGGATCAAAATAATGTACACCGTCGGTCGCGACTTATTATGCGTTACCTTCATCGCGGCACCCCATTATGGTCAAACGATATTTTACCTATGAGGGTGTCTCATCACGAATTACTTAATTCTGTCCATCTGGCATAAACTATTTTACTATCAGCGGACATTCATCAAATGATATGCCTTTGCTTCTGTTTTTCGAAAGAAAATGTTTCTACCGAAAGACATTCAATACCATCCAATCTGGTAAAATCTGATTTGAGTAAGAAACGGCTGCAAAAGACAAACATCCATAAAAAAGTCTAGGCAGAACCCCTTTCGTGGTCGCTGCAAATGTCCTCAAAAAGAAGCTGCTCGATTCATAAACATCTATTTATCTGTGAGCCGTTGTCAAAATTCCCACATATGAAATAAACAGTTGGTCACTTCTGGTTCGTTTGCATGGTTCTAAGCGGCTTACTAAAAGCTACGGACAGGTGGCTGTAAGTGAGCTTGATATGTTTATCACTGAAATGAAAAAGGACTCAATCCGACATTCCGAGATGGGAATATCGGAAAGCATGCTTATCCATAACCTCAATACCGAGTGTGATGATCAGAAGGCATTGAACCAACGTTGTTTTTAGCCATCAAATGAAGCAAGAACATGATTTATAAAGGGTCTGAAGAGAACAATCATACAGGTTAACGAAGTGTACAGCAGTGAAATTCGAGGGTCGTTTGCTGGACGCGCGGTACTGTTGGTAGTCAATTGTGCTGTTAAATGTTGGGTTCAGTGCTACCTCATATCAAGTCCACGTTTTTAGCCTTTGAGCAACAGCTGAAAATATTCTTCTGCTTTTATTCCATTTAGAGAATAAGTAAAATCGAAACAAATTCGATAGTACTAAGCCTAAAACAAGGGAGTGTGCGACTTCCGGGTTGATGTCCAGCCTTGGTGAAGTCAAACGCTGCCGTTGACTCTTCAGTGGATCAGGCTCTTTTGCTGAGGTTTATGTTGGTTTATCAGGAAATTCGCTTATGCTCCAAACACTACAGCGAAAATCGAAATGAATCAAAATGATAAACGTAAACTTATGATGGCAGCACTGGAGCCGATGCGGGGTTCGAACTTATTAAGTTCCCAAATTAAAGCAGAAAAATTGGACGTTTGAACCAGGCAGTTGAATGCGAATAACTAATAGAGAATGCTGCATTTATAACGGACCCAATTTCGACAACCTATTTCCAAACTAAACATATTCAGAGCCAAGTCGTGTGGCATCAAAATGTTTTGGGCGGATCGTCGCTGCGGCTTTTCTTTGGAAGAAATTTAGGTTACAACAAAGCGTGTTTCCTGACCCTAATAAAAACTTATTTCTATCGTAAGTCCGGTTGGCAGTTATCCGTTTGGTTTATTTTGGCTCCTTTTGTAGTGTGCATTTTAGCGATTCAGTATAAGGCAGGTTCAAGTTCCTCCTAGGCAGGTTGTTGCGGAAACTAAATAAACCGTATTGCAAATGATAAGGCCCATTTGACTCAGTTCTAAAAGATCACAAATATTTTCATAACAAATAAAATAATGAACATGCAGTATGTTGGTATAAATTACGTTTGATTATAACCGGTACGGAAAGAACCTCACAGTGCCTTTTATTTTCGACACATGCAATATGCATATGACTATATATATATATATATAATGCTTACTTTTCATGTGCCTACGTGATAAGCTCACCGCAAGGGAGATAATCCCTAATTAAGAGCACTTCACTCCGATCCCGCCAAACTTAGCTTCTGTCTAATGTTCTTAAGAGACTAAACTGTGATTTTCAACAAAGACCGCTCCAGTTGTTCCCGAAAAGGGGATATATACAAGGAACTGGATGCAAAATTTTTGTTTTCGGCTCATTTTATAATAAGGCACGAAGTAAACATTTGACTATCTGCAGTATGTGGACTTGTCCACAAAATGGTTGAGGTTCTCAAACATGAGTTCCAAGGACGTGAGCCCGAAATAATTCACCAAATAGAACTTTAGAATAGAGACTACTGTTCTGAGTAGGACGTAGTAGCTTTCCCCGTCATCCTTGAATAACTGGATAGATTAGAGCCCTTTTTGGTAGACTACTGAAATGTAATTAGTTGACTATTTGCCTAACAAAATACATAAAAACAACATGCAAAATAGCATACATAAGTATATATATATAACGCGAGAGATGCAGCGAAGTTCATAAGCCATCTTACGCAGTTATTGGTGACTTTTTGTAACTTCGTTTGCCATTTGCTCTCGAAATTTCCGGCTCATCATCTTTTAGCTTATAATGCATGATACCCCTCACAAACAGGATGCTCAAGTTTGTTTTAAAATACATCAGAAATAGTAATACAAACCAGTACACTGTAATGCACTCAAGAAGGACCTATTTGAACAGAGATCACTCGCCCTGAAAATACATAACATTACCCCGCATCCCCTTCAAAGAAAGATAACCCTATTGATAAGTTCGTCACTTTATTCCAAGTGTACGGCTCGCTGTGGCTGATACAGCTTACTTAAAAATACCGATGACACATTACTAGCTTGCGCTGATACTGGCATGCTTATTTTAATGATGTTTAAAAGTTACAAGTTTTAGGTATTTTTGAACGTCAGAAATTAGTGTGAGATTGGTGTGCTGTTCATTGGACTCGCCTAGGTAGAATAGTAGTGGGGATGGAACACCGCAACTTGTCAAGTAAGGATTTGGTAAGACATCACATATGTGTTTGGACAGTCCAATGCGGCATTACGCGATGCATACGGACGTCGATCATAATCAGCCACAGCGGATAGGGTGTTTCATAAGCAGCCCGAATGAGGTCCGCTGCTACCGACTGTTAGCCACAACAATGAGACAATGCATTCATAAGGCCTAATCTGTGAAAGCAAACTAGAACCGACAACCAAGAACATGGCTATATACAAAAAGACGCCTATTGAAAATTTACATTTTGATAACAGACTTAGCAACACACACTTTGGAACCAAGATCCAAGGATCCATTGCAGTAAGCGGAAATGCACACGAACATCATCACCAGCATCATGGTCATCATCATCATCATTACCACCAACAGCAACACCAGGAGATAAATTGTGTGCATCACTGCCTCACAGGAATTTCAGTTTATTTGAATAAAGCCTTACAATGGAAATGAGAAAAAAGTGGACAGGGAAGGAATGCATTGCTACTACTACCACAAACTACCACAAACAGCTGAGATGCCTACACCTCCAACACTGAGTCAAACAATCAAGATAGAAACTGACAGTACGAACACGACTGACATCGGTCGACGGCCATACCGTTAACTGTCTCCAGTCAAGAAGAGGGAAAGTGACGTGGACCCCGTCCTCGAAGGCGAACAGCACCAATACCAATAGCGCCAAACCCTTTGGTGTTATTCTTCATTATTTTCCCTCATGTCAAATCCCATCCATCCCTAGATTTCTGCTATCACCACTTGGGAACGGAAAACAACACTCTTCTCAGCAGGCGATAACGCGGTAGGTATAAAATATGGCACAGTCGACTTAGCTCGCAGTGTTGAAAGCATTCTCGGAGCGGAGCACCGTTTGCTTAAACGAAGCCTCGTTTCCTGATCCCCTCATTGAGAATTCTCTGATTCGTATACTTCTGAGACATCAGTGGCCAAAGTTCTTACGCCAGAAATGATCAAGGCTTTCAGCCGTACAACAATACGCCCCACACTACAGTTTGCTGCATGAATCCTTTGAAATCCAATGATATGCCTTTCTGATGCCATAAGTACAGCAAATAGGCAAACCAACGTCCGCGACACGTAGGCGATCCACAACTTCCGGTATCAGTCCCTTAATACTTAGAGGCATTTTTAAAGAGTGTACGTCTCACAGCATGACTTTCCACATTGTGTGGGTGAAGCACATGTCGAAGGGCTGGATGACCTTTGTCAGCTTTTCCAGTATTGTTCACCTTTCCTGCTCCTATTTGAAAATTAGGATATTCCGTTGCTCAACCACGTTGAAAAGAACTAACCGGTCGACAGAATCAAAAGCTGTCTTGAAGTCGAGGAAGATCAAGACTATTGGGGGGCTATATGAACGGAGAATGATGTAGTCAACATAGTTCCTCCTCGGCCAGAATCCTGCTAGCCGTTTTCGGGCCCCGTCTTTAGGTGACTTCGGAAGACGACGTAAGAGAAGTTGCGCATAAATTCTGGTTGCTGGAGATGTTCAACACAATGAGACGCACGTTGTTTTTCTTTACAGGTAAGTGGGCTATATTTATCAATGATTGTTTTGCTCACCAGTTTCCTTTTTGCCTGTTACGCGTATCAGCTGCAATAGTTTACACACGTTCCCGGGGTTTCCCATTTTCCCAATCCCCTCAGTTTTCTGGAACCACGAAGCTACTGGATCAATGCAAATGCTCTTTGTCACCTGATATCCGATATGTTGTCTAGCATTACTGTGCTGCCAATTAGGAAGAATACATGTCCAAGCTTAAAGCAGTATTACTGTGTTGCCCGAGATCCAGTACTTGAACCTACTTGGTTGCGCCGTTCCGCAAACATAGTGCCCGGCATCTTGAAGAGTCGCGGACACTACCATCTAGTAACATTCAAAGTCAGAAAACCTACTTTCTGACAGCTACTTCTGCAGGTGATTTTGGTAAGTTTGCTTCACGTCGACAACCAAAGACCGGGCGCGACATGCGCCCCCTGAAAACTCTCACGAAAAGCAGCAACGAACAAGTGCGTGCTAAATACACACAGATGTTCCGCAATGACAAAAGACCAGTAACCGAATCACACCACCCATAGCTAGTGGTAATGTAGCCTGTCAGTATTGTGGGTTGGCTCAGGATGTACCTTGTTGTCAAGCGGATCCGGTTGTTTCGGATGCTAGTGTCGCATAGAAAAAATCTGTGGTCAGCACATAATAGAGGAAGTCATTCGCCAATGCCCATACGTCTCGATCCCAGTCCAAAATAATCACCGTACTAACCATAGTAGCGCAAAATCTACCTACCTGCACAGTAATCTGTTAGCCAACTTGGTTCAGAGGGCGAACGGTTAAGGTTGTCAGATGAACGTCGAGCGTCGAGGTTTGAAGAATGAGGTCGAAGTGTCTACGACCATGACGGCCGAGGTAGCCATGGATGTAGCAGTTAACGCCACGAAGCTGTCTTTAGCAACGGATAAAAGAGGCGGGCAACAGCAAATCTGTAAAACGAGAAGGGAGGCGTCGGCAGTAGCCTGCTTTTGCTTACCCGCCCTGGTTTATGCAACAAATGAGACGGCACGGCTGATGGAATCACGCGACGGTCACTCCGGTATGAGATCACTTGTAAATGTAATTCATGACTGTACGTGTTCTGGAATACTTCTGGGGCGCCCATTCCTAGAAAGAATGACGATCGGGGTCCTGAAATTAAGCCTTAATTTCAAATGTCTGACGACAAAGCAGCGGTGGTTGGGGTAAGACCGTCAGAACATTCTACACTTCTAGGGAACAGATCGCTACACATGTGCCATCCCCCAACGCGGAGGACCAGGAGACTACGCTAGTCATAGCTGTACCCAGTGACCAACCTGGTATGAGAGGTTTTGTGAGTGGCACTGTACGCTCCTTATCATAGTTCAGTGGTTAGAAAGGTGCACAAGACGTAAATATCTAACTTGAAGTTGTAGGTTTGACAACTCAAATCGGCTTCTTAATAAACAAAGTCGGCTGTCGCTTAATTACAAAATTTGCACCATCAACTTTGCTAAACACGCAGTGGTTCCATGAGTATAACCAACCTTTCTTCTAGGACCACTTCTATCTGGTTCCGTGGGATTAGCCTCAAAGCAGATGCCACTCGAGTGACCAGCTTTTCATCTCCAAAGTACAACCTATCTCAACGTCTCTCTGACGATTTTTGAATGGACATACAGACAAAGGATATGCCGTTACTCCCGAGTGGTTACGGGTTACATAACTTGATTTTACTCATATGGTAGAAAGCTCTATGAAGACCACCTTCCTGGAAAGACCACTTGCAGTTGACCTTGTGTGGGAACATCACTAGAGTTTCTTTTCCAATGAAGATCACTCAAACACATCAGTCGCGAAAATTGTCTTTCAATATATATATCTCTAAAACAGTACGACTGTGTACTCGTCTTCTAAGATAAAACTGCATCTAAAGCCCGACTTGGAAGAGTCTTTCGCCTTATACAGTGTCCACTGGAGGGACATCCGTGATGAACCAAAACTCGTAGGCCAAACAAGAGACTGACACCTAAAGTGTTATAACCGTGATTTAGCCCTTGGAGGTCGCCATATCACAGAAAGTTGAACTACACTGTAACTTAATGATACCACACTATGGAAGTCGGTATCATCACCTATTTAACATTTAGTTTTGCAACATTATTCGTCCAATGATTATTTATTTCTAACATTTATTATACAACCAATAATAGTTACTATTACTAAAATATCTGTGTGATACTATTAAGTGTAGTAGCATAGTTCAATGAATAACAATACAACAATAGCTTTGGAAGGCCCCCATACTAGGGTTAGCCCCCACGTAATAGCGCCGCCGAAATGGTGTGAAAATATTTGAACGCAGTATTTGGTCCAAGCGAGTTTCTGGTTTGAATCCAATCAGAGTCTTCAGTTTTTTGGTTTCCTGACTGAGTATTATCATCACTTGTCATATCTCCGTGGACCATAAGATTAGTCCTTACATGGGGACATTTGTTATATTACAGTCGTTATAGGATAAGCGCATATCTGTAAGTTTGAGTTAGTTCATCATTGTATCTTCACCGAATCTTGATGCAACTGCGTTATTATTTCCTTGTACGGTTGCTACATTGTGCTACCTCCGAAAGAGACCACGTCCTCCATGTAAGGCCAGTTGGACGGCCTTGAATGGTCTCCGGTTGTGGGGGGGACTGATGTAATCGATACGTATGACGTAAAATAGCCATTCTTGTAACGGTGTATCACAGTTTATGTAAATGTCATCAATTTGCCGTATTCCTTAGAATCTCCTTCGAAAACAGGTGATATCAAACTAAAGGAAGCTAGCATCAAGTTGATGCTCACTACTTGGAAAAAGGAATGTCTTTACAGCAAGTGTTTTCACTTCGTACTGGTCTGTCCTCGGGGGTTGTTTCACAACTCTCTCCGAAAAGAACAGGCCGGAGCCGCATAAGAACAGTCGTTAGCCGCATGAATCGCTTGATCAAATCTTAAGTTAGATTAAAGTTGTCTGGGTTAGAAGTTTTAAAGCCATTAGAAGACTGAGAGATTGCTGGTCTTAAGACTACCAACTGTGACTGACTCGAGGATTCACTCTCACTTTCTCAGCTACGATAACCCAAAAATTCGCCCTTTTTTCATAGCTATTTTTATTGTACGACGAATTTGCAGAGTGGAATAGTTTCAAATGGCTTAACTCTGAAAGCTGTTTCTGGATGGCACTGACATCCACATATATCTAGCTATAAGTTCATGAACTTAAGTCGGATTAGTTCGTTGCACTGTTTGAACTTAAGTCGGATTAGTTCGTTGCACTGCTATATTGCCTAGGTTGAAGATAAATGGTTCATTTTTTTACATACTCGTGTCACGTTAATTCGGTGTGCGATACAGGTTGCCTTTAACCGTTTCATCGATTCCAGTTTGTGATTTCATAGACTTTACATGTGGCACAATATAACACTTTTAGGAGAGAGTGTCAGTGCGGACATCTTGATGATTAAGAGAGTAGTGATCATATGCTTAGTTGAAAAGGGCCTGAAGAAAATGTGATTTTCAGATTGGTGAAAAATCCTGCATTAGCATTTTGAGCTAAATATAAAATTCCCAGTTGTGACCGTGAGTAATGCCTTACTAACAGCTTGAGTTCTTCTATGGATCAGGAAATTTTTATGGGTATTTTACCACTGGAATGAACTGCCTGAGGTTCTATACGTAATGCACTACTCATACTCTTCGACAGCCCACGACAGGTTTCGCCCTTTTTGGGGCTCATCAGGTAGGCGCAGTCCCTGAGTTTCCGTCAACCTTATGTTCTACTTGAAATCAAATTGCACGAAATTAACGAAATACACTCATTTTCAAACAAATTTAGTTTTGCGAGAGACTCACCTGGAACCCAGCTGAATCTCTCGTTTGTGATGTTTCCAAGCACCTGAATGTGCTGCACCAGGCCGCCTCATAGTTCTATTGCTACGATATCCGAGATATCGCGAGACAGTGTTACCAAACAACTTCATGATACAGATTGAAATACGCGCTCAACAACACGTGGGTTACAGAAGCATTATCTTATGGTTTAGCATGAATCGAGTGAACACGGAAAAAAATCATCTCCCGTTTGTTGATTTGATGAAACCAGCCGACCACCTCTCAACATAACCAGTCATTCATTTTTGCCGTTTGTCACTAGTTAAAACTTTAAGGCTTACGGGAAGGTTTTTCAAGAATATTATCCCGTCTAGATGGCTACGTATGTGGCTTGCATATTCTCAACTGTCTGTTCGACGTTCACACGACTCAAACCCTATAGGTGCTTTCCAGTGACAGCCAATCCGATTGAAAACTCAAGGTCAAGCCTAACGGTGCACGTGGAGAACACATGCAAACCAGTATAAAACCGATTGACATTAACATTCATTCTCCAGCCCAGCGGCACGTTGTAAAAATGTTCTCGTCGCGTGCGTTTATGCTGGTTTTGACCGTTTGCTTTGTCATTAGTCATGCAGCGGTAATTCCCCCAGCCACTGAAGGATTTACTGCCTTAGGCAATTCTAGTCCGAAGCAAGAGCCACCAAATCCTGAAGCTGAAGCCGACGATGATGAAAATGTTGGTGAACTTGGAAAAACGGACGGTGATGGAAATAAGGATGAGGCCGATCAGCAGAATGGGGTTACAAGTGAGGCACTTGAGAGCAGCAGTACTGAGGAGGAGGAGGAGGAGCAAGAAAACGAGGAAGAACCAGAAGAGGAAGAAGAGAAAGAAGAGGAAGAAGAACATGAAGACGAGGAAGAAGAAGAAGAAGAAGAAGAAGAAGAAGAAGAAGAAGAAGAAGAAGAAGAAGAAGAAGAAGAAGAAGAAGAAGAAGAAGAAGAAGAAGAAGAAGAAGAAGAAGAAGAAGAAGAAGAAGAAGAAGAAGAAGAAGAGTAAACGTACAAAGTACTTTCCCGATGAACTCATTAGATGCACAGTCCTGAAACATTGATCTTTCAATTTTTAAATTCTTTATTGCTGACCATGACCTACATATGCTTTTTTCCAGTAAACTTGGGGTGAATTTTCTTCTTTTGGACCGAAATGAAAATTGATGGCTACTATCACATGGGTGTACTTTTCGTCCAGAAGGTGAAAAATACTACTTATTTTAGAACAGCGTCCCTCTGAATCCACATACTGCGAATGTATGACTGTCGTTTGCATTCAGTTAGCAAATTATTTTCGTGCTCACAAAACTGAATGGAAGATAGCTATCAGGGTACCAGTGTCTTCAAGATTGGCTGTTTTATTGAGCTACCAAATCGTCATTTGTGGGAGTGTAAACTTTGACTCAGAGTTATTCCATTGCCTTTTTAAGCGCATGACGTGAATTTACAAAAGAACCAAACATTTAGTCAGACACATCGTGCGAATGCAGTAAAATCAGGTGACTTTATTGTCTGTCTGGTTCGTGAGGAGGATTTCAAAATTTATTGAGTACCTAACCAGACTATTTTGCTATCAGGATTCCAGTTGTCTGGTGATCTTCTCTTCATTAGTATTTTGCGATATAAGGGAAAGTAATACATGCAGTCGAATTCACGCGTACGGTATCTGCAGACGCGGAAATATGCTGTTCAAGGTTGTGTCAGCAACAAAATATCTCAAACCGCAAACCTGGTCAAACCACTTCTTCTGTACCACGAAATAATAGCAACAGCTGATTTTCGCTATCTTATACAATTCAATGAATCTTTGTTAGGATACGCGAAAAAAAGGTCGAACATTTACCGGCCGTCTAGCAAAACTGAAGAACATGGGCAGATTTATTGACCTTATTATAAGGAAGTGCAGCTTTCCAGTTGAACAACGATTTGAACTATGTTTTCGCCGAGACAGGAGCAAAATGCAACGCAAAACCAGTTTTTTCAACTAGATAGCTCTGTGATGTGGTATGGTACCAAATATTGTGTTCCGGTGCACGCCCTAGTTGTGTATATTAGTTCTTGAGTCAAACAACGTACATAATAAATAAGGGTAATGGTTGAAGTTGGTAGATATTTGGGGTTCATAATAAACCGTTTAGGGCAAGGTAAGTGGTATCGGTTTACCCAAAAAGTGCGTTTCAAACACGAATCTACGGAATGCCAAAAATCCACAAGGCAGATGTCCCTATAATGCCAATGGTGGATGGTATAGCCTCGCCACCACATGAACTATCCAGATTCTTTGCTAACATATTAAAACCACTCACGTGGAAATCAAGCACCTTCCATAGGAATTCGTACGACTTAACCAGTAAATTTGTAGGGCTTCCTTTGGAGATGGACGATGGATTTCCACGTAATCTCAATGTACACAAACATCCCTCGGCCAGATGCTCTGGAGGTGACTAAGAGGTTGTTAGTGGCGGAAACGACGCTTAGGGAACGGACACAGCTCTCGGTGGATGAAATAGTTGAGGGCATAAGAGTGTGTTTGAATCTCAGTCAGCGTGTTTTCGATACAACTGTTTACTCACAAGAACAAGGTCTTGCGATGGGCTCTCTAATATCCCCAGTTTTAGCTAATATTTATATGGAGGACTTCGAACAAATGGCCTTGGCCGGGTAGCATTGTCCACCAAGAGTAATTAGGCGTGATGTTGACGATACCTTCACTGTAATCAAACGAAATAACGTGAACAGCTTCCATGACCATCTCAATAGTTTAAATCCTCACATCAAGTTTAGCATCGAGATAGAGTCCACCTCGGGCACATCATCCTTCCCGGACTGTATAACACATAAGAGTGGTGGAAAATTAAAAACTACTATCTACCAGAAACCAACAGACACAGGAATCGTCTTAAACTACTTATCAGCCCACCCAAAGCCCGTACATGCCAGTATTGTCTCATCGATGTTTAGCCGAGTCAGAGCGCTGTGCACAGAAGAGATCGACCGAGCAGCAGCTGAAACCAAGATTGCCAACAGACTTCAAGACGTTGGATACACAGTGAGTTTGATTGGGCGACAGTTAGAAAGGATATTGGCTCCAGTATCTAGACCCAGTATAGAATGGATTGGCACAGCAGTCATTCCATATAAACCAGGAACATCGGAGGTTATTCGAAGGGTGCTGAACTCAGTCAACATTCGAGTAGCTTTCCAGTCTTGGTGCGATTGAAAGATCCCCTCCCGGTTGAAAGGACTAGGGACTGCGTGTATAAAATTAACTGCAACGATCGCACTAAGAACAACCTGCCAGGGAATTGCACACCTGAATTGGTGAGCATAAAAGGAGGATAAACGAACCAATAAGGAATGCGGAAGACTACCAAATGCTGATTCATTGCGATAGCGGTACATGCGTTAGACACATCACAACGGCTGGTAGCTGAGATGGTGGGAATTACAAAGAGGTGTGGAACTGGCGAGCCTATAGAGAGTTGTCTTAGATGAAACGAGTTGAAATGTGGCTGTGTGGTTGTCAACTATCGTGGCACTAGCTCATCCACAAAATCGGACGAAAATTGCAAACGAAGTCCAAGAGGGATCATCACGTAGGTCAGACGCACCAGACCCTAAGCTAGATCCCCATCAACTTATCACCTAGTGACTCACCCTAACACAAAATCCTTTGACCGACATCTAACACAGATTTAGCTTGGCTTAGCTGATTGGTTCTCCTTCAGCCTTAAATTTCGACCAACCACGTAACCTAGTCACTTGGCCTGACGAAGCTTTTGTGTCAAAAGCGAAACGTTGCCCAGCAATGAATCTACCGAGTGTTAGCAAACTTTTCCGAAAACATACATGTTTCCATAAAGTAAGCCACTCACAAGATTGCTGAAAGCTCTTCGACAGGTCCCGACCGGCTTCGCCTTTCTTGGGGCTCATCAGGTAGGCTCAATCCCTGAGTTTTCGTCAACCTTAGGTTCTACTTGAATCCAAATAGGACCGATTTCCACAAACACTGATTTTCAAATCAATGTGGTTTTCACGGGAGACTTAGATGGACAATCTTAAACTAAAAATATACTACGATATCTCCAATATCGCATCAACTGAAACATGGGGCGGCCTTTGTGCAGCACACTCAATTGAAGAATACCATAAACGAGAGATTCAGCTGAGTCTCCCACGAAAACCAAATTAAATTCAAATGGGAGTATTTGTCGAAACTTCTAGAAAATTTCCTCAAGTTTTGAAAGAAAGTGTAGCTAGCAATAATGCTGAATACAGGTAGTATGTTTTCCATTAATAACTTAGAGGTAGAATGTAACCTGCTGCAATATTTCGCTGACTTTATATAACAGAAGCAGTTGTCGTTTTTCATCATTAATTTGAAGTATCCCTAAATTTGCGTGTGAAACCCAGTTGGTCATCCCTAAGGATGCACTGGATTTAATTCCGCCTCAGATACCAGAAGACAATAGCCTTTCTGAGGTTTTTTATTTTTGTTGATGAAACCCATTACTCACAACTTGGCTTTAAGTCCTTCGACAGTCCACGAATAGTTCCGCCATTCTCAGATGAATGCAACCACACAGTTGCCGTGAACCTTATGCTCTACTAGAACACTAGTTTCCACCCGATTTTTCAAACACACTCATTTGCAAAGAAAGTTGGTTTTAATGGGCTGTTAATCCACTGATAAGATTTTCCACATTTTTATAAAATCCTTCTACAACGTTGGTCAGCGTCCCAATAACCGATGTTGTACACCGTATCGTTTTTCTGTGCACCTTCCGGAGTCCGTTTTGAAGTGAGGTGAACTGGGGTAGTACTCCTTCATTCTTCAGCATTCTTCCTTTGCAATCCTTCACATATTCTGGAGTCTTTTGGCATTTTTATTGAGCCTCTTTGCAACAGTTCCAGTTTGATCGTTTTCTAGCTGGTTTTATGTAGTCGTCAGATGTGACTAGCGTTTTTCCGTGTGGCTCACTTTGTCCCTGAAGAACGTCAGGCGTCTTTTGTTGGATGCCACCGCCTTGTTGACTGTCATCCAATGATCAACAGCCAATTGGCGCACCCGAGCTACCAATATTTCGACGCATAACTATCTGCTTTTAAAAGTAGTGATCAGAGGGACAACTGAAACTCAGGATCATAGTGGTTGCTTTAGTAAAAATTCAGGAGTGGGATTTTTGAATGATAGATTCAAACAGGGAAGACTTGCTATAAAAAGCAGCATCAAATGACGCAGGTCATCTTTTTTGTTAACTCTTGTCGGGAATCTTGTTATATTTGCTGTATAAAGATCTTCCGGATGGAAAATCCTGCTAAGAATGTCAAAGCCACACGACTAAAAGCACTGTATCTGGTTGCATTGTCTGCCAGTTGAATTTGCCATCCAGCTTTTTAGCAGCAGTCCCAATGTCAACAGATATCGCTTATTTATTTATAGTGAGTATGTAAATTTGATCTTGTCCACCTTCGGTAACGTACCAGTTGCATTGGCCGATTGTTGTTAAGAGATACCGATCTGACTTTTTCACTCAAGAAAGGGAAAACTCTAGAGGAAGAGGGGAGAGAAGGTACCTATCAAGCACTGAGCTTTCTGGATAGAGCTATTCTTTTAGAAGGACTAGAACAAAACGTTTATTCTAACAGGGAGAACTAAAACTAACAAACGATCTAATGAACTGACCCCGAATGCGGACCTGGAATAATCTAGAGTGACCCGTTCGTGTTGTGGCTGGTAATATAGCCATTGTTTCCAGAAGATCTTGCAGTAATGTATCACATATGGTTTTGACCTAAATGTGATTCTGGATCTGACCAGCTGCTAACTTAATTAAACAACTGTGTGGGTACTCACATTTTGTAGGACTTCTTGACGCAGTTATATGATAAGAAATTTGCAGCAGCAGCAACAGCAGTCATCGTGCTGTGCACCAGCTGATTATAGCTGAGTATCTCACACCGGCTGTTTGTGTAAAATGTTTAGCACCGTATGTGCCACGCTCGTTTTAGGTACGTATGTATGGTCAGTGAGCACATGAAAATAATTTGTCAGAAACTACTTCCAATCTTCATGTGTGCCAATTCCGGTAACAAGCGTGCGAAATTCGTGATAGCATGGAACACAAGTTGGATCCGTGTTGTTGCAAAACTATTGAAATTTGGCGGATGCTTGTGCACACGGAGTAACAAAGTAAACAGTCTCTTTGAGAAAACACGGGTCAGCACAACAAGTTGGTCCCTCGTTTCTTTGGTGTTCTGAGACAAAAACTAAGCAAATAATAATGCATAACCGTAAGCTAGTTCGAGAATGAGAAAGTAGACTGCGTGGAAACAGATCAAGACCACCAACCTCTTTTCATTTTTGTCCGTTTCTATTCATGTGAGAACATCGAAATTCTTCACGTATGCCATCTATCGCATGTAGTAATTGAATGTGTGAATCATTTTCGGTTCGACTGCAGAAAAAGCCGAAACATGCCTTCTACATAAATGTCGTGGAAAACTGTTACCGGTTGTCATACACAGTGATGCGATAGACCTTTTCATATTGGTGAGATTACCTTAAAATTCGAAAGTTCCTGGGGCATGGATTCTACCTTGGAGAGATCAACATTACTTAAATTCGAGTCCGTTAATGTTACAGAGACATATTCACATATGCTGCAAAAATAACGCGTGCAACTTCAGTACAAACGATCACCAACAACATGTGTCTGTATTACGGAGCACCCATGTATCTGGTCCAGACGAGTTGTTTATTATAGATATGACCAGTTTTATTCAACTATAAACCAGCTAGATCAAAGACAGTGGAGTGACAGTGACCGTGTCCAGCTGATCAGCACACCGAGTTGTTGAAAGTACAAAGGGTTGCGTGGAATATGACTCTGCACTTTATCTTAGCTTGAAATTGAAATCTTACAGGCCCATTGAGTATTCCAACATAACGCACCTGTGAGCTGAGGTAGGCATCCATAAAAATATGGATAACTTTTAAGCCTTATTATCTCTCCCGTAAATCCGTTCCCAACGCCAAAGTGATCGAATCAAGCGCAATATAATTCCTTAATATCTGGCTGCTAAGCTAACGTCTGTTGAAAAGTCTTCTCAGCGACATCCCATTCATCAAACATGGAATTCAAGGCGTTTGTTTAGCTGACGTCCGTCAAAGTGCATATCCAGGCCAGGCTTTCTCCAGCAGTCTTCCGGCTACTCAATACCAAAGTGGCAGAAGTGAGGACTATCCGAAGACAACATTGCAAAGATTGGCGAATACGTGAGTTAGAAATGTTACTTTCCGTGATTCACTATTCCAGTGAGTTTTTGACGCAGGTTTTGGACTCAAAAGTGAGTGTTCCGATGTTATACTTTTACCTGTTTGCCTGCTTTGTGCGAGAATCTCTAATGGATTTTCCGTCATTCAGCTGGTCCGGAATGTATGAGCCAACACAAGTTTCTCTGGCCATCTTGTTCGTTTGGTGCTACCTTGTGCGATTATGGACCGTTTACCAAGTCAGGTTAGACAAGAGAGGTGTTTGCATGTATTTAATGTTTCGCATAACGTCCGCCGGTGTAACAACCGGATATCAATAAACCTTGCAGCTGTTTTGTAGCATGGAGGCAAATTCTGAGTGAGAATGAATGACGTCAGCCTCGTCAGAATTAGTTTGCCTGAATCATTTAGTTCTCCCAACTGCTATGAATAAAACCTGTTTGCTGAACTGTAATCCGAAATGGTGCATAACGTCTAATGACCTAGCAGAAGTTTCTGAGCACTACCGAATAAAATACATAATAAGACGCCACGCTCCTGCAACGGTTTTTGAAACTCAGACGTTTATGGAGGAGGGTTGCTTATTGTTTACAGCGTTCACAGTTTACAGATTTGTTGTTGTTTTGTTCCGAACATTGATGAGTTGTATCATAGTGTGAGAATTTCAGAGACATCTCAGGTCTGATGGTCAAGATCGAGGTATTCGCATCCCAAGTCAGAATAATCTATACACATTCCAGCAGTTTTACATCAAAGAAAAATCACGAAAAACACCTATTGTGCTTTGGGAAGCAGTTAACTCAGTGAAAAGTAGACGTCCCATCATCCCTTTCTGTGAACTGTTCAGGATCACTACAAAAATAAGTTTTCATTTACAAGCCGTGTGAAATCACTGGTGTAAATGCAATTTCTTTCCCGAGCTACAAAGAGATGGTCGTTGGTCAAGACAGGCCATGTCCCATTCCTCACATCTTCGGTAACTAAATCAACTGGTTTTCGTTTACCTACCTCTTATATGTATGTCAGTCCCCATCTCTGGCAAAGCAACGTTATGCAGGAAAACTTCATACATTTTACACAGCTACAATGAGTCTAATGGTTGTTCGAATGGAAAACGCAAGTAAACACAGTATGGCTGAAAGATATTTTGGTTAGGTAGATGCGTGGCGAATCACGTGCGAAGTCTGAGTGCATTACTATGAGGACAACTAATCACGAGCTAAGCTGGTAGAACACCTCGCAAGTGAAAGGCATATGGTTTCCTTTCAGGCCTAAAAGTCTATTCATGCTGTGCGCGGTACAATTTTACAGGACGAATAGTTTAGCAGCATTCTGTTCTCCAACCGAAATTTCCCCGTTGCCACCAGCTCCTTTCCTCAGCGATTCAATTGTAGCTAAAGCCGAAACAGAGACTAGTAATTTTCCTATTGTCCCGATACCATAGTAATTCTACATACAAGTAAACGAGGCCGTAGCCGTGGCAACACACAACGAATGTCCGACGTTAGCAACGCGTGTCTGTTAAAATAGTTTAGGGCCAACAGTGTGCGAAAAAAACTAAGAAACCATCTGTTTGCTGCATGTAATTCACAACCAGTGAAATTATTCCATTTGCTTTCATAAAGGAACTACTCGCAAGGTTGCTGAAAACTCTTCGACAACCTTCAGCAACATTGTGAGTAGTTTCCTTCATGAAAATATCTGGAATATCGTACCAACTGAAACATGAGGCGGTCTTTGTGCAGCACATTCAATTGATGAATATCATAAACGAGAGATTCATTAGAGTCTCCCGTGAAAACCAGATTGATTTGTAAATGAGTGTATTTGTCGTATTCCATTGGTTATATGCAGAATTGCAAACCGCAAACTGTATATTCCGAAATCGTTATAGTCCTCAGAACTAGATCGACTCATTGATTTGGTTGCTATGGCATTATCGAGCACTACCGTACTAATTTGCAAACTTCATGTTTGTTTTCGTCTGAGTCAAAAAACGCAGTGACAATAGCACATGATATCATTGACATCACTGTCACGGCAGCTGACAGAATAATTAATTGTTACTGACCTTGATAGCAATGACATGCTAGGGACGAGCTAAAAGTACAAATGTTTACGCTGCTCATCATACAAAACAGTGAGTGAATGAGCGTTTGAACAAGTGGCACCATCATAATTAGCGCCGCACAACAATAAATACTACTGCATTATCAAAAAAATGGGTCGAGCCACGCAAACCTGTCACAGAGGAGCACCTCAACAGTTAACATTCACCATCCAGTCAATTCCTAACAAGGGAAGGTGGTTTCAAGTGGATATGTAGCAGAAACCAGAGACACGTTTATCACACAAGGTCAAAAAACAGACCAGGTAACCAAAGAATAGACTTTAGTGCCCTAAGGAATTTCGAGGTAGGATGCCTCGGAATTTATTTGTTGGGCGTCCAAGTATGGTCGAGATTGGGCGATAGATGGTATCCGATGGCTTATCAATCTGAATTGCGAATTGATAACTGTCAGGCCTAAGGGCTATATATTCCAGTGCTCCCAGATTTTATGGTAAACACAACGTGAGGACAGGTTATGTGTTAGATGTAGGAGTCTACCCACATCGAAAAAGCAAAAGACAAGTTAGTTGAAAGGCTGATTAATCATTCGAGGCGCGTAAGGTGTGTCGGTCCCACTGGAGCTTAACCAAAGCGGTCGTTCGTAAATTTCGCATACATCCATTGGCTCTCTTTTGACTGCAATATCATTGTGTAGCACTCTCAGCGAGCACTTCACTCTCGGTTATACCCACCTATTCGTAATTACTACACTACAATTTTTCCATCTGTTAAAATCGAAGATAACGTAGACCTTCAAACTTTCAGACCTGATGATATTCTTCTTATTTAGCTCGACATATGCATCCGAATTAGCCAACATCATGGCTATAGATAGATACTTTGCAATCTTGCTGGAAGCTGACCTATGCTTCCCTTACTCCGAAGCGTTGGTCCCGCCCCTGACCAGGCAAACGGCATTTAATTCATTCCGATTGTGTTGGTCGGACGGTTGCTCCAGACCTAGAGGACACTACCATACTGAGTGATTACCAATATGAGTTAAGATGCAACAGTCCACGGAGAACCCGTTGGCATGTCTAACTCCTATGGTCATCCACGTTGGCCGGTGCGTTGAAACGGATCTACTGTCGCTTGGCATTTCGAAAGCTTGTGATCGGCTATGGCACACTGATCTCTCCAAAACGCCGATGTATGGGCTATATCGGGAAGTGATTAGGTGGAGTGCAAGCCTCCTGATTGACCAATCATGTGTGCCTGGAATAGCGCTCCTCCCCTCAGTGAATGCTGTTATCATGACAAATGCATCTCAACATCTGCTTCAGTCATACCTCACAGACGAGAGACACGAACCACTGTGTTGTCCCGTTCCACTATCCCACCTCCTGTCCAATCTTGACAGTATTAAGAGCTCTAATATCGACGGTTTCAATAGCAATTCCATGACCCGAGATGGGCGGACGATCCTGCTACACCTACCTGATGAGTTTTCGCCAGGAGGAAACGCGTAATGGATCGCTAACCACACTGTTTGAATAATGTACTTTACAGGGTTTCTGAAGAAAAACTACCAAAAAACCTGTTAAAATCTCTCGATGAGACGGTCCATAATTTCATCCCGCTCACTTTTTATACGTGTCAGCCGAAAACAATACTCTTGCGAATTCTGCATTTGATTTCCAATGGGATATCACTCGCTGACCGAAAACCGCTCACTTCAATCCACTAGTGAAAAACAAGGACGATTACCTAACTTTTGGTGGGACGTAGAAGCTATTGAGTGCAATAATTAGTTCTTGATTTAAAACACCATCCACACACTACACAGTCTCCGATATCCCGCCAAATGAGATAAGAGGCGACCTGTGTGCACCACACACAGTTGAAGGATATAGTAAACCAAAGAAATATTTTAGAAAAAATAATGATTAAGAATAAGATCCTTCGTACACCATAGTATACATCGACTACGTTAACAACAAGCTTTTCTGCTTCGCATGTGTTCTGGATAAACATAAAACAATTTAGCGGCAGTGTACACTCTAATTTTTGGCTGTGTAGAAGGTCTAACCGATCAGTGAATATGGTTGGTCCTATCAATCATTGTCTCACAGCTGAGCAGAAAAACCCTGGACAACCATCGCAACCTTCGTTATTGTGTCGTGGCAAGATACGAGATTTCCGGTGTCAAATCGACAGTTTGTCTTCCATGTTAATGAAGAAGTGAAAATTTGAGATACTTTTTCACAGGAGGAATCAGCACCTGGGTATTACCATGGTGATCCTTGCGCGTCTCTGCCTGTGGAAACAAACCATGGAGACGGCAGTGTGCCAGAGTAATCACTACACCCTTCTTATGGTAGAACGAACACACTGGATCGTTTGCTCTTTTTCTCTCTCCCGGATCTCAAGAACTATCCTGAAAAAGTGAGTAACTCGTTCTGCATTGGCCATAGATTAACTCAAAACAGCACGGGTGGTAGTAATACATCCACATAATGTTCGCCGCCAGAAAACAAGCCATTAGGATTTGGTTGCCTCTTCCGCAATAATAGCTGCAATCAGGCGCCGCTGTACACACACGCAGTTTGTATCATATCCGATTTCTACATGCAGGCCTAGTAATAGTAAAAATTTCCCGGTAGGCCTAAGTGAACAAAACGCGTTGTCAGAAGTAGTGATAAGTAGTCATGTCACGTTGTTCACTCAGCGAACGACCACAAATACAACGTTCCTAGGTAGCATAAAAAGCTCTCTGTTATTCGGAAGAAAACCCATTATTACGCTAAACGACCATGTATTGTTTTCACACTGGTGACGATGATTTGCATAGAATTTCGAGCAGGTATCGATAGATTATTTTCTAACTCGCTGCCCCACTAATGTGATGCAGAACTTCACAGAAAAACTGGACAGAATTAGCACATTTTGTAGCGTTTTGAATTGGTTGCAGAGTAGATTAAGGGCTGCAGATTAGATTTCTCTTACGATAACGCCAAGTTTCCTATGAATGTCGCATGTCATTTCTTTGCCTTTTGAGAGACGAACGGGGAATAGCACACAGGGACAGCGGAACGCGTCGCTTCCCTGTGCTGTCAAAGTACATGTAAGAATCGAAACTATGAAGCATGCATTACATTGAGTTTGTAGAAAGGTCCACAGCAACCTTCGGCATGGAAATATGACCACATATTCTGTAACAAACCCGAAGCTTGGGATCGAAGTAATAGCTTGTGGAGGCTTTATCTTCACTCAGAGGGCAAAATGGTATCAACTTGGCCATAGTTAACCGGCCTAACTTTGAACAGCACACGCTAAACAAGACTCTCTTGCAGACGGAAGGAATGAATCAACCATGGCTAAAAAATCCAAAAACACCTGCGCCTTCTCCTATTCTTCGAAAACGAGAACGATGTCGTCTGCATATTCTAGATCGACAAGGTTTTGGTTAGAGGCTATTTGAACATCGGGGTTTTGAAGACTTTTCACAGTTAGCCTCATTATCTCATCGATAACGAAATTAAATATAAATGAAAAGAGTGGGCACCACTGACGGACACCGTTTTGTGTACGGAAGCTTTTGGAGAGCCTCTCGGATGTCTGGCGATACAAAAAACTTATTATGTTCAAAAACATCCACGACATTAGTTGCTTGGCAAGCGTGTCAAGAAAAAAACAGTCAAAGGCGTCTTGGAAATCCAGAAATGCTAAAATTGCGGGTCATCTGTACATATAGTGTTGTTCTAGCATTTGACGGAGTGTGAAGATTTTGTCATAGCAAATCCTACCAGGCCGAAATCCCAGTGGTTGCCACTCACTACGAGCCCCTTTTTTGAAGATGAGCACTATCACCGACTCCCCCCCCCCAGTTGTCTGGGAGTCCCCTTTTCCCAAATACAGGCAAACATATCAGACAAGCGCTGACTAAGGTCTTCACCCCCATCTTTGAACAAAGACTACAGACAAATGAAACGTTTCGATCTAGACGAGACACAGCTAAAAGTTAAAAACATTTCAGAAACCTGAAAAACCAAAACTGTCTCACAGCGCATCTCAGTTAATATGATCAGCCTGAATAAAGTGGCCTTCAGCAACTCACAGCTTTTCAGAAACGTCCGGTGCTATAAGATATTTAAGGTGTTAAGTAGCTACTTATCGTTCGACAGTAGTGGCACAAACTATTTTCACTGATTCCCGAAATGAGTGCAGAAGGGCATAAGACGTCAATAATTAAAAAAATAAAAACCCAAGGTACAAATTATCAGAACGGCACGAAATTCAGTGAAAGTACCAACGTCTATCCAACTGAAGACGTAATTCATCATTCTCCTTCTTCAGTTCAACAAGTGCCTCTGAGAAACGCTCAAACATGTTCTCAACTTTCTCTTCCAATCGAGAGAAATGATAGAGCATATTTACATGTGACAGTTGGATATCAGCACGGAAGTCATCTAAATATTTTTTCGTCAAGCTACCTGTACTGTTCTCAGTAGCCCCCACAGAGCAAGCATTTATCACTTGCGAAGACGGAATTGTGGTTGAGCGTGACTGAGATACAAACAACCCGGCAGACGGCACATGTGGTTGGTCAATCGAGCATGAACTTGAAACAACTGGCGCGGGAAAAGGTTTATCCAAAAGAGATGTTCTGTGGAAATCGGAATCGAACAACTCCGGAGAATCTGGAAGCGAAATACTACGATACACATCGGACCAGCCGTCGATGGACTTCAAAACAGATGCATCCTCAATGTTGGACAAATTGCGCAGCGGTCCGCGGACTTCTGTCGAATATGAAGCCACTTCTTCACATAAATTGCTGTCTTCTTTATCAGTGGCACGAGACGACACACATCTATTATGCTCCAATGAAGAGACGAATCTGACCTCATCGTGAGGTTGGCTGGTAAATGCAAACATCAAGAACCGGACTGGATTTCCATCGAATCCAGATAACTCACAGATAGGTGCAGATAAACACCGAGTGTTGTAAAGCAATATTCTTCCATTCATTAAACCGGTAGATAGAAGAAACCCATCTAACGTCACATCGTTCGTCAAAAAGCCTCTATTAATCTCGGGTGCGACCAATTCTTTTAGTGGTTCGCATGAAAATGATGCAGGTACGACGCTCCATAAGCGTAGGTTCAAGTCAGGCGATCCACTAGTAAAAAGAGTGTAGGTGTCCGTCGGAGACCAGGTGACACTGAGAAGATCATGGAAAAAGGCACTCACGTGACGTGGATGGCACCTGAAGAAAATATGGTCCCTAGGATTTTGTGATAACGGCCAGTCAAGTTGCCAGATGACTACCTCTCCTGAGGAGTAACCAGCAGCAACCAGGGTACTGTCTAAACGGCAGGTGCGTAACGTCAGACAGATGGTATTTTGCTGTGCACAGGGTATATCCATAGTCGGGATGTATGGCAGTAAGGCGAACCTCGGATAGGTATCTTCGGTTGACGCCGCCAAGCATACGTACAGGTCAGGAGAGTTTTTTATACCTACTACAAGCAACCTATCACGAGCTGCCCAGGCTATACAACTGGGCACGAGGGTAGGAGAGGAAGCCGACGGCAAGTCAATGAGTGTGCGTAAAGTGAGTTGTTTACGCAGATCATAGACAGCTGCTCGACCGTCGGAGTGACCCACAGCGACGAAACGACCAACTTGCCGGGGGAACGCCAAACAAGTAGAGTAGGTCGGACGTATTTCACCCAACAGGCGCTGTTGCGCTTCGTCCTCTGAAAAATAGTGCGGCTCGTGCTCTCCTCCTGGGAAGGAATAAAGCGTAATATGAGACTTGGACGTGGAATGTAGTGTGGCCAACTTGCATCTTCGTGGATGCCACATCAAATCACAAGTGAGTGCCGGAGTTGTTTCAAATGTCCAGACGGGTGTGGAGACCGGAGGATAAGGCGTAGATGAGCTGAGTGATTCCGGACTTGCAGGAGCGAGTGACCACACTTGAAGTTGGTGCCCAGAGCTTGCAGCCAAGTAAAAGAAACTTGCTCCGGTCATTCTAGTGAGACTAGAAAAGATGAAAAGAGATCAAAATAACAAAAAGTATATCACTATGATGGTGCGACCGTGGTCCTTCAAAAGGGACGCTTAGCTGGATGTGGTTCACCCGAAGCCTGGAAGAACGACCCATTGGATGTCCTCGTTGTAATGGTCGGTTGAACCGCCTGTCAGAACTTTCCAGTTAGGTTGCATCACGCACACTTGAAAGCAGCTGGACCGCTGCGGAATTTACGTTCTTATCACTCTCGTTTGAGCAGTGGTTAGATAAGCAACCCGCTGTCATTCAGGCAATCTAGATAGAAACTGACAATCAATTCAATTTAATTTATCAACTATAAACCGTG